>CM064511.1:23559101-23944101 GCA_032716605.1 Paralithodes platypus | reverse complement strand
TAGGCTTATATCCTGTATATTCAACCACTCAACACGGTGAAGCCAGGAGGTCTTATTCCAGAATCCAGACAGTGATTGAGACTCGTCTTTCTTGATTAACTCATGAAGAGGGCGGGCCAGGAGCCCAGGGCAGCAAAATCCTTTACGAACCTCCTTTAGTAGGTGGCTAAACCCAAAAAGGAGCGAACGCCTTTGACGGTGGTAGGAGGAATTTGAGCTGCAGTTGCAGAGAGCTTGCGAGGGCCGGGTGAGATGCCCTCGGCCGAGGAAACCTACAGTTGTCCAGGCTACTGAACACTTCGAGGGCTTCAGTTTAAATCCGGCCTCTCTTATCCACTGAAGTACCTGACACTGTAGGTGTTCTTCCCAGGTTTTCCATATACTATGACGCCATCCAGGTACGCCAAACATATTTTCCAGGTGAGACCCTTGAGGACGGATTCCATTAGGCGTGAGAAAGTGGCAGGGCCGTTGCATAGACCGAAGGGGAGTACATTGAACTCATAAAGATGGCCCCCACTGGTGGAAAAGGCGGTCTTCTGTTGATGATTTTTCTTTGTGGGAACTTGCCAGTATCCAGCCTGTAGATCCAGGGTGGTGAACCATTTGGTTCCGTGCAGGGAATCTAGGGAGTCATCTATCTTGGACAAGGGTGTGGCTTCCTTGATGGTGGTGTCGTTGAGTTGTCTGTAATCCACACAGAACCTTGTAGATCCGTCTTTCTTCTTGACTAGGACGACTGGGGAAGACCAGGGACTGATGGAGGGGGTCGCTATCCCTGCATCGAGCATTTCCTGAACTTGGCGGTCTTCCTCCTGACGCTGCAGGGTTTTTTTTCTCCTGGAAGGTTGACGGTTGGGGGGCCCTTTGGTGTGGATGGGGTGTTCGACGACTTTAGTTTGTCCGATTTCCGTGGATGTTTGTGCGAACACATCCGCGAAATTGTGGAGGACTTTTAACAGTTGTTTTTGTTGTGTACTGTAGTTCTTAACTTCTCTGGAATGGAGGGGAGGATGAGTGGGGCTGTAGTTGTGAGAGTTAAGGGTGTGACATCATCGAATGTTTCTAGATCGCCAATGATCAAGCCCTTGGGTAGTGTGAGGGGCTCGTCAGAGGACAAAGAGATTTGGGTTTGTGGCAGATATCTTCAAAGCCTTTTTGAGAATAGGGTTAAAGGGGCAGGAACGCAAATTCACAAAGTTCCTTTTAAAGCCTGTAGAATCGAGTGCGAGGGAGCGGGAGCATGCCAGGCCACACGTCCTTCCTCCAGCCAGCCTACCGCGGCACTGAGGACTCTGAGTCATGCTCTCGCGAGATATAAAGAGCTGCCAAAAGCAAATGTAGCGCGATATTAGCGATAATTGCCAATTTTAACAAATGTCTATGGTAGCGCTGCGGGTGAAGCCCGCAAGCTACGAAGCTCACTTTGGTGTCATTTTGAAGCTATTTTCTTCTAGTTTTTGGTTGAATACATTTAATTTCATTCAGACACTTGCCTAATCAATCAGGAGTGCCTGAATGAGCCCTATTATGGCGGAAATAGGCCCACAGCCAAAGTGTTAAAGACTGCTTCATCCCCAGATAGTGTGGTTTCAGTCTTATGTCCTAAATGGCGGCATTTCAGGCGACCATCTTTTGGGCTGCCTCTGTCATCAGGTTCTTTATGTTAAGATCGGACTGGAGTACCTGATCCCATGCATTTCTAGGTCTACCACTACGTACAGCTCCCCCCACGTTCATAGTCCGGCATTAAATTCTTCACCCAATTCTCTCCATGTGTCCAAACCAGCTAAGTCTACTCATGTACATCACTTCACTGATACTCCTATGCCCAGACGCCTTCTTAATTCCTCATTCGATACCACATAATTATCCCTCTCACCATATTCTTTTCATTCCATTCATTCTGTTAATATCTTCCATTTTAACCGGCCACGTCTCCGATCACAGTTCATTGCACGCCTAACACACGAAGCATATGCCTTCCCTTTAAGGTGAAGTGGGAATCCTCTCATAGTCAAGAGAGACAACAGCTCTCTGAACGTCTCCAGCCGATTCAGACTTTAGCAATAAAGACAGCTTCAGTGCCACTTTCGACGGAAATCATATTGCTCAAGTAGCACAATTTGCTCACACAATCCAGCGTTACACTGCCGAAATTGATACTATCAGGAAAGTCATTCAACACAAGTTTTCCCTTACACACTGCACATTCAAAGTCTATGATTCTCATCAAAGGTTCACTCACCCTACTACACCTCTTGATTACCCAGTCACTGCATACTCAACATTGACTCGAGTTACTGCCCACACCCTTCACACAATCTACTCCACTGATCATGACCTTTGTTTTATCTACATTAAAACATCCCTTGTAACCCTTGTTTGCCATACCCTCCCTCCATCTATGAAACTTTACTTCAGCTCCCTGCACATTATCTGCAATGTCGGATGTCGGATGTCGTCTCCAGGGGCCAGAACGCCTTAGCAACGGCAGCTCCCTGAAGATTTAAGTTTACTTGATATTTCCTAGTTTACATTCAATGATTTTTATCTTTCTTAATTAGATGTCAAACTTTTAATTATTATTTCTCTCTTCTTCCACATCTTATATAAAATCTCCTTTTTCTCTTCTAGATTTTCTTCTCTGAATAAATAATCTCCTATTATTCCCAGTTCATCTTCCTGGTATGGCTGTTGTAGAACTAGGTCATCTGCATATAACAACTCCAATGAAGGTCCCTTGACAATACCTCCAGGACCAAGACAAACAGCAGTGGGCTCAGAACTGAGCCTTGGTGAACTCCGACTTGCACTAGGAACTTTTTGCTCAAACCCCCATTCACTATAATTACAGCCTGTGACCCCTCAAACATTCTCAGTATCACACATATCAACCATTCCTCTACTCTAATTTTCTCATGGCCCACTACATAACTTCCCTTGGCAATCTGTCAAAGGCCTTCTTCAGGTCTACAAAAACTAGGTATATCTCTCTGTTTTTTTCTAAGTACCCCTCTTGCAGTTGCTTAAGAATGAAGATAGCATCAGTTGTGCCATATCCTGGCATAAATCCAAACTGCATATCGCTAATGGCAACACTTTTCCTGGGCATGCATTCAAACTCTTTCACAATTCATGACTTGGTCGAACATTTATAGACCCCTATAGTATAACTTATCTAAGGAATCACTCTTGCCTTTGTATATAATTATTTACTATCACACTATACTGGCATGCTTCAGGAGTTTTGTCCTCCCTTATGATAGTATAAATCAGCTCTGTGACCAATCTTACACCAATATCTCCAGCTGATTTCAGGGACTATGCCAGAGCTCCCAGTGGCTTTTCCAAGCTTTATTTTATCTATAGCACTGTTCACAGCATTATTCCCTATGTACTGGAATTGCAAAGCTGATCTGTTCCCAATTTCATTCAAACTCTTTCATAGTGTGCTTTCCATGCCTCTCTAAAAAAAAGAATCTGTATACACAGTCATTCCGATGTCATTGTTTATACATCATTTGCCCACAACGTCCTTGCTGCAGTCCTTCACACTCCTAGCTAGTTTATCAATCCCATTGTTATTATTTATGCTCCACACCAGTTCTATCACACTATCCGGCCTGTATGATTTGCTTTGCCCTATAGACCTCCTTTCTTGCATTATGTTTGGCCCAACTCTGAAAAGCCAAGTCAGCCTTGAGAATAATTGTAATTTATCTTATAATTCATCAGGCATATTATAGTTGGTGTTTAGGTAGGGGGTTGGGTTATCAGCGTCTCTCTGTGTGTATTGTATATATTTTATGTATTTATTTATTTATTTATTTTGCATATGAGCTGTACCCTGCTCAGGAGAGGTGACTTCTTTAGTTGGTCTGCCAGATTCCGTGGTTCATCCACATACCATCTAAACAACGGTCCAGAGAACCCTGATCTGGACAACCAGTATTTTTTAAGCATCTTCTGAGCGAGTCTCTAACGCTAGTCAGGAGATCTAGCGATGTAGCTAATAAGCCGGGTATGTAATTTGTTTTATTTTATTATTTTCCCATAACATGATGGCAAGAACAGTGTGGGTTGTATAATTGTGCATCATGTCCGGGTGACAAGCATCAATGGGAAATACATTTTTAAAGTGTGTCTCAGTCTTTATATGTTGACACCATTCTTCCTTTTGTTCTGGCTATCATAGATAATTGTATGACATTTTAGGAAGGTGTCGAGAGGATTAGCGGAGATAGTTTGTAACCCTTGGACTAGGAATCCAAGGGTTAACCTCTAGACACCATTTGTCCTATTATTCTGGCTATCAGGGACAGTTTTATTAAGTTTAGGAAGGAGCTGTCATTGTCAAAAGGATTAACGGAAATAGTTTCAAACCCTTGGACTCCTAGTCTCTCCAAAACCGAAACAATAATCTAGTTTTAGTCAAACATTATTGGAAATGGTGCCACCAACTTAAAGGGGTTCAAGATTTTTCATGTTCATATCACAAGAAAAATATTGTGTTAAGAAAATACCTGAAAATACATGAAAATACTGACAATAATAAAACATTACATCATGCTAATGGTGTTAACAGTAATAATGTAACTATACAAATCTCTTCAAATTAAAATTCTCAGAAGCTTTAGATGATAAGATTTGGCTGGTCCTTCTTGACAGGGTGTGGCAAATGGTTGAAGTCAGTGGACAGTGACACACAAACACTTCTGCCAGCAATTTTCTATGGACATTTTTTTTAGGAAACATATTAAAATTATTTTACAGTGAAATAAGTAAATCGATTGATGAAGGGGACTGATTTTTTTATAAAAAAATAAACAAATAAACACTCCCACCCAGCCTAAAATGTCTTTAAGAAATTGCCTTAAAAATTACTCCTGTAAATGCTTATTATCAACACAAGACAGTTTATGATACCAGTACCAGGTACAGTCATTTAGAAAACATTGTGAACCTACCATATTCTCATACCATGATGAGTGAAGAGTCCAAAATTAAAAAAAAAAAAAACATATTAATGTACGTGGTATGTAAGGGGGAACTTGTGTTCAGTGACATGGCTAAAAGTGACGATTTTGGGAGTGTGACTCTGGAGTGTTACTTGGATGATACTACTTCTGCCAAAGGGGGGACTAAATCTTGTTCTCTCGCTAGAGTTATGTGTCGCTCGGGAAAAGCTGCTGCCACTTCTAACCTGAGAAGATTTTTGTGTAATAGAAGTGCAACGACTTATGCTTCAGAAATGTGGACGGTGGAATGGATGATATTAACAGAATGGAACAAAATATAGTAAGAATAGTGAGATGAATATGTAGGGAAGATCTGAAAGATAAGGTAACTACAGGTAATCATCCATTAATGACCACATGCCATGTAAACATAAGACATGTTAACAAAACAATACTAAATATTAACCCAAGAACCGCGATAGGCCTCACTTAAGGGTCCCCATAGCGAACGCGATAGGCCTCACGGAAGCAAGACCATAAAAAAAACTTCCAAAACACCCCAGGGGCTCTCAAAACAAAGGAATATGTCATTAGGTGAGATAATTCCCCTCTAGTACTTCTTATCACTCATCCATATGTTTCTCACCCCCTACTTCCCTACCCTTTTTCCCTCCTCCCCCCCTCCTCAATTATCACCTATGTTCCTCTTATTTTCATCATTTATTGGTTATTTTTCGCGAGAATTTCTCTCCCGCAGTCACGTACCATGAGCGAGTTACATAAGAGACCTTATATAACACTGAGACTTTACCCACGAGCTTCAGTATAGCAATAGAACCACGGTGGGAGGATGTACGTGTCCCCACCTCCCGCCTGAGGATACGACCGGGCGGCGAATATTTACGTTTTTTAACACCCAAATGCTTTCCCCACTTATTTTATCGCTCTTCAAAGTTCATATATTCATCATATATGTAAAATAAAAGCACATTGACCAAAAATAATGCTTTATATTGTACTGTAAATATAACGAATTCAGTCAGAATCCAAGGCTGGAAATTCACAAATAACTAACCTAGCCCATAGGGCAATTTCGCGTTTTAAAGATTGAAGGTACCTAATCATTCTGACCATTATTCGAAAATCCCCTTTTTGATCCTTTTGTCCACCCAAATCCAACAAAAAGCACCCTTAGTGACACCAACCAACATATGTTTCACTTTTTCCCCTCCTTCCTATTTACCCAGTTTTATCATATCTTCTGTCATTTTTTTCTAGCTATCTGCCTTACTAATGAACAGAAATAATTGCTGTTTGGTCTATACTTAATCTGGAAAATAGTGATGGAATTAAGAAAAATATTATCCTAAAAACACATAAATATATAAAAGGACACACAGTGTGGCCAGTGGCAAACTATCTGGGAATTTCCCACCAGTCGGGCAGCATATCGGACAAAAAGATTGGGAAATAATTGTTTAAACTAAATCTTTTAATTATCCTTTGTGTAAGTCTTTCTCTTTAAGAGTTGGTGGAATACTTATTTTTTTAAATATATCATATTATAAATGATTCACAGTGGCCCGTTAACCATATTTTGTCCGTGTTAACAATCCGGGGCGGCGGCTGGCTCTACCGTGTTAACCATGTTTCTTAGTGGTAGAACCCAAAGAGTCAAAATTGATGATAATATATCTGATCCTATGCCAATTAACTGTGGGGTCCCGCAGGGAAGCATCCTTGGTCCCTTACTCTTTCTCTGTTATGTGAACGACATGGAACTGAGCGTCTCATGTAAATTATTACTGTATGCAGACGACAGCGTGCTTCTGGTTTTAGGAAAAGACCCAATAAGTATTGCCGCTTCACTTTCCAAAGAACTAGAATCATGTAGTGAATGGCTAGTGGACAATAGACTATCTCTTCACCTGGGCAAGACGGAAGCCATCTTATGTGGAACAAAACGCAAACTGAAAGACATTGTGGGCTTCTCGGTCAACTATAATGATATTCCTATAACAAGTGTCACAAGTTAAATATCTCGGACTGAAACTGGACGCGAGTTTTTCAGGTGAAACAATTTTGGAATCTATCCTGAGTAAGTGTAGAGCACGTATAAAATACCTGTATAGACAGGTGGGATGCTTGCCCGCGGCGACCAAAAAGACACTCTGCCAAGCGCTTGTTCAATGTCATTTTGACTATTCTGTGTCATCCTGGTACTCTGCATCATCTAAATCAGCACAGCACAAACATAAGGTCACTCAAAATAAAATGGTTAGGTTCATGCTGAACCTAGGACCCAGATCACATGTTGGCCAGGAACAACTTCAGTCACTAGGTATGCTCAATGTCTCTGACAGGGCCAAACAAATCAGGCTCACTAATGCCTTCAAAATTTTCTATGACAGAGCTCCAGAGTATCTAAAGAATGATTTTGTTAAAGCAAATGAGAGGAGTGGACATAATACAAGAAACAGGATGTTTAATTTTAAGGTCCCGAGAATTCAAGGACAGGGTAAGCAAACATTCTTCTTCACTGCCATCAAAGACTGGAACGACCTACCCCAGTCAGTCCGTGAAAAGAGAACACTGTATTCCTTCAGACATAGCCTGAAGGAACACCTGAACCGGACAGCTGCGAGAAGGGAGCACCAAGCTTATGTCTACTACTAAATACGACATAAGAGATAGACAAACCAAACTGAAATGATTACTGATTACAGATTACTGATATTTACTATAGGATGTAAGGTATCTTAAAATAACCCCCTAGAAATACTTTCTCTAAAGTATCTATTTCTTTATCCTCCCCATTTCCCCAGCTAACCTAATCCCACAAGGACCCCAATGGAAATACCCCTAATGGCCTTATTGGGCTATCCTTAGTTGGAATTATGCAAGGCTGGTACATGTCATATTTGTAACATACTATGTGGTACCAACTCTGTAAATTGCTAACTGAATAAATATTATTATTATTATTATTATTATTATTATTTACCATGTTATCGGATTTCTGTCTCACACCATGCTACCGCGTGTCTACAAAAACGCCTTGTAGAACATTGTTTTAACGGAGGATCAACTGTAATGTGGAGTAAAGAAGGTTAGGTATTTAATAGTATCAGTGATCAAAGGGATCTGCATACAAAGATTTTGGTTTGGGCATGTAAAGAGAAGGATAACCAAAATTGTGTGAAGAGATGCAAGTCTGTGAATGTGGATGGAGCTACACGGGGGAGTAAATCTAGAAAACCATGGGGTCAGGTTCTATGATCTGATCTCAAATGAAAAAACTTTAAAAGTTTGGTAGACCAGAACAGAACTACCTGTAATGCCACAAATAGGGCATCAGATTGGGTGCACCTTTCTATGATTTTCTAATAATGATAGGGAAAAAAACACATACACACATAAGCAAGCAAAGTGAAAGATGTAGCTGATTTATTGAAGAATTGAACCAACATTAGTATGTGAAGTACTTCCAAGTAGTGGAATTATGAAGCAGGCTAAATAACTATGTTATGACAAAGTACCCTGAAGGTCATTCTAACATGGTAATGATTTAACAAAACCTTTCTATAAGGAAATACTGCACAACGTTGATCATGATGACGATAATCTCTACTGTAGGATAATCGCTATGAAAATAATATTATAAGAGTGTGTTACTAATCAAGACCTATAATTACATTCAAACAAATCTCACAACAAACCATAACACTTACAGGTATTCACTGATCTGAACAATACTGTTCATGTATTTATTCCTTCACCAAGCTACCGTACCCCTCACCACAGACAAGAGACGATAAACTGACCAAGGTACCTGGACCTTGAAACTGACTGTACAGGTATGATGCCTGCCGTGTAGGCTACTCAGATAAGATAAGATACTATAGATAAACATCAGTTAATCGCCTTTTGCTCCAGCATATACAAATAAAACACATTTTACACCTACAACAATCCACTAAATTGTTTTAGAAATATATTTTATTTTGGAATACTGCACAATGTAGACCATAATTATATATGTAATGTTCAGTTAAAAAAATATTCCCCTTCAATTTTGGTGACAATAATAACACTAATACTACTAAAAAATAATAATTCAATTCATATATCTGTAATCACATTTAATATGTACATTGTAATACACTAGACACATACACACATAGATAACATAAAATATAATATGCTAGGTAGGCCTATATATATACTGTAATGCCCTCGAAAATATCCCGCAACCCCAATAATGTACTACCCGAGTTGACGTCAGGTATAGTGTAAAATAGTCGTTGATGGGAAGTCCAATAAACTCATCACGTGAAACACCACGAGACTATCACCTGGTTCATACAAATCGGACTAAGGTTACTAAAATGCCCCAGAACGAGAGGCCCACCACAGAAGCCACGAGCGAACACCACACAGAAACACCCGAAAGAAAGGCCCACAGAACGAAAGGACCAGGTGACCGGGCCAACCAGTTCAGACAGGCCCAAGCCTGCAGGGCTAAGCAGCTCCAAACCACACCTGCCTACCCCTTCTAAAAACACTGACCTTTCCCACACCTCACGTATACACTACCCTCGTGTCCTACACATCTACCTACATGAAAATGAACATAAATACACCTTAAGTTAATACACCCATGCTCTGTCCCTAAGTTTAGGATATTAATATGTTCACCCCTTAAAATACCTTGTCTTGCCAGACTAAGTTTCTGAAGACCAACCACCCCCATAAATCTATGTATTCAATCCTTAGGTTAGTTATCTTTATCCGCCATTGTGTTCATCTTTTCCATTCACTTTTCCACAATTGTTATACGTCTTCCAATCACCTCCTTCGTATCCACAGTCCACACTACTCCATTTTGCTTCGTGTCCTACACCTCTTACCCGCCAGACTCTACCTACATGATGATGAACAGGAATACACATTCATATTAAAACACCCATGCCCTGTCCCTAGGTTGAGCCAATGCCAACCAGTCAGACAGCCATAAATCTATGTATGTTCTTCCATCCGAGAAGTAGTATGTTAAAACCCCATGTCCTAATTGATAAGAAACTATGATACCCACGGGTACACCATTGTATAATATTATATAACCATTGTTCCTGTAAGACCTAGACAGAGAAAATGACTGAAGATGTTAGCCACCATGCAGTAACTCTAATTCTTACCCCAACCAGAGATTGTATAAATAACCTTTTTTTACCATTGTCTATCATAGTACCACGAAACAATAACGAAGTACCCCTACGAACTGCCGCTTTTCTTTGGTCTATATTTCATAGAAAACGCAGTTCCCAGGGACAACTAGACGTACAAGAAATCGTGTCAAATAATAGTGTCCATAACCCCTCGTATTGACGAGTAATAATACACCATGTTTTTCCCTACTTTATCCACAGTCAAACACACACCTACAGTCAACCTCCTTTTCCCCCACAGCCCCACAGTCCACATGATTCTATCTTTTCCAGACTCATATACCACCCAGTATTTGCATCCCCCGGTAGCATTTGGCTAACGTACTTTCACTGTCATTTCCCCCCAAACTCCAATATCAACTGTAGCCTAATGCCACCCCCACGCCCGGAGACCTTAGGGTCAAACTTCCGCGTAGCCCCCTGAACTCTCTCCCTCTCATTAACACCCCGAGCTCCTTGACTCTTTTCCGACTTAGCCTCTCCCTCATACCTCTTGAAGATCCTTGATTTTTCCGTGGCTAACGTTCTCCAACCTTTTATATATATACTCCTATCCAGCCTACCTTCCCTTAGTAGGCCGGAACAACATTAGAACTTTACTAACCCCTTGCATGCCATCTATTCTCTCACAACCCATTCACAACCCTGCACCCAATGATCGTCAGTGCGAGGCTAGCCGCCTCGCCAGTGACTAACTTCTATTGCCATACTTCCAGATAAATGTGGCAGAGTTAGCAACCCAGTCTCCACCACATCCAGCAAACCATACAATTAACAACCAACCGATTAAAACCAGCTAGCCAAGGCACCTTCGGTTTTGGTATTAAGAACACCCACATCTGTCTCATAAACAGAGGGTTATTACAAACACTTGTGATATGGCAAGCCCCTAGCCACAGCCGCCGGACGACCATCACAGAGAGAGGGCGCCCAGCTACCCCTTTTTACCCACCCGAGGAGGGAGACCCCAACCCCTGCGGAGGTATACCTGACCCCTGTTTTGACTTCCGGGTCATTGCCAGGTAGCACAGGAGTTCTTCCTATCAATGAACTAACCATGCATGACTAACCCCTTTATTAACCTCTATTAACCCACAATTTCCCATTCACCTTTTTCGCATACTCGGATAATCAAATTAGCACCTCAGCTATACCATAGAATGAAGACTGAGTAATATAAGAGAGCCGCCCCTATCACAGCTGGCCCAGTCCTCCTCGCAAAGTAGATCCAGTCTCCCTCCCCTAAATACTTCCAGTATAGCCAAAATAGTACCTCTTACTAAGGCTCAGTTATATCACATTATGAAGGCTCCCTATATCCGTGTGCCACACCAGTACTCACCACCTTACCGAGTCCCCGTATCTATTGAGAGCTCAAATAAGTCCATAAGACTCGAGATCCCTATGGCCTACAGGGTCCAAAACCGAGCCTATAAACCCAGCCCCCGCCCCCAGTAAAATCAGTTGAAAGATAGACACCAACCAGTGGCTGGCCCCCTTAAGTTGACCTCTAGCTCTGCCCTTGTGTTGTTCCTGAGATTTGAGATTCTAGAGCCGGCAGACTCCGTGGCAGATTTGAGATAGAAGCATCTGTCCACGTACAAGAAATCTACGTGCACCTTATAACCTTTACACACCAGTGGGTATATAAGCGTGTAGCCAGCAACGATCGCCAAGAGATCCGACTTGAGAACTTCCTACATATGGACCACTTGGACGGCCGCGGAACCAGTCGTTAGCCCCCAACATCACGGACGCAAGATAACCAGGACCAGACCAACCAAATACTACCCAAGATTCACTTTATTAGTACTAACGTTGTTATGCCCTGTTTTTCTACAGGATTAACTTGGGTGATGTGGGCTCTATCTGACTGGGTATATAAGGCTGCATGCACAATACAAGGTATGAGGAATAGAGAACACAAAATAAGCACACAGTAACACGACACACGATCACGTTTATTGATATAGGTGAATAAGGAGCATAGAAAGATAGTAATACTCGTACAAAACAAATAATAGAAGGGAACTGCTAGCATTAGCGGATCTGGATGGAGCCTAGTCTCCCACTTCCAACGTTCAGGTATACTCTTCTGATCACAGGTTTAATTAGCAAGTTTTATAATACTGGAAGACCTCAATGTACTTATGGATTCAATTTCACTAATTAGATTTCTTACGGGTAGGTCGGGTGCCCAAGTAGCGGCTCACAGTTAGAATTAGACACACGTATATTTTAGGACACGGAAATTCTAGTAACCTCAAGGGGGTACTGATCTAAGATTTATATTCTTATGGCAGAAATACGTAGAACACAAATCAATGGGTGAACGTTAGATATTACTAGGGTTTTAATATCTGAATAAAGTAATTACGAGAGTCAATGTCGCCTGTTAATTAATGAACACTGATACGCTTAGTACGTCCCAAATGGAATGGTTAAATATGAGTTACACTGGGCAAAGTTATAGCCACTCCATAGAAAAGTTAATAAGTGAATGTCGAACTAGTACTATAACACGTTAGTACTAATAAAATGAATCTTGAATAGTATTTGTTGGTCTGGTTCTGGTTATCTTGCTTTCGGTGATGTTGGGGGCTAACGACTGGTTCCTCGGCCGTCCAGGTGGTCCAAATGTAGGAAGTTCTCAAGTCGGATCTCTTGGCGATCGGTGCTGGCTACACAATTATATACCCACTAATTTGTGTGATGGTTATAAGGTGCACGTTGGTACTTGTACGTGGACAGATCTTCTATTTAAATTCTGCCACGGAGTCTGCCGGCTCGGGAATCTCTCAACTCAGGAACAACACAAGGGCAGAGCTAGAGGTCAACTTCAGGGTGGGTACCACTGGTTGGTGTCTATCTTTCAACTGATTTTACTGGGGGTGGGAGCTGGGTTTATAGGCTCGGTTCTGGACCCTGTAGGCCATAGGGATCTTGAGTCTTATGGACTTATTGGAGCTCTCAATAGATATGGGGACTAGGTAAGTTGGTGATTACTGTTGTGACACATGGCTATAGGAAGCCTTCATATTGTGATATAACTGAGCCTTAGTAAGAGGTACTATTTTGGCTATGTTGGAAGTATTTATGGGAGGGAGACTGGATCTACTTTGCGGGGAGGGCTGGGACAGCTGTGATAGGGGCGTCTCTCTTATATTGCTCAGTCTTCATTCTATGGCATAGCTGAGGTGCTAATTTGCTTATCCGAGTATGCAAGAAAGGTGAATGGATGATTGTGGGTCAAAAGAGGTGAGTAAGGGGGTTAGACATGCATGGTTAGTTCATTGATAGGAAGAATTCCTGGGCTACCTGGCAATGACCCGGAAGTCAAACAGGGGTCAGGTATACCTTCGCGGGGGTGGGGGTCTCACTCCTCGGGTGGGTAAAAAAGGGGTAGCCGGGCGCTCTCTCTCTGGGATGGTCGTCCGGCGGCTGTGGCTAGGGGCTTGCCATATCACCAGTGTTTGTAATAACCCTCTGTTTATGAGACAGATGCGGGTCTTTTTAATATCCAAACCGAAGGTGCCTTGGCTAGCTGGTTTTAATCGGTTGGTTGTTAATCGTAGGGTTTGCTGGATGTGGTGGAGACTGGTTGCTAACTCTGCCACATTTATCTGGAAGTATGGCAATAGAAGTTAGTTACTGGTGAGGCGGCTAGCCTCGCACCGACGACCATTGGGTGCAGGGTTGTGAATAGGTTGTAAGAGAATA
Organism: Paralithodes platypus; assembly: GCA_032716605.1. NCBI lineage: Eukaryota > Metazoa > Arthropoda > Malacostraca > Decapoda > Lithodidae > Paralithodes > Paralithodes platypus. Next base: position 23,930,192 of record CM064511.1, on the reverse strand, counting down.
GATGGCATGCAAGGGGTTAGTAAAGTTCTAATGTCGTTCTGGCCTACTAAGGGAAGGCAGGCTGGATAGGGGTATATATATAAAAGGTTGGAGAGTGTTAGCAACGGAAAAATCAAGGATCTTCAAGAGGTATGAGAGAGAAGCTAGGTCGGACAAGAGTCGAGAAGCGCAGGGTATTTTAATGAGAGGGGGGGAACTCAGGGGGCTACAGGGAAATTTGACCCTAAGGTCTCTGGGCATGGGGATGGCATTAGGCTGCAGTTGATATTGGAGTTTGAAAAGGCAGTGCAAGTACGTTAGCCAAATGCTACCGGGGAATGCAACTATGGGGTGGTATATGAGTCTGGAAAAGATAGAATTATGTGGACTGTGGGGCTGCGGGGGAGAAGGAGGTGAACTGTAGGTGTGTGCTTGACTGTGGGTAAAGTGGGGAAAAAACATGGTGTATTATTCTTTGTCAGTACGAGGGGTTATGGATACTATTAGTTGGCACGAGTTTTTGCACGTCTAGTTGTCCCTGGGAACTGCGTTTTCTATGAAATATATACCAAGAAAAGCGGCAGTTCGTAGGGGTACTTCGTTATTGTTTCGAGGTACTTATGACAGATACTGGTAACAAGGTTATCTATACAGTCTCTGGTTGGGGTAAGAATTATGTTATAGCATGGCGGCTAACATCTGTAGTCATGGCTGTCTAAGTCTTACGGGGGCAATGGTTCTATATCCTGGTGTACCCGTGGGTATCTTAATTTCTTATAAGTTGGGACATGTGGTTTTTAACATCTACTTCTCGGATGTAAGAACATACATAGATATCTGGCTGTCTGATTTGTTGGCATTGGCTCAACCTCGGGACAGGGCATGGGTGTTTTTAATATGAACGTATATTCCTGTTCATCATCATGTAGGTAGAATCGGGCGGGTAAGAGGTGTAGGACACGAAGCAAATTGGCATAGTGTGGACTGTGGATACGAAGGAGGTAAGTGGAAGACGTATAACAATTGTGGAAAAGTAAATGGAAAAGGTGAACACAATGGCGGATAAAGATACTTAACCTAAGGATTGAATACATAGATTTTATGGGGCGATGGGTCTTCAGAAACTTAGTCTGGCAAGACAAGATATGTTAGGGAATGTTCATATTAATACTTAACCTAAGGATTGAATACATAGATTTTATGGGGCGATGGGTCTTCAGAAACTTAGTCTGGCAAGACAAGATATGTTAGGGAATGTTCATATTAATACTTAACCTAAGGATTGAATACATAGATTTTATAGGGGCGATGGGTCTTCAGAAACTTAGTCTGGCAAGACAAGGTATGTTAGGGTATGTTAATATTAATATCTTAAACCTAGTGACAGAGCATGGGTGTATTAACTTCTAAGGTATATAACATCTACTTCTCGGATGTAAGAACATACATAGATATAATTATGGCTGTCTGATTTGTTGGCATTGGCTCAACGTAGGGACAGGGCATGGGTGTTTTTAATATGAATGTATATTCCTGTTCATCATCATGTAGGTAGAAGTGTAGGACACGAGGGGGTAGTGTACGTGAGGTGTGGAAAATGGTCAGTTTAGAAGGGGTAGGTAGGTGCGGCTTGGAGCTGCTTAGCCCTGCGGGCTTGGGCCTGTCTGAATTGGTCGGCTCGGTCAGCTGGTCCTTTCGTTCTGTGGACCTTTCTTTCGGGTGTTTCTGTATGGTGTTCGCTCGTGGCTTCTGTGGTGGGCTTCTCGTTCTGGGGCATTTTACTTCCCTCTCCTTCATTATAGGCTCGTCCCCGAGCCTCAAGGGTGAAGTAAAAAGAAGCATAGTCATGGTGGGTCATTTTGAGGGTATTTAGAAGGTTCCACCAAGCAAGAGAGCGACGGTCAGGTTTCTTTTGCAGGTCAATGTATACCTGTAAGAATGTGTCCTCTGTGTTGTGGCGGGCGGTTGCCCAGGCTTGATGTGGGCGTTGTATACGGGCTAAGCGTCCAGTGGGGGTTTTTACTTTAACCTTCCGTATGAATGGTTTGTAGCTTTCCCCCGTGGGGGTCGGAGTGAGGTGTGTGGGACTGACAGGAGGTCTGTTTAGTGTGGTGAATGGGTTGCTAACCGAAGGGGGATTTACGTGTGACAGCAGAGCTGGGGATGGAGGGGGAATATGAGTCTGGGTTTTGGGGGGTTTTCTTGGGCGGTGTTGTAGGCTGGGAAAATATAGTGAGGCAATGCGCAAGATCGGTTTAGGTAAGGTGGGTGAAGGAGGGGGTGTGTGTGTTGTGTGGCTTGGGTCCTTAGTGTCAGAATTGGGTGCTATTTTTGTATCGCTGTCTTTAAATCTGATGGGTCTGTTGATTATTCTACCTCTGGCGGTCCTGGTGGGAAGGTAGATGTTTGTCGTAGGACTTGAGTCGCCCGAAGATGTTTTATATTGAGGGGAAGAACGTTTTACAGGTGAAGGGCATCTACTGGGGGCGAGGTCGGGGTTTATTTGAGAGGTAGATGCGTGTGGGGGATTATGTTGGGTGAGGGTGGTAGGCGAAATGGAAGGGGGTTTGGTGGGGGTTTTTGTGGGGGTTCTCTCAGGGGTGACCGGGTGGGGGATTTTTTAGGGGTTGGTTGGTTGGGGGTTCGATGAGATGAGGAGGTTGGTTGATGTGTGGGGGAGGTTGCGGGGATAGTGGAGGGGAAAGGGGCGGATGCGGGGGGGGGGGGGCTAGATGGGTGGGTAGGGAGTGGGGATTTAAGTTGGAGGGTTGGGTGTAGGGACGTGTGGGGGATGTGTCCTTTGGTGAGATCGGTGATTTGCTGGTGGTGGAAGTAGGCGGTTTTATGGGTGTTTGGTGGGGGGGTAGATCTAGCAGGTCATTCGGGGTAATGAGGTGGGGGTTGAGAGGGGATGAGGTTGAAGAGGAAGGTATGTGTTTTCATGGGGGGGTGGGAATATAGTTAGAGGGTTTATGGTGTTTATTGGTGATTATTCGTCTTCTTCCCCTTGGTGGAGGAGAAGTCGACGAAGAAGAAGAGGAGGAGGTTTGTGGTCTGGCAGCCCTACGGAACTTGGTTAGCAGGGTGTGTTTCCTGGAGGTTTTAAAAAATGTTTGTCGTGGGCGTAGGTTGTAGCGTGAGGTTACTGAGGGAGATTGTGTGGTGTGTTTGGGTCGGGGGTTTGGTTTTCTTAGTGTGGTGCCTGGGGTAGGTATGTCAGGGCTAGATGGAAGAGTTTCTGTTGTGGTCGGGGTTGTGGGGGGAGGCTTTCGTACTTGGATAAGCGGGGGAGGTACTTGATTATCAGAAGTGAAAGAAGGTGTCATGATGGAGGAGGGTGTGATAGTGGGGGCTTGGGGTTTGTGGAGGTTAGTTTGGGGGGTATGTTGAGGAATGATCTGTCTGTTCGGTGTCGGAGGGTTTAGGTCCTTAGGGGTTTGTGTGGGGATATTTATAGCTGGAGTGGACGGTTTAGTAGGGGTGTTTAATTCTGGTTCAGATGTGTGGGGTGGGGTATTGTCTTGTGGTTGGAGTGGTTTAAACGCTCGGACGAATCTAGTTCGGAACGTGCGAGTCACGCCGTGATAATCGATGGTGACTTGATAGGCGTTTGGGACTTGTGTGATGGTGTAGGGCCCGACATAGCGAGGGCCTAACTTGTTGGTGATAGGGAGGTTGGCTACCATTACGGTGTCATGAATGGCGAAAGGGTTTTTGTCATTGGTGTTATCAGTTTTGGTGTCCTGGCAGGTTTGGGCGGTATGGAGGGTGTTTTACAGATGTTGCAATGGGTCAATTGTGGAGGTGGTGGAGGGGAGGTGAGCGTGGTGGTGGAACGGCAGTAACAGGGGGGGTAGCCGTAGACACGTTCATGAGGGGAAATACCGTCTTCTCGGGGACAGGTGTTCATGCCCATTGTATCATCTTTAGTTGTGATGGCCAGTCTGAGGTGTTAAGAGCAATAATTTTTGTCCGTAACTGATTGTTGATGGTGCGATGGCTGCGTTCGCATATAGCATTTCCTTGAGGCCAGTATGGGGATGAGTGTTTAATCTTAATACCACATTGTTGGGTGAACTGTTGCCAAACGTGTCCACTAAACTCGGGGGCATTGTCGGATAGAAGAGCAAGGGGCAGACCGAATACAGGGAATACTTCTGTGGCAAGCAGTGTGGCGACTGTGGTAGCTGTGTGGTCTTTAGCTGGGCAGGCTATTAAAAATTTGGAATAGACGTCAACAAATGTGACAATATAGCGTTTGCCAGCGTAAGGAGGAAATGGGCCCATGATGTCGAGGGATAGGACTTGGAACGGTTTGGTAGCCGACAAGGTACCAGCTGGGCCTGGGGTGCGTGATCTATCCTTCCCCAATAAACACGGATTGCAGGATTCTGTCACTCGTTGTGCAATTTTGGAGGGGTTGGGGGTCCAGTATTGGTCTGTGAAGATCTTCAACATCTTCTTTTGTCCAAGGTGTATGCCGTTTCCCTCGTGGATGGTAATCATGTAGTCGTGGGCAATGGTGGGGTCTAAGATTATGTGACCAGAGTCTGTGGCAAGTTGATCTCCCCAGCGAGTCAGTTTTCTGAAGACATTTAACGGTATCCAGGGGGGTGTGATTCTTGCTTCCCAAGATTGAATTAGGGAGGGGGCTGAGGGGGCATTATGTTGGGGGATGGGGGTAGGTAACAACTCAGTGTTTTGTAAGGCGGCTAGGTTGGTGGGGGGGTCTTTTGGTACTGGCAAACGTGACAGGGCGTCTGCATTGGTGTGGAGTTTGCCTGGACGATACTGTATTGTAAAGTCGTAGTCCTCTAGTGTCTCCCTCCAACGTACCAAAATGGCTGAGTTGGTTTCGCACTTACGCAGCCATTGTAAAGATTGATGGTCGGTTATTATATCGAGTTTTGTGCCCAACACAAATAACCGGAAGTGGCTGAGTGCCCAAATGATCCCTAAACACTCTCTCTTGGTGGCTGCATAATTCTGTTGTGCTTGGTTGAGTGTGGAGCTGGCATACGCTATAACATGTTCCTCTCAGTCTCTGACTTGAGCTAAAACTGCACCAATGGCGTACAGAGATACGTCGGTATAAAGACGGAACGGTTTATGGTAATCAGGGAAAGCGACAATAGGGGCTTGGATTAGCTTTTGTTTCAAAGTGTAAAACGCGAGGTCTCTTTCAGGTGTCCAGGTGAACGGGGTGTCTTTGTGGGTGAGTTGGTGGAGGGGTCTGGCTATGGTGGCGAAGTGGGGGACGAAACGTCTGTAGTATGTGGCTAAACCTAGAAACGAACGTACTCCTTTAACGGTGGTGGGTGGGGGTTGGTTTTGTATGGCTTGCAGTTTCTTTGGGTCTGGTGCAATACCATGTTCCGATAGTACGTGGCCTAGGAAGTCTACCTTATTTCGGGCAATCTCGCACTTTGAGGGTTTTAATTTCAACCCGGCGGCTCGGATTCTTTGTAGGACTTGTCTCAACCTGAGGAGGTGTTCTTCCCAGGTTAGTGAGTACAAAATAATATCGTCCAGATAGGCTAGGCAGGTTTCCCAGGTGAGGCCATGTAGTACCGCTTCCATCAAACGGGAGAAAGTGGCGGGTCCGTTACAGAGGCCAAAAGGTAGGACGTTAAATTCGTAGTGGTGGCCACCTCTAGTGGAAAATGCTGTTTTCTCTTGGTCCTCGGCCTTGATAGGCACTTGCCAATACCCTGCTTGCAAGTCGAGGGTAGTGAACCATTTGGATCCGTGTAGGGAGTCAAGGGAATCGTCTATTCGGGGTAAGGGCGTAGCGTCTTTAATGGTTACGTCATTCAACCTCCTGTAATCGACGCAAAAACGGGTTGTCCCATCTTTCTTTTTGACTAGGACAACAGGGGAAGACCAGGGACTAATGGACGGGGTGGCAATACCGGCCTCTAACATTTCCTGGACTTGGCGTTCCTCTTCCTGACGTTGTATGGGATTCTTTCTACGGGATGGTTGTCGTATGGGGGGGCCTGTGGTGTTAATGATGTGTTGTTCTACATCTGTCTGTCCGATTTCGGTGGGTTGTTGGGCAAACACGTCACTGAATTCTAGCAACAGGTCGTACATGCCGTTCTTTTGGTGGTCGGATAATGTGTCAGGGAGAGGGGGCAATTGGAGGCTGGTAGGGGTGTTATTAAAGTCTATGGGGAGGTCATCGAAAGTTTCGAGGTCTCCTATATTGAGACCTTTTGGTAATGTCAGGGATTCCTCTGAGATATTTGCCACGAGAATGTGGTTGATGCGAGCGAAAATGATGGCGGGTTGTAAGAGGCAACGATTGGGGTTGGGGGACGTGGTAGTGGGGGAAAATATCATGTGAGTTTGGGGTATGGGTCGCAGGTTTACCCATTTTTGATGGCGGGGGGGAATTTGGCATTTATCCTGAACTACAGCTGGGCTCATGATGGTGGGGGGTTGACTGGCGAGCAGGTGCTTGGTACTTATAAGGGGGGCAAGGTCACTTTGGTGGTGGTCATGTGTGAGGGGGGGATTAACGGCGCGTGTGGGAGGATCAGTGGGGCGCGGTGTGAGGGGGTTAGAAAACGGGATTTGTTGGAGGGACTGTGGAGGGTTGGTGGGGGAAGGGTTAGGTGTAGAACATGGGTTGCTGGTGGAGGACTGATGTATTGATTTGGGGTGGTTAACAGGACGAATGTGGGGAATTTTTTTGGTGGCAGTCACGGTCTGATTAGAGGTTATCTGGGACTGGTGAGTTTGTTTGTCATGAGAGGGCGAGTCAAGGGTGGGGTTGTGAAGTTTTTTAGGGGTGTGAATTGTGTGGGGGTGGAAGGGAGCTACTGACGGAAGACTGTCACAAGGGGAATTGGGGTGGTTGGGGAATAGCTGGACGTTTGTGGGGGCATGGTGGGAACATGGTTGTGTCCCTCGGTCGGCACGCGTGAGGGGGGGATTAACCCTTCCTACCCGGGCAGCCTTTCTTAATGACGGAGGCTGTATCCGGGCGATCTGGCTGAAAACACAACAAAAGTAAACTAAGGCTAATCTCGCTTAATATACTACCTACAATAATCAAACATATGTCAAAATGGGCGCCTTACCTTCCCGCGTAGAATGGCATTGAGTAGAGCTTTCTAGCTCAAGTAGTTTAGGAGTTATGGTGATGGAAGTGGAGGTAACTTTTGCCGCGTATTTACCTCGCCGCGTCTGAACGCTCAACCGTGGCCCAGGCTACGACAATTGTTTTGACTCGTCGCTCTACCTTGAATTATGGCGGGAAGCGATTTTTTAGTGTTTTATTGTTTATTATGCCATATATTATTGTTATTATGATATTTTCATTCAATAAATATATTTTTCTGAAGTAATTTGTGTCTGTCACTTATACTTAGTTTTATTGTTATTATTATAGTAGTTATGATTATTTATACTGGACTATGGTAATTGATAGTGTCATTTTCACTTCTTTATTGTTAGGAATATATATTTTAGTGTCACTTTCACTTGTTCATATTGTTCTGAAGGCACTTATTATTACTTATGTGTGTCTCTTAGACTTAGTTTTATAGTCATTATTATAGTAGTTATGATTATTTATACTGGACTATGGTAATTGATAGTGTAATTTTCACTTCTTTATTGTTAGGAATATATATTTTAGTGTCACTTTCACTTGTTCATATTGTTCTGAAGGCACTTATTATTACTTATGTGTCTCTTTCACATATACTTAGTTATATTATTATTATTGAGTGTCACTATCACTGTCACTTACACTTCAATAGTTTGCCAGAGTGTGGAAATCATTGAAGCAGGTGCCGGCACACAGTCCCACCTGACACTCAAGGCATTGCCAAGTGGTTTTTGTGGGTTTGCTTTTTTTTTTTTTTTTTTTTTTTTTTTCTATGTGATTGAGGGAGGCAAAAGGCATAACTGCCTATAGCGAGTGCCTCCCCCATAGTTGAAAGAGTGACAGGGCCAAAATCAAGGGACGTTCGAGCCAAAATGCCTGGACACACGGAGTTTGAAGCAATTTAAGTCATAGGAAGAGGGAAAGACTGATTCTGGGAGAGAGTTCCAGAGCTCAGCTGTTGAGTAGAAGAAAGTTTGAGAGTAACGTTTCACTCTTGGGTTGGAGAGTTGCACAGAGTAGGGGTGGGATTGAGTTGCAAGACGGGTACCACGTGCCCTACGTAAAGGAGGTGGTATGCACTGGGATAGCTCTGAGGAACACTGATTATTATAGTAGCGATAGAATAGCGAGAGAGATGCAACATTGCGGCGGAGAGAGAGAGATTGCAGAGAGTTGGTGAGTGGACGGGAGTTAATGATACGAAAGGCCTTCCTTTCAACTTTGTCTAGGAGAGCAGTGTGAGAGGAACCTCCCCACACATGTGAACAATACTCAATACAAGGGCGCACTATGCTTGGTCGTCGAGTTGTGCGGGTGCACACATAGCACCTCTTCTGCATCCTTATTCGGCTGTTAGGACCCTGGAAAGGAAGGGCGACGAGCTGGTGCTTTCTGATGAAGTCGGCACACCCTATTCTGTCCATCATACCTGGTCCTTGTAGTGGCCTCCCTGGTGTACCTGCATGTTTTTAGCAGGAGCTCATGTATCAGCTGCTTTTGGAAGGTCCGCAGGCTCTTGTACTTGATGACTGGACACCTCAAACGGTAGATGTTGTACGCGTTGAGGACAGACATATCTACTGTATGCAGGACAAACTTCTTGTACCACCTGCAAGATGTTCGCAGGCAGTCTATGAAGCCCATCTGCATGTCGGACTTGTCGACGAGGCGCATGTTCAGGTTATAGTCCAGAACAGCAGCTGGTTTTGTGATAGGGTTCTTCGTTTTTCGGTCCACCTGCCCTGTGGGGACCATCTCTGCTTTGTGGCATGAGGTGAGGAGGTTGACCTTGTGCTGGTCATGCCAGTGGATGGAGAGGATGGGGCAACTCTTCTTATGGAATATGTCCGTCTTCTTAGTTTTTGTTGGGTAGGCTGGCATGCCCTTCCTCTTCCCCTTCACTGTGCCGACAGTTCCGGTCTTGCGGTCATGGAGGTACTTGGCGAGGATAGGCGACGTGTAATAATTGTCGGTATAGAGGACGTGGTTGTCATGGAAGTACCTCTCCATCATCCTCTTTACCACAGCGCCGCCAAAACCAATGAGGGGGTCAATCTCCACCTCACCACCCTTGCCGCTGTAGACTATAAAGTCGAGCACATATCCCGTCTTGCAGTCTCAGAGGACGAAGAGCTTGATGCCGAAGCGGTGTCTCTTTGACGGGATATACTGTCGGAAGTGCAGCCTACCACGGAACAGGACCAGAGACTCGTCGATGCACAGCTTCTGAAATGGAATCAGGTAGGTGGAAAACCGATGACGTATCATGTCATACAGTTGCCTGATCTTCCAGAGTGTGTCGGGCTCATGGACATGTATGTTATTTGTCAGGTGGAAATATGAGAGGATGTCGAAGTACCTATCCCTTGACATGAATTTGCCAAATGCTGGAGTCGTTGTGAGGTCGCCAGTTATCCAGTAGTCGGCCAGAACGTGCTTCTTTATGTGTGTCATCAGCATTGTGAGTGCCAAGAACACATATAATTCTGCTACAGTGAGAGCTCTCCATGCCACCATCTTTGCACTTGTCTTCCTGCCAAGAAAGTTTGAACAGATAGCCTGGTGGTGATTTGTCTCTTTGACAAGGTATTCCATGACTTCATTGTCGTAGAAGCCACAGAAAAGTTCACTGGGGGTGGCATTTGGGCCACAGGGATATGCTGGTGACACCCCAGAACCCTGTTGTACCTCGTCAAAGGCAGGAAAATCTGGCACAAAATCCGCCCCATCTGACCACACAAACATTTCAGCAGGTCGAGGACGAGGACGTGGAGCTGCAGCAGGCACACGCCCTGGACGCCCTGGCACACGCCCTTGGCCACGCGGATGCCCAGGCGCACGCCCTGCACGCCCACGCCCACGCCCAGGCCCAGGGGCAGCGGTGTCGGCAGGCTGACCACGTCCACGACCTCGAGGTCCTTTGACTCTTCTTGTCGGGACTCCCTCTTCCTCTTCCTCTTCGTTTTCCTCTTCCTCAGGCGACGTCAGGTCATCTGGGGCAATGTCGGGGTCGTCAGCAGCCTCTTCAGGAGTCAACTCTGGTGAAGAATAGACCGGGCGTCGGCGGCGTGGGGCTGCGGGAGGTTGAGCAATGGGAGCCTCGGCCTCGGGAGTTGGGCTCCTTTTGCGGCTAGCCGGGGACTTTTCCGCAGGAAATAATGACCTACGATGCGAGGCCTGTGGTGACACACTGTGGGAGGCCAATGGCGCACTTGTAGAGGCCCTTTGGTCATCTTGAGGGACAGATGAAGCTGAGGGCTGTGGGTGGCCCTCCCGGCGTCCCGGGTCAAGGCGTCGTGACAAAGGAATGCGGATGGTTGCTAGGCCTGGGTCGGCGTCACTCTCACTATCTACGCCTTCCCTCACTTTTTCTGCCTCCCTGCGTGCTTTCTTGGCTGCACTTTTCACTAAAGACTGTTTATAGAAGTATTTACCCACTTTCAAGGGCGTACGGGCAGGCAAAGGGGAAGGTCCTGGCGTAGGGCTAGGGCTAGGCCTAGGCCTACCCTGACCTACGAAACTAGGCGAAGGGGTTGGCTCTAGCACACTTGGTACTTCAATAGCACCTTCCTCCACCCCTTCCACATCAGGATCATCACTACTATCACCCCCCTCAAATAAATCAACATTGTCATCAGCACCAAATCCTACAAAATCGTCAATTTCGCTCCCACTTCTACTCTGAATATAGAGGTTTTTGTCCACAGAGCTTTCACCACTGCTCAAATCCTGGTTGAAAAGTTCACGGTGTATTACACTGTCACTTAGCAAACATTTCACTTTCCTTACTTTCCTTTTCTTCTCGGTTGGCAGAGGCGTAGATGTTGCAAGCAGGGTAGCACTGGGACGCGCGAGAGATTGCACAGTATCGGAAGCGTCGGAATTCATTTTTTTGCTGTAGCTCTCAATGACGGCAACGTAGGAACTGATAAGAGTGGTAGTTGAGGCTTGGTGGCGCTATGATCGCCCCCGCAAAGTAAAATTTGCCCGCGCGAAATTTAAAGCACGCTTTCAAGCAAATGCCTTACATAAGGCATACCGGGTTGCGGCCCTTCAGCCGCGCTGTCCTTACCTAAGGCAGCCCGGTTAGGAAGGGTTAACGGCGCGTGCGGGCGGGTCAGAGTGGTGAGAAGTGAGCGAGTTAGAAAACGGAATTTGTTGGTGGGACTGCGGAGGGTTGGTGGGGGAAGAGTGAGGAGTAGAACATGGGATATTGGTGGGGGACTGGGGTATTGATTTGTGTTTGTTAGCAGGATGAATGTGGGGAATTTGTTTGGTGGCAGTCAAGGTCTGGTTAAAGGTGATGTGGGGCGGGTGGGTTTGTTTGTCATGAGAGGGCGAGTCAAGTGTGGGGTTGTGACTTTTTTTAGGGGTGTGAATTGTGTGGGGGGGGAAGGGAGCTACTGACGGAAAATTGTCACAAGGGAATTGTTGTTGGTGGTGGGATAGCTGAACATTTCTGGGGGCATGGGGGAAACATTGTTGGGTACATTGGTCGGCATTTTCCCTGGAAACATGTGTACAGAAACATTTGCTAGAATTATGGTTACATATATCCGAGTCTGTCCTGAAAACATGGGAGGATTTATTCAGGACAGAATTACGAGAATGGAGGGGATTACCGAGAGGGAGTTGCTTGGACTGGTCTTCTTTCGTTGGTTGAGGCATTTTTTTACTGAATGGGGTGAGATTTGGAGGGAACTCAGGGCAAGGGGAGGGTTTAGGAGTCACCTTAGTGCTAGCTGCAACTTGGTAACCCTGACTCAGGGTTTGTTGAGGGGGAAGGTGTTTTTTTTTCTTATGAATGGGTTTCTGCGTGATGGGCTTGTCAGAGGCTTTGGGTTGGAATTTGTTTTTGAATGAGATCAGCCTTTGGCCGCAGTCGACCTGGGCCTGGAGTTTTTGAAGGAGGTCAACTCCAAGGAAACCATCACAATGTTTACAGTGGGAGGAAAATACTGTGAACGTGTGATAACAACGAGCATGGGGGGCAGGAGTAGTTACTGATAGTGGCAAAGTGTCTCCTAGGAGATTTAAGTAAGTATCAGCAGCTGAGATTAGTTCTGCTTTGGTGGTTAACAAGGGGCCAAATAGTCGGTGGTGTTGATCATAGTAAGACTTGAACAAACATGACTTGGCAGCTCCCGTGTCGATTAACAAGCGGACAGGAATGTCCTTGATTTTGGCCATGTAATAAATGGGGGCAGTGCGGTCACTTATGGCGTCCCCCGCCGAGGCCATCTTGGGCGGGGGGTACTTTAAAAATCCTGGGAATCGGTATCTACCTCCTCCAGGTTTTCCTCGGTATCCTCTGAGGTCATGTTAGGGGCTATTTCTCCAGTGTGTCTTTCTTCCATCTCTTCCTCTTGTCCCAACTCCTCTTCATTTACAGAAATGCGAGGAGTAAAGGGGCGAGGTTTGGCAGAGCCACGAATTTGATGGAAAGCACACTGAGCATTACAGGCATGGAAATCATAGTGGTTGATAATTACTAAGGTAGGGTTTTTACTTTGGTAGGTGTTGTAGTTTCTGTTGCGGTTGAAGATTCTGCGTGGCTGGGTAGGTTGGAACCGGGGTCAACTGGGTTGGGGCTTGCCGGAAGGGTAGGTGGGTCTGTTGTGGAAGGATGAGGCTGGGTAGGCATTCTTGGAGTTTTGGTGGTCGGGTTGCTGAGGGTGCGTGGGAAACCTCTTGATTGCAGCGATTTGCGTGGGTGTTTCTGTGCGCATGGCCAAAATACGTCGGATCGTGATGAGATCTTTTTGGTATCCGATGAAATCGTGCACACGGAAATGGTCTTTTACTGCTGAGGGCAATATAGACACAAGGTTGACCAGAATTTGCTGTTCTTGTTGGATTCTGGTCAATGTGGGGAAAGAAACTTTTATGTGTTGGGCAATCTTATTCACTGTGGCATCTAGATCGCCTTCGAATTTAGTGTCTTGGATACGGGTGTGGGCCACGAAAACGCCCAACGAAGGCTTAATTGCTTCTATCACTATTGGGCGAAATTCGTCTCAGGTGAGAGCAGGGTGCACTTGATAGGCAACCAGGGAAACGGCTTTTCCCAGGTGCGTTAATGTTACGGCTATTTTTTCTGCATCCGTGGTATAAACTAGGTCAAGTACGGGTTTCACTATGTCCATGAATGTTTCTATCTCATAAGTTTCTCCATCATAATGTGGGATGGGAATGTGAGAACGGTGCGCCATGATGTTATCGTGTTCTGGCTGTTCCAAACTTGCAATGTAATGCAACCTTTTATCCGAATCAAGAACCACCGCTGCCGCCAATGTTATGCCCTGTTTTTCTACAGGATTAACTTGGGTGATGTGGGCTCTATCTGACTGGGTATATAAGGCTGCATGCACAATACAAGGTATGAGGAATAGAGAACACAAAATAAACACACAGTCACACGATCACGTTTATTGATATAGGTGAATAAGGAGCATAGAAAGATAGTAATACTCGTACAAAACAAATAATAGAAGGGAACTGCTAGCATTAGCGGATCTGGATGGAGCCTAGTCTCCCACTTCCAACGTTCAGGTATACTCTTCTGATCACGGGTTTAATTAGCAAGTTTTATAATACTGGAAGACCTCAATGTACTTATGGATTCAATTTCACTAATTAGATTTCTTACGGGTAGGTCGGGTGCCCAAGTAGCGGCTCACAGTTAGAATTAGACACGCGTATATTTTAGGACACGGAAATTCTAGTAACCTCAAGGGGGTACTGATCTAAGATTTATATTCTTATGGCAGAAATACGTAGAACACAAATCAGTGGGCGAACGTTAGATATTACTAGGGTTTTAATATCTGAATAAAGTAATTACGAGAGTCAATGTCGCCTGTTAATTAATGAACACTGATACGCTTAGTACGTCCCAAATGGAATGGTTAAATATGAGTTACACTGGGCAAAGTTATAGGCACTCCATAGAAAAGTTAATAAGTGAATGTCGAACTAGTACTATAACACGTTAGTACTAATAAAATGAATCTTGAATAGTATTTGTTGGTCTGGTCCTGGTTATCTTGCTTCCGGTGATGTTGGGGGCTAACGACTGGTTCCTCGGCCGTCCAGGTGGTCCAAATGTAGGAAGTTCTCAAGTCGGATCTCTTGGCGATCGGTGCTGGCTACACACTTATATACCCACTAATTTGTGTGAAGGTTATAAGGTGCACGTTGGTACTTGTACGTGGACAGATCTTCTATTTAACTTCTGCCACGGAGTCTGCCGGCTCGGGAATCTCTCAACTCAGGAACAACACAAGGGCAGAGCTAGAGGTCAACTTCAGGGTGGGTACCACTGGTTGGTGTCTATCTTTCAACTGATTTTACTGGGGGCGGGAGCTGGGTTTATAGGCTCGGTTCTGGACCCTGTAGGCCATAGGGATCTTGAGTCTTATGGATTTATTGGAGCTCTCAATAGATATGGGGACTAGGTAAGATGGTGATTACTGTTGTGACACATGGCTATAGGAAGCCTTCATATTGTGATATAACTGAGCCTTAGTAAGAGGTACTATTTTGGCAATATTGGAAGTATTTATGGGAGGGAGACTGGATCTACTTTGCGGGGAGGGCTGGGACAGCTGTGATAGGGGCGCCTCTCTTATATTGCTCAGTCTTCATTCTATGGCATAGCTGAGGTGCTAATTTGCTTATCCGAGTATGCAAGAAAGGTGAATGGATGATTGTGGGTCAAAAGAGGTGAGTAAGGGGGTTAGACATGCATGGTTAGTTCATTGATAGGAAGAATTCCTGGGCTACCTGGCAATGACCCGGAAGTCAAACAGGGGTCAGGTATACCTCCGCGGGGGTGGGGGTCTCCCTCCTCGGGTGGGTAAAAAAGGGGTAGCCGGGCGCTCTCTCTCTGGGATGGTCGTCCAGGGTCTGTGGCTAGGGGCTTGCCATATCACCAGTGTTTGTAATAACCCTCTGTTTATGAGACAGATGCGGGTCTTCTTAATATCCAAACTGAAGGTGCCTTGGCTAGCTGGTTTTAATCGGTTGGTTGTTAATCGTAGGGTTTGCTGGATGTGGTGGAGACTGGTTGCTAACTCTGCCACATTTATCTGGAAGTATGGCAATAGAAGTTAGTTACTGGTGAGGCGGCTAGCCTCGCACCGACGACCATTGGGTGCAGGGTTGTGAATAGGTTGTAAGAGAATAGATGGCATGCAAGGGGTTAGTAAAGTTCTAACGTCGTTCTGGCCAACTAAGGGAAGGCAGGCTGGATAGGGGTATATATATAAAAGGTTGGAGAGCGTTAGCAACGGAAAAATCAAGGATCTTCAAGAGGTATGAGAGAGAGGCTAGGTCGGACAAGAGTCGAGAAGCGCGGGGTATTTTAATGAGAGGGGGGGAACTCAGGGGGCTACAGGGAAATTTGACCCTAAGGTCTCTGGGTGTGGGGATGGCATTAGGCTGCAGTTGATATTGGAGTTTGAAAAGGCAGTGAAAGTACGTTAGCCAAATGCTACCGGGGAATGCAACTATGGGGTGGTATATGAGTCTGGAAAAGATAGAATTATGTGGACTGTGGGGCTGCGGGGGAGAAGGAAGTGAACTGTAGGTGTGTGCTTGACTGTGGGTAAAGTGGGGAAAAACATGGTGTATTATTCTTTGTCAGTACGAGGGGTTATGGATACTATTAGTTGGCACGAGTTTTTGCACGTCTAGTTGTCCCTGGGAACTGCGTTTTCTATGAAATATATACCAAGAAAAGCGGCAGTTCGTAGGGGTACTTCGTTATTGTTTCGAGGTACTTATGACAGATACTGGTAACAAGGTTATCTATACAGTCTCTGGTTGGGGTAAGAAATACGTTATAGCATGGCGGCTAACATCTGTAGTCATGGCTGTCTAAGTCTTACAGGGGCAATGGTTCTATATCCTGGTGTACCCGTGGGTATCTTAATTTCTTATAAGTTGGGACATGTGGTTTTTAACATCTACTTCTCGGATGTAAGAACATACATAGATATCTTGCTGTCTGATTTGTTGGCATTGGCTCAACCTCGGGACAGGGCATGGGTGTTTTTAATATGAACGTATATTCCTGTTCATCATCATGTAGGTAGAATCGGGCGGGTAAGAGGTGTAGGACACGAAGCAAATTGGCGTAGTGTGGACTGTGGATACGAAGGAGGTAAGTGGAAGACGTATAACAATTGTGGAAAAGTAAATGGAAAAGGTGAACACAATGGCGGATAAAGATACTTAACTTAAGGATTGAATACATAGATTTTATGGGGCGATGGGTCTTCAGAAACTTAGTCTGGCAAGACAAGATATGTTAGGGAATGTTCATATTAATACTTAACCTAAGGATTGAATACATAGATTTTATGGGGGCGATGGGTCTTCAGAAACTTAGTCTGGCAAGACAAGGTATGTTAGGGTATGTTAATATTAATACTTAACCTAAGGATTGAATACATAGATTTTATGGGGGCGATGGGTCTTCAGAAACTTAGTCTGGCAAGACAAGGTATGTTAGGGTATGTTAATATTAATATCTTAAACCTAGGGACAGAGCATGGGTGTATTAACTTCTCACGTGAAAACACCACGAGTCTATCACCTGGTTCTTAAAAATCGGACTAAGGTTGCTATACTTTTTTACGTCCGTGGTAGTACAGTGGGTTAGCGCGCGGGCCTGGTGGTGATGGTGGGTAATCACTAACCAGGGTTCGAACCCCACCCAAGGCATCTCAAAACCTGTGGGTTTTTAGGAGGGTTAAATTCCCTTCAGAGGTTCGTACCCCACGCCAGGTACCAGGAAAAGTTGATCCTAAAGTGGGCCTGGGGATATTTCGGTCATGAAAAACCTAGCATTTCATTGGTGGCAGTAAAGGAACGTGACCTGGTAGCTACATAGAGCACCGTCACACGAACCCTAAACCGTATTGAGATTGCTAAGGTGATACGGCTACGATACCTTACGACCTTACGAGGCTATGGACTAGCCTAAATAAAAAGGAATGTAGTGTAATGCCCTCGAAAATGTCCCACAACCACAATAATGTACTACCCGAGTTGACGTCAGGTATAGCGTAAAATAGTCGTGGATGGTAAGTCCAATAAACTCATCACGTGAAAACACCACGAGACTATCACCTGGTTCTTAAAAATCGGACTAAGGTTGCTATGCTTTTGTACGTCCGTGGTAGTACAGTGGGTTAGCGCGCGGGCCTGGTGGTGATGGTGGGTAATCACTAACCAGGGTTCGAACCCCACCCAAGGCATCTCAAAACCTGTGGGTTTTTAGGAGGGTTAAATTCCCTTCAGAGGTTCGTACCCCGCGCCAGGTACCAGGAAAGGTTGATCCTAAAGTGGGCCTGGGGATATTTCGATCCTGAAAAACCTAGCATTTCAAACGTGTTACAGTACTAATTAGAAATTCACTTATTAACCTTTCTATGAAGTGGCTATATCTTTGCCCAGTGTAATTCATATATGACCATTCCATTTGGGAAGTGCTAAGCGTATCAGTGTTTATTAATTAACAGGCGACATTAACTCTCGTAATTACCTTTGTCCAGATATTATTGCCTAGAAGTAAAACCCTAGTGATATCTAACGTTCGCCCACTGATTTGTGTTCTACGTATTTCTGCCATAAGAATATAAAACTTAGATCAGTACCCCCCCTGAGGTTACTAGAATTCCCGTGCTCTAAAGCATACGCGTGTCTAATTCTAGTCTGTGAACTACTACTTGTGCACCAGACCTGCCAGTAATAAATCCAATTAGTGAAATTGAACTATAAGTAACTTTGATGTCTTCCAGTATATAAACTTGCGAACCAAACCAGTGATCAGAAGAGTATACCTGAACGTTGGAAGTGGGAGACTAGGCTCCATCCAGATCCACTAATGCTAGCAGTTCATTTCTATCATTTGTCTTGTACGAGTATTCGTACTTTCTTTATGCTCCTTATTAACCTTCTTAAATAAACGTGATCGTGTGTCTTGTTACCGTGTGTTTATTTTGTGTTCTCTATTCCTCATACCTTGTATTGTGCATGCAGCCTTATATACCCAGTCAGTTAGAACTCACATTACCCAAGTTAATCCTGTAGAAAAACAGGGCATAACAGTTACTATACATTTGTACGTTCGTGGTAGTACAGTGGGTTAGCGCACGGGCCTGGTTGACCTATGGGGGTCATGGTCACTAACCAGGGTTCGAACCCCACCCAAGGCATCTCAAAACCTGTGGGTTTTTAGGAGGGTTAAACTCCCTTCAGAGGTTCGAGCCCCGCGCCAGGCCCCAGGAAAGGTTGACCCTAAGTGGGCCTGGGGAGTTGTCAGGACAGAAAAATTCCCTTCACACCCAGCATTTCATCACCAATGTTATGCCCTGTTTTTCTACAGGATTAACTTGGGTAATGTGAGTTCTAACTGACTGGGTATAGAAGGCTGCATGCACAAAACAAGGTATGAGCAATAGAGAACACAAAATAAGCACACGGTAACAAGACACACGATCACTTTTATTGATGTACACACTTCTATAGTTTTCTTGATGATGATCAATATGAAGCATAAGAAGATATGAATACTCGTACAAGACAAATGATAGAATTGAACAACACTAGCATTAAGTGGATCTGGATGGAGCCTAGTCTCCCACTTCCAATGTTCAGGTATTAATCTTCTGATCACTGGCTTTATTCACAAGTTTATATACTGGAGACCATAAATGTTGCTTATAGATTCACATTCACTGTTAGATTTATCACTGGTAGCTCTGGTGCACAAGTAGTAGTTCACAGACTAGATTAGACCCGCATATTTTAGAGCACGGGAATTCTAGTAACCTCAGGGGGGTACTGATCTAAGTTTTATATTCTTGTATCAGAAACACATAGAACGCAAATCAGTGGGCGAACATCAGATATCACTAGGTTTTCACTTCTATGTAATAATATCTGGATATATGGGTAATTATGAGAGTTAATATCGCCTGTTAATTAATAAACACTGATACGCTTAGCACTTCCTAATTGAATGGTTATATATGAATTATACTGGGGCAAAGATATAGCCACTTCATAGAAATATTAATAAGTGAGTCTCTAAATAGCACTATAACACTGTAGCACTGATAGAGTGAATCTTGGGTAGTATTTGATTGGTCTGGTCCTGGTTATCTTGCGTCCGTGATGTTGGGGGCTAACGACTGGTTCCGCGGCCGTCCAGATGGTCCATATGTAGAAAGTTATCAAGACGGATCTCTTAGCGATCGTTGCTGGTTACACTCTTATATACCCTCTGGTTTCTAGACCTGAATCACAGATATTAGGATCTTCCTGTCAATCTGGATCGGAATTAACGCCAAGCGCATCTCACGTCGATCGCTCAGCTTCCCGGTCTGTATGAAGGTTATAAGGTGTACGTAGATTTCTTTTACGTGGACAGATCCTTCTATCTAAATCTGCCACGGAGTCTGCAGGCTCTGGAACTCAATTCTCAGGAACAAACAATGATAGAGCTAGAGGTCAACACAAAGGACCAGCCACTGTTTGGTGTCTATCTTTCAACTCATTTTACTGGGGGCTGGAGCTTCGTTTATAGGTTCGGTTTTGGACCCTGTAGGCAATAGGGATCTCGAGTTTTGATGGACTTATTTGAGCTCTCAATTGATATGGGAACTAGGTAAGGTGGTGATTACTGTTGTGGCACATGGCTGTATGGAGCCTTCATAATGTGATATAACTGAGCCTTAGAAAGAGGTACTATTTTAGCTATACTGGAAGTATTTAGGGGAGAGAGACTGGATCTACTTTGCGAGGAGGTTTGGGACATCTTTGATAGGAGCGTCTCTCTTAGATTGCTCAGTCTTCATTCTATGGTACAGCTGAGGTGCTAATTTGGTTATCGGAGTATGCAAGAAAGGTTAATGGGTTATTGTGGGTTAATAGAGGTTAGTAAGGGTGTTAGTCATACATGGTTAGTTCATTGATAGGAAGAATTCCTGTGCTACCTGGCAATGACCCGGAAGTCAAAACAGGGGTCAGGTATACCTCCGCAGGGGTAGGGGTCTCCCTCCTCGTGTGGGTGAAAGGGGTAGGCGCGCGTCCTCTCTCTGTGATGGTCGCCTGGGCGGCTGTGGCTGGGGGCTTGCCATATTACAAGTGTTTGTAATAACCCTCTGTTTATGAGACAGATGTGGGTGTTCGTAATACCAAAACCGAAGGTGCCTTGATCAGCTGGTTTAATTGGTTGGGTTGTTAATTGCATGGTTGCTAACATCTTCAGTCATTATCTCTGTCTAGGTCTTACAGGAATAATGGTTATATATACAATGGTGTACCCGTGGGTATCATCGTGTCCTTAATCTAGGGGGGGGGGGGGGGGGCCAGGGGTTCTTACATAAGATTCCCTGGTTTGATGAACATGGAGTAGAATTGGGCAATACAGGAACAATGGAATTTCCTATACCATCTCGTCTGTGCAGGAATATAGTTACTGGATTGCTCGCGGCATCTTCAGTCATGAGATCTGGCAAGATAGGGCAGGCGTAATGGTTGCACGATGGTGTACCCGTGGGTATTATAGTTTCTTATCAATTATGACATGGGGGTTAACATATTACTTCTCGGATGGAAGAACATACATAGATTTATGGGGGCGGTTTGTCTTCAGAAACTTAGTCTGGCAAGACAAGGTATTTTAGGGTATGTTGATATTGATATCTTAACTTAGGGACAGGGCATGGGTGTATTAAATTAAGGTGTATTCATGTTCATCATCATGTAGGTAGAGTCTGGCGGGTAAGAAGTGTAGGACATGAGGGGTAGTGGATACGCGAGGTGGGGGAAGGGTCAGTGGTTAGAAGCGATAGGTAGGTGTGGTTTGGAGCTGCTTAGCCCTGCAGGCTTCGGCCTGTCTGAACTGGTTGGCTTGGTGCCTTCTCTCCTTCTTTCTTCTCTCACGCTGATCTATGGGGCGTCTGCTCTCACCTGGTCCTTTCGTTCTGTGGACTCCTTCGGGTGTTTCTGTTCCCGTTTCTTTGTTGTTCTCGCTCGTGGCTTCCGGGGTGGGCTTCTCAGTCTGGGGCATTTTACTTCCCTCTCCTTAGGGTTGCATTACATTGCAAGTTTGGAACAGCCAGAACACGATAACATCATGGCGCACCGTTCTCACATCCCCATCCCACATTATGATGGGGAGACTTACGAGATCGAAACGTTCATGGACATAGTGAAACCCGTACTTGACCTAGTTTTTACCACGGACGCAGAAAAGATAACCGTGACATTAACGCACCTGGGAAAAGCCGTTTCCCTGGTTGCCTACCAAGTGCACCCTGCTCTCACATGGGACGAATTTCGCTCAATAGTGATAGAGGCCATTAAGCCTTCGTTGGGCGTTTTCGTGGCCCACACCCGTCTCCAAGACACTAAATTCGAAGGCGATCTAGATGCCACAGTGAATAAGATCGCCCAACATATCAAAGTGTCTTTCCCCACATTGACCAGAATCCAGCAAGAACAGCAGATTCTGGTCAACCTTGTATCAATATTGCCCTCAGCAGTAAAGGATCATTTCCGTGTGCACGATTTCGTTGGATATCAAAAAGATCTCATCACGATCCGACGTATTTTGGCCGTGCGCACAGAAACACCCACCCAAATCGCTGTAATCAAGAGGTTCCCCACACACCCGCAGCACCTCGACAACCAAAACCCCAAGGCTCAAACCTTCAACTCCAAGAATGCCTACCCGTCCTCATCCTTCGACAACAAACCTACCTACCCTTCCGGCAAGCCCCAACCCAGTAGGCCCCGGTTCCAACCTACCCAGCCACGCAGAATCTTCAACCGGAACAAAACCTACAACACCTACCAAAGTAAGAACCCTACATTAGTGATTATCAACCCCTATGATTTCCCTGCCTATAGTGCTAAGTGTGCCCTCCATCAAATTCGTGACTCTGCCAAACCTCGCCCCTTTACTCCTCGCATTTCTGTAAATGAAGAGGAGTTGGGACAAGAGGAAGAAATGGAGGAAATGCACACCGAAGACATATCCCATATCATGTCCTCAGACGATACCGAGGAAGCCCTGGAGGAGGTAGATACCGACTCCCAGGATTTTTAAAGTATCCCCCGCCCACGATGGCCTCGGCGGGGGACGCCATAACTGATCACACTGCCCCCATTTACTACATGGCCAAAATCAACGACATTCCTGTCCGCTTCTTAATCGACACGGGAGCTGCTAAGTCATGTTTGTTCAAGTCTTATTATGATCAACAACACCGACTATTTGGCCCCTTGTTACCTACCAAATCAGAACTAATCTCAGCTGCTGATACCTACATAAATCTCCTAGGAGACACTTTGCCCCTGTCAGTAACTACTCCTGCCCCCCATGCCCGTTGTTATCACTCGTTCACAGTATTTTCCTCCCACTGTAAACATTACGATGGTTTCCTTGGACTTGACCTCCTTCAAAAACTCCAGGCCCAGGTTGACTGCGGCCAGAGGCTGATCTCATTAAAAAAAAAAAGCCTCTGACAAACCAATCACGCAGAAACCAGTTCACAAAAAGAAAAAACACCTCCACCCTCAACAAACTCTGAGTCAAGATTACCAAGTTGCAGCTAGCACTAAGGTAACTCCTAACCCCCCCCCCCCCCTTTGCCCCGAGTTCTCTCAAAATATCACTCATTCCGTTGAAAAAATGCCTCAACAAACGAAAGAAGACAAGTCCAAGCAACTCAATGATGTAAACCCCCCCATTTCTCCTAACTCTGTCCAGGATCAATCCTCCCATGTTTCCAGGACAGACTCTTATGTATGTAAAAACCATTCTACCAAATATTTATGTACACATGTTTCCAGGGAAAATGCCGACCTATGTACCCAACAATGTTTTCCCCATGCCCCCAGAAATGGTCAGCTATTCCACAACCAACAAAATTTCCCTTGTGACAGCTTTCCGTCAGTAGCTCCCTTCCACCCCCACACAATTCACACCCCTAAAAAACTTCAAAACCCCACACTTGACTCACCCCCTCATGACAGACAAACCCACCAATCCCATATAACCTCTAAACAAACCGTCACTGCCACCGACAAAACTCCCCAAATTCGTCCTTTTAACAACCACAAATCAGTACATCAGTCCTCCACCAATAACCCATGTTCTATACCTAACTCTTCCCCCACCAACCCTCCGCAGTCCCACCAACAAATTCCGTTTTCTAAATCACTCACACCTCACCACTCTGATCCTCCCACACGCGCCGTTAATCCCCCCCTCATGCGTACCGAGCACCTGCTAACCAGTCGGTCCCCCACCATCATTAGCCCAGCTGTAGTTCAAGATAAATGTCAAATTCCCCCCCGCCATCAAAAATGGGTTAACCTTCGACCCATACCCCAAACTCACATGATATTTTCCCCCACTACCACGTCCACCAACCCCAATCGTTGCCTCCTACAACCCGCCATCATTTCCGCTCGCATAAACCACATTCTAGTGGCCAATATCTCTGAAGAATCCCTGACATTACCAAAAGGCCTCATCATAGGAGACCTCGAAACATTTGATGACCTCCCCATAGATTCCAATGAAACCCCTACCAGTCTCAAATTACCCCCTCTCCCTGACACATTATCCGACCACCAAAAACACAGCATGTACGAACTATTGCTAGAGTTCAGTGACGTATTTGCCCAACAACCCACTGAAATAGGACAGACCGATGTTGAACAACACATCATTAACACCACAGGCCCCCCCATAAGACAACCATCCCGTAGAAAAAATCCCATACAACACCAGGAAGAGGAACGCCAAGTCCAAGATATGATGTTAGAGGCCGGAATTGCTACCCCGTCCATCAGCCCCTGGTCTTCCCCTGTTGTCCTAGTAAAAAAGAAAGATGGGTCAACCCGTTTTTGCGTAGATTACAGGAGATTGAATGACGTAACCATTAAGGACGCTACGCCATTACCCAGGATAGACGATTCCCTTGACTCCCTATACGGATCCAGATGGTTCACTACCCTCGACTTGCAAGCAGGGTATTGGCAAGTGCCCATCAAGGCAGAGGACCAAGAAAAAACAGCATTCTCCACTAGTGGTGGCCACCACTACGAATTTAACGTCCTACCTTTTGGCCTCTGCAACGGACCCGCAACTTTCTCCCGTTTGATGGAAGCGGTATTACATGGCCTTACCTGGGAAACCTGCCTAGCGTATCTAGACGATATCATTGTGTACTCACAAACCTGGGAAGAACACCTCCTCAGGTTGAAACAAGTTCTTCAAAGAATCCGAGCCGCCGGGCTGAAATTGAAACCCTCAAAATGCGAGATTGCACGAAATAAGGTAGATTTCCTCGGCCACGTAATATCTGAACATGGCATTGCACCAGACCCCAAGAAACTTCAAGCCATACAAAACCAACCCCCACCCACCACCGTTAAAGGAGTACGTTCTTTTCTAGGTTTAGCCACATACCACAGACGTTTCGTCCCACACTTTGCCGCAATAGCCAGACCCCTCCACCAAATCACCCACAAGGACGCCACATTCACCTGGACACCTGAAAGAGACCTCGCTTTTAACACTTTGAAACAAAAGCTGATCCAAGCCCCTATTGTCGCTTTCCCTGATTACCATAAACCTTTCCGTCTTTATACCGACGTATCTCTCTGTACGCCATTGGTGCAGTTTTAGCTCAAGTAAGAGACGGAGAGGAACATGTGATAGCGTATGCCAGCTCCACACTTAACCAAGCCCAACAGAATTATGCAGCCACCAAGAGAGAGTGCCTAGGGATCATTTGGGCACTCAACCACTTCAGGTCATTTGTGTTGGGCGCGAAACTAGATATAATAACCGACCATCAATCTTTGCAATGGTTGCGTAGGTGCGAAACCAACTCAGCCATCTTGGTACACTGGAGAGAGACACTAGAGGACTCCGATTTTACAATACAGTATCGTCCAGGGAAACTTCACACCAATGCAGACGCCCTGTCTCGTTTGCCAGTACCGAAAGACCCCCCCACCAACCTAGCCGCCTTACAAAACACTGAGCTCTTACATACCCCCATCAACCAACATAATTCCCCCCCAGCCCCCTCACTAATTCAATCTTGGGAAACAAGGATCAGACCACCCTGGATACCGTTAAATATCTTCAAGAAACTGACTCGCTGGGGAGATCAACTTGCCACAGACTCCGGTCACATAGTCCTAGATCCCACCGCTGCCACCAATGAAATGCTGGGTGTGAAGGGAATTTTTCTGTCCTGACAACTCCCCAGGCCCACTTAGGGTCAACCTTTCCTGGGGCCTGGCGCGGGGCTCGAACCTCTGAAGGGAGTTTAACTCTCCTAAAAACCCACAGATTTTGAGATGCCTTGGGTGGGGTTCAAACCCTGGTTAGTGACCATGACCCCCATAGGTCAACCAGGCCCGCGCGCTAACCCACTGTACTACCACGAACGTACAAAAGTATAGTAACCTTAGTCCGATTTGTATGAACCAGGTGATAGTCTCGTGGTGTTTCACGTGATGAGTTTATTGGACTTCCCATCAACGACTATTTTACACTATACCTGACGTCAACTCGGGTAGTACATTATTGGGGTTGCGGGATATTTTCGAGGGCATTACATTACATCCTTCTTTAACTAGGCTAGTCCCTAGCCTCTTTAAGGTCGTAAGGTATCGTAGCTGTATCACCTCAGCAATCTCAATATTGTTAGGGTCCGTGTGATGGGTGCTCTATGTAGCTACCAGATCACGTTCCGTGACTGCCACCAATGAAATGCTGGGTGTGAAGGGAATTTTTCTGTCCTGACAACTCCCCAGGCCCACTTAGGGTCAACCTTTCCTGGGGCCTGGCGCGGGGCTCGAACCTCTGAAGGGAGTTTATCCCTCCTAAAAACCCACAGGTTTTGAGATGCCTTGGGTGGGGTTCAAACCCTGGTTAGTGACCATGACCCCCATAGGTCAACCAGGCCCGCGCGCTAACCCACTGTACTACCACTGACGTACAAAAGTATAGTAACCTTAGTCCGATTTGTATGAACCAGGTGATAGTCTCGTGGTGTTTCACGTGATGAGTTTATTGGACTTCCCATCAACGACTATTTTACACTATACCTGACGTCAACTCGGGTAGTACATTATTGGGGTTGCGGGATATTTTTGTGGGCATTACATATACAGTATATATATATTATATATAATAATTATATATACATATATATATATTTTTCTTCTTCTTCTATGTTAAAATACAGAGAAAAAGGAAAATAAGTAAAGGAGAAGAGGTGAAGAAAACAAGGAAGAAAACAGAAGTCGACAACATGGACTTCTCGACGTCGACGCCAAAGACGTCAACGTCGACGCCCAGGACAGAAATGTCAAGGCCACTCACCACAGAGGCAACCCTCAGAAATAGCAGACTCGCGACCCTGAGAGAGACTTGCTCCCCGATGGGGAGATTGTAGGCACCAATCGATCAGGGCTAGACCCAGGTGAGGTTATAGGCATGTGATAAAGAGTCGCTGGAACTCCTGTTTCATTTGCTTGGCCTCTCTTACTGATTTTCTTTGTGCCTCATTTACACTGAGAGCAATCCAGCTAGCTCTCACAAACACCTCCTCCTCCTATCCACTTCACTACACTAAACATGCACACCACACTTCATTCCTCCACACCAAAATTAAAAAAACACAAAATTATGAATTTTAGCCCAGCCTCGGAGTCCCCAGGGGGGGTGACCATAAATGCCCCCTCACCCGACCGACCATCCCCTGACGACCCCACACAATTACCTGGACCTCGGCCTGTTACTCTTTCTATTAATTTCTGCAACATTCACGGACTTTCCTCTAACTTTCACTCTGTTGAGCACCATCTCTCCTCCTACAAACCTGATCTTCTCTTCCTCACCGAAACCCAGGTGTCTGTAGCAAAATCCAGCAACCCCTTCTCTGTATCCTCCTACTTTCTCTATCCTAGTTTCAAAGCCAAAGGCGGATGTTGTGCATATGTGCACAACAAACTCACTTGCTCTCGTGTTCCCGATTTCGACTCCTCTGAATTCTCAACTTTATGGCTCAAACTTTCCTGTCATTCTCTTACTAAATATTTCTGTGCTGTCTATCTTTCCCCTAACTCTACCAACTTTACTAAATTCTTTGACTATCTAAACTCTACAGTGGAACACATTCTATCCATTTCTCCTTTCTCAGAAATCTCCATCTTAGGAGATTTCAACGTTCACCACCGCCAATGGCTCTCCTCTCACACTACTGATCCACCTGAACAAGCCTACGTCTTTTCTATCCTAAATGACCTAGAGCAGTTAGTTCAGCAACCCACCCGTATCCCGGATCGCATCGGAGATCGGCCCAACATTCTTGACCTGTTTCTAACTTCTAACCCTTCTTCTTTACTGTCGATCTTTTCTCTCCTTTGGGCTCCTCCGACCATAAACTTATCTCTGTCACCTGTCCTATCTCTCCAGTACAGCCACCCGATCCTCCTAGCCGGCGGCGCTTGTGGCACTTTGGCGCTGCCGACTGGGAGGCTCTTCGGCAGTACTTCTTTGATTTCCCATGGAATTATTTTTGCTTCCATGGCCGGGGACCCTCGGGGAGTGCTGAACGCATTACCGAGGTAATCCTATCGGGCATGGAAGCATACATTCCATTCTCTTTCTCTCAGACTAATGCTAAAAAATCTTGGTTTACTCACGCCTGTTCTACTGCTGTCCGCAATAAGGAGGAAGCATTCAAACGGTACCGACGCCTTAAAACTCAAGACTCTCATTCTTCATATGTTTCTGCCCGGAATCAAGCCAAATCTGTTCTTCGACTTGCCAAACACTCTTTCATCAATAATAAATGCACTGAACTATCCAACTCTAGCTCTTCCCAAGCTTTCTGGCATCTAGCCAAAAACCTCTCCAACAATTTCTCTTCCTCGTCTTTCCCTCCCCTTTCCCACTCTGATGGCACAACCATCATTTCTTCCTCTGACAAAGCTAAACTCTTCACTCAAACTTTTGCTAGAAACTCCACCTTGGATGATTCCGGTGCTATTCCTTCCTCTCCGCCCTCCTCTCTCTTACTTATGCCTAATATCCTAATCTCTTCTAAAGATGTACTTTCTACCCTCTCTGGGCTTAACACTAATAAGGCGTACGGTCCGGACGGTGTTCCTCCTGTTGTTCTCAAAAACTGTGCTTCCGTGCTGACTCCCTGCCTAGGCAAACTCTTTCGTCTCTGTCTATCCTCTAACGTCTTCCCTTCATGCTGGAAGTTTGCTCACATTCAACCTGTCCCAAAGAAGGGTGACCGCTCTCAACCCTCCAACTAGCGTCCAATTGCTCTTATCTCTTGTCTTTCTAAAGTTTTTGAAACTATTCTTGCTTCCAAATTTCTTAAGCATTTCTCTTCTCATAATCTGCTCTCAGATCGCCAGTATGGCTTCCTTAAGGGTCGCTCTACTGGTGATCTTCTTTCATATCTTACTAACTCTTGGTCATCCTCCTTTCGGGACTTCGGTGAGACTTTTTCTATTGCACTAGAGTACTAGACATATCGAAAGCCTTCGATAGAGTCTGGCATAAATCTTTAATTTCTAAACTACCCTCCTTCGGTTTCTATTCCTCCATCTGTGCCTTTGTCTCTAATTTCCTTTCCGGCCGTTCCATAGCTGCGGTTGTGGACGGCCATTGTTCACTTCCTCACCCTATAAACTCCGGTGTTCCTCAGGGCTCTGTCCTATCTCCTATTCTCTTTTTAATTTTTATAAATGATCTCCTTAACTGTACCTTAATTCCCATCCATTCATACGCAGACGACTCAACCTTACACTACTCCATTAGTTTTTCAGAACGCCCCAGCCAGCAATCCCTCAACGACAAACGTAATGAAGCCATAGAACTCTTAAATTCTGATCTAAATACTATTTCCAATTGGGGCAGAGAAAACCTTGTTAACTTTAATGCTTCCAAAACCCAATTTCTCCATTTATCTACCCGTCAGGATCTCCCAGCGGACTATCCCTTATTCTTCAACAATACAAAAATCAACCCTTCATCTTCTCTCAATATTCTTGGTGTCTCTTTTTCTTCTGCTCTCATTTGGAAGGACCATATTACCAGTCTTGCTAAGGCAGCCTCCCAGAAGCTGGGTGTGCTCAACCGCCTTAGGGGGTTCTTTTCCCCTGCACAGCTTCTTGCTCTGTACAGGGGCATAGTGCGCCCTTGTATTGAGTATTGTTCACATGTGTGGGGAGTTTCCTCTCACACCGCTCTCCTAGACAAAGTTGAAAGGAAGGCCTTTCGTATCATTAACTCCCGTCCACTCACCAACTCTCTGCAATCTCTCTCTCTCCGCCGCAATGTTGCATCTCTCTCGCTATTCTATCGCTACTATAATAATCGGTGTTCCTCAGAGCTATCCCAGTGCATACCACCTCCTTTACGTAGGGCACGTGGTACCCGTCTTGCAACTCAATCCCACCCCTACTCTATGCAACTCTCCAACCCAAGAGTGAAACGTTACTCTCAAACTTTCTTCTACTCAACATCTGAGCTCTGGAACTCTCTCCCAGAATCAGTCTTTCCCTCTTCCTATGACTTAAATTGCTTCAAACTCCGTGTGTCCAGGCATTTTGGCTCGAACGTCCCTTGATTTTGGCCCTGTCACTCTTACAACTATGGGGGAGGCACTCGCTATAGGCAGTTATGCCTTTTGCCTCCCTCAATCACATAGAAAAAAAAAAAAAAAAAAAATCACCCCAGGAAAGAAAATTTGCCTGTAGGGACAACCAGCCATGACCCGGAGAATTTTCTTCTCCCAACCATTCTAAAAAAAAACATAATTCAAAATATGTATATACAGATCTATATAATATTTTCGATTGTCTGTCTGTCTGTCTGTTCTTTATGCATGGCCACATATTTTAAGCTAGAGCGTTCATACTTGGTATGCATAGTAAGGGGGTCCTAGGCAGGTTTTAGTGAAAAAATAGAATTCCCCAGGGTGAAAGGGACGGAGAAAATGGGCGCGAAATCGGAAAAATGGCCGTTTGGGGCAGAAGGAGGCCTCCGATCGAAAAGGTATATGGAACGAAAGTTGTTCGCAGCCCCCAAAATGGGGGTACAGATAAGGTCAGATCCAAAATCGGAGGTCATTTAGCGGCCGAAATCGAGGTCGCCGTTTAATGAGGCACAGGGAGGTCAAGGCCGGTGATTATGGTAGTAGTAGTATTGTGATGAATGTGGTAGTAGTGATTGATGATGGTGATTATGGTAGTAGTAGTGGTGGTAGTAGTGATGGTGATTATGGTGATTACCCGGGCAACGCCGGGTACCCCTGCTAGTGTCTAATATTAACCCGAAAACGGCGAGGGGGGGGTATTGAACTAGCTCCCCATGGGCGAGCATATTGGCTCCATTCAGGCCTATAATCGTCATTTTACGATAAATATCGTTATTACTTATTCATATGAGCCTATTTTACCTTCACTATGAAGATAGTAACCTGTAACAACAATAAAACAAGTGAAAATATAATTTTTCTGGTCAAAATTGCGAATATAGATGGACCAGCCCATTCATGAATTATGGAGAAAATTGAGGCAACCCCTCCCTCTACGAGGCCTCAAGCCACCTACTCATACACACACTCGGTCATGTAATGATGTAACACACCCGCTAGGCATGTAAGCACATCCTCCACACAGTTTGCTAATGTTAGCACAAAAATATACTAACGAATTAGGGAATAACAGGGAAAATAGGTGATAATTGAAGGGGAAGGGGAAAGGGAGGAAGGAGGGGATGTGGAGGAGTGATATGAGGTATAGGGGAAAAAAAGAAAAAAAAAATGTTTAGTGCTACTGGGGCTGTTTAAATGTTATTTTTAGGCCTCCCTCTTAAGAGCTTTGCCGCCGTCGCCCAGTAAAACCTCTTAAGAGCTTTGCAGCCATTTACGGGTTAAGTAAAGAAATAAAACATTTAAAAACCATTATATAAAGAGTGTGATTAATATTAAGTATAACATGTCGCAATATAGTGAACAAAATATAAGCAATGTTGAAGAATCTCATCAGAATACGAGAATTCTAGAAATCATCTCACAGAGATACTTCTGTCTTTCGAAGAAATAATAAACACCTATGTACACGCCTTCCCTAGTAATACAGTTCTCTATTTTTAATTTCAAACAAAACACACATGCTTCTTTCCCAGCTTGGCCCAACGAACTTTGCCTTTTCCAGATAAGCGAACTGACCACCAGAAATGCCAACACAAAAGGTCACCAGATACAATCCCTAGTGACATTATAGAATTGTTCTTACGTAGGTTTTCTATATAAGAGATATCAGCCTTATTTGTATTAATTAACTCTAGCATGTTTAGAGATTATGATGCCCCATATTAATCGCTGTAGACCCATTTATCTGCAAACCTAACACTCCCTAACACAAGGGAAACTGGACACGTGACCCAGTAGAACACACTATTGCCAATTCAGACTCCAACCTTCCGAGTCTTATAAACTATTATGAACATGTTTTGTATATATTTTAAGTTAAAAACTATCCAGGTTCACTCTACTAAAGTAAACCTAACATTGCTAGAGACTCTAAAGATTACTAGGAAGGCTACCAGCCTTGTTCAAAACTCCGTAGGAAAAGCAAGCGTGCGAGGCTAGGACCCCCGCGACCCTACCGTGACCCCCAAGAATACCAACTTAACCCTATTGCCGCCCAGACGGTATATTTATATAAAATGTATGTTCTTTATACCCAACACCTAAAATAACAATTAGCCATAACTCCAGAGGTGAAAGCTAACCTTCTCATATACCTCTCTCCAACAGTAACAGTGCCTAACTCCCGTAGAAGTAAATAATACCTTCATGCTGTGAGGCAACATCCAGTACAATAACCCTTTCCCCCCTTGAACTCTCACGCTCAGAGCTCCCCTAGAAATCACCCTCAAAACTCTGTATTAAAGCTCTAGTATCATCGTGCCCTTTAGTTCTACCAATAACTAGGACAGACAAGTAAGACTTTAAATTGCATAACACCTGCCCATTATATTGTTTCGAATGACTCTTCAAGGATAGTAGAGTATTGTCATACGATATACGGCCATTTGAGCTCAGAATGGGATAAAACGCTCCCAAAACACGTGTTTCACTATTTGGGGGTACTTTTGGTGAAAAAAAGACGATTTACGTCGGTTTTTTACCATTTTAACGATTTCAAGATTCACCTCAACTAGGACAAGAAGGACTTCTTGTCTTACTAAATAGTGCAAACACAAGTCCTTACTACCCTTCGACAGAGAATGGGTACCCTCCAGTATTGGTGCACATTAGGCCAAGGAAGTTTGAAGGAAATGAAGTGAATAATTATAAGCTTTCTTGAGATTGGCACCCCGCTCTGAGGAAATATTATTTTGACCATTCATAAATAGTTATTGATAACGGCAACCCAAAGTCCTTATACTATCTGTGAATATAAAAACCCTATTCTAGGATCTTTGTTACTTGTGGCAACCCAATCATTTAACATACGGACCTCTAATAGTGTGTATCTTTTATATTAAAATAAAGTAGGTGTGCAGTTTTCGCATTACCAAAAAAAAATAAAAAATTAAAAATGCATAGCCTACACAACTCTGCGACCTAGAATCTGCAAGTAGTATTGAATTTCATAGGTAAAATAGCTTTATATACAGTATATATATATATATATATATATATATATATATATATATATATATATATATATATATATATATATATATATATATATATATATATATATAATATATATATATATATATATATATATATATATATATATATATATATATATATACTGTATATATATATATATATATATATATATATATATATATATACAGTATATACAGGTATATATATATATATATATATATATATATATATATATATATTTATATATATATATATATATTTATATATATATATATATATATATATATATATATATATATATATATATATATATATATATATATGTATATATATACTGTATATATATATTTTTTTTTTTTTTTTTTTTTTCTATATTCCATCTACTCCCTCTCAGGCATAGGCTGAGAGCCTTTACACTACACCGCTGAACACGGTGAGGCCCGTGAGGTCTTGTTCCAGTCTAGGGAGTGAGACATGCGAAGCACCCCGGCTCAAAGCAAATCCATCTCTGAAGCCGCTTCGCCTCTGCGATTCACCGTCTCCTCCCCCACACTCGGACCCTCACTCTCAGAACGCCACCTATTGAGCAATTAACTCACTAGGCATTGCCCCCCTGTAACATATTTTGAATATGGAATATTCATACAATGCTATTTAGGGGAGGTGTGGTGGAGTGGTCTTGCCACTGGCCTGGCAATCCAAAGGTTCCGGGTTCAAATCCCGATGTATCAATGGGAAGATATTATTGGGATGGAATTTGTGCTGTACCTGGTATCAGTGCATTACCACAAGCCCACCGAAACGTCAATAAAATACCCTCATTGTTCCCTGATTAAATAGCACTGTATGAATATTTCCATATTCAAAATATGCTATAGGGGTGCAATGCCTGGTGAGTTATCTGCTCAACAGGTGGTGTTGTGTGTGTGTAAGTGTGAGAGTCCGAGTGTAGGGGGTGAGACAGTGAAGCACGGGAACGAGGTGGCTTTAGAGATGGGGTCGTTTCGGGCCATGAGTGAGCACCGTGCCTCATGTGAAGGCAAGATGGCAGGTGCTCGTTGTACTCTACGTGCTTCACATGTCTCACTCCCTAGACTGGAACAAGACCTCACGGGCTTCACTGTTCATTGTAAAGCGGTGAATGTTAAGGCTCTCAGCCTATGCCCGAGAGGAAGTAAGTTGGAATATAGAAAAAAAAAAAAAAAAAAAAAAAAATCAGGGAACAATGAGGGTATTTTTTTGGCATTTCGATGTGCTGTTGTAATACACTGAAACTAGGTACACCACAAATTCCACCCCAATAATATCTTCCCATTGACATATTGGGATTCGAACCCGGGTCCATTGGATTACCAGTCCAGTGGCAAGACCACTCTGCCACACCTCCCCTAATATACTGTATATAAAGCTATTTTACCTAAGAGACTCAATACTACTTGCAGAATTCTAGGTCGCAGAGTTGCGTAGGCATTTTTTTTTTTTTTTTTTTTTTTTTTTTTGGTAGCCTAATGCGAAAATTGCACCCCCTACTTTAGTATTATTTTGTTTTTATTTTAAGATTTGTTTTATGTGAGCCGCATGGCATTGATATGACGAAGAGACATAGTAGTTCCATTTTTTCCCACTATATTATCGAGAAATAAGTTGGCAAGGGATTCAATTTACCGTCAGCTGAAATATAACCGACTATAGTTACCAGGGTGGTATGGCAGTAGTGATATATATATATATATATATCGCAAATACTCATTAGCTACTAAATGTTTTTATATTCACAGCCGGACTTGAACCACCGACAGTCAGAACAAGTGCCCATACGTTAATCCACTATACCACGGCATGATAGAAGATACTTGTGTGCAGTGGATTAAAGCATGGACACTCCTCCTGACTGTTGGTGGTTCATGTCCGCCTGGGAGTATATACTGTATATATAATTACATTTATGATCACATTGAATCTTAACCATTGGAATGTTTATATATAATAAGGTCAGCATAACACTATTTTGTAGCATTTTGAATATGGTGTAATTCAAATTTAAAATATATATAAGAAAGAAATGGTGACATTGACCAACCAAATTTGCCAGCAAAATTTGGTGACGATACGTAACCCGTTCAGTACAGTTCTGTCGGTTTCATTTCATACTAGATATTAAGACGATTTTATTTAGTTTATGAAGGTCCTCCATTAAATTAGCAGGCTTTCAACTATCAAATTAACCCTTTTTACTACCACAGATCCTTCATAAGCTCCACAAAATCGTCTAATTATAGCTAGAATACAATAAAAAAGGCGTCACCAGTACACAAAGGGTTAAACAGTCTAGGAAGAGTTTAAATTTTGTTATTAACAATCTTCTCTTGCTCTTTGACCTTGACCTGTAAGCTTTAGTATTATAATATATATATATATATATATATATATATATATATATATATATATATATATATATATATATATATATATATATATATATATATATATATATATATATATATATATATATATATGTGATTGAAATATATGTTATTTAAGTCAAATGCAACTAAGTCGTCAGCTTATCAAAAAAAAAAATTATGATTGTTAACTTTTGACCTTGGCATGTGACCTTGACCTTTATGTAGGATTATGTTTTTGTTTGCTTTGATGTAACCCTAGAAAATCAAATATGTGTGTCAAATTTCATTAAAGATCATCAGTTAGTTTCAGAGGTATTAAAGGAATAGTTGACCTTGACCTTTGCCTTCATCTTGATCTTCATTATGTCTGAAAATTTAACATTTAAATTTTCCCTTAAAGCACAACTGTCTCAACGAATGTTGTGAAGTTTACATGAATAGTAAAGAAATGAGCATATTAACCTTATATTTGACATTGATCTGTGACCCCGACCTATCAAATGGAATTATGTTTATTCTTGTATGACTTTGGTCTAGGCATTCCGAATATGCATGATATGCCTTATGAGAATCTTACATTATATAGAAAATACTAGTAAAAATCATATTATGACCTTTACCTTCGACCTTAGAATTTCTTATCAAGGATTTAGTTAGCTTTTTCGTATTAACTAGCATTATGAATATGGTGTAATTCGTATAAAAACTTATTGATTACAAATAGTGATCATATACTGTGACCTTGACCTTTGACCTTTGACTAAAAATAATACATATATTTGGATGGTTGTCACATTGACCAACTGAATTTGCCTGTATAATTTGGTGACAATACATTAAACAGTCTAGGAGGAGTTTAGGGAAAATTACAAATACTCTTGTTTTGACCTTGACCTCTGACCTTAACTATTACAATATTTATGTGAAATTTGATATATATGATATTTAAGTAATAAGCCATAACACAGCCAGTTTTCCAAAATTTTAGTAATTTTTTTGAATAAATAATAAAAGTTGACCTTTGACCTTGACCTGTGATTTTGACCTTTATGTAAGGGTACTTTTTTGTTTGCATTGACATTGCCCATGAAAATTAAATAAGCATGCCTAATTTCATTAAAACAGTTAGTTTCGTATTGTAATGCCCTCAAAAATGTCCCGCAACCCCAATAATGTACTACCCGAGTTGACGTCAGGTATAGTGTAAAATAGTCGTGGATGGTAAGTCCAATAAACTCATCACGTGAAACACCACGAGACTATCACCTGGTTCTTAAAAATCGGACTAAGGTTGCTATACTTTTAGTACGTCCGTGGTAGTACAGTGGGTCAGCGCGCGGGCCTGGTGGTGATGGTTAGGTCACTAACCAGGGTTCGAACCCCACCCAAGGCATCTCAAAACCTGTGGGTTTTTAGGAGGGTTAAACTCCCTTCAGAGGTTCGTGCCCCGCGCCAGGTACCAGGAAAGGTTGATCCTTAAGTGGGCCTGGGGATATTTCAGGACAGAGAAACTCCCTTGACACCTAGCATTTCATTGGTGACAGCGGTGCGAAATTGTGGAGGGGGTGGAGGGGAGGTGAGCGTGATGGTGGAATGGCAGTAACAGGGGGGGTACGCCACAAAACACGTTCATGAGGGGAAATACCGTCTTCTCGGGGACAGGTGTTCATGCCCCATTGTATCATCTTTAAAACACCCTCCATACCGCCCAAACCTGTCAAGACACCAAAACTGATAACCCAAATGACAAAAACCCTTTCGCCATCCATGACACCGTAATGGTAGCCAACCTTCCGGTAACCAACAAATTAGGCCCTCGCTATGTCGGGCCCTACACCATCACACAAGTCCCAAACGCCTATCAAGTCGCCATCGATTATCACGGCGTGACTCGCACGTTCCGAACTAGATTCGTCCGAGCGTTTAAACCGCTCAAACCACAAGACAATACCCCACCCCACACGTCTGAACCAGAATTAAACACAGGGGGGGATTAACGGCGCGTGCGGGTGGGTCAGGGTGGTGAGAGGTGAGCGAGTTAGAAAACGGGATTTGTTGGGGGGACTGCGGAGGGTTGGTGGAGAAAGAGTTAGGTGTAGAACATGGGTTATTGGTGGAGGACTGGTGTACTGATGTGGGGTTGTTAACAGGACGAATGTGGGGAATTTTCTTGGTGGCAGTAACGGTCTGGTTAAAGGTTATGTGGGACTGGTGAGTTTGTTGGTCATGAGAGGGCGAGTCAAGTGTGGGGTTGTGAAATTTTTTAGGGGTGTGAATTGTGTGGGGGGGGAAGGGAGCTACTGACGGAAAACTGTCACAAGGGAATTGTTGTTGGTTGTGGGATAGCTGAACATTTCTGGGGGCATGGGGAAATCATTGTTGGGTACATCGGTCAGCATTTTCTCTGGAAACATGTGTACATAAACATTTGATAGAATTATGGTTACATATCGCAGAGTCTGTCCTGAAAACATGGGAGGATTTATCCTGGACAGAGTTACGAGAATTGAGGGGATTACCGAGAGGGAGTTGCTTGGACTTGTCTTCTTTCGTTTGTTGAGGCATTTATTTACTGAATTGGGTGATATTTTGAGAGAACTCGGGGCAAGGGGGGTTTTTAGGAGTCACCTTATTGCTAGCTGCAACTTGGTAACCCTGACTCAGGGTTTGTTGAGGGGGAAGGTGTTTTTTCTTTTTGTGAATGGGTTTCTGTGTGGTGGGTTTGTCAGAGGCTTTGGGTTGGAATTTGTTTTTGAATGAGATCAGCCTTTGGCCGCAGTCAACCTGGGCCTGGAGTTTTTGAAGGAGGTCAAGTCCAAGGAAACCATCGTAATGTTTACAGTGGGAGGAGAATACTGTGAACGTGTGATAACAACGAGCATGGGGGCAGGAGTAGTTACTGATAGGGGCAAAGTGTCTCCTAGGAGATTTAAGTAAGTATCAGCAGCTGAGATTAGTTCTGCTTTGGTGGTTAACAAGGGGCCAAATAGTCGGTGGTGTTGATCATAATAAGACTTGAACAAACATGACTTGGCAGCTCCCGTGTCGATTAACAAGCGGACAGGAATGTCCTTGATTTTGGCCATGTAATAAATGGGGGCAGTGAGGTCAGTTATGGCGCCCCCCGCCGAGGCCATCTTGGGCGGGGGGTACTTTAAAAATCCTGGGGATCGGTATCTACCTCCTCCAGGGTTTCCTCGGTATCCTCTGAGGTCATGATAGGGGCTATATCCCCGGTGTGTCTTTCCTCCATCTCTTCCTCTTGTCACAACTCCTCTTCATTTACAGAAATGCGAGGAGTAAAGGGGCGAGGTTTGGCAGAGTCACAAATTTGATGGAAGGCACACTGAGCATTACAGGCAGGGAAATCATAGGGGTTGATAATTACTAAGGTAAGGTTTTTACTTTGGTAGGTGTTGTAGGTTTTGTTCCGGTTGAAGATTCTGCGTGGCTGGGTAGGTTGGAACCGGGGTCTACGGGGTTGGGGCTTGCCGGAAGGGTAGGTGGGTCTATTGTGGAAGGATGAGGCAGGGTAGGCATTCTTGGAGATTTGGTGGTCGGGGTGCTGCGGGTGCGTGGGAAACCTCTTGATTACAGCGATTTGGGTGGGTGCTTCTGTGCGCACGGCCAAAATACGTCGGATCGTGATGAGATCTTTTTGGTATCCGACGAAATCGTGCACACGGAAATGGTCTTTTACTGCTGAGGGCAATATAGATACAAGGTTGACCAGAATCTGCTGTTCTTGTTGGATTCTGGTCAATGTGGGGAAAGAAACTTTTATGTGTTGGGCAATCTTATTCACTGTGGCATCTAGATCGCCTTCGAATTTAGTGTCTTGGATACGGGTGTGGGCCACGAAAACGCCCAACGAAGGCTTAATGGCTTCTATCACTATTGGGCGAAATTCGGCCCAGGTGAGAGCAGGGTGCACTTGATAGGCAACCAGGGAAACAGCTTTTCCCATGTGCGTTAATGTCACGGCTATTTTTTCTGCATCCGTGGTATAAACTAGGTCAAGTACGGGTTTCACTATGTCCATGAACGTTTCGATCTCGTAAGTTTCTCCATCATATGTGGGATGGGAATGTGAGAACGGTGCGCCATGATGTTATCGTGTTCTGGCTGTTCCAAACTTGCAATGTAATGCAACCTTTTATCCGAATCAAGAACCACCGCTGCCGCCAATGTTATGCCCTGTTTTCTACAGGATTAACTTGGGTAATGTGGGCTCTAACTGACTGGGTATATAAGGCTGCATGCACAATACAAGGTATGAGGAATAGAGAACACAAAATAAACACACGGTAACAAGACACACGATCACGTTTGTTTAAGTAGATGAATAGGGAGCATAAAAAATAGGAATACTCGTACAAGACAATTGATAGAAATGAACCGCTAGCATTAGTGGATCTGGATGGAGCCTAGTCTCCCACTTCCAACGTTCAGGTATACTCTTCGGATCACTTTTTTTTATTTTATTTTTTATTTTATTTTTTTAACAACCAGGTGATAGTCTCGTGGTGTTTCACGTGATGAGTTTATTGGACTTACCATCCAAGACTATTTTACACTATACCTGACGTCAACTCGGGTAGTACATTATTGGGGTTGCGGGACATTTTCGAGAGCATTACACATATATATTAATAGAATAGTTGATCTTGACCTTTGACCTTTATATCGACCTGTATATGTCTCAACATTTATTATTTTCGTTTTCACTTAAATTGAAACTATCTCACCAAATTTTGTGAAGTTTGCATGAGAAGTAAAGAAAATAGCAAATTGACCCGGGTGGATGGGACTCGTTAGCCTTGGTCGGCAACTCATCTACGGGAGACAACCTTATACAAATCCGGGTGCATGGGACTCGTCAGCCTTGGTTGGCAACCTGTCTAGGGGAGTAAACCTGATATAAATCCGTACTGCTTACCTAAGGGTAAGGCAGGTTAGTGGATGGATTAGCCGAACACCACTGTAGAAAAATAGTACTAACAAGATACACAAGGGCCTCGGAGTCGGACGGATCCTAAATTGAGTGGTCAATCCTGTAAGTCCTTCACAAAACTGGCTCGGGTTGTCCCTCTCACAGGGAATAGGTCCACTTGGGGGCGTTCTGTGTATGGCCACCCTCGTAAGGGGTAAAATGCCCCAGAACGAGAAGCCCACCACAGAAGCCACGAGCGAACACCACACAGAAACACCCGAAAGAAAGGCCCACAGAACGAAAGGACCAGGTGACCGAGCCAACCAGTTCAGACAGGTCGAAGCCCGCAGGGCTAAGCAGCTCCAAACCACACCTGCCTACCCCTTCTAAACACTGACCTTTCCCACACCTCGCGTATACACTACCCCTCGTGTCCTACACCTCTACCTACATGATGATGAACATAAATACACCTTAATTTAATACACCCATGCCCTGTCCCTAAGTTAGGATGTCAATATCAACATACCCTAAAATACCTTGTCTTGCCAGACTAAGTTTCTGAAGACCAATCGCCCCATAAATCTATGTATGTTCCTCCCATGTTAAAACACCCATGCCTGTCCCTAGACCTCGTATCTCCCTTTCCATGACGAGTATAGATATATGTACCCCCGTGCTCAGTCGCCCCCCCCTTGCCTTGTTCTTCTAGAAACTAAGTGTATATATAATATTAACCGGAGTATGCCACCAGTATTGATACGACATAGCGGCACTGTCCTTGTGTCGTATTGTGCCACGTGCAGATCAACCAGGTTTCATCATCTTATTAGGACGACGGCTATAATGTCGTCATTCATGCATGTATTCAATCCTTAGGTTAATTATCTTTATCCGCCATTGTGTTCATCTCTTCCATTTACTTTTCCACAATTGTTATACGTCTTCCAATCACCTCCTTCGTATCCACAGTCCACACTACTTTATTTTGCTTCGTGTCCTACACCTCTTACCCGCCAGACTCTACCTACATGATGATAAACATGAATACATCTTAATTTAATACACCCATGCCCTGTCCCTAGGTTGAGCCAATGCCAGCCAGTTCAGACAGCCATAAATCTATGTATGTTCTTCCATCCGAGAAGTAATATGTTAACCCCCTAAAAAATACCTTGTCTTGCCAGACTAAGTTTCTGAAGACCAACCGCCCCCATAAATCTATGTATGTTCTTCCATCCGAGAAGTAGTATGTTAAAACCCCATGTCCTAATTGATAAGAAACTATGATACCCACGGGTACACCAGTGTATATAGAACCATTGTTCCTGTAAGACCTAGACAGCAATGACTGAAGATGTTAGCCACCATGCAGTAACTTTAATTCTTACCCCAATCAGAGATTGTATATACAACCCTCTTTTACCATTGTCTCGACGCATTTTCACCACGAAACAATACCGAAGCTAACCCTACGAACTGTCGTTTTCTTTGGTGTATATATCATAGAAAACGCAGTTCCCAGGAACAACTAGATCAGCAAGAAATAGTGTCAGATTAACAGTGTCCATAACCCTCGTATTGACGAGTAATAATACACCATGTTTTTCCCTACTTTTATCCAGTCAAGCACACACCTACAGTTTACCTCCTCTTCCCCACAGCCCCACAGTCCACATGATTCTATCCTTTCCAGACTCATATACCACCCCGTATTGCTCATCCCCCGGTAGCGTTTGGCTAACATACTTTCCCTGTCATTAACCCCCACACTCCGATATCAACTGTTGTCTAATGCCACCCCTACGCCCGGAAACCTTAGGGTCAAACTTCCACGTAGCCCCCTTAACCCTCTCCCTCTCGTTAACCCCCCACGCTCCTCGACTCCTTTCCGACCTAGCCTCTCCACCATACCTCCTGAAGATCCTTGATTTTTCCGTTGCTAACATTCTCAAACCTTTTATATATATACTCCTATCCAGCCTACCTTCCCTTAGTAGGACGGAACAACATTAGAACTTTACTAACCCTTTGCATGCCATCTATTCCCTCACAACCCATTCACAACCCTGTACCAAATTATCGTCAGTGCGAGGCTAGCCGCCTCGCCAGTGACTAACTTCTATTGCCATACTTCCAGATAAATGTGGCAGAGTTAGCAACCCAGTCTCCACCACATCCAGCAAACCATGCAATTAACAACCCAACCGATTAAACCAGCTAGTCAAGGCACCTTCGGTTTTGGTATTACGAACACCCACATCTGTCTCATAAACAGAGGGTTATTACAAACACTTGTGATATGGCAAGCCCCTAGCCACAGCCGCCGGACGACCATCACAGAGAGAGGGCGCGCATCTACCCCTGTTTACCCACCCGAGGAGGGAGACCCCCACCCCTCCCCAGGTATACCTGACCCTTGTTTTGACTTCCGGGTCATTGCCAGGTACCACAGGAATTCTTCCTATCAATGAACTAACCATGCATGACTAACCCCTTTACTAACCTCTATTAACCCACAATAACCCATTCACCTTTCTTGCATACTCGGATAATCAAATTAGCACCTCAGCTATACCATAGAATGAAGACTGAGCAATATAAGAGAGACGCTCCTATCACAGCTGTCCCAGTCCTCCTCGCAAAGTAGATCCAGTCTCCCTCCTCTCAATACTTCCAGCATAGCCAAAATAGTACCTCTTACTAAGGCTCAGTTATATCACATTATGAAGGCTCCCTATAGCCATGTGCCACAACAGTAATCACCACCTTACCTAGTCCCCGTATCTATTGAGAGCTCAAATAATTCCATAAGACTCGAGATCCCTATGGCCTACAGGGTCCAAAACCGAGCCTATAAACCCAGCTCCAGCCCCTAGTAAAATGAGTTGAAAGATAGGCACCAACCAGTGGCTGGGCCCCTTAAGTTGACCTCTAGCTCTGCCCTTGTGTTGTTCCTGAGATTTGAGTTCCAGAGCCGGCAGACTCCGTGGCAGATTTGAAATAGAAGCATCTGTCCACGTACAAGAAATCTACGTTCACCTTATAACCTTCACACACCAGTGGGTATATAAGCGTGTAGCCAGCAACGATCGCCAAGA
Organism: Paralithodes platypus; assembly: GCA_032716605.1. NCBI lineage: Eukaryota > Metazoa > Arthropoda > Malacostraca > Decapoda > Lithodidae > Paralithodes > Paralithodes platypus. Next base: position 23,886,888 of record CM064511.1, on the reverse strand, counting down.
GATCCGTCTTGAGAACTTCCTACATATGGACCCCCTGGACGGCCGCGGAACCAGTCGTTAGCCCCCAACATCACGGACGCAAGATAACCAGGACCAGACCAACCAAATACTACCCAAGATTCACTTTATTAGTACTACCGTGTTACAGTACTATTTAGAGACTCACTTATTAATATTTCTATGAAGTGACTATATCTTTGCCCCAGTAGAATTCATATATAACCATTCTATTGGGAAGTGCTAAGCATATCAGTGTTCATTAATTAACAGGCGACATTAACTCTCGTAATTACCCCTATTCAGATATTATTACATAGAAGTAAAACCCTAGTGATATCTAACGTTCGCCCACTGATTTGTGTTCTATGTATTTCTGCTATAAGAATATAAAACTTAGATCAGTACCCCCCTGAGGTTACTAGAATTCCCGTGCTCTAAAATACGCGTGTCTAATTCTAGTCTGTGAACTACTACTTGTGCACCAGAACTGCCAGTAATAAATCTAATTAGTGAAATTGAATCTATAAGTAACATTGATGTCTTCCAGTATATAAACTTGCGAACCAAGCCAGTGATCAGAAGAGTATACCTGAACGTTGGAAGTGGGAGACTAGGCTCCATCCCACCGCTGCCACCAATGTTATGCCCTGTTTTTCTACAGGATTAACTTGGGTAATGTGAGTTCTAACTGACTGGGTATATAAGGCTGCATGCACAAAACAAGGTATGAGGAATAGAGAACACAAAATAAACACACGGTAACAAGACACACGATCACGTTTATTGAAGATGATTAATAGGAAGCATAAGAAGGTATGAATACTCGTACAAGACAAATGATAGAAATGAACAACTAGCATTAGTGGATCTGGATAGATTTACAAAACACTGAGCTTTTATCTACCCCCATCCACCAACATAATTCCCCCTCAGCCCCCTAACTAATTCAATCTTGGGAAACAAGAATCAGACCACCCTGGATACCGTTAAATGTCTTCAGGAAACTGACTCGCTGGGGAGATCAACTTGCCACAGACTCCGGTCACATAGTCTTAGACCCCACCATTGCCCACGACTACATGATTGCCATCCACGAGGGAAACGGCATACACCTTGGACAAAAGAAGATGTTAAAAATCTTCGCAGATCAATACTGGACCCCCAACCCCTCCAAAATTGCACAACGAGTGACAGAATCCTGCAAACCTTATTTATTGGGGAAGGATAGATCACGCACCCCAGGCCCAGCTGGTACCATTTCTGCCAACAAACCGTTCCAAGTCCTATCCCTCGACATCATGGGCCCGTTTCCTTCTTACGCTGGCAACCGCTATATCGTCACATTTGTTGACATATATTCAAAAAATTTAATAGCCTGCCCAGTTAACCCGGCAGCTGCAGGAAGACTCTTAAGAGTTCCCCCGGCGGACTGCGGGAAGACTCTTAAGAGCAGAGCTTTTGAACGCGTACCAAAACCGCGCGTTTATAGGCAGGCGGCTAAAAATTGGTGTGGGTATAGTACTACATGTCAACTCTTGACTCCACCCCGCCACACGCTCGCCCCGCACTCGTGCAAGCACCACCGCGCCAGTAACCAAGCACTAGTCATGGAGCCCACACGTCCCTCACGCTCGCTCCCTGATGACACAACCAGCCCTCCTTCTGGTGGTGTCAGCCGCCGTGGAAGGCAGAGGGTGGCTGCTAAAGACCCTAGCTACCAGTACGACACGCCCTACAGCTCTGAGGACGAAACACCAGCACCCAAAGCACGGAAAACACGTGCAAGCACGGCAAAAGTACAGAGGTCATTGGTGTTTCGGGACACTGCCACCACGACCCAGGCCACTGCAACAACCAGTACCACCACCACTGCCACCCCTGCCACCCCTGCCACCAGTACCAGCGACGCAGGAGGCCGCCCTAGGGCTGCAGAACCTGCGGGGGCAGGAAAAATAAAAGGCACGGGCGTAGGGAAGAGAACCCGTACGCCAGCCACAGTGACCCTACCACCACCACCACCACCACCAGCCGCCCCTGGCCCGGCTGCCCCTGCTGCCCCTGCCGCCCCTGCTGCCCCTGCTGCCCCTGCCCAAGTAAAAGGGAAGGGGAAGGGGAAAGGGAGAGGGAAAGCGACTGCTGGCCTTGCCGGCCCTGCTGGCCCTGCTGTCCCTGCCGGCTCTGCTGCCCCTGCTGCCCCTGCCGCCCCTGCCCAAGGAACAGGGAAAGAGAAAGGGAAAAGGGCGACAGGCACCACCATCATCTTGCCTGCCTCCAGGGCCACAAGACCATGCACCACTGCCGCCCCTGCCGCCGCCCCTGCCGCCGACCCTGCCGGCCCTTCTGTCCCTGTCCATAAGACTCCCGTACGTGCTAGAGTGACCCGAAAAACTCTGACACCATCAAAGTATGCCGCCCTGCTGTTTGATGGTGATTCGCAGGGCATTGGCAGCCCGGGTTTCGACGACGAAGCCCTAGCACGGGACCAAGGGTGGGGGGATTTGGGAGTGGACAGTGGGAGTGAGTCCGACGTCGGTGACGAGAATGAGGAAGGGCGTCTGTCAAGTGAAGAGGATGGTGATGATGATGCTGTGTTGTATCGCGACCATGGAAGCGATATTTCAGACGATGAAGCAGACGCAGACGACATTCCGATCCCTGACTTGCCTTCGTTCGATTGGTCTGACGGGGTCAATTTTGTACCTGACGTGCCCCAGTTCAATCCTAGGACGTCAGGTACAACTGACGACTGGCCCTGTGATGAGCAAGCGAACGAAAGCGACTTCTTCCTCGCTTTTTTCGATATGGAGGTAATGACGTACATCGTTGCCCAAACAAACGCCTACTACAGGTGGGTGTTTGGCAGATTGGACGTTATTTCTCCAAAAGCGAGAATACGAGGCTGGGTGGATACGACTGTGGAAGAATTCATGACGTTCTTTGCCTTGTTGTTCCTCATGCCTCTGTGCAAGAAGCATGTGTTGCAACACTATTGGAAGCACGACCCTCTCATCGCCACCCCAACTTTCAATAAGTTCATGACTCGTGACAGATTTTTGTTGCTGCTAAGATTTATGCACTTTGCAGACAACGACAATCCTAACAGGATTGACAGGATATGGAAAGTTTGGGATGTGTTCATCATGTTGTTGGAGAGGTATAGGAAATACTTTTACCCCTTCCTCAATTTGGTGATTGATGAGTCGCTCGTGCTCTTCAAAGGACGTCTTGTTTTCAAGCAGTATATCCCCTTGAAAAGGCATAGGTTCGGAATCAAGCTCTTCGTTTTGTGTGACTGTGAAACTGGAATAGTGCTTGACATGATCGTGTATACAGGCACTGACATGGACATACCGAAAGCCGCTGCCAATGACCCCATGGGCATGTCAGGTGCCATCGTCAGGAAAATGTTGGCACCTTACCTGGGCAAAGGCCACATCATCTACACTGACAACTGGTATACTTCTCCTGCTCTCTGCCAGTTTCTTCATGACAACCAAACGGGGTCATGTGGGACTGTCAGAAAGACAAGAAAGTTTATGCCTAAGTTCACCGGTAATGTCATTCCTCTTACAGATGCCTCCTCCAGTGACACACCTTCTGAAGACGACCTGGCCCAGGAACACCGCGAGAGGCATGTCCGAAGAAGGCGACGAAAGGGGCAGAAATACAAGCAGCTCGAAAAGTGTGGGAAAGTGATAGCCCTGAAGTGGAAGGACAAACGAGACGTCCACCTGCTTTCCACCGTCCACACAGGTGCCCAGATGGACTCTGGCAAAATCCACTACTGAACCAGGAAGACCATCTACAAGCCCGACATGGTAGTGGACTATACAAAGAACATGCGCATGGTGGACAAGTCTGACTGTCAGCTGTCAGGCGTTGAGTGTCTGAGGAAGACTGTGAAGTGGTATCACAAGCTCTTCCTCCACCTAGTTGACATCACGATGCTCAACGCCTACAACTTGTGGTTGGTGAAGAGGGAGATGTCCCCAAACCAGAAGCTGAAATTCCGGGAGTTCGTCTATAACGTGTCCTACCAACTCCTAGAGAAGTATGGCACCACCACTCACAGACGTACGGCATGGTGTGGGGATCACGTTCCTGACCGCATCCAGCTGGGTGTCGAAAGACACTACACAACCAACACCGAGCTGATTGGCACTCGTCACAGGCAGGTGCAGTGCCACGTCTGCAGCTCCAGTGTGAGAAAACCCCACGCCACCAAAAGAGTCACCTCAATGTGCGCGGAGTGCAAAGTTGCACTCTCCTTGGGTGACTGCTTCAGGGACTACCACACCTTCAAGAATTACTGAGTGTCGCCCCCTGCCCTGCCCTGCCCTGGACTCGCCCCGTGCCCTGCCCTGGACTCGCCCCCTGCCCTGCCCTGCCCTGGACTCGCGCCCTACCTTACCTGACCTGACCTAATTGATCACGCTACCTCATAATGTAACATATATATTATATAATGTATAAGTTCCAAAGATGTCCCTGTGATATAGCTTTTACATTATATAATAATTGTATGTTTCATTATTTAGTTTATAAGTTTCAAAGATTTACATGTAATATGCCTTCTTTTTTTAGTATATCAATATATATGTTTGTTATAGCCTAAGTAATGTGTATATATTTTCTTACCTCAAATGAATTGTACAAAAATAAATATGTTTCAATAAATCCTGTCAAACCTACTAAGATAATAAAAAAAAACAATAAAAAAAAAAAACAAGGTCATGTCATTGTATTCTTACAATATGATATATTCTATGAATATTTCATATTGTTTGAATACAATGGCATGATCTTGTAAAAAAAAAAATTATCAAAATTTGTCTAAACAGTATAAAACCTTCCCCATAACCCTCTCCTGGATTCGATCCCACTACCCTACCACACTTTGAGTTTTCCAGTCCACGACCTTACCAACCATGCCACAGGAGCTCATACCAAATATCACTCAAAACTTTGTGTTTACAATCGAAATGACAATATACAAAAAAAAATGAATTATCCCACCAATTTACGTTTGTAAATTGATGGGATTATCAATTATATCATGCCAAGGTTTATAAAAGTTTGTCTCTGTCAAGAATTAGTAATTATATAACTTTATTCTGTCAAAAATTGCCCCAACACTCAGCAAAATTGCCCCTCTCAGTGTGACTCCAGTCATTATCACACGGTCAAGCAGTCACTGGGTGACCCTTGCTGCTCCCTCCAGCCACAGCAGCTCTCTCTGGGAACAAAATTTGTATAAATACAATAATGCATAAAATACTCTTCACAAATACATTTGTATTGTATAATATTGTAAATAATAGTGAATAATAACTGTGTGGGTGTCAAAAATTGCTCAACCATCTTTCTTATGTCTCGCCTACGCCCTTACGCGCGTATATTGGATTATACATAGTCATGACTGTCATACAAATACTTGCAGTAGGTCTCGAATATACATTTAGATTGCATATTACTTGGAAATAAATAAATATAAGTTCTGGTGGCAATCTACCATTTCGCAAGTGTAAGGCGACACCAGTCTATATTTAGCTCTCTATCAGAAAAGGTTAAGCCGATGTTTACTGACCACCCACCCTCGTTCCTGGTCTATAATATAGTACTTTATATACAGTCAATGGCCTACATGTTTCTGTGGTACTTCACATGTGTCTAAAATGCAATGTCTGCTTGCATAAAATTGCAATTCTGAAGTTCATTTATACGTACAACATACGCATCTCTCTCTCTCCATTCCTGACTCATGTTATTGTAGACCTCTTGGTGGCAACGAACACCAGACACCTCCTAGACATAAGGTTCAAAATCCCAAGACATCCATACGCCTGGGGCGCCTCCACAATTATCACACAGCTGCATATATTTACTGCTAGATCTCCCTGACTTTACTCTCTCCACGACTCACTCCCTGCCTCCCTCCCACCCACCCACCCTTTTAGGCTTCCGTCTGCTAGAAACTCATTGATAATGTGCGTAAATATCGCATGAATTGGTCTATATGCGGTATATATATTGATATATGGCACGTCTACATACGTACAAGTCTGTATTATAGCATGACAGTGCTCTAAGTACAAGATATAAGTGATATTTATGGCGTAACACACCCTCTCCCCCTTTCATTCCCACCCCTACCCACCATTTTAGGCTTCCGTCTGCTAGAAACTCATTGATAATGTGCGTAAATATCGCATGAATTGGTCTATATGCGGTATATATATTGATATATGGCACGTCTACATACGTACAAGTCTGTATTATAGCATGACAGTGCTCTAAGTACGAGATATACGTAATATTATAGCGCAAACCACACTCTCAGCTCATAAATTGCCGCCAAACCTCCAACACATCTTCATTCCCGCCTAAAAATTATTTTATAATTCCCTTATATATTGCAATTTTTGGTCACTATGAGGCATATTCATTGTTATATGGGTGGCCTACACACGTATACGTACTCTACATAGCCTAAAAGGGATAAAAAAAGGAGATATACGTGATAATACGCGGTAACCCACCCCCTCCTCCCTCTCCTTCTATCCCCTGGGCACGTGAAAATTCGGCAGGGAAATCTCGCCGCGCGATGACAATCTAGCCGCACGGTGCCATTCGCTCCACATTTTTCAACTACGGACCGTTCCCCCCCCCCCGGACATTTTTTGGGGGGTCAAATATATATGGGCCGATGCACGCAAACATTTCCTACACGCTGATGTACTTTTTATCGAAATTGGCAATGGGTCCCAAAATCATCATACATGCGCACAGTATGACCCTGTAGAAAAACCCCTGTGTGCACGTCTTAGGTTAAAGACCACACAGCCACCACAGTCGCCACACTGCTTGCCACAGAAGTGTTCCCTATATTCGGCCTTCCCCTTGCTCTTCTATCCGACAATGCCCCCGAGTTTAGTGGACACGTTTGGCACCAGTTCACCCAACAATGCGGTATTAAGATCAAACACTCATCCCCGTACTGGCCTCAAGGAAATGCTATGTGCGAATGCAGCCATCGCACCATCAACAACCAGTTACGTACAAAAATGATTGCTCTTAACACCTCAGACTGGCCATCACAAATAAAGTTGATACAATGGTGCATGAACACCTGTCCCCGAGAAGACGGTATTTCCCCTCATGAACGTGTTTACGGCGTACCCCCCCTGTTACTGCCGTTCCACCATCACGCTCACCTCCCCTCCAACACCTCCGCAATTGACCCATTGCAACATCTGCAAAACACCCTCCATACCGCCCAAACCTGTCAAGTCACCAAAACTGATAACCCCGATGATAAAAACCCTTTCGCCATCCATTACACCGTAATGGTAGCCAACCTCCCTGTCACCAACAAATTAGGCCCTCGCTATGTCGGGCCCTACACCATCATACAAGTCCCAAATGCCTATCAAGTCACCATCGATTATCACGGCGTGACTCGCACGTTCCGAACTAGATTCGTCCGAGCGTTTAAACCTCTAAAACCACAAGACATTACCCCACCCCACACGTCCGACCCTGAATTAAACACCCCTACTAACCCTTCCACTCAGGCTATGAATATTCCCATACAAACCCCTAAGGGCCTAAACCCTCCAGCACCGAACCGACCAATCATTCCTCAACATACCCCCCAAACTAACCTCCACAAACCCCAAGCCCCCACTATCACACCTTCCTCCACCATGACACTTTCCTTCACTTCTGATAGTCAAGTACCTCCCCAACTTATCCAAGTACGAAAACCTCCACCCACAACCCCGACCACAACGGAAACCCTCCTGTCTAGCCCTGACATACCTCCACCAGGCACCACAGTGAGAAAACCACCACCCCCACCCAAAACCAAGTACACACCCAACCGCACCACACAATCTACCTCAGTAACCTCACATTACAACTTACGCCCACGACTAAAATCTTTTAAAACCACCAGAAAACACACCCTGCTAACCCAGTTCCGTAGGGCTGCCAGACCACTATCCTCCTCCTCCTCTTCTTCTTCGTCGAATTCTCCTCCACAAAGGGAAAGAAGACGAATAATCACAAGTAAACACCATAACCCCTCTAACTATATTCCAAAAATAACAACCCCCACCCTCCCACGAAAACACATACCTTCCTCTTCAACCTCATCCCCTCTCAACCCCTGCCTCATCACCCCGAATGACCTGCTAGATCTACCCCCCCACCAAACTCCCATAAAACCGCCTATTTCCACCACCAGCAAATCACCGACCCCACCAAAGAACACACCCCACACACGTTCCTACCCCCAACCCTCCAAATTAAATCTCCACCCCCTACCCACCCGCCTACCCCCCCCCCCCCCCTGCATCCACCCCATTCCCCTCCACTATCCCTGTGACCCCACCCACACATCAACCAACCTCCTCATCTCATCGAACCCCCAACCAACCAACCCCTAAAAAATATACTATGCCAACGACCAACCCCTCCTCTCACACCACGTCTAACACACAACAAACTCCTCACCAAAGCCCCTCCAAATTGACGGACCCGACCTCCACACCCCCACTTGAATCCCCCCACAAAGTCGCCCCTGAGAGAACCCCCATACATACCCCCACCAAATCCTCTCCCATTCCGCCTACCACCCTCACTCGACAAAAACCTCCACACGCATCTACCTCTCAAATAACCCCTTACTAAATGCCCTCCACCTATAAAGCGTTCTTCCCCTCAATATAAAACATCGTCAAGCGACTCAAGTCCCACTACAAACATCTACCTTCCCACCAGGACCTCCAAAGGTAGAATAATCAACAGACCCATCAGATTTGAAGACAGTTATACAAAAACAACACCCCGTTCTTACACTAAAGACCCAAGCCACACAACACACACACCCCCTCTTTCTCACACACCTCCCTCACGCACCTTACCTAAACCGATATTGCACATTGTCTCAATATATTTTCCCAGCCTGCAACACCACCCAAGAAAACACCAAAAACCCCAGACTCATATCCCCCCTTCACCCCCAGCTCCGTTTTCACGCGTTAATCCCTCCCCTTCAGTTAGTAATCCATTCACTGCACTGAAGAAGCCTCCTGTCAGTCCCACACACCTCACTCGATACATGACCTCCACCATGAACAAATCCACACCCTTCGTCGCCCCCGTCCCTACCCCCACGGGGGAATACTACACACCATTCATAAGAAAGGTTAAAGTAAAAACGTCCACAGGACTCTTAGCCCGTCTACAGCGCCCACATCAAGCCCGGGCAACCGCCCTCCACAACACCGAGGACACATTCCTACAGGTCTACATAGACCTGCAAAAGAAACCTGACCCTCGCTCTCTTGCTTGGTGGGACCTTCTCAATACACTCAAAATGACCCACCATGACTATGCTTCTTTTTACTTCACCCTTGAGGCTCGGGGACGAGCCTACAATGAAGGAGAGGGAAGTAAAATGCCCCAGAACGAGAAGCCCACCACAGAAGCCACGAGCGAACACCACACAGAAACACCCGAAAGAAAGGCCCAGGTGACCGAGCCAACCAGTTCAGACAGGCCGAAGCCCGCAGGGCTAAGCAGCTCCAAACCACACCTGCCTACCCCTTCTAAACACTGACCTTTCCCACACCTCGCGTATACACTACCCCTCGTGTCCTACACCTCTACCTACATGATGATGAACATAAATACACCTTAAGTTAATAATCTCAGTGTATATCTCAACTAATAGTAATCAATTTGGTTTTAAAAAGAATCATGGTACGGACCAGTGCATCTACACTCTGAAGGAGCTAGTGGATGGGTACATCAAAATGAACAGCTCTATTTTTGCATGCTTTCTTGATGCTAGTAAGGCATTTGACAGAGTCTGCCACAATATCCTGTTTGATAAATTAGCAACAAGGGGAGTGCCATCTTATATACTGAGAATCTTGAAGTACTGGTACGCCAATCAAACATTTAATGTAAGATGGGGTAACATTATTTCGGATTCCTTTACAGTAACCAATGGAGTGAGACAGGGTAGTATTCTCTCACCTTACTTATTCAATGTATATATGGATGAATTAAGTGATAAATTGAATAAAGAGCAGATTGGATGTTATGGTGGGAATAAAATCATCAACCATCTCATGTATGCTGATGATCTGGTCATTATTGCACCGTCTTCTGCGGGTCTGAGCAAACTTCTTGATATATGTGAATCTTTTGGTAGTAAACATTGTGTTAAATTCAACCCACTGAAAAGTGCTGTTCTTATATTTAGATCAAAATTACTGTATAAAAGTAAACTGCCAAATTTCTCACTCAATAATCAAATTATTCAAGAAGTAAACAAAATAAAATACCTGGGACACATTATCTCAAACGATTGCTCAGATGATGCAGATATCGGCCGTCAGCGCAGACAGCTATATTTACGTGGTAACACCATCATGAGAAAATTCCACATGTGTAATTGGGAAACTAAAGTCACTTTGTTCCGGACATATTGTTCCTCTATGTACACGGCCCATTTGTGGTGGAAGTATAAGAGAGCCACCATAAATGGTCTGTGTACATCCTATCATAATATACTCAAGATGTTCATTGGTCTCTCTAAATATGAAAGCACTAGTATGGTGTGCACACTGTTGGATGTGCAGTGCTGTCGGGCTGTCATCAGGAGACTGGTGTACAGCTTTTCGCAGCGACTGCAATCCTCCAGTAACACGCTGATTGTAGCTCTTTGGTCTAGTGATCATATCTATGAATCCCGTATTATATCTCACTGGCAGAAGCTGCTGCACACATAGTATGTACTGTAATGTAATATATAGGTCTAATTGAACTATGAGCAATGATCTGTGCAATAGGTGTTAACCAACATTGAGCAATAGCCTTAGTTAGCCTATCTGTGTTATATTGTGACAAAATGTGATATGTGCTCTATTCTGTAAATAGGCCTACTGTATTTTTTATTTTATTGTGTCTTTATTAATATATCTTTGTGTATAATTATTATCTGTGCTCTGACGAGAAGTGTATGTGATATGGACCATTAGGTCGTACTGTATTTATACTGTATCTATCTTATGTGTCTGGAATAAAGAATTATTATTATTATTATTATTATTATTAATACACCCATGCCCTGTCCCTAAGTTAGGATGTCAATATCAACATACCCTAAAATACCTTCTCTTGCCAGACTAAGTTTCTGAAGACCAATCGCCCCATAAATCTATGTATGTTCCTCCCAGGTTAAAACACCCATGCCTGTCCCTAGACCTCGTATCTTCCTTTCCATGACGAGTATAGATATATGTACCCCCGTGCTCAGTGCCCCCCCCCCCCCCCTTGCCTTGTTCTTCTAGTAACTAAGTGTATATATAATATTAACCGGAGTATGCCACCAGTATTGATACGACATAGCGGCACTCTCCTTGTGTCGTATTGTGCCACGTGCAGACCAACCAGGTTTCATCATCTTATTAGGACGACGGCTATAATGTCGTCATTCATGCATGTATTCAATCCTTAGGTTAGTTATCTTTATCCGCCATTGTGTTCATCTCTTCCATTTACTTTTCCACAATTGTTATACGTCTTCCAATCACCTCCTTCGTATCCACAGTCCACACTACTCTATTTTGCTTCGTGTCCTACACCTCTTACCCGCCAGACTCTACCTACATGATGATGAACATGAATACACCTTAATTTAATACACCCATGCCCTGTCCTTAGGTTGAGCCAATGCCAGCCAGTTCAGACAGCCATAAATCTATGTATGTTCTTCCATCCGAGAAGTAATATGTTAACCCCCTAAAAAATACCTTGTCTTGCCAGACTAAGTTTCTGAAGACCAACCACCCCCATAAATCTATGTAATAACTATGTTCTTCCATCCGAGAAGTAGTATGTTAAAACCCCATGTCCTAATTGATAAGAAACTATGATACCCACGGGTACACCAGTGTATATAGAACCATTGTTCCTGTAAGACCTAGACAGCAATGACTGAAGATGTTAGCCACCATGCAGTAACTTTAATTCTTACCCCAATCAGAGATTGTATATACAACCCTCTTTTACCATTGTCTCGACGCATTTTCACCACGAAACAATACCGAAGCTAACCCTACAAACTGTCATTTTCTTTGGTGTATATATCATAGAAAACGCAGTTCCCAGGAACAACTAGATCAGCAAGAAATAGTGTCTGATTAACAGTGTCCATAACCCTCGTATTGACGAGTAATAATACACCATGTTTTTCCCTACTTTTATCCACAGTCAAGCACACACCTACAGTTAACCTCGTCTTCCCCACAGCCTCTCTACCATACCTCCTGAAGATCCTTGATTTTTCCGTTGCTAACATTCTCAAACCTTTTATATATATACTCCTATCCAGCCTACCTTCCCTTAGTAGGACGGAACATTAGAACTTTACTAACGCTTTGCATGCCATCTATTCCCTCACAACCCATTCACAACCCTGTACCAAATGATCGTCAGTGCGAGGCTAGCCGCCTCGCCAGTGACTAACTTCTGTTGCCATACTTCCAGATAAATGTGGCAGAGTTAGCAACCCAGTCTCCACCACATCCAGCAAACCATGCAATTAACAACCCAACCGATTAAACCAGCTAGTCAAGGCACCTTCGGTTTTGGTATTACGAACACCCACATCTGTCTCATAAACAGAGGGTTATTACAAACACTTGTGATATGGCAAGCCCCTAGCCACAGCCGCCGGACGACCATCACAGAGAGAGGGCGCGCACCTACCCGTTTACCCACCCGAGGAGGGAGACCCCCACCCCTGCGGAGGTATACCTGACCCCTGTTTTGACTTCCGGGTCATTGCCAGGTAGCACAGGAATTCTTCCTATCAATGAACTAACCATGCATGACTAACCCCTTTACTAACCTCTATTAACCCACAATAACCCATTCACCTTTCTTGCATACTCGGATAATCAAATTAGCACCTCAGCTATACCATAGAATGAAGACTGAGCAATATAAGAGAGACGCTCCTATCACAGCTTTACCAGTCCTCTCAAAGTAGATCCAGTCTCCCTCCCCTCAATACTTCCAGTATAGCCAAAATAGTACCTCTTACTAAGGCTCAGTTATATCACATTATGAAGGCTCCCTATAGCCATGTGCCACAACAGTAATCACCACCTTACCTAGTCCCCGTATCTATTGAGAGCTCAAATAATTCCATAAGACTCGAGATCCCTATGGCCTACAGGGTCCAAAACCGAACCTATAAACCCAGCTCCAGCCCCCAGTAAAATCAGTTGAAAGATAGACACCAACCAGTGGCTGACCCCCTTAACCCTCCTGGCCCGGGCAGGCTCTCAAAATGACAGTGTGGGCTACCCGGGCGATCTGGCCGAAAAACGTCTAGGCCTAGGCTACCGTATTTTTTTTTAGTTTAACTGCTAGAAATTTCCCACACATCTATAAATGCAGTGCGGTTTCCAATCTGTAGACTGGCGTTGAGTAGAGCTCTCTATGGCAACTGGTTCAGTTGTGATGACGATTTCAGTGGAGAGCACTTGCAGGCGATGTTAGCAATATGACGATCTTTTCACTACTGAAACAACGACATACAGACATACAATAACAAACGAGTCTTCTCTTTCTTGTTTTCGGAGGTGCGGTGACGTAACGATCGGCTTTGTTTACATGCGTCGGACACACAGCGTTCAGACCAAGCTGAATAGGCTTTCAAGCTTACAGATTTTAAAATGACACCCGGGCTCCTGCCCTTAGTTCGTGGTGTCATTTTAAAATGACAACCGGGCCAGGAGGGTTAAGTTGACCTCTAGCTCTGCCCTTGTGTTGTTCCTGAGATTTGAGTTCCAGAGCCAGCAGACTCCGTGGCAGATTTGAGATAGAAGCATCTGTCCACGTACAAGAAATCTACGTGCACCTTATAACCTTCACACACCAGTGGGTATATAAGCGTGTAGCCAGCAACGATCGCCAAGAGATCCGTCTTGAGAACTTCCTACATATGGACCCCCTGGACGGCCGCGGAACCAGTCGTTAGCCCCCAACATCACGGACACAAGATAACCAGGACCAGACCAACCAAATACTACCCAAGATTCACTTTATTAGTACTACCGTGTTACAGTACTATTTAGAGACTCACTTATTAATATTTCTATGAAGTGGCTATATCTTTGCCCCAGTAGAATTCATATATAACCATTCTATTGGGAAGTGCTAAGCGTATCAGTGTTCATTAATTAACAGGCGACATTAACTCTCGTAATTACCCCTATTCAGATATTATTACATAGAAGTAAAACCCTAGTGATATCTAACGTTCGCCCACTGATTTGTGTTCTACGTATTTCTGCTATAAGAATATAAAACTTAGATCAGTACCCCCCTGAGGTTACTAGAATTCCCGTGCTCTAAAATACGCGTGTCTAATTCTAGTCTGTGAACTACTACTTGTGCACCAGAACTGCCAGTAATAAATCTAATTAGTGAAATTGAATCTATAAGTAACATTGATGTCTTCCAGTATATAAACTTGCGAACTAAGCCAGTGATCAGAAGAGTATACCTGAACGTTGGAAGTGGGAGACTAGGCTCCATCCTGATCCACTAATGCTAGTTGTTCATTTCTATCATTTGTCTTGTATGAGTATTCATACCTTCTTATGCTTCCTATTAATCATCTTCAATAAACGTGATCGTGTGTCTTGTTACCGTGTGTTTATATTGTGTTCTCGATTCCTCATACCTTGTTTTGTGCATGCAGCCTTATATACCCAGTCAGTTAGAACTCACATTACCCAAGTTAATCCTGTAGAAAAACAGGGCATAACAAGGGGAGTAAGGCATCCGGCAATAGATAGATAGATAGATTTTTTATTTGACCTTGACCTGTGACCTTGACCTTTTTATATGAAATTGAATAGTTTCTTGTATTACCTTGGCCTAGGTATTCCGAATATACATGGTAAGCCTAGTGAGAATCTAACAGTTAGTATTAGAAGTACTAGTAAAAAACTATTTTGACCTCTGACCTTGAACATTGACCTTACCCTTTAGAATATTTTTCTAAAATTTGTGCAATATGATATCAAGGTTACCAGTAACTTGTATAGTGAAAATGAAGACATTTGAATTAAACTAAAAATAAATAGTATAAGTTGACCTTTCACCTTGACCTGTGACCTTGGCCTTTATGTAAGACTACATTTATTTGTTCATTGACATTGCCCAGCAAAATCAAATAAGCATGACTAATTTCATTAAAACCCACCAGTTAGTTTTATATATATTACTAGAATAGTTGACCTTGACCTTTGACCTTCACCTTCATGATATGTCTCAAATTGTATTATTTTCCTTTTCATTTAAAGTGCAGCTATATCACCAAATTTTGTGAAGTTTGCATGAAAAGTAAAGAAATTAGCATATTGACCTTTTATTTGACCTTGACCTGTGAAATTGACCTTTCATATGGAATTGTATAGTTTTTTGTATGACGTAGGCCTAAGTATTCCGAATATACATGGTAAGTCTAGTGAGAATCTTAGTTAATATAAAAAGAAATACTAGAAAAACAAATATTTTGACCTTGACCTTTGACCTTATCCTTCAGAATAATTATCTAAAATTTGGTCAATAAGATATCGAGGTTATCAGTAACTTGTATAGTGAAAATGAAAAAAATTGAGCAAAAACTAAGACACATGAAATATTGACCTTATTTTTAACCTTGACCTTTGACCTTAACCTTTAAGTTAAATTGAACAAGAATATAGGAACGTGTAACATATAGTCCACTATTATCCACGAATAGAAGTTAAATCAAGAGATATCGTGAATATAAATAAAACCTGAATTTAGTAACTATATCATAAACTTTCGAGAAGAGAATAGTGCGTATGATTCTCAAGAAGAATATTACTTAGACAAGTTGAATTGAATATACCTGATCTCCATCTAGATCCACGATCGTGCTGGGAGAAATGAAAATAGAGTTGTGACACTTATGATTTTCCATATTTAGTGTTTATGATTATATCTGTGTAACTAGTGATTAAGTGAATAAAGCTGTATTACAAATCATATATCAATATTATACATATCCTTTATTGTGTTATTTATATGTACTTGCCTGAACTCAGATATCCCAGTCTCGAAAGAACTCACCTTAATCAATCGTTAAACCTGAATAAAATCAGGGCATAACATATGTGAATGAGGGAGACAAAAGGCATAACTGCCTGCAGCGAGTGCCTCCCCCAGAGATGAAAGAGTGACGGGGCCAAAATCAAGGAACGTTCGAGCTAAAATGCCTGGACACACGGAGTTTGAAGCAATTTAAGTCATAGGAAGAGGGAAAGACCGATTCTGGGAGAGAGTTCCAGAGCTCAGCAGTTGAATAGAAGTCTGAGAATAGTTTTTCACTCTTGGGTTGGAGTTGCACAGAGTAGGGGTGGGATTGTGTTGCAAGGCGAGTACTACGTACCCTACTTAGAGGAGGTGGTATACACTGGGAAAGCTCCGAGGAACACTGATTATTGTAGTAGGGATAGAATAACGAGAGATGCAACATTGCGGCGAAGAGAGAGAGATTGCAGAGAGTTGGTGAGTGGACGGGAGTTAATGATACGAAAGGCTTTCCTTTCTACTTTGTCTAGGAATGCGGTGTGAGAGGATCCTCCCCACACATGTGAACAATACTTAATACAAGGACGCACTGTGCCCCTGTACAGAGTAAGATGCTGCGCAGGGGTAAAGAACCCCTTGAGGCGGTTGAGCACACCCAGCTTCTGGGAGGCTGCCTTAGCAAGACTGGTAATATGGTCCTTCAAAGTGAGAGCAGAAGAAAAAGAGACACCGAGAATATTGAGAGATGAAAGATTGATTTTTGTATTGTTGAAGAATAAGAGATAATCTTCTGGAGGTTCCTGACAGGTAGTAGGATGGATAAATTGGGTCTTGGAAGCACTCACTGAGTGCCAGGGACGTATATACTCCTAGGGTGTTGTCACGCCCAGTGCCAGGGACGTATATATACGTCCTCGCCGGAAAAAAATCGTAGCAGTGAAACGACTGCACCTATGGCTTTCATATTTTTACCACATTTACCTTACCCTTTTGGCTACCCAACACAAAAATCCCAAATCCCTCCTTCCACCCACTCGCTGACTGTCGGTCCTGTCAGAAGGAAAAAAAAGGAAAATCTGTGGCGGAGAAACGACTGCACCAATTGGTTCCATATTTGTGTGACAAGTCCCTTACCCTTCTGCCTTCCCCCCACCACACCCCCAACCGCCTCCCACCACCCACTTCCAGCGTATCTGTACGAAGATAAGGAAAAAAAGGAAAATCCGTGGTGGCGAAACTACCTCACCAATCGGCTTCATATTTGTAAAATGAGTCAATTACGCTTCTACCTTCCCCCAACATCCCCCAAACCACCCTCCCACCACCCTGCTACCCATACATTCCGATACCATAAAAGTCTCTGTAGTCTATAGTGTCTTTTCAGCTACTTTCGGGACCATCGGGGACCTGATTTCTGGCGAAAATGGACAAGGGAGTGTTTTTTTTACCATTATCCTTCCTTTCTCTCCCAACTTGATAGATTTAGCCAAAAAAAAAACAAAAAACTCTGGCACTGGCAGAAGCACACCGTCAAAATTGGCTGGCACTCAGGGGTTAAATGCAACAAGGTTTTCTCTACCCCAATTGGAAATAGTAGCTAGATCAGAAGATAAGTGTTTTATGGCTTCATTACGTTTGTTTTTGAGGGACTGCTGGCTGGGGCATTCTGGAAAACTAATTGAGTAGTGTAAGGTAGAGTTGTCTGCATATGAATGGATGGGACTGGATGTACAGTTGAGAAGATCATTTATGAAAATTAAAAAGAGAATAGGAGATAGGACAGAACCCTGAGGAAAACCGGAGTTGATAGGATGAGGAAGTGAGCGATGGCCATCCACAACCGCAGCTATGGAACAGCCGGAAAGGAAATTAGAGACAAAGGCACAGATGGAGGGATAGAAACTGAAGGAGGGTAGTTTAGAAATTAAAGATTTGTGCCAGACTCTATCGAAGGCCTTCGATAAGTCTAGTGCAACAGAAAAAGCCTCACCGAAGTCCCGAAAGTTGGATGACCTAGAGTTACTAAGATATGAAAGAAGATCACCAGTAGAGCGACCCTTAACCCGGGAACTGCGGGGAGACTCTTAAGAGTTCCCCCGGCGGACTGCGGGGAGACTCTTAACCCAGTGAGACCCAGCGTCGCACGTGATGCGTCGGCAGTGTTTGATCACCAACTCCCAGAGACGCATCACATGCGTCCGACATATTAAAATAAGTTACGTGGCTCGTAAGGTAGAAAATGGCGGGAGAATAGGAGGGGGAGGTACCGTAGTGTGTGTGGGAGCCGGGCCGGTAGTTGTGAGCGGGCCAAGACAGCCGCGCGGCTGGTGGTGGTGGGCTTAGTGGGGATACTTTACACCCTTAGTTCACCGCCACTTTGAACCTTCATTACTCCGGTCGTATGGGAGCTAGAGGCTTGAGATTTATGTGAGACACTCCTTAGGATGTATGCCGTACAATGCCATACTCAGTTTTCACCCTAGTGCTCCCGGGCAGGTGGTCATGCGTGGGAGACGAACTTTCGACCCCCCCCCCCCGCCCCCCAAATGACCGAGGTGAGTTTTTTTTATGTTTTTCTTCATTTCTCACCATTCTCTTCCATTTTGGCTCAACAAATTTTGTTGAGGCTCCCCCCCAAATAAATATCCAAGGTGATTTTATTTTATTTTTTTTTCATTTCTCATCCTTGTCTTCCATTTTAGCAAACAAAAAAAAGAAGTGAAAATGGCTTGGGACTGGGGTGAACAAAATATTATAACTAGCCGGGGCTCAACGGGTTAAGAGAGAGTGAACAAAAAAATCAACTTTTGACATCGAAAAAAAAAAAAAATTATTTTTTTATTTTTTTAGTTTTTTTTTGGCCCCTGGGCCATGCAAAATCTCAGTCCTCTACCTCCCCTCCTTCCCCACTTTCCTCCTCTCCTTCAGTTATCACCTATTTTCCCTGTTATTCCCTTATTCTGAGGTATATTTTCGTGCTAACATTAGCGAGTTGCAAGCAGGGTGTTCTCATCACTGACGGCAAGCGAGTGCAAGAGAGAGAGAGAGAGTATCGATCGACTGTGTCTCAGTGGCCTTGGGGGAAATTGGCGGGAAAGCAGCTTGCCTCACCCATACATTATACAACTCGCGGGCTATATCTCCGATTTTGACCATCCAAACGATGTTTTCACTCGTTTTATTGTTGTTTCAGGTTAATACCTTTATAATCAACCCATAATAGGTGCATATGGATAAGTATTAATGCTATTAATGGTACAATGAATATTTTAGTGACGGAAACACCTCAAATACATGCGCACAGGGAGAGGTGTCTAATTACCCCCATGCGCACTTCAGAGGTTAAGGAAGCCATACTGGCAATCTGAGAGCAGATTATGAGAAGAGAAATGCTTAAGAAATTTGGAAGCAAGAATAGTTTCAAAAACTTTTAGAGATACATGAGATGAGAGCAATTGTACAATAGTTGGAGGGTTGAGAGCAGTCACCCTTCTACAAGACAGGACAATTCGTCTTAGGCAAATAATTGAGCTGGCTTGTTCAGCTTTTGCATGGGTATAGATCTTTGCCTACTCAGGTGGTCCGAAAAACTCCATTTCCTGTTTCGACACCTCCTAGGGGTTCATATGGGGGTTTGAAAATTCTTAGGGAGAATTGTAGTGTCAGATTGCCTACTGAGCCCAACTTGCGTCCATTTTTTAACCCACTTCCCGATGACGTAGGACACCAAAAACAGGGGTGAATATGTGGACACCCTGGCTCTATCAGCTGCTCTAGCAATCATCTCTAGCGTAAAAAGGGACCCGGGGAGGTCGGGATGTATGAAGGGTATACTAGGTCAACAAGACCATCTGGCCCCCAAGATATTGCCTCAAGTCACCAAATATTGGGGAGGTCATAAAACATCTTCAAATTGGTCTTTTTAACTTGATTATAGGATATGTTGTGTGTCGATCCATATACTACATTTCCCCCAAGTTTCCTTGAGGCAGTTTCATTATAAATGTGTTTGTATGGTACAAATAGTGATTCAACACAAACTGAGCGGCCACTGAAAGTCACCACTGCATAGGGAAGAAAATTAACAATCCATATAACTCAATTTGCTGATAGTGTTCGAACCTGCAAATCTGATACAAGGGGTAAAATGAACTGCAAAATTAATTTCTGTAATAAAATTCCATAATATATCAAAAGCTTCCATGCAATCATGCCCGCTCACTTTTTTTCAGACGCCATAGGCAACAATGAGTGGGGTTCTGTCCGTAGCTTTTATCTAGTTATAATAGACTTATCCACTCCGGAACCGGGACAGCACATTTGTCATGGGTGATTTTTGTTGGCTTTATTCCGGTACTGTTTATACTCTTAGCTTCACGAAAATAACATGGTATAAGCTACTTTCAGAGTTCTTTTCAACTGCATAGTCGTAAAAGCACTATGCCTGGAAATGGACATCTAAAGGAATATTTTAATATTCGTAGGGAACTGGCCTGTTTTGGGAAATCATGTTTTGACCCTTCACAACTGTATTTATCTGTTAAATATAACTATTTTGGGTATACAAGGGTATTTTCTCATATTGAACTCAAATACTTGGCTAGTTTTGATTTTTGACCAATACTTTTGTGAGAATATTTGTGTGATATCATTTATTAGTAACCTATTCAATTTAGTTAACCTAAGTATAATTATGTTGGTGAACACTGACACAGCCAAACAAAAATTATCTTCCTGTGACGTGTTTGAACCTAATCTAACCTCACCCCACCAAGAACCTCACTTTCTAATGATTATTCCAAATATATTTTTAGGTTAACCATTGCAAAATGCCCTTTGTAGAAACTACGTACAATCTCAAGCTGTTATATCTTCAGATAACTGAAATATGTACTAGTCATCACAATGTTCCCTAACATTAGTATCTCGGATAAGCCTGTTGCAAGATAACGTTCCCTAAGAAGTCTCTATTCACAATGTCCTACATATATATACCTAAAGGAGGCCAGGTTTTTTCCAGATTGACACTAAAGCTATCAATTGGTGTATTTATGTCACAGATACATTAAAATTACCTTTTAGGAGTACCTCTGCAGTTGTCTTTGAGTTAGCTGTGGGCAGAACACTAATTATGGAGAGGTAATTATAAGAGTGCCTTACTAACCTGAATTTCTTAGTAAGAGAATAGGCTATTCATATAGTGCCTTATGTGCCTTACTAACCTGAATTTTTTAGTAAGATTTAGGTCACTCGATCCTAAAGTTAAGAAAGAGGAGGATATACTGTAAGTGACTAGATAGCAAACAACCAATATATAACCCCCAAAAAGGATATAATAAAATATAAATTCTAGACAGTTTTTATTTATAAAATTATTATTATTATTATTATTATTATTATTATGAATCGGAAAATAAAATTGAATTGTTCATGTTTTTCTTTTATTTGTCCTTCCTAGTTTTTACAATTTCTTCTCCCCCAGTCGCCATATCAAAGTCTTCAACCAATATCTTGAGTACTGCCGTCATCTCTTTGGGAGCGAATAGAGCCTCAACTTCAGAGTCACACTGTCCCAAATCTGTATACTTCCGCTGGAGCTCACGGTCGGCCTCAGTGTCTTCTTCTCGAATGATGATATTGGTGTCTACTAACCTCTTATACTCCTCCG
This sequence comes from Paralithodes platypus, assembly GCA_032716605.1. Taxonomy (NCBI): domain Eukaryota; kingdom Metazoa; phylum Arthropoda; class Malacostraca; order Decapoda; family Lithodidae; genus Paralithodes; species Paralithodes platypus. The sequence goes on along the minus strand of CM064511.1, from coordinate 23,865,065 downwards.
CTAAATATAGATATACATATTTTCCATAAATTATCTAGAAATCCGTTGCTAAGGTATTCAATTTAATAGAAAATATATACCTTAGTTAATGCACGCAGTCTTGGTATTTTTGTATCATTTAAGAGGTGTTCATGTAGCCCTAACCACGACTGTACTTATATAAATATTCATTAACATTATCGCATCATAACATATCGACTACAATAAAAGTAATTAATATATAGGAAAATATAGAAATAAGCTTCATACATAAGAATAAAAGAAAATAGGAGTCTACAGAAAGCTAATTGGCTAACACAAGGCAGTTCCCCCTCACACTCAACCCTAATTATAAGGCCTAAGTAGCCTATAGAGTCAGACCTAGGCCCAACTCACTAACACATATCGTATATATAGCCTACTAATTATCCTTTGGCTCTAGCCTCTACCTTATGCACCTAAACCATTAACTATTTCATAACATTTGATGCTTATTATATTTGTACTATCTGATAATGTTAATGTGTTAATTAATGACATCTAAAATAAATTATGTATTCCTCTATACACAGTAACACGAGTTAAGAAAATACTATAGTCTGTGTATTAATGTACATTTTCTTATATGCATATGCACCTATTACATGTTCTATGTTACGAATGGTAGACTAAATTAAAAGTGCGCAGACAATTCGCACGTATCACCAATCATTTTGATAGTTTCTCGGTTATATATCGCCTCATTCTGATATATATGCTTAGATAATATTATGATACATCTATGGCTCGCTTTCCAAAGCGATTTGTTAGGAAATGCGAAATGATGGATATTTTACGGTGATGTATTGGGAAATCATGGCGGTATCTGAAAACTATAACTTATAGCGGGTGGATTTCGAAGCTAAAAGGATTATATAACCTATTTTCAGCACCACCAGTATAATTAATCAAGTATATAATGCATTTCGTAATAGATAAAGGTATCAAACGTTTTCAATAGGGACTGCAATTAATGGAATTGGTATTAGGAAGACTTGGCACCTCAAATCTGACCAGTATTACCAGATCAGATGGAGGTCTATTGTAGGAATGTGTTACCAATAGCATCGAGCTTTAATAATTAATATTTCCATTAATATGGAATGTTGAGAGTTCTGGTCTTCGTTAATCGATAGAACTTTTGGACGGCATTATGTAGAGCTCTTCAAAACTCGGGTAGCTATTATGGTTGATGAGAAAATAGACTGAATGTATTTTGGTGCTACCGTTTCTAAGCTCCGCCCCCTCCGAGTCGTCTTATAGAAGTTTTGGGAACGAATTGTTCTCGTAAAATAATGAAGCTCAACATGCCACTAACATACCAAAATATAGCGATTTTGGTGCCACGTATGTTATATTTGGCTTTACCACTTCCATTTTACAATCTCAAGCTGTTATATCTTCAGATAACTGAAATATGTACTAGTCATCACAATGTTCCCTAACATCAGTATCTCGGACAGGCCTGTTGCAAGATAACGTTCCCTAAGAAGGTTCTATTCACAATGTTCCCTAACATTAGTATCTCGGACAGGCCTGTTGCAAGATAACGTTCCCTAAGAAGTCTCTATTCACAATGTCCTATATAATTTATATATATAGGCTACCTAAAGCAGGCCAGGTTTTTTCCAGATTGACACTAAAGCTATCAAATGGTGTATTTGTGTCACAGATACATTAAAATTACCTTTTAGGAGTACCTCTGCAGTTGTCTTTGAGTTAGCTGTGGGCAGAACACTAATTATGGAGAGGTAATTATAAGAGTCCCTTACTAACCTGAATTTCTTAGTAAGAGAATAGGCTATTCATATAGTGCCTTATGTGCCTTACTAACCTGATTTTTTTAGTAAGATTTAGGTCACTCGATCCTAAAGTTAAGAAAGAGGAGGATATACTGTAGGTGACTAGATAGCAAACAACCAATATATAACCCCCAAAAAGGATCTATAATAAAATATAAATTCTAGACAGTTTTTATTTATAAAAAACACAAGGCAGAAGGGCGGAGCACACAGGAGAAGCGGAGCTCTAGACCCACATCATCAACCCCCATCATCAACTTGTCAATTAACACCAACACTGTACCTGCTGAACTGAAGGAAGCTATTGTAACCCCTCTATTCAAGAAAGGAAATAAACTAGAAGTTGGTAACTACAGACCAATTAGCATTATTATGTATTGTATCTAAAATCCTTGAAAGAGCGGTATACACCCAAATTGAACACTACCTCAAACAAAATTATCTATTCTATAAGTTTCAATCAGGTTTCAGATGCATGTACTCGACAGACTCCTGTCTCATCCACTTAACGGATCACATTCGTAAAGAAATGTCTAAAGGTAACTACACCGGTATGGTTCTTCTTGATCTACAAAAAGCGTTTGACACAGTAGACCATGATATCCTATGTAATAGGATAATGTAATAGTAGTCATAAACGGTAAGGCATCAAAATGGACCAATGTAAGTAGCGGGGTACCCCAGGGATCGGTACTAGGACCAATTCTCTTTCTAATTTACATCAACGACATAGATGAGGGTCTCACCTGTACAATCTCAAAATTTGCTGACGATACAAAAATTGCAAATAGCGTACTCTCAAAAGAACAAGTTGACGATATGCAACACAATCTAGATAAATTGTCATGTTGGGCCCAAATTTGGCAAATGAGTTTCAATGCGGATAAATGTAAAGTACTACATATCGGATACCTAAATGAGAAAGCAAACTATTCGATGAATGGCACTCAGCTTAAGAATGTAAACAGAGAAACCGATCTGGGAGTAACAATATCGAGTAACCTAAAACCGAGTCAACAATGTTCAGAAGTTGTTAAGAAGGCAAACAAAATAATTGGCTTTATAGGCAGGTCATTTGAGCATAAATCCAAAGAAGTTATCCTAACCCTTTACAATTCATTAGTCCGCCCTCTTCTGGAATACTGCGTTCAATCCTGGTACCCTTATTACCAAAAAGATATAAACAAGCTAGAACGAGTTCAACGTAGAGTTACCAAAATGATACCTAGCCTAAAGAACAAACCATACGAAGAGCGTCTTAGAGAATTAAATCTATTTCCTTTAACCCAGCGCAGATTAAGAGGTGACTTAATTCAAGTGTTCAAAATCATCAAAGGCATCGACAATATGAACTGTAGTAAGTACTTCACTATCGACCAATCTAATTACACGCGGGGAAACGGTTGCAAAATTATTGGTAAATCTTTTAACTCACACGAATCTAAGAATTTCTTCTTCAATCGAGTTGTCAACTTGTGGAATGGGCTTCCCCGAAACGTTATAGACTGCATCACCGTTGATTCATTTAAACTCCGCCTAGACAAATATCTCGCATCAAACCCGCGACTGACTGCGTTTGTAAATGAATAACTTTATTTTATCCCCCCCTCAGTTACTAACCCATCTGTCCCCTACTAACTTCCTAATCCTGCCACGGACATTAGTTCCAGGGCAGTATTTCCCTTTCCAATGTTCCCTTACCCACTCTAAACCACTGTTTGGACACTTGATCCTCAGTGTTTTGGAGGACAAGCAACCTAGAAGGGTCACTAGATCTGTTGTTGCTTGATTTCCTTTGTACTCCTTTGTAATAAACTACAAGCAATGGGCATAGGGTCTGTGAACTGGTTTAAATCTTATCTTAGTGGTAGAACCCAAAGAGTCAAAATTGATGATAATATATCTGATCCTATGCCAATTAACTGTGGGGTCCCCGCAGGGAAGCATCCTTGGTCCCTTACTCTTTCTCTGTTATGTGAACGACATGGAACTGAGCGTCTCATGTAAATTATTACTGTATGCAGACGACAGCGTGCTTCTGGTTTCAGGAAAAGACCCAATAAGTATTGCCGCTTCACTTTCCAAAGAACTAGAATCATGTAGTGAATGGCTAGTGGACAATAGACTATCTCTTCACCTGGGCAAGACGGAAGCCATCTTATGTGGAACAAAACGCAAACTGAAAGACATTGTGGGCTTCTCGGTCAACTGTAATGATATTTCTATAACAACAGTGTCACAAGTTAAATATCTCGGAGTAAAACTGGACGCGAGTTTGTCAGGTGAAACAAAATTGGAATCTATCCTGAGTAAGTGTAGAGCACGTATAAAATACCTGTATAGACAGGTGGGATGCTTGCCCGCGGCGACCAAAAAGACCCTCTGCCAAGCGCTTGTTCAATGTCATTTTGACTATTCTGTGTCATCCTGGTACTCTGCATCATCTAAATCAGCACAGCACAAACTTCAGGTCACTCAAAATAAAATGGTTAGGTTCATGCTGAACCTAGGACCCAGATCACATGTTGGCCAGGAACAACTTCAGTCACTAGGTGTGCTCAATGTCTCTGACAGGGCCAAACAAATCAGGCTCACTAATGCCTTCAAAATTTTCTATGACAGAGCTCCAGAGTATCTAAAGAATGATTTTGTTAAAGCAAATGAGAGGAGTGGACATAATACAAGAAACAGGATGTTTAATTTTAAGGTCCCGAGAATCCAAGGACAGGGTAAGCAAACATTCTTCTTCACCGCCATCAAAGACTGGAACGACCTACCCCAGTCAGTCCGTGAAAAGAGAACACTGTATTCCTTCAGACGTAGCCTGAAGGAACACCTGAACCGGACAGCTGCGAAAAGGGAGCACCAAGCTTATGTCTACTACTAAATGCGACATAAGAGATAGACAAACCAAACTAAAATGATTACTGATTACGGATTACTGATATTTACTATAGGATGTAAGGTATCTTAAAATAACCCCCTAGAAATATTTTCTCTAAAGTATCTATTTCTTTATCCTCCCCATTTTCCCCAGCTAACCTAATCCCACAAGGACCCCAATGGAAATACGCCTAACGGCCTTATTGGGCTATCCTTAGTTGGAATTATGCAAGGCTGGTACATGTCATATTTGTAACATAGGCCTACTAATAATAATTAAAATGACCCAGAACGAGAAGCCCACCACAGAAGCCACGAACGAACACCACACAGAAACACCAAAGGAAAGGTCCACAGAACGAAAGGACCAGCTGACCGAGCCAGCCATTTCAGACAGGCCCAAGCCCGCAGGGCTAACAGCTCCAGGCTGCACCCATTTACCTTTTCTAAACTGACCATTTTCCACACCTCACGTACACTAACCCCCTCGTGTCCTACACTCCTAACTATAAAGATGATGAACAGGAATATACATTCATATTAAAAACACCCATGCCCTGTCCCGACGTTGAGCCAATGCCAACACATCAGACAGCCATAATTATATCTATGTATGTTCTTACATCCGAGAAGTAGATGTTATATATCTTAGAAGTTAAAACACCCACGCTTGTCCCTAGACCTCGTATATCATTTTCCATGACGAGTATAGATATATGTAACCCGTGCTCAGTCGCCCCTTGCATTGTTCCTCTAGTAACTAAGTCTATAATATTAACTGCCACCAGCATTGATACGACATAGCAGCACTGTCCTTGCTACAAAGATGATGAACAGGAATATACATTCATATTAAAAACACCCATGCCCTGTCCCGACGTTGAGCCAATGCCAACACATCAGACAGCCATAATTATATCTATGTATGTTCTTACATCCGAGAAGTAGATGTTATATATCTTAGAAGTTAAAACACCCACGCTTGTCCCTAGACCTCGTATATCATTTTCCATGACGAGTATAGATATATGTAACCCGTGCTCAGTCGCCCCTTGCATTGTTCCTCTAGTAACTAAGTCTATAATATTAACTGCCACCAGCATTGATGCGACATAGCGGCACTGTCCTTGTGTCGTATTGTGCCAAGTACAGATCAACCAGGTTTCATCACCTTATTAGGACGACAACTATAATGTCATCGTTCATCGATGTATGCAATCCTTAGGTTAAGTATTTTTATCCGCCATTGTGTTCACCTTTTTCCATTTACTTTCCACAATTGTCATACGTCTTCCCCTTGCCTCCTTCGTATCCACAGTCCACACAACGCCAATTTACTTCGTGTCTTACACCTCTTACCCCAACCAGAGATTGTATAAGATAACCTGGTTACCAGTATCTGTCATAAGTACCCCGAAACAATAACTAAGTACCCCTACGAACTGCCGCTGTTGTGGGTATATTTATATTTAATAGAAAACGCAGTTCCCAGGGCCAACTAATAGTATCCATAACCCCTCGGACTGAGCACATAACTCTATCTTTTCCAGACTCATATACCACCCCATAGTTGCATTCCCCGGTAGCATTTGGCTAATGTATTCTACTGCCTTTTCAAACTTCCATATCAATTGTAGCCTAATGCCACCCCCACGCACAGGGACCTTAGGGGCAAAATTTCCCTGTAGCCCTTGAACTCTCCCCCCCCCCTCTCATTAAGACACCCGCGCTTCTCGACTCTTGTCCGACCTAGCCTCTCTCTCATACCTCTTGAAGATCCTTGAATTGTCCGTTGCTAACGCTCTCCAACCTTTTATATATATACTCCTATCCAGCCTACCTTCACTTAGTAGGCCAGAACAACATTAGAACTTTACTAGCCCCTTGCATGCCATCTATTCTCTTACAACCCATTCACAACCCTGCACCCAATGGTCGTCGGTGCGAGGCTAGCCGCCCCGCCAGTAACTAACTTCTATTGCCATACTTCCAGATAAATGTGGCAGAGTTAGCAACCCAGTCTCCACCACATCCAGCAAACCCTACAATTAACAACCAGCCGAGTAAAACCAGCTAGCTAAGGCACCTTTGGTTTTGGTATTAAGGACACCCACATCTGTCTCATACACAGAGGGTTATTACAAACACTGGTGATATGGCAAGCCCCTAGCCACAGCCGCCGGACGACTATCACAGAGAGAGGGCGCCCAGCTCCCCCTTTTTTGCCCACCCGAGGAGGGAGACCCCCACCCCCGCGGAGGTATACCTGGCCCCTGTTTTGACTTTCGAGTCATTGCCAGGTAGTACAGGAATTCTTCCTATCAATGAACTAACCATGCATGACTAACACCTTTACTAACCTCTATTTACTCACAATAAACCATTTACCTTTCTTGCATGCTCTGGTCACTAAATTAGCACCTCAGCTATACCATAGAATGAAGATTGCACAATCTAAGAGAGACGCTCCTATCACAGCTGTCCCCATCCTCCTCGCAAAGTAGATCCAGTCTCCCTCCCCTAAATACTTCCAGTATAGCCAAAATAGTACCTCTTACTAAGGCTCAGTTATATGAAAATATAAAGGCTTCCTATTGCCCTGTGCCACAACAGTAAATACCATCTTACCTAGTCCCCATATCTATTGAGAGCTCAATTAAGTCCATAAGACTCGAGATCCCTACTGTCTACAGGGTCCAGAACCGAGCCTATAAATCTAACTCCCGCCCCCAGTCAAATCAGTTGAAAGCTAGACACCAACCAGGGGTCACTACCCTGCAGTTAACTTCTAGCTCTGCCCTTGTGTTGTTCCGGAGTGAGATCCCAGGGCCGGCAGACTCCGTGGCAGATTTGGATAGAAGGACCTGCCCACGTATTTAAGAACTTCACACATATGGGCCCCCTGGACGGCCGCGGAACCAGTCGTTAGCCCCCAACATCATGGACGCAAGGTAACCAGGACCAGACCCATCAGATGCTACCTAAGATTCCCTTTAGCAGTACTACATATTACTGTGCTGTTTAGAGATTCACTAATTAATATTTCTACGAAGTGGCTATCTCTTTGCCCCAGTATAATTCATATAACCATTCAATTAGGAAGAGCTAAGCGTATCAGTGTTCATTATTTAACAGGCGATACTAACTCTCGTAATCAACCATATGCCCAGATATTATTACCTAGAAGGAAACCCTAGTAATATCTGAAGGTTCGCCCACTGATTTGCGTTCTATGTATTTCTGAGACAAGAATAGAAAACTTAGATCAGTACCCCTTGAGGTTACTAGAATTCCCGTACTCTAAAACACGCGTGTCTAATCTAGTCTGTGAACTACTACTTGTGCACCAGAGCTACCAGTAAGAAATCTAACAGTGAATATGATTCTATAAGTAACATTGATGGTCTTCGGTATATAAACCTGTTAAATCAAAGCCAGTGATCAGAAGATTAATACCTGAACGTTGGAAGTGGGAGACTAGGCTCCATCCAGATCCACTTATGCTAGTGTTGTTCGATTCTATTATATTGTCTTACACAAGTATTCTGCAGTGGTATATCAATAAACGTGATCGTGTAACTTACTACCATGTGTTTCTTTGTGTTCTTTATTCCTCATATCTTGTATTGTGCATGCAGCCTTATATACCCAGTCAATTACAACTCACATTACCCAAGTTAAACCTGTAGAAAAACAGGGCATAACATTGGTGGCAGCGGTGGGATCTTGATTCGGATAAAAGGTTGCATTACACTGCAAGTTTGGAACAGTAGAAGCATGGCAACATCGCGAAATCTTCAGCCACTCGCACACATTCCCAAGTATGATGTAAACACGTATGATATCACCAGTTACTTAGACATAATAAAGCCAGTGTACGATGTGGTACTTCATAATGACCGCGAAAAAATCGCCGTTGCAATTTCGCATATTATACAGTTGGGAGAAGCCGTTTCCCAACTTGTTGATAAGCCTACCTTTAAAGAATTTATTCGCCAAACTGTGACACAGAATACGCCAGAGTTTACCTGGAACCAGTTTCGATCGTTCGTGATCCGGACCTTAGATCCACTATTGGGTTCCCCCGTCGCCCCCTAAATAATAAAAGTCGACGAGATCAAGTATGAAGGGGATATAAATGTGACCCTCATACAACTCTACAGATACGTGAGGACCACGTATAGCTATGAAGATTACGACCAACAAAATGAACTCTTATTCACCGCATTGTTAAACATCCTCCCACCCCACATCACCGCCCATCTCGACCCGTATGGCTTATTCGAAGAACATATGCTCTCCATCAGAGAAGAATGCCTACGCAGTTCGATGAATCCCCTATCCAACCCTTCAGCCCCTATCCAAGACTCTGTGCACCCTTCCAAAATGACTTCCGGTGAAAGTCCAACCCCAGTGCACTCTTCCTTGCCTCTATCCTCTCTGACCATCCCTAAATTTTCCCCTGCCCAGCCATCCACCAACGATCATCTTCCATCAATTGTGTTACCCCATAAACCCCATCCTTTTTCTATGCATGTCAAACAAACTCACCAACCCCAGATAACCGCTAACCAGACTGTGACTGCCACCAAGAAGAGTCCCAAAATTCGTCCTGTTAACAACCCCAAATCAATACATCAGTCCTCTACCAATAACCCCTGTTCTACACCTAACTCTTCCCCCACCAACCCTCCGCAGCCCCCCCAACAAGCCCCGTATTCTAGCTATGCCTACCTATGTAGGCCTACCACAACATATTTTCCCCATGACCCCAGAAATGTACAGCTATCCCCCCACCAACAAAATTTCCCTTGTGACAGTTTTCCGTCGGTAGCTTGTGACAGTTTTCAGTCAGTAGCTCCCTTCCACCCCCACACAATTCACACCCCTAGAAAACTTCGAAACCCCACACTCGACTCGCCCTCTCATGTCAAACAAACTCACCAGTCCCAGATAACCTCTAACCAGACCGAGACTGCCACCAAGAAAATTCCCCAAACTCGTCCTGTTAATGTCAAACAAACCCACCAACCCCAGATAACCGCTAACCAGACCGTGACTGCCACCAAGAAGATTCCCAAAATTCGTCCTGTTAACAACCCCAAATCAATACATCAGTCCTCTACCAATAACTCCTGTTCTACACCTAACTCTTCCCCCACCAACCCTCCGCAGCCCCCCCAACAAGCCCCGTATTCTAGCTATGCCTACCTATGTAGGCCTACCACAACATATTTTCCCCATGACCCCAGAAATGTTCAGCTATCCCCCCACCAACAAAATTTCCCTTGTGACAGTTTTCCGTCGGTAGCTTGTGACAGTTTTCAGTCAGTAGCCCCCTTCCACCCCCACACAATTTACACCCCTAGAAAACTTCGAAACCCCACACTTGACTCGCCCTCTCATGTCAAACAAACTCACCAGTCCCAGATAACCTCTAACTAGACCGAGACTGCCACCAAGAAAATTCCCCAAACTCGTCCTGTTAACAACCCCAAATCAGTACATCACTCCTCCCTCAATAACCCATGTCCTATGCCTAACTCTGCCCCTACTAATCCTCCCCAGTCCCACATAACCTTTAACCAGACCGAGACTGACACCAAGAAAATTCCCCAAATTCGTCCTGTTAACAACCCCAAATCAATACATCAGTCCTCTACCAATAACCCCTGTTCTACACCTAACTCTTCCCCCACCAACCCGCCGCAGTCCCCCCAACAAATCCCGTTTCCTAACTCGCTCACCTCTCACCACCCTGACCCTCCCACACGCACCGTTAATCCTCCCCTCACGCGTGACGACCTAGGGACCCAACCATGTTCCCCCCTTCCCCCAGAAATACTCAGCTATTCCCCCACCAACAAAATCTCCCTTGTGACAGTTTTCCGTCAGTAGCTCCCTTCCACCCCCCCACAATTCACACCCCTAATAAACTTCAAAACCCCACACTTGACTCACCCCCTCATGACAGACAAACCCACCAACCCCAGATAACCTCTAAGCAAACCGTCACTGCCACCGACACACCCCACCACTCTGATCCTCCCACACGCGCCGTTAATCCCCCCCTCACGCGTGACCCCCACCAAAGTGATTTCCCCCCCCTCATGCGTACTGAACACCTGCTCACCAGTCGGTCCCCCACCATCATGAGCCCAGCTAAACTTTCAACCTCCCCCTCTTCACCGTTACCCCACCCGCCCCAAATTCCACCCCCAAAGATCCCGCTCGACAAAATACCACTCCCATCCCAATCCAACCACAAAACTTTTTCCACCTTGGCTAAACCCCAAAATACTCTCTCTCTCTCGCCCCAAACAACATAATCAACCTCTCAACTTCAACCACTCCTCGAAATCCCATCCATGTCTCTCCCGAAAATAAAATCAGTCTAAATTCAACCCCTCTCAAACCACAACCCTGCCTGCCCAGACCCCCCCCCCCACCATCTCCCTATCAAATCCCCACACCCCAAACCTCCAAACCACCCGATCATAGTAAACTCTCAACCTTCAGCCTTACTCACCCTTCCCCAAACCCCACTCACGACCACAACTCTCTACACAATTCAACCCCTCCCCAGCACCAACCTCTTCCGCAACAACAACCCCGACTCGACCTGCCCATTTCATCTTTAAAACCCCCCTATCACTACCCCCGACCGAAACCACTTAGACCCCCCCTCCAAAACTGGCCCCGGGCCAGCTCGCCCCCAGACCCACATTCCTAACGACAAGAACTAACGGTAGATCCACCCCAATATTCACTTAAAATCAGGATTGGTAGAGGAGGTGAGTCATGCCGGCTCGTCCACAGTCCAGCCTCCCTACCACTCTTGACCTAGATTCCTAGCTTCACTTCCCATTAATATGTATAATTTTTTCATTCATTCATTCATTCATGATGAGGATATTATTGTACTTGATTTTTTTTTTTTTTTTCAATTCCTAAGCGATTGGGCATGAATCTATAAATTTACATGTTTTCCATATACTGTATATATTATTGTTTTCCCTTAGTCATACTACTTTTCTTGTTAACCTACACTTTTCTGACTATCTTTTAAATTTGCTTTATACATTGTTAAACACTTTACCTCTTCTTAATTTCCTGTGTTCTTAATTATCTGTCCTTTCTTAAATTTACATGTTTTCCATATACTGTATATATTATTTTTTTCCCTTAGTCATACTACTTTTCTTGTTAACCTACACTTTTCTGACTATGCTTCTTTTTACTTCACCCTTGAGGCTCGAGGACGAGCCTATAATGAAGGAGAGAGAAGTAAAATGCCCCAGAACGAGAAGCTCACCACAGAAGCCACGAACGAACACCACACAGAAACACCAAAGGAAAGGTCCACAGAACGAAAGGACCAGCTGACCGAGCCAGCCATTTCAGACAGGCCCAAGCCCGCAGGGCTAAGCAGCTCCAGGCTGCACCCATTTACCTTTTCTAAACTGACCATTTTCCACACCTCACGTACACTAACCCCCTCGTGTCCTACACTCCTAACTACAAAGATGATGAACAGGAATATACATTCATATTAAAAACACCCATGCCCTGTCCCGACGTTGAGCCAATGCCAACACATCAGACAGCCATAATTATATCTATGTATGTTCTTACATCCGAGAAGTAGATGTTATATATCTTAGAAGTTAAAACACCCACGCTTGTCCCTAGACCTCGTATATCATTTTCCATGACGAGTATAGATATATGTAACCCGTGCTCAGTCGCCCCTTGCATTGTTCCTCTAGTAACTAAGTCTATAATATTAACTGCCACCAGCATTGATACGACATAGCGGCACTGTCCTTGCTACAAAGATGATGAACAGGAATATACATTCATATTAAAAACACCCATGCCCTGTCCCGACGTTGAGCCAATGCCAACACATCAGACAGCCATAATTATATCTATGTATGTTCTTACATCCGAGAAGTAGATGTTATATATCTTAGAAGTTAAAACACCCACGCTTGTCCCTAGACCTCGTATATCATTTTCCATGACGAGTATAGATATATGTAACCCGTGCTCAGTCGCCCCTTGCATTGTTCCTCTAGTAACTAAGTCTATAATATTAACTGCCACCAGCATTGATGCGACATAGCGGCACTGTCCTTGTGTCGTATTGTGCCAAGTACAGATCAACCAGGTTTCATCACCTTATTAGGACGACGACTATAATGTCATCGTTCATCGATGTATGCAATCCTTAGGTTAAGTATTTTTATCCGCCATTGTGTTCACCTTTTTCCATTTACTTTCCACAATTGTCATACGTCTTCCCCTTGCCTCCTTCGTATCCACAGTCCACACTACGCCAATTTACTTCGTGTCTTACACCTCTTACCCCAACCAGAGATTGTATAAGATAACCTGGTTACCAGTATCTGTCATAAGTACCCTGAAACAATAACTAAGTACCCCTACGAACTGCCGCTGTTGTTGGTATATTTATATTTAATAGAAAACGCAGTTCCCAGGGCCAACTAATAGTATCCATAACCCTCGGACTGATCACATAACTCTATCTTTTCCAGACTCATATACCACCCCATAGTTGCATTCCCCGGTAGCATTTGGCTAACGTATTCTACTGCCTTTTCAAACTTCCATATCAATTGTAGCCTAATGCCACCCCCACGCCCAGGGACCTTAGGGGCAAAATTTCCCTGTAGCCCTTGAACTCTCCCCCCCCCCCTCTCATTAAGACACCCGCGCTTCTCGACTCTTGTCCGACCTAGCCTCTCTCTCATACCTCTTGAAGATCCTTGAATTGTCCGTTGCTAACGCTCTCCAACCTTTTATATATATACTCCTATCCAGCCTACCTTCACTTAGTAGGCCAGAACAACATTAGAACTTTACTAGCCCCTTGTATGCCATCTATTCTCTTACAACCCATTCACAACCCTGCACCCAATGGTCGTCGGTGCGAGGCTAGCCGCCCCGCCAGAAACTAACTTCTATTGCCATACTTCCAGATAAATGTGGCAGAGTTAGCAACCCAGTCTCCACCACATCCAGCAAACCCTACAATTAACAACCAGCCGAGTAAAACCAGCTAGCTAAGGCACCTTCGGTTTTGGTATTAAGGACACCTACATCTGTCTCATACACAGAGGGTTATTACAAACACTGGTGATATGGCAAGCCCCTAGCCACAGCCGCCGGACGACTATCACAGAGAGAGGGCGCCCAGCTCCCCCTTTTTTGCCCACCCGAGGAGGGAGACCCCCACCCCCGCGGAGGTATACCTGGCCCCTGTTTTGACTTTCGAGTCATTGCCAGGTAGCACAGGAATTCTTCCTATCAATGAACTAACCATGCATGACTAACACCTTTACTAACCTCTATTTACTCACAATAAACCATTTACCTTTCTTGCATGCTCTGGTCACTAAATTAGCACCTCAGCTATACCATAGAATGAAGATTGCACAATCTAAGAGAGACGCTCCTATCACAGCTGTCCCCATCCTCCTCGCAAAGTAGATCCAGTCTCCCTCCCCTAAATACTTCCAGTATAGCCAAAATAGTACCTCTTACTAAGGCTCAGTTATATGAAAATATAAAGGCTTCCTATAGCCCTGTGCCACAACAGTAAATACCATCTTACCTAGTCCCCATATCTATTGAGAGCTCAATTAAGTCCATAAGACTCGAGATCCCTACTGTCTACAGGGTCCAGAACCGAGCCTATAAATCTAACTCCCGCCCCCAGTCAAATCAGTTGAAAGCTAGACACCAACCAGGGGTCACTACCCTGCAGTTAACTTCTAGCTCTGCCCTTGTGTTGTTCCGGAGTGAGATCCCAGAGCCGGCAGACTCCGTGGCAGATTTGGATAGAAGGACCTGCCCACGTATTTAAGAACTTCACACATATGGGCCCCCTGGACGGCCGCGGAACCAGTCGTTAGCCCCCAACATCATGGACGCAAGATAACCAGGACCAGACCCATCAGATGCTACCTAAGATTCCCTTTAGCAGTACTACATATTACTGTGCTGTTTAGAGATTCACTAATTAATATTTCTACGAAGTGGCTATCTCTTTGCCCCAGTATAATTCATATAACCATTCAATTAGGAAGTGCTAAGCGTATCAGTGTTCATTATTTAACAGGCGATACTAACTCTCGTAATCAACCATATGCCCAGATATTATTACCTAGAAGGAAACCCTAGTAATATCTGAAGGTTCGCCCACTGATTTGCGTTCTATGTATTTCTGAGACAAGAATAGAAAACTTAGATCAGTACCCCCTGAGGTTACTAGAATTCCCGTGCTCTAAAATACGCGTGTCTAATCTAGTCTGTGAACTACTACTTGTGCACCAGAGCTACCAGTAAGAAATCTAACAGTGAATATGATTATATAAGTAACATTGATGGTCTTCGGTATATAAACCTGTTAAATCAAAGCCAGTGATCAGAAGATTAATACCTGAACGTTGGAAGTGGGAAACTAGGCTCCATCCAGATCCACTTATGCTAGTGTTGTTCGATTCTATTATATTGTCTTACACAAGTATTCTGCAGTGGTATATCAATAAACGTGATCGTGTAACTTACTACCATGTGTTTCTTTGTGTTCTCTATTCCTCATATCTTGTATTGTGCATGCAGCCTTATATACCCAGTCAATTAGAACTCACATTACCCAAGTTAAACCTGTAGAAAAACAGGGCCTAACAGTTGGTAAGGTCGCGGACTGGAAAAATTAAGTGTGGTAGGGTTGTGTGATCGAATCCCGGAGGGGGTTATGGGGAAGGTTTTATATTGTCTAGAACATTTTTGATAAAAAAAAAAAATTACAAGATCATGCCATTTTATTCAAACAATATGAAATATTCATAGATGCCATACTTCTCCAGGAGTTGGTATGAGACGTTGTAAACGAACTCCCGGAATTTCAGCTTCTGGTTTGGGGCCATATCCTTTTTCACCAACCACAAGTTGTAGGCGTTGAGGATCGTGATATCAACTAGGTGGAGGAAGAGCTTGTGATACCACTTCACAGTCTTCCTCAGACACTCAACGCCTGACAGCTGACAGTCAGACTTGTCCACCAGGCGCATGTTCTTGGTATAGTCCACTACCATGTCGGGCTTGTAGATGGTCTTCCTGGTTCGGTAGTGGATTTTGCCAGAATCCACCTGGGCACCTGTGTGGATGGTGGAAAGCAGGTGGACGTCTCGCTTATCCTTCCACTTCAGGGCTATCAGTTTCCCACACTTCTCGAGCTGCTTGAATTTCTGCCCCTTTCGTCGCCTTCTTCGCACATGCCTCTCGCGGTGTTCCTGGGCCAGGTCGTCTTCTGAAGGTGTGTCACTGGAGGAGGCATCTGTGAGAGGAAAGACATCACCTGTGAACTTTGGCATAAACTTTCTTGTCTTTCTGACAGTCCCACATGACCCTGTTTGGTTGTCATGAAGAAACTGGCAGAGAGCAGAAGTATACCAGTTGTCAGTGTAGATGATGTGGCCTTTGCCCAGGTAAGGTGCCAACATTTTCCTGACGATGGCACCTGACATGCCCATGGGGTCATTGGCAGCGGCTTTCGGTATGTCAATGTCAGTGCCTGTGTACACGATCATGTCAAGCACTATTCCAGTTTGGCAGTCACACAAAACGAAGAGCTTGATTCCGAACCTATGCCTTTTCAAGGGGATATACTGCTTGAAAACAAGACGTCCTTTGAAGAGCACGAGCGACTCATCAATCACCAAATTGAGGAAGGGGTAAAAGTATTTCCTATACCTCTCCAACAACATGGTGAACACATCCCGAACTTTCCATATCCTGTCAATCCTGTTAGGATTTTCGTTGTCTGCAAAGTGCATAAATCTTAGCAGCAACAAAAATCTGTCACGAGTCATGAACTTATTGAAAGTTGGGGTGGCGATGAGAGGGTCGTGCTTCCAATAGTGTTGCAACACATGCTTCTTGATCAGAGGCATGAGGAACAACAAGGCAAAGAACGTCATAAATTCTTCCACAGTCGTATCCACCCAGCCTCGTATTCTCGCTTTTGGAGAAAGGACGTCCAATCTGCCAAACACCCACCTGTAGTAGGCGTTTGTTTGGGTAACGATGTACGTCATTACCTCCATATCGAAAAAAGCGAGGAAGAAGTCGCTTTCGTTCGCTTGATCGTCACAGGGCCAGTCGTCAGTTGCTCCTGACGTCCCAGGATTGAACTGGGGCATGTCAGGTACAAAATTGACCCCGTCAGACCAATCGAACAAAGGCAGCTCAGGGATCGGAATGTTGTCTGCGTCTGCTTCATCGTCTGAAATATCGCTTCCATGGTCGCGATACAGCACTGCATCATCATCACCCTCCTCTTCACTTGACAGACGATGCCCTTCCTCATTCTCGTCACCGACGTCGGACTCACTCCCACTGTCCACTCCCAAATCCCCCCACCCTTGGTCCCGTGCTAGGGCTTCGTCGTCGAAACCCGGGCTGCCAATGTCCTGCGAATCACCATCAAACAGCAGGGCGGCATACTTTGATGGTGTCAGAGTTTTCCGGGTCACTTTTGCACATGCGGGAGTCTTATGGACAGGGACAGCAGAGGCAGTGGCAGGGGCGGCGGCAGGGGCAGCAGTGGTGCGTGGCCTTGATGGCAAGATGATGGTGGTGCCTGTCGCCCTTCTCTCTGTTCCATGGGCAGGGGCGGCAGGGGCAACAGGGGCAGCAGGGGCAGCAGGGCCGGCAGGGACAGCAGGGCCAGCAGTCGCTTTCCCTCTCCCTTTCCCCTTCCCCTTCCCCTTCCCTGTTCCTTGGGCAGGGGCAGCAGGGGCAGCCGGGCCAGGGGCGGCTGGAGGTGGTGGTAGGGGCACTGTGGCTGGCGTACGGGTTCTCTTCCCTACGCCCGTGCCTTTAATTTTTCCTGCCCCCGCAGGTTCTGCAGCCCTAGGGCGGCCTCCTGCGTCGCTGGTACCGGTGGCAGGGGTGGCAGTGGTGGCAGTGGTGGTGGTAGTGGTTGTTGCAGTGGCCTGGGTCGTGGTGGCAGTGTCCCGAAACACCAATGACCTCTGTACCTTTCTCGTGCTTGCACGTGTTTTTCGTGCTTTGGGTGCAGGTGTTTCGTCCTCCGAGCTGTAGGGCGTGCCGTACTGGTAGGTAGGGTCTTTAGCAGCCACCCTCTGCCTTCCACGGCGGCTAACACCACCAGAAGGAGGGCTGGTTGTGTCATCAGGGAGCGAGCGTGAGGGACGTGTGGGCTCCATGACTAATGCGTGGTTACTGGCCCGGTGGTGCTTGCACGAGTGCGGGGCGAGCGTTTGGCGGGGTGGTGTCGAGAGTTGACATGTAGTACTATACCTACACCAATTTTCAGCCGCCTGGCTATAAACTCGCGGTTTTGGTACGCGTTCAAAAGCTCTGCTCTTAAGAGTCTCCCCGCAGTTCCCGGGTTAAGAAACCTTACTCGAAACCTAAGGCTAAGAGCGGTGGGAAGCCCCATCCTACTCAAACTAAACAGTCCTTTCGAGACCCAAGGCCTCCTCAACAGCAGGGAGGTACTCAGCACAGACCTAGGCAGGGGAAACAGTCAGGCTATAGAGGTAAGCCATACCAGAAGCCTACTGAAGGTCAGACGCATACCAAACCTAGCCAGCCATCTAACCCCACTCCGCCGCCACCACCACCATAAAACTAGTCAGTTACACTCTCTCTCTTCCAGGCCCTACCGCAGGCGAGTTGGACTCGAGAGTTGTCCTACCGGACAGAACCAGTACTGAAACTGGGTCATTCCGAGCATGTCGCAGGGCTTGGACCAGGACAGTGATAAGCAAAGGCCCATCTTGGACGTGGCTCCGGCGACCTCGTTTACGTCAAACTCTAGAATTCATGAATGTATCTTTAGAGGTGGAGTCACTTGTCCAGGAGATGATCGACAAGCATATCATTGTCCAAGTAGATCCAACTTGCCCTGTTTTCACCTCCAGACTATTTCTAGTGCCAAAGAGGGACAGTGTGCAGATGCGACCAGTAGTCGATCTCTCGCGTCTGAACACACATATTCACAATTCACCCTTCAGGATGCTTACAGTGAATCAAATCAGGCTCTCACTCCCGCCGCAAGGCTGGATGTGCTCATTAGACCTGAAAGACGCCTATTGGCATGTCCCCATAAACCAAAGGTTCCAAAAATTCCTCGCCTTGAGGATCAGGCAAGAGACTTACGTCTTTCAGAGAATGCCTTTCGGTTTGAACCTGGCACCGAGAATCTTTTCAAAATTAGTCCGACAGGCCCTCATGCCCTTGCTAGCCCAAGGTATCAAGGTGTGGTGGTATCTAGACGACTGGCTAGTAGTGGCGGAGTCAGAGGAGTTATGTCAATTTCATGTCAAGCAAGTGTTAACTCATGTACAAACTCTAGGATTCAAGGTTAACTTGGCAAAGTCGCTCCTTGTTCCCACAAGAGAACTTCAGTGGATAGGACTGGTTTGGAACACTACCAATCTGACTCTTACTCAGAGTGTGGACAATCGCAGCAGATTTCGCAAGAAACTGTTTCTTTTTCTCCACAGTCTGAATATGACGAGGAAAACGTGGGGATCCCTAGTCGGTTCACTCAACTGGATCCAATTAACCGTAAAGTTGGGCCGGTTGAAAGTAAAGAGATTAATCATGGAAGGCAACAAATTTTTCCCACTACTGCCGGTGGGAAAACCATGGCCGATTCCTCGATTAATTCACAACTTACTGTCGGTCTGGGCAAAGACCGAAACATTGTACTCGATAATGACATGGGTTTCTCCTCCACCTACAGTATGGGTAGACACAGACGCTTCAGGGGTAATAGGCTGGGGTTATCAATCCAACCTAGGTCACCAAGCTCAAGGTCTCTGGTCCCAAAACATAACTTTTCACATCAACAAACAAGAGCTTCTAGTCCCATTGTCTTTCCTTCAAGCTCACGGCTCTTCCCTACAGGGGAAGTCAATTGCATTCCGAATGGACAACTTGACTGCAGTTCACTGCATTCAGAAGCAATGGTCAACAAGGTCTCGAGAGTTGATGGGGTTGTCAGAACAGATTTTTGCTCTGGCCGAATCGCTGAGCATTCATCTACACGCATCTTACCTCCCGGGGAGAGTGGCGGATCCAGCTCAGGCTTAAGGGGGGGGCTGATATACATGAGGGGCGCCATAATTCACACAATATTCTTTATATGTATTGCATTTCAGATAAAATGCAGTATATATATATATGCAGTATGGAGAGGTGTGGTGGAGTGGTCTTGCCACTGACTGGCCTGGTAATCCAAAGGTCCTGGGTTCAAATCCCGATGTATCAATGGGAAGATATTATTGGGATGGAATTTGTGCTGTACCTAGTATCAGTGCATTACCACAAGCCCACCGAAACGTCAATAAAATACCCTCATTGTTCCCTGATTAAATAGCACTGTATGAATATTCCCATATTCAAAATATGCTATAGAGGTGCAATGCCTGATGAGTTATCTGCTCAACAGGTGGCGTTGTATGTGTGTGTAAGTGTGAGAGTCCGAGTGTAGGGGATGAGACAGTGAAGCACGGGAACGAGGTGGCTTCAGAGATGGGGTCGTTTCGGGCCATGAGTGAGCACCGTGCCTCATGTAAAGGCAAGATGGCAGGTGCTCGTTGTACTCTACGTGCTTCACATGTCTCACTCCCTAGACTGGAACAAGACCTCACAGGCTTCACTGTTCATTGTAAAGCAGTGAATGTTAAGGCTCTCAGCCTATGCCCGAGAGGAAGTAAGTTGGAATAAAAAAAAAAAAAATCAGATGTAAGGGCACAATTTTGGTCACTAAGTGGGGTCGGCCGCCCCCTCCCTGGATCCGCCACTGCCCGGGGAGAGCGAACATCTGGGCGGACGCCTTGTCTCGGAGACAGAGCACCCTAGTAGAATGGGCTCTCAAGCAAACCGTCTTCGACAAGATGATTGCAGGGCCATACCGTCCACAAGTGGATCTCTTTGCGTCCGAGGGGAATCACAAACTACCTCTCTATCTGACCCGCCGGGCAAGAACTCCGGCGGGGGGTCCAGACGCTTTACTGGAGGACTGGAACAGGTGGAATTCAATCTATCTTTTTCCGCCTCCAGACGCTTCACTCATGTGTCAAGTAGTTCACAAACTACGAGGTTACCGGGCATAGTCTCGATGATCGCGCCAATATGGCCGGCTCAAGTGTGGTATCACCAGTTGCAAACGTGGTGCAGGAACCCGATGTCACTCCCGGTCTCTGCCTTCCACTTGGAGACAATTGGTATGGCTAATTTAGATAAGTGGACTGTATATTATTGATATTAAAGGAACATTAACCATATAGAATATATTACCCTTTGATGAACTCAGCTGGTGATTGGAGGATGGCGGAAAATAGGCTAGATGACTGGAAGTGGTTAGTATAGTAAACAGAGTATGAAAAGAGGCTACAATAGGCTAGGATAGGCTAGATATTTACGTTAAGTTGTGCTAAGTAACAAAGATGATGATGTAGTGACTATGGAGTATGAGATGAAAAGTGAAGCGAAAATACCTGGTGAAATAACTAGGAGAAAGAAGGCTTAGCGTGTGTAGCTGGGACGGAGGTTGGTTGGAGAGTGCGCGAGCGCGTTATGTTTGTCTCTGTCGTGACATACCGCGCACGCGCATAACATATGGAAAATGTATCCCATCTTCTTTACAATGAGATACTTATAAACAATCTTAAATAATACAAATATATATATATATGGGAATTATAATCCTACAATACTTTCCCATATACAACTATAGAATAATATATTCTACCCAATCATGGAACGTTCGACCAAGGTTATGGAAGCGTTCAACTTAAGACTACGGAATGATACGTAACGCTACATCGACCCAGATTACGTAACATCGAGACTGTTCATACTAGTTTGAGTACACTAAGTATGGACATATTCCCACCATCAGAAAATATACAAAATTTACATGATTAGATTTGCCCGGAGGCAATCTTATCCCGCCAAGCCTGGGAGGATATCTGGGCTGCCTGTCGACGTGGGCGTCCGCCGGACGCGTCAACAGGCTGCGCCGAAGTAGAAGCCAGAGAGGGGACTTCAATGGATAACTGATCCGAGGGGGTGTCCTTGCGATCGAGGTCACCCTCAAGAGGATATAGTCGGACTGTTGGCCGTGTGATTACTCCAGTCCTGGTGCGAACCTTTGCTACCCGAACCTCACCATCACGACCTGGTAACAACTCCTCTATCCGACCCAATTTCCAAAATGCGCGCGGGCCCTCCTCATGGGTGGTTACCACGTCCCCTACCCTAGGCCAATGACCTTTTAATGGTGTTAGTTTATTCTTTTGTGCTTCCCTTAAAGTCACCAGATATTCTGTTGACCAGCGATGCCAAATATCTCGCGATAATTTACGAATGTATTTGTAGCGGGCCGATATCACTTCCTTACTTATGTAGTCTGGATCCTCCATAGTATCCTCGTCATGCTCTTCAGGAAGATCCCGCAGTCTGTATCCACGCACCAATACTGAGGGTGTGATTGGGGTAAGGTCTTCCAAATCACCAGAAGCATAGTATAGAGGGCGATCATTTACGGTGGCTTCGATCTCCAAGAGTATGGTGTTGAGTTCCTCAATCGAGATGAGAGCTCTACCCAACACCTTCTTCAGACCCGCCTTCACGATGCCTATGGCTCTCTCCCATATGGCGCCAAACCAAGGCGCTCTGGCGGGAATGAAACGCCATTCGTATTTTACATCCGCTAGGCAGGTCTGAATCTTAGGATTGTTGCTCACTTCTTTGAGATATGTAGATGCCCCTATGAAAGTCTTTGCATTGTCACTCAGCATGATACGCGGATATCCCTGTCTACTGCAGAATCTTCGGAAGGCATGTAGGAAGCTATCACAAGTGAGGTTGGTGACCAGTTCCAGGTGAATTGCCCTGGTAACAGCACAAGTGAAAAGTATCATATACACCTTAAGATTGGGTGAATCTTTCACAGGGATTGCTCCACTGTAGTCAACCCCGGTAACTTTGTAAGGGTCACCTGGGGTAGTTCGCAGGTTTGGTAAGGGAGGAATTCCGACGGGATCATAATGTGTTCCCCGTACTCTTCTACACTTTAAGCATTTGTGAAGGACTTTCTTGACCACCTGCCTGATTCTAGGCACCCACCATCGTTGTCTTACATAGGTGACTATATGACCAACCCCATAATGACAACAGAGTCGGTGATACCTATCGATGATAAGATGGGTGAGGGGATGATTGGGGGGCAGTAGTATTGGATACTTACTTGCCTCAGAGAGGGCTGCCAATCGTAATCTGCCTCCGCAATGTATCAAGTCCCCCTTCAAGTGTAAGCCCAACTGGTTGATCAGGTTATTCCTAGACTTTGTTCCCTTAACCAGTAATTTATATTCCTGCGTATATATTTCTTGTTGACAGAGCTTATGTAATAATTTATCTGCAATTCTGATCTCCTTCACATTGAGGTAAGCACTACCTGTGGGCGGTGTGCCTTTAATTTTTGCTTTTACATTTTCTACAAATCGTAACACCCATGCTGTAACACGTTGTAACTTTTCATAGCTGCTGAATCTATCCCAGTCCCATAACCGTGTGTCTTCGTCAGGCACCGAGTCAATTACCGGTGCCACAATAGCAGTGTGTTGCTCGCTCAAATCTATATTCTCTGGCCATTCGTTGGGATCATTAAGCCAGCATGGGCCATTCCACCACAACGCAGAAGATTTGAGAAATTTAGCAGAGACACCACAAGTAATGCAGTCACTTGGATTCTCTTTGGTAGACACATACCGGAACTGTGCGGTTGGGAGCAGGGTACGAATTTCGTCGACACGGTTGGTGACATACACTGGTAGCTTCTTACGGCTATGTAACCAGTAGAGCGTAATTTGGCTGTCACTCCATATAACTGTCTCCGAGATATTTAGCAAATTTTTAAAAGTTTCCTCTACAAAGTGAACGAGTCTAGCAGCCAACAGAACTGCAGTCAGCTCTAATTTTGGGATGGAAAGGGATTTGATCGGGGCGACTTTCGCCTTCGCTATGACGAGACGGCTACCACTTGTGTCAACAAAGTATATGGCGGTGCCGTACGCGACCTTGCTAGCGTCTGAGAAGGCATGAATGGAAACAGGATGGTCCATGACAACTCTCCGAGGAAAATTAAAACCCTTACAGAGACGAAGATCGAAAATAATGTCTTCCCACTCCTGAACCAGATCGCCAGTCAAAACCTCATCCCAACCTAATTTTATCCTCCATAATTGCTGAAGGAATAATCTCGATTTGATCGACACCGGTAGAACTATCCCCAAGGGGTCAAAAAGTTTAGCTGTCATACTCAAGCAAATTCGTTTTGTAATCTGCGAATATTGCGCGTACTGAACGCCGAATGAGAGGGTATCGGTGTCCGTTTTCCAAAACAACCCTAGCACTCTAACATGTTCCTGCTGTACAGCCGCCACACCATCCCGTTGCAGTACAGTCCGCAAAACAGAATTATTAGTCGCCCATTCACGCAAATGTAGATGGGCGTCATTCATAATCTCTCGGACTACAGCATAGGTATCAACCAGGAAATCTTCTTCATTTCCTGTACCCAATAAATTGTCTATGTACAACCCTGACCGAATCTGATGAATAATCTGAGGATCTGCACTGACATAAGACAAATGTTTCAAAATGGTGGCGTTTAAAAGGAATTGGGAACAAGTCGCTCCAAATAAAACTGCCCGGAATCGGTAACAAATTAGGGGGGAATCCAGTTGCCTCGGATACTTGGGCCACATAAATCGCGTATAGTCCTGGTCGTCTTCATGGAGCCTTAACATTAAAAATGCCTTCTCAATATCAGACACCCAGGCATACTTACCGAGTCGAAATCGAAGCAAAACCTGCGCCAAATCTGGTACCAGTGATGGTCCAGTGTACAGGCAGTCAGTAAGACTAGGATGACGTTCACTCATCCTGGCGGAACAGTCGAAGACAATACGCACTGGCGTAGTTTTGCTCTCCTTGACTACACCATGATGAGCCAAGTAATACCCGGTATCTGATGTATCAAAAGGCACCTCTTCTATAAAACCCCGGGACACGTGTTCCTTTATGACTTTTGAGTATTCCTCGCAAAAGTCAGGCTCCTTGAGGAGTCTTTTCTGAAGTCCCCGAAGACGGCCTATGGCCAAACCCTTGTTAGATGGCAGCTGATCCTTAGAATTGTTCCAGGGCAGTCTCACTTTATACTGGCTGTCGGGATCGTAGGTAACGGTATCCTCATACGACGATAGTGCTTGCCGCTCAACCAGTGAGTATTCCTTAGGGGTTATCCCGATATGATCTAATTCCCACAAAACATTTAAGTCATTTTTGCATGGTGGAATATTACCAGTGGACATGTATTCGTCCATTGGTGTTACTGCTACTTTCAATACAGTAATTACTTCTGTGCTGGAGCTGGTAGGCTGTGTCACATATGAACCACTGATGGCGTACCCGTACTTGGTAGGAAGCAGAATTAGGCTACCTGACCTTTTATAACCAGGTCGCACTATATCGTAGTAGTGATCTGCACCGATGAGCAGCTCCAGCTGATCTGTGTCCGTTGCGTGAGGATCGGCTAATTTTATGCATTTACTTTGTAAACTAACCAGTTTCGACTTTAGGTTAAGTTCACCTTTATGTTCTGGCAATTCATCAACCACTATTGCGTCTAGATGATGAAATTTACCTCTGTGTTTGTAATGCAGTGCCACAACATTATATTCCCTAGAGGCCTGTTTCCCGGTAAATCCGTGAAGACATAACTCCTCAGTTCCTTTAGAAATGTAGGAAAGGGAGGATAGAACAGAAGACTTCACAAAGGTCCTCTGAGAACATTGGTCAAGTAGCGATCTGATTTTAACACAATTATTATCCTTACCCTTTACCGGCAGCTGTACGGTGGGCAAGATTACTATATTTTTACCTGTGGCAACGGACATTGTAGTTGAAGTAGCAGCAGTATGCTCTCTCTTGGTGTTATCCTCCGCTGGTCTACTTTCCTTCCCTTGTTTTTGTGTACACAGGGAATGAAAGTGTTTGCCCTTACAGAACTTGCAGCTTCTTATGTTAGGATTAGTACAACCCGAATGGCCATGGTCTTTTGACAAGCACCCAGTGCAGAGACGTAGTTGACGGGCTCTTTTAACTTTAAGTCTTATACTTCATACACTTGTACCATAAATGATTGGTGCCACTACACAGAACACAGTTGAATTTCCTGTACTCACTCTGGGCGGTAAATGTTGCCGTAGCCATGGGTGTACCCCCTAC
The DNA here is from genome assembly GCA_032716605.1 of Paralithodes platypus. Taxonomy (NCBI): domain Eukaryota; kingdom Metazoa; phylum Arthropoda; class Malacostraca; order Decapoda; family Lithodidae; genus Paralithodes; species Paralithodes platypus. The sequence continues at coordinate 23,838,996 of CM064511.1, read as the reverse complement.
TCTGTCTTGACCCGCCATATTGTACACTTCAGCCTTGAGGCAATGAGTGAATTTCTTATAATCCAGGCTCGAGTCTCCCATTTCCCGTTTTATGGTTTCTTTTAGTGGTGATGGTAACTTATTGACAAGAGTCACCACACAAAATTCCTCCAAACAAATACCATGGCTAATGATTGACCTCATCACACTCTCTGTATTGGCATAGAAGTCCTTCAGGTCAGCCGTTTGGTGTTTGGGTGACACTAATTGATTGAATTTGGTAACATAAGCTGCCTTGATTCGATCTGGATACCCATATGTCTCTTGCAGGAGCTCAATTGCTGGGGCATAGCTTGCACTTTCGATAATGAATCCTTCGACTAGCTTATGTGCATCACCCTGAAGCTGACCCTTTAGATAGGTGAAGCGTTGTATATCTGTGAGGTCGGGATTGTCATGGATGGTACATTTGAACATCTCCCAAAATCCCGACCACATGGTGGAATCACCTTCAAATTTTGGAAGAGTAAGATGTGGTAATTTGACTGCGGATTTCTTTGGCTCTTTCTTGACCTCCTTCTTGACCTCTGTAATCAAGATCCCCTTCAGTGTGGCAACGATTACTTGTATGCCCTCCATATATAAGGTATCCTCTCTTATCACCTCGATATACTCGGCGTCCTCGTAGGTGTCGGCCAGGTCCTCCTGTGTGACCTCATACTTGTCAAGTTGCTTTTGAATACTGAGCAACCTGGCCTCCACCTCCACTCTAGACGCCGAATCAAGGAATTCGTCAATATCAGAGGTCAAGACCGTCAAAGAGCCCTTAAGTCCAGCCCGACGCTTTTGTACACTTTTAGCCATGATTATACGGGAAGGAAATCTATTGACGTTAAATCAAACTATCAATGCCAGACCGAATAAGTTGCGGCCAACAATACAGTACTCCGAGACATCAAATAAATCGCGAGCCGAAAATAAAACACCCTCACGAAATGCGGAATAAGAATTGTGCGCAATGTAGACTAGCAATCTGGAGCTTTTCAATTGAACTCCTTACATAATAGTTATGAAATTATAGAATCATTACACCATAAGTTAAGAAAAGCCGGGAGGGAAATTTAGTACAATACAGTATAGGCCAAAAGTCTCCAGATGTCAAAAAGAGAGGTACCGTTTAAAGTTATAATAAATTCAAGAATTTTAAGAGAGAGAGAGCCTATAGGGTAATTTAAACAGGCTAAACTCAATGGGTACCGCTAATTTTATATTATTAAATTAAATAAATGTGAAAATTGTACACAAGAAAAGTTCATCTCAAGAAGTCACAAGGAAAAAAGTTTTGAGTTGGATTAACACACACTCAGCCTATCAGCTATCATAATACCCCGCCTCCAGGGCACACGACGAGAGTAGAATTTAGAAAAATGTGTGAATGAATAACCTTTAAATTTTAAAGAAGTTATTTTTCAGTATAATTTTGATCTAGATTTAAATTATTATACAGTACAGTATGGATTAATTTAATTTTAATGCTGTGCCAATTGTGCAAGAATTTCTAGGGCTAAAGTAGTTTTAATATAATTTAATGAGCCCGAAAAAGCATTTAAAGTAGGCTAATTATTGTTTTGAGTACTGTACTGATTCAGATTTATAACTTTTCATTCTGGGTAAAACTCCCGTCGTAGCCCTGACCTTATCCACTAGTTTCCATATCCTGTCCCACTGGTGGTCAGGCACCTGGGCCGGCCAGAGCAAAGAGCGGACGAAAAAAAACAGACAGCCCCATGGGGCCAAAAGACCGGGGCCTGGAGGACGTAGTAGGACTCATGACAAAAACAGGGATAGGCCAGCCCCACTCCAAGCAAGGCAACTACCGACCGCCGAATAACTCCCCCCAAAAAAGGGGGGGGGGGGGGGGCAAACTAGATCCGGTTCGAAGGACCAATTATATGTCTAATTTAGATAAGTGGACTGTATATTATTGATATTAAAGGAACATTAACCATATAGAATATATTACCCTTTGATGAACTCAGCTGGTGATTGGAGGATGGCGGAAAATAGGCTAGATGACTGGAAGTGGTTAGTATAGTAAACAGAGTATGAAAAGAGGCTACAATAGGCTAGGATAGGCTAGATATTTACGTTAAGTTGTGCTAAGTAACAAAGATGATGATGTAGTAACTATGGAGTATGAGATGAAAAGTGAAGCGAAAACACATGGTGAAATAACTAGGAGAAAGAAGGCTTAGCGTGTGTAGCTGGGACGGAGGTTGGTTGGAGAGTGCGCGAGCGCGTTATGTTTGTCTCTGTCGTGACATACCGCGCACGCGCATAACATATGGAAAATGTATCCCATCTTCTTTACAATGAGATACTTATAAACAATCTTAAACAATACAAATATATATACATATGGGAATTATAATCCTACAATACTTTCCCATATACAACTATAGAATAATATATTCTACCCAATCATGGAACGTTCGACCAAGGTTATGGAAGCGTTCAACTTAAGACTACGGAATGATACGTAACGCTACATCAACCCAGATTACGTAACATCGAGACTGTTCATACTAGTTTGAGTACACTAAGTATGGACAATTGGCAACCTTTAGACCTCGCTAACTTTTGCCTTATGGACATTTACAATGCAAAATGGCTAACTTGGTATGTGCAAAGTGTCACTAGTAAATTTCTGAATCAATATACTCTGTCAACCAGGAGACAATACCAATCACATTGGAAAACTTTCACAACCTGGATAGTAGAAACAGCGCAATCTGATGCCTCAGTGGCTTTAATTTTTAAATACTTAGATTATTTGTTTGAACAGAAGCGCTTCTCAGTTATTACTTTAAAGAATCACTTATCTGCCATTAGAAACCCCTTTTTCGACCTAACTGGTCTATCCATACCGCAGGCGGAGGAGAAAGGGTTCATGAAAGCATGTTTCAAACTACGCCCACCACCAGGTCAGCTCATGCCTACCTGGTCGCTAGACAAAGCATTGTCATTACTTCAGTCGCACAAGTTTAACCATGCGCCGGATTTTGAGTCAGTATTAAAAAAGGCTGTGTTCCTTATGGCTTTGGCGACAGGTAACAGAGTGTCAGAGCTGGCGGCGATGAGCAACGAGCCAAATTGTCTCCGGTTTGGGAGACTGCACGAACATGTGCAGATCGCGCCGTCTCCCACATTTATTGCCAAAAACGAACATTGTGATCATGTTTTCTCAGAATTCTCAGTCCCGGCGCTTAAACGTGGACATACGCATCACATTTTATGCCCGGTACAAGCTTTAGTTAAGTTTATGAGGATTGCACAACCTCTCCAACCAGGCTTCCTATGGGTTAACCAGATAGGTACTCGCGTCACGAGAAGGAAACTAGCTCCTTTACTCGTAGATGTAATTAAGGAAAGTAATCCCGGCGTGGTAGGCAGAGCCCACGATATTCGGAAGTGGGCTGTCTCCCTCCGGTTTATGCAAATTTTTTCCATTAAAGACATAGCCGACACTCAGTTGTGGGCGTCTAATCACACATTCCTTACACGATACCTATCGGTCGCCCTGGACAAGCACAAGCGGACCTGTGTAGCATTACGGCAACGTGTCTAGCAGTCCATGTGCTATTTGTTTTAAGTTATTCCTTAGGCAAAAAAGGGGGGGGGGGATGTGCAAAATAGCCCTAAAACCCACTAGAACCCTTCCGCCGGAGATTGTGATAAATCACGAGCTGTGATATGAATAGAACTGGTTATACAGTTTAATCAAATTTTATTTTTATTTTAAGAAATCTATCATAGTTGTATCTATGTAGTATTAACAAAATGTACAAACAGATTTTATTGTACAAATAATTTTAAGGCCAGAACATGATCCTAAAGATTAGGACTCTAGAGTACAAGAATGTTCTCACTAAACATGCAATAGATCTCAAGTGAAGGTCCAGTCATGTACAAGCAGCTCTTCTTCGAAGTAACGCACTGCTTACCTCCTTTTATATTTTGTATATATTGTATGAACGCAATAAAAAAACTTAAAATGTTATACAGATTCTCTGTTACCTAGGGTATTTGGGTTGGTGGTTTTGATATTGTCACGAATGTCCCTCTCCAGTCTTATATATCAGGCATATCGTCAATGATGGAGGGGCCACTATTAAATTATAGGTTTGATTCCCGGAGGGAAGTAAAGAAAACCTAATATTTAGTAGGGCCCCGTAATCATTGACGATGTTAGTGCCCTCCCTGCCATCCCCTTCCCATTCGCTGGATTTCTGAATTGAATCTTGATATGTCAGTGAAGGAAGTTTGGACGCTAGAGGGCCAGCGTCAGGAATCCACGCAGTGGGAAGCTTGAGTATAGCAATTATTAAGTTAATTTTTCTTTTTTCTTTTTTACAAAGTTTTTTCGTAGTGAGTACCCAATCATAAAGACGATTCCATAAGAGAATACGCGTTGCACTTACGAAGTTGTAGGCTACTCCTGTCCTCCCGCGCGGTAGATTCAAACTCGCGACCGCGGTGTTTGATGGGAGACTATTATACTAATAGGCATATCGTCAATGATTACGGGGCCCTACTAAATATTAGGTTTTCTTTACTTCCCTCTGGGAATCAAACCTATAATATTGCCACAGTACAGTATATAAATACCGGTACTGCACTATGAGGTTCAGTACCGGTATGCTAATTCTGTAGAGTAGCAGACCTGAATACATTACTTAACCCCTCTTTGGCGGGGACCGACTTAAGGCGGTCAAGAGAACCCAGACCTAATGAGCAGGGACCGCCTTAAGTCGTATGCGATGTTGAGCACATAATTAGCTCTGAGAGAGAGTCCGAGCGGTGGGAGGAGCGTAGGTTAGCTCTGACCGTTCGGCACGGCTCCCGCACCACGACTGGCCCCACCTCTACACACATCCACACCCACTGCCTCCCTAGACAGGGAAATATGTAAGGAAATTACCGTATTTTAGGGATTTTTCCTTCGTGTTGCACGATCGTTCTAAGACAACCCGTGATCGTAAGAGGATGGTTCAGGTGTCATTGGAAAGCTCAATTAACGCCCTTTCACGGATACATAATTGTATAACGCTCTGGCTCTTCTTTATGCATGAAAAAGAGCATGGAATGAAGCTCGTTTAGGGTAAATATGCCCGCTTGGCAGCTAGTAGAAGTTATTAACCTAGCTGCTCGTTGAGTGTTAAGGTTAAATATAGAGCAACCTCCTCCAGTGTGCCTGAATCCTAGAGGTATATGCTACACTAAGCTGGGAGTTTGTAGCATTTGAATTATACTGTTCTCAGAAGTGTTAAGGCGCTGAATGAATTTATATGTTAGCTTTCTAATGAGTGATTGGTAACAGTGTATGTTCATATAGGTGCATAGCGTACTTGAACTCTCATATTTTGAGAGCCCCAGAAACATTTTCATGATATTGTGATATGAGAGACTTAGTCTATTTACTGTTATTTTCTTATAGTTCCACCATAGTTGTACTGTGTACATGTCATAAATGGTCTGGATAACAGGATTGGATGAAAGTTGAACATTCTTAAGAAATTTTTTCGTTCCTTTAGAAAACCACAATGCAGGCGGCATTACATTTGCCAAGTGTGGAAGTAAATTACAGTGCCTAGACCTTGGAATCTTCCAAACTCTACGGACTACTACTAGCCAGGCCCTGACCCCATCTTTCATATAGCCATCATATAGAGGCAACATTTGACTACCGTAAAAATTCATGCAATATTTATGAAATAAACAGTTTTTCATGTCCGAGCTAGCATATTTAAAATTTGCAAAGAACAAATTACACTGACGATTGACCTGGCAAAGGATAGACAATGGTATTTGAAACGTCCCGCCAGGCGAAGGTATTTTGTTTCATTTCCTACAAAAATCGTAATTTTACCATAAATATCGTTATTACTTATTCATATGCGCCTATTTTACGTTTAATATGAAGATATTAACATGTAACAGCAATAAAACAAGTGGAAATAGTATTTGGGGGTTGAAAAAGACGATGTATGTATTGCCGACCGGTTCATTCATGAGAGGAGAGCCGGCGCTGCACACACCCTCCCCCTCCCACTTATCGATCGACACTGATGTCTTGCTAGTGAAGTCTCTCTCTTGCCACGATATCTATATGCTTCCTCTTCGACCTTGAAACCGGGTGGGGGATATTGGCGCGGAAAATAAGCCGATAAACAAGGGAATAAGAGGAAAAATAGGTGATAATTTAAGGGGGGGTCTTTCCCGGAATCTTCACTTGCACGATCCCCTTTAGGTGTTAATCGTGTCGCTTAGATTTCAAGTACTTCCCAGAGTCCTGGAGGTTCTTTGGATAGTATTCTACTACAATCTGTTCGAGCCCGTTAGGTGTTCTCGACAGCAGGTCTCCTTTAGGATACAACCAAGATTGTGTAGGATGACAAGCCTCTGATCCTATCTTTGGATTGTATTCTGCTACAATCTGTTGGGAACCCTTTAGGTGCTCTAGACAATAGGTCTCCATTAGGATACAACCCAGATTGTGTAGGATGACAAGCCTCAGATCCTTTTATCCTTTCTACCTTAGGATAACCTTTACAGGATTCAGATATTGTTGTGATATAATATCAGTGGAAGTCAATTATATATCTAAGCTATAATCCAAACAAATCAATCTAAGTATAAATTTAATTTAATCTGAATTTAAGCTAAATTACATCCAAAGGTCACTCACATATTTTTATATTTAAATAGGGTTCAAAGGGTTAATTATACTCCAGGATTCAACTCACCAATATCTCCACGTGGCAATGAGGCAAAGGGAAAATGCCGACCCAATATGGAGGACGGCGGGGAAGACGAGCCGGCCCAATAGCGCAGCTCAAGGAAAGAACAAATTATTATGATATGGTAATGGACATGAGTAGAAATGCTTAGCTGTCAGTCATTGCGTCGATGAGAGCGTCGTCGAAGTGTATATGTAGGTATTGCTGGCAGTGTACTGGGAATAGAGGCACAATAGCACATTCAAATGAGACGGAAATTATATGTTGACAGGGTGATGTCTGCGAAAGCTCTGAGGTTCCCCGGACCTCTTGCTGCCTTGGCAAACGCCAGGCGGGAAAACTATCGTACCGCGTCTAGGTTGCTTAATACGATAAATTAGATTAATATATACGATAAATTCATATATACTACATAAGACTGTGTCAATATTGCTTAATAGCATATTAGGCCTTTTATAAGCTTAACTTACTTACAACTTGCAATCTTACTATTCACAATCTAATCTTCCTACGCCGTACCGCGGGAATGACCGTTGAACTATCGTATCTAACTAGGCACGTCACAGAGACGTACGTTAGCACATAAATTGCCTATCTCTATCGTATTATACGATACACTCCCCCCACAAGAAAACCTGAACCCCACCTTAAATTAAAGTTGCCCAGAGGCTATCTTCTGACGCCACATTTCAACGGCGCCAGCAGCAGCGCGTCTAGGACGTGTCCCGGTCCGAGGGTGATCACCATCAGTAAGAAGTGAATCGTCACGTTGAGAGTCCTTAGACCCAGCAATATCAGGTGGAGCCTCAGATTGTAAAGCAGAATCGAGCTCCAAAGCACATAACTGTGCGATCGGACGAACAGTAGTTCCAGTGGCTGTCTTCAATAGCGCCACCCACTCTACAGAGTCTTCCCCCTTGTACACCTCCAACACGCGGCCTAATTTCCAGTATAAATGAGGACTATCGTCTCTTATTAAAACCACTTCACCAACAGTAGGTGCCGATGGTCTACCAGAGGGTTTGATACTCCTTTCCCTCAAGGCTAGCAGATATTCGTTAATCCACCTTTTTCTAAAGTCCTCGATTACCTTCGATATATACTGGTATCGCTTAGACACCGCTGCTTCAGAGTACAACGAAGGATCCTCTAGTTCTACAATTGACTGGAAATCGGACGGAAATGCAGCCAATGGTTTACCGTAGAGTAAGTGAGCTGGCGTAAATGGTAGTGGTTCTTGCAGGTCGGTGTACACATACATGAGCGGACGATCATTCACGACTGCTTCTATTTCAGTGAGGACTGTCATCAACTCACTCTTCTTCAATAGAGCACGTCCTACTACTGCTCTTAGTCCTGATTTATCTATGGCGACACACCGTTCCCACATTCCACCAAACCAAGGTGCCTTAACCTAAGAAGTGCGCATGGGGGGTATGAGACACCACACTCCTGTGCTGACGTATTTGAGCTGTTCCCATCACTAACATCGTTATTTTACCATAAATAGCATTAATACTTATCCATATGCGCCTATTATAGGTTGATTATATAGGTATTAACCTGTTACAACAATAAAACAAGTGGAAACAGCGTTTGGATGGTCAAAATCGGCGATACAGGCCGGGAGTTACACAATGTATGGCTGAGGCAACCTCCCTCCCCACCACTCTTTCCCAAGTCTGGAGAGAAACTGTCGATCGATAGTCTCTCTCTCTCTCTTCCACTCGCTTGGTAACAGTGATGACAACGCCCTGCTACCAACTCGCTAATGTTAGCACGAAAATAGACCACAGAATAAGGGAATAACAGGGAAAATAGGTGATAACTGAAGGAGGGGAGGAAAGTGGGGAAGGAGGGGAGGTGTAGGAGTGATATTTGGCATGGCCCAGGGGTAAAAAAAAAAATAAAAAAATAAAAAAATAAAAACAAAAAACAAAACAAAAATGTTTAGTTGTTTTAAATGGATTTTTTGTTTTTCCTTACTCTTAAGAGTCTTCCCGCAGTCCGCCGGGGGAACTCTTAAGAGTCTCCCGGCAGTTCCCGGGTTAACTGGGATGAACCTCCATTCGCACTTCTTTTCTCCCATAAAAGCGATGATTGTAGGATAATAATAATAATATTTATTCAGTTAGCAATTTACAGAGTTAGTACCACATAGTATGTTGCAAATATGACATGTACCAGCCTTGCATAATTCCAACTAAGGATAGCCCAATAAGGCCGTTAGGCGTATTTCCATTGGGGTCCTTGTGGGATTAGGTTAGCTGGAGAAAAGGGGAGGATAAAAGAAATAGATACTTTAGAGAAAGTATTTCTAGGGGGTTATTTTAAGATACCTTACATCCTATGGTAAATATCAGTAATCCGTAATCAGTAATCATTTCAGTTTGGTTTGCTCATATCCGTGAGGTATCTAGATGCCTGGATAAAAGTAGGAGCATTGTCGCTAAGTACTAGTTGAGGGAATGAACGACGTGCGCAAAACCGTCTAAATGCCAGCATAAATTCCTCGCTAGACAAATTGTCACATAATTCTAAGTGTACCGCTCGAGACGTTGCACAGGTAAACAATAATATATAGACCTTATCTTGCTCTTTCGTCTTCAATGCACCTGTGTAATCTAACCCTACAGCTTGGAAAGGCTCGAAATATTTTACACGGCATTCAGGTAAAGGCGGAGCTGGTCCAGTCACATAAGGTTTACCCTTTAGTCTCTGGCATATCACACACTTCCTTACTACGCGTCGAGCTACTTGTCGAACTCTGGGTATCCACCATGTGAGACGCAAATTCGATATGATGTGATAGACCCCGCAGTGTTTTACTTCCTTATGTGCACGTATGACCAATAGGTCAGTAACGTGATGTCTTGCTGGCATAAGTATAGGACGATTTGTGCCGTCCGTTACACCCGACCACTTCAGGCGACCCTCACACCTGATGAGGTAATTATCTAGGTGCAACCTCAGTTGACACACTAAGTTAGGCACTATTAACTTATTAGAGCTTTGCAAAGATTCTAATTCATTGGAAAAGGTTTCTGCTTGAACCCATTTAATCAAAGTTACTTCAGCTTCTTTATATTCACGAGCATTAATGATGTGACCCTTATTGCAGAGTTGGCCCGTTACTTTAACCTTGATATTGGATACAAATCTCAACACCCAAGCTACAACTCTGACTAATTTATTTTAGTCACCGAATCTTGCCCACTCTATTACTAGATCCGGTGGCTCATTTGGTTGGGCTGTAACTGTCACTGTTTCCAGTGGCAGAAGCTTGCCATATCGTCCATTCATTCTCATGGAGCAGCCAATTTGGACCATGCCACCACAATTCGGACTTTATTTATTAACTGGTTAGCCGTTATACCCCTAGTTATGAGATCACTAGGGTTGTCTTTTGTATTGACATAGTGATATGCAACGTCTGGCAGTAGGGCCCTAATCTCATCTACCCTATTTCGCACATAAACTGGCAGAGACTTCTTGCTATGTACCCAGTTGAGTGCTACTTGACTATCGCACCATACGTGAACGACTTCAATATTTAACTCGCTCTCGTATGCTGCGCGTACAGTACATGGTGCACCAGACGTGTTTATAGCAGCATGGCAGTCAATTCCATTTTAGGGATAGTTACTTTCTTGACCGGTGCTACCTTGGCCCGGGCTGTAACTAAATGCGCCCCAAATGAAGTAACGCCATAAATGGCTACCCCGTATGCCGTGGTGCTAGCATCGTAAAACGTATGTAATGTAACGTCACCAAATGCCGCCACCTTACGAGGTAGTTGTTAAGTACATAGGATGTCATACTCTTTCAACAATAATGTCCCTTGATTATTCAAGTCCTCAGGTAAATTGTCATCCCATCCTACGTTTCGTCTCCAAACTTCCTGCATCAGAATCCTAGCTCTTATGGTAACGGGTAAAGCTACACCCAAAGGATCAAAAAATTGCGAAACTTTGCTCAACAGACTTCTCTTCAAGTGTGTTACTGTCTGCTGAACAAAAGACTTTGTTTGAAAGGTTAGAATGTCTTGTTTTGCTTGCCAGATCATCCCCAAATTTCTGGTCTTTTCCTGGTTATGAGACGCCATACCGTCCATCTGAATTAAACTCTGAAGATTTGCAGTTAGTAACCCACTCGCGGAGAAATAAATGAGCTTCTGTGAACAATCTACGTGCTTGCCAGTAGGTATGTAATAATTCATTTATTAGTGGCCCCTTCATCATTGACGATGCGCCTTACGTAGGTTATGGCCAATCTTTGAACACCAAGCTTGCTGTTCAAACTTCCCACCCAAGGAGAACTCAAAATACGATTGCCTTACATAGTGAGCGAAACGCTCTTAATAACCACTCACGGACTCGTCCTTATGATGTGGGTCCACTACTAAAAGAAACTAGTAAAATAAATAAATAAAAATTAAAATTAAACTTGGCCTAGCTTTGCGCTTCCCATGCTTCTGCTCTTGGGTACTGCTCACCATCTTGTTCACCCCGAGCGTTCCTCCTTAAAACTCCTGGGCCCGCATCGTTAACACGGGTATCCCCGACGCTCCTGCCAGCACCCCATTCGTCACTTTTCTTCATCAAATAGTGAGTCCTTGCTCATTTGTCCATGACAGTGCTGAAGTTAGGTTAGATTATCGATCAGGTGTAGGCTGAGTGTTAAATACGGGCCCTGGAGACTATTTTTCTGGGTCTAAGCATTAAGTTAATTAAGGAGTGCTCTTGTTGTGATAAGGCAAGTCACCCTAATGCTTGTTTTTCTTTATCCTAGCCCACTATTAGTTCACATATTAGTCATGAGGCTTCTTTTAGGGTGAACTGGGGCCTGTTGCTCGGTCCCTTCAGGGTGTGCAACAAGTATGCTTCGGGGCTAGTACCTTTGGATTTTCTCACTTAGTTGAGGAATCCGGCACGGAGCCATTCTACACAGCAATCTACAGGTAGCGGGGTCGACGCTGGATCGCAGGTTTGAGCGATTGACGTCATCATCACCAAGGGCTCCCATCTAGTTGGCCTCATTAGGTTACATATATAGATATGGTTAAAGGGTTTTATAACTGATTATTGATTATTTTAATAAATAACCATGCCACGTATGTAAACGTTGTTCATCCCTCTATATATAAAATGAAGGGTCACCATTCCGCCGGGATCTCTATATATAAAATGAAGGGTCACCCTTCCGCCGGGATGTTTATGGTTGAGTACTACTGAACATTAAAACAACAACGTATCTCAGGGTGTTCCGTGGAGTCCCCGCCGGAAACACTCAGTTAAAAACATTCAGTATTCACCGCCGCGTACGGGTATACTATGAATTCAAGTTGGGTTATTTTAGGCATGTAGTATACGCCGGCTGGTCCGGCAGACTACTACGGAACTGAAGACATTGGGCAGGTGCCCAACCCCAAAAGGAGTTGAAATAGGGGAGCTATCCCCCCTGCCAAAGGTGGCTTTCTAGGGCCTTTCCTAGCTGATGCTGAGAGGATTGGGTTCTAGTCATGTGGTGATGGGCTGGTCTATCCGAGTGAGAACTGAGCGATCTCTGCCATACCCATAGCTTACTCTGACTGTTCCTTTTACTTATATAACTTCTAGATCTCAAGTGGCGGCGTCTTTTCCGTGGATTGACCTCCCTACTGCCAACCTAGAAGTTGGCAGATTGGGAGCCAAAGCGTCACATTTTTCCCTTACCCCTCAACTTTCCCTTCATAATTGCTGAGGGGCACAGGGCCTTGGGTGGGGCTTTGGTTTCCCGGGCGTTTCCGCACCTTCCTCAGCTCCCTGCCTTGGAGTGGCTTCGGCACCCGGGCTTTGTTAGTGGTAAGCAGGGAGGATTTTGTGGGGGCGCTCGTTTATGGCCTTGGCCTTGCTCGAGACCTTGGGGCTGTTCGGCCAGACAGCCTGGGGAACAACAACAACTGAAGACATGTAGTATACACCGGCTGGTCCGGCAAACGACAACGGAATTGAAGACATGTAATTTATTAGTGGCCCCTCCATCATTGACGAACATGCCTATTACATAAGGCACCCTCTTCAAACACTCATCCGCCGTAGTTTTGAATCTACCGCGCAGAGCATCTAAAATATGAGGAGCCTTCATCATGAGCGCACGCGACCTCACTCATGGCTTCAGTCATTATGAATTGGGTTCTCACTACGAAAAAACTTCGTAAAATATAAAAACAAAAACAAAATAAGAATAACTATTCAATAAGCTTTCCATAATATCGTGGATGTACTTGTGTGGATCTTTGACCAGACGCTGACTCAGGCGTCATTCTTCCTTCTCTGCTCTGCGCTCAGCCTGCCCGGACGTGTCTCCCCACGCTCAGCTGGTTCCGCATTTGTTGCGTCCCTAGTGAGTTTTTTCTCATTTGTTTACTCCGGGATGTATCGAGTAAGGTTAGGATATGCGTAGCAGGAGTGTCCTGGGCTGGTTGCCCGCAGTGCAGTGTATTTTGGGTCGTGTGTTTGGGGCATCTATTTCGGATGTACCCTCGTGGTCCTGTTGTGGACTTGTGAACTTTTTCACTGTTAGCTAGCTTTGTGATGAAGGCGGCTTTCATTACGCGTTATTATTGCTTCCTTTTATCTTTCTGATGAGGTAGCTTATTTTTGCTGACGTTCCCAGCGTATTTTTCTTCACTTAGTGAAGTTTTTTCTGGGTCCCGAGTCAGTTCTTCCCTTTGCCAGAAGTGTTTGCTACAGTGGTGTGTTGACGGTGGTTCCTGTTGTGATATAATTCAGTGCTTTTTGTTTATATTACGACATGTTTACTTTTATGTCCGTCTGCCTAGGCATAGCCAGCCTCACGTAGCTTTGCCACATGTACAAGTGTTATTGATTTATGTTATAAATATGTACTACTGTGTCATGTGTGTCCTGGTTTAGTTGTGTATTGGCTAATTCCACGGACTATTTATGTGTCCTGGTTTAGTTGTGTATTGGCTAATTCCTCGGACTATGTTGGGCCCGGCGTTAGTTGTGTTTTGGCTACACCTCGGTCCTGTATTGCGTTCAGATGGTATCTGGACGGGGTGGGTTATTTCCGGCGGGTTTTTCTCGGTTACACCATGAAAAACCCGGCTGGTTGCCGAGTTTTAGCCACGCGTGGTTTAAAAACAGGCTTGTTTCCCCGGCGAGTGGGTGTCTGTGGCTCCCCAGGACTGCGTCTCTGTGGTGCCTGTTTCAGGCCCCTTATGAATCCCGGCGGGATGGCTGTACCCATCTAACAGTGTTCATACGGACACGTGTTTGTAGTTTTTTCGGTTTTGCAAAGCCAATAAAAAACTAAGCTGTTGTTGTTTTTCCACCCCGGCGATCTTTTACAAAGAAGTGGGGATAGGATTGGTTGGGGTTAACTTTAAATCACCCGGCGGGTGCAACCTGGAAGGGTGGGATGAACGAATTTACAAAAGAAGTTCAGTTTAGTTGACCAGACATTTGAGGGATGCATTGTGTATCACCTTCAACATACGGCGAATTAAGGCACAATTGGGGTTAACGTTTTTTAACTATTATTCACACCCGGCGGGTGCTCCCTGGAAGGGTGGGAATAACGAATTTTCAATTCAGTTAGTTAACCAGACAATTGAGGGATACGTTTTGTATCGCCGCCTTCAGCTTAAGGCGTAATTGGGGTTAACAGTTTTTAAACTAATATTCACACCCGGTGGGTGCTCCCTGGAAGGGTGGGAATAACGAATTTACAATTCAGTTAGTTAACCAGACAATTGAGGGATACGTTTTGTATCGCCGCCTTCAGCATACGGCGATCTAAAAAGATACTTCGGGAGAAGTTAGATCTCGTATATGTGTCAGGCTTCCCAGTTTTTTATCTACGAGATAATTCGGGGGCCGGCGTCTTTTTTAGGGGGTTTTTCCAAAATTGAATCTGGAAACAAACACCACCGGAAAGACTAAATCAGTTATAAACGCCATGCGGGTCTTTATATTATGTCAGAGGTTATTCATAAATCTTTTTGGACAAGTTAAGATAATTTGAAATCTTTTACTTAGGAACCCCACCGCGTAGCGAGCCGTAGTCGTTGTGGATTGCATCTCGTTACCCGGCGGGTTATTTAACACTTGTGTGCGAACATGTTGGATTAACCTTATGAGCATTAATTCCTGGAAATTTTCTTTTTTTCCAGAGCTGGGTTTCGGCGGGTCTATACAGAACCTGGAGTAAGTTTCCCACCAGTCTCTGTCATGGCTACCTTTGCCCCGGTTTTTGCTTTATGCATTACGCCCTCCTGTTCAGGTATCCCTATTTTTGCGCACACCCTTTGTATAAAATGTGTTAAATGTCTCGACCGCTCAAGGGGTCTGTGGGTGATGCGAAACTGTACCTTTTGCTCTCAACTCAGTTTAAAAGTCTTACAAGACAATGACAAGACCGCAGCGGTCGCCTTACGGGAGGTCAGGCAGCAGATGACCGCTTATACTACTATTGTGGCTCATAAGTCACTTCAATGCGATAACGTCCAGTTGTGGGATAAGTTACTATTTGAGCACCCTCCCCTTAAACGTCCCTCTAGAGTAACTGTTCGTAAACCAACAGAGACTGGACAGGGTTCTATACTTGCTTCAACCCCAGGCACAGCTAAGCGACAGCGAGAACCGACACCCCCGGTGGCAGCCTCCTCGTCACGGGCGAGATCTAGGTCCAGGTCCCCGCTTAGGCAGCAGCCGCCAAGTCTCTCTTCTTCACCAACGAGCAAGAAGAGTAAGACAGAGGGGTCAACAAGTGGATATAGCGAGAAATCTTCTAAACCCAAGAGCAGTTCGCGGTCGCACCGTAGCCACAAATCTTCCCGAAAGGACTCACATGATCGAAAGGCCTCCCGGCGTTCACCGGAGTCTAGTGCCTCTCGTCATACCTCTACCCCCGACAGAGCTAGTGTGCAATCTCATGGGGAGAATTTAGTACCAGTACCAAAAGATAGTTTACCTCTTAGTATTTTAACTCTAGATTTGGAGAGTTCAGTGGACAGTGATCGTCCACTGGCAGAGTCAAGTGGGAACTCCATAATTGAGGGTATTTCAGACTCCCAAGGGAGTGCAGGCCAAGTCATGGGTGTTTGGCGGTTTTCTCAACCTATGGCTAGAACTACACAAACAGTGGCTGATGTCCACCGGGACGCGGCTATCCCATCATCTATTCCTGACTTGTCTTTACAACAAGATGAGACTCCGGCTTCGGCGGAATCCTCTCGTGGTGAGCCGGATGACAAAGACGATGTATCTATCATCTCAGACATGGAAGTGCAGGAGTCAGGGTCAGTTTTAGACGCCGCACAGGATCGTAATGATTCACCTTTGAGTTCATCATCGAATAAATTTGTCACAGCAGAGGAAATAGATGGGCTGCTAGTTAATGCTCTCACTAAATGTTTTGGCCAACAGCCGGAAACTCCTACAGTGGACCTGGGAGCTCCTATGACAAGTTCTAACGTCCGGTCTCTGATGACTTCTATTGCTTTGACTCAGATCCCTCACCCTCCCTCTATATCACCATCGGTGGTCACTAGGCCTGCTACGGCGGCACTGACTACTTCGAATGTAAGGGTTATAACGGATGTCAATCCACCCCCTTTAGATAAAGCACCTATGAGAAAGGTAGCTATGCCCTTACTGTATGGCCCAGATGAGTCATGGGTTCACTTGATCCCCACTAATCCAGAGGTCGCTCAACCTACCTTGTCAGGGGAACTTCCGGTGCCACGAGGGTGGGTAATACAAGGCAATAAATCTAAAAAATTAAGGGCCTTGGATACTTTGGGGAATGTACTAGATGTTAATGTTAAGGCCATTCCTAATTATTATCACCAGGACTATTTTGTTTATACTGCTAAACCTGCCCTGCCCCCTGCCTCAGCTTCGAAACTGTTTTCTGACTGGTCCAAGCACGATGGTTTTAATGACATAAAGACACTGTCAACCCTCACACCAGAACTTGATTTGCAAACTGTCACAGACTCAGCCGCTAATCCAGTGTTGAAGGTGGGGCAGTTGGGTCCGGGACCTTGGGTGGATTGGGAGACGGAGGCTCAGAACTTTGCGACCACCTTCACCTCAAAAACTTCCCACCAGATCCCTCAGGATAGTCATTCTTGGTTTTCGATGCCAGTGTGTTCTGCCGGCGGAGTCCCTTCAGCTTTGTTTGATTTCTTAGCTGCCCCAAAAATAAATTTATGTGAACTCAAGGACCCTTTCACTACCCCTACCCCTACTCACCTAGACCGAGAATTTAGGCTACGGGGGAAAGCATTTAGACTGTTCTCACAGTACATTGTGACGCAACAGGTGGCTAAATCAATGCTCCGGTCCACTCAGGCAATCGCAGACGCGGATGCTAGAAGATCGGTTGAACTGTCTCGGTGACTGCTCCTTCAGTTGTCAATTCAGTCATTGGGTGACATACGCACATCCTTGCTTGAGGCGGTGCGAGCACGACAAGATCTCAGGATGTCCTTAGTACGGAAGCTTCCTGATCGTATTGCGAATCAGGTGGTCATGTCACCAGTGCTCACTCCCTCTTTAATGTCCCCTGAGGTGTGGAGAACCGTTTTTAATATGGCTCAGGCCTTTAAACATAGTCCCGCCCCTTCTAAGAAACCTGCCTTTAACTTCACCAAACCCAAGCCAGTCGCAAAAGCACAGCCGGGGGGATCTAAGCCCTTTCTTCTACCTAAGTCCTCCTCCACTCAAGGTCAGTACAGGTACAAACAGGGTAAGTTTACAGGTCAGAAAGGACGAGGCTATAATAAACCAGGTTAGGGCACGTCTTCTGCCAACGCCAGCCAGCCGGCGAAGCGTCCACCACCACCACCTCCACCACCATCAAAAAACTAATGTCTCTCTCATTCCCGGGGCCGGTCTTAAGGCGGGTGAATCCGAGGGTAGTACAGCTGGCGAACCCTTGTCTGCTAACTGGGTCGTTCCGAACGTGTCACCAAGCATGGCCGTTAAACACTTGGGCAAGGATGGTGGCACGCAAAGGCATCACTTGGCAGTGGCTCCGGCGACCTCGTTTACGTCAGCCGACAACGGCGAATCTAGTTTCTTTAGAGGTGGAGTCACTGGTCACGGAAATTATGGCCAAGAATATCATCATCCCGGTCCCTCAAAATTACCCAGTCTTCACATCCAAGCTATTTTTGGTTCCCAAAAGGGACAGTGTTCAGATGAGACCCGTCGTAGACCTGTCGTATCTGAACCTTCACATTCACAACGAGTCATTCAGGATGTTAACAGTGCACCAAATCAGGCTAACACTTCCGCCGGGAGGTTGGATGTGTTCCTTAGACCTGACAGACGCTTATTGGCACGTCTCGGTAAACAAAAGATTTCAAAGATTTCTGGCCTTACGGATCAGGGATCAAACTTATGTTTTTCAGAGGATGCCATTCGGTTTGAACCTGGCACCTCGCTTATTCACGAAATTAGTCCGGCAAGCACTGATGCCATTGTTAAAACAAGGGATCAGGATTTTGTGGTACCTAGACGACTGGCTGGTGGTGGCAGAGACAGAGCAAGTATGCATAAATCATGTCAACATAACATTAAAACATGTCAAAACTCTAGGGTTCAAGGTAAATCTGGTAAAGTCAAACCTTGTTCCCTCACGAGTAGTTCAGTGGATAGGGCTGGTTTGGGACACAGCTGCTCTCACTCTGAGTCAGAGTGTGGACAATCGAAACAGATTTCGCAGGAAACTGTTAAGGTTCCTTCACAGTCTTACTACGACACGCAGAATCTGGGAGTCTCTGGTCGGCTCTCTCAACTGGATTCAACTAACTGTAATGTTGGGCCGGTTGAAAGTAAAGCGTTTAATATTGGAGGGCAACAGATATTTTCCGCTATTGCCGGCGAAAAAATTATGGCCCATACCAAAATTAACCCACAACTTACTAGCGGTCTGGGCGAAGAGGGAAATGTTGCACTCGGTAATGTCATGGACCTCTCCTCCGCCGACGGTATGGGTAGACACGGATGCGTCAGGAACGATAGGTTGGGGCTTTCAGTCAAACCAAGGGCACCAGGGTCAAGGGCTTTGGTCCCATTTAGAAATCTCCCACATCAATGTCAAGGAATTACTAGTCCCCTTATATTTCCTTCAGGCTCACGGCTCTACTTTACGGGGCAAGTCGGTGGCCTTCAGAATGGACAATCTGAATGCGGTTCACTGTATTCAGAAACAAGGGTCAACGAGATCTCGGAAGTTGCTAAACGTGTCAGAAGATATTTTTACTCTAGCCAACAGGCTGGACATTCATCTTCACGCATCTTATCTCCCAGGCGTAGCAAACGTCTGGGCAGACGCTCTGTCTCGGAGACAGAGCACAACAGTAGAATGGGCGCTCAAGCAACCCATTTTCAACCAAATGATTGCAGAGCTTTACCATCCACAAGTGGATCAGTTCGCATCCAAGGAGACTCACAAACTCCCACTGTACCTCACCCGCCGGACGATAACGCCGGCAGGGGGGCCAGACGCCCTGGTGACAGACTGGAACAGGTGGAGTTCCATCTATCTGTTTCCGCCACCAGACGCGTCTCTAATGTGCCATGTAGTAAACAAACTACGAGATTATCGGGGCTTAGTCTCGATAATCGCGCCCCTGTGGCCGGCGCAGTTGTGGTACCAGCAATTGAAAACGTGGTGCCCGGACCCGGTGTCGCTCCCGGTCGAGTTTTTCCACTTAGACACGATTGGCAACCTAGCGACCTCGCTGACTTTTGCATTATGGACATTCAGGAGGCCAAGTGGCTAGCACCATATGGTAGAGAGGTGACCAATAAATTATTGAATCAATATACTCAGTCTACAAAACGACAGTACCAATCGCATTGGCAAGCCTTTACTTCTTGGATCCTTAGAACAGAACAAACTGTGCCCTCGGTGGCGTTAGTTTTTAATTATTTAAATTATCTGTTTGAGCAGAAACGTTTATCTGTGGTAACGTTAAAAAATCACTTAACAGTGATTAGAATACCATTTTGGGACCTTACCGGTCTCTCAATACCAGTTGCGGAGGAAACAGGTTTTATGAGGGCATGTTTTAAACTCCGCCCACCTCCCCGTCAGCTCATGCCTACTTGGTCTCTGGACAAAGCATTGTCATTACTTCACTCCCGTCTGTATCAAAATACTGCAGATTTTACATTACTCTTAAAAAAGGCTGTATTCCTTTTGGCTTTGGCCACCGGGAACAGAGTGTCAGAGCTGGCGGCGATGAGCAACACACTTAATTGCCTCAGGTTTGGTAGGCTTAATGAATGTATTCACATTGCACCTTCCCCAGGGTTTGTAGCCAAGAATGAGCACAGTGCACACGTGTTTTCTGAGTTCACTGTGCCGGCGTTGAAAAGGGGAAAGGTGCACCATAATTTATGTCAAGTGCAAGCTCTAACCAAATATTTGAGGGTAGCTCCTCTAAACCCCCAGGGTGCTTTATGGGTGGCAAGTACGGGTAAGCGCTTACTGAAACGTAGATTGGCTTCTCTTTTGGTCGAGGTCATTAAAGAGAGTAATCCCGGCGTTGTGGGTAGGGCCCACGATTTACGCAAATGGGCAGCCTCTTTGCGTTTCCTTAAGAATTTTTCTGTGGAAGATATTACGTCCACGCATTTGTGGGCCTCTAATCATACGTTTTTGACTCGGTACCTGTCAGTAGCTCTAGACAAACCTTCCTTGCCATGAATAGCTTTAAGGCAGAGGGTCTAGGTGGCCCTTAAGTCACTTTTTGTTTTAATTTCAAGGAAAAGGGGAGGGGGGGGTGCAGTCAGTGTAACATAGGACACCCTAGACCCCGCCGGAGTATAAGAGCTGTGATACGAGTATGGGTAATGTGATATGAAAATTTCTCTGTTCTATTCAGGGTGGGAAATTGTGCTAGTACAATGTTAGTACAAACAACAGTGTTGTTATAATAGTTTTGGCTGTAAAAGCAATTTAGTTTTAAGCATTGGATATATTTTGCAAAATATTTCCACGAGTATTATGGGGTTATATGTGCACATGTAAACTTATACGTTTTTATTTTTCACCACTTATGTTGAGTGGGGTGCCTTTTTAACTTACAGATCTGTTCGCAGAGTCTCAAGAGTTAACCTTTTGTATCAAGCAGGCTTCTTTGAAGTACGCCCCTGCTTGACCCCCTTTTTGTATATAATTATGTGCTGCGCCATTAAATATATATTTTTCAAAGTAAGAATACTATGTGGTTGTTTGATTATCTGCTTTTCTAGAGTTATGATATGATTACGAATGTCCCCCTCCAGTCTTAGAAATCAGGCATGTTCGTCAATGATGGAGGGGCCACTAATAAATTATAGGTTTGACTCCTGTAAGGAGATAAAGAAAACCTAATATTTAGTAGTGGCCCCGTAATCATTGACGACTGGGGCCCTCCCGACCATCCCCTTCCCATTCGTTGATGTATTAAGTATTTTGGTTACTTGATATGTTAGTGAAGGAAGAATGACGCCTTATAGGCCAAGAGCATTAGTTTTAACATGGACATTTCTGGTAACAAGCTGATTTTTTCAGGATAGGTTCAGGAATATGTCTAGAATAACATACTAAAAGTCCTCATAAATCTTCCTTGAGCGTTTTCCGTAATCCAAGATGGCGTCCAAAATGGCCGCCATTTCATGTTTTTCTCATAACTGTGCAACTAGGTAACCCCAATACACACTTTAAATGTCTAAATATATGTTTTGAGACACAAGGAATCCAATAAAATACTTATTCAGATATTTTGAAACACACAAGTACCAATAAAACCGCTCAAGCTCTTCCCGAAATCCAAAACGTGCACAAACTTGGTATACTTCTCATTTGCATCAGTCATCATCTTCATCGTCGGATGCTGTATCTTCAATGTTAATGTCCGCTGACGTTGGGGCAATATCATCATCATTGTCATCTGTTAGTGTCGGTGCTGTATTATTGCAATTGAGGCCACTGCATTTACTGCACATCGAGGTACAAAAGAGTCCAAGTTTCTTGCAGCTACATATCATGCTTCTGCAACCATCTGGTTTGCACCCACATGCTACCATGTTCAGCAAAGTGTCGGGTGCAACAGCAATGTCTGTCTCTACAGGTGCAAGAGTTCCCTCCTGAAATCTCCAGCCCCATTCTGTTGGAGGTAAATAGTTACCCATCCATTCTTGAACTGTAAGATAGGTGCGGTATGAATGTTGCTTGGCTGCAGCACTAGTTGGAGGCAGACTTTCTAGCTGAAAGGATGAATTCAGAGAACTGCGACCAATTGCCCGTTTGTATGCGATGTGACGGTAGTCATCAAGAGATTCAAAACTGCTGGCCCCATAAAGCTTAAGAATGAAGGCCTCCCCAGCTCTTTTTACCTCATCATGGGTACTTCCACTGTCTGTGAAGATATCCAGCAAGTCATAGTCCTGTTTCTTGTGCATCATATTGAAAGCTTTACGCTTGCCCTGACGATATATTGCAGAGACCGTGTCACATCCTGTCACAGCATGAAGAAACATCAGGTGATTTCTAGTGTCCCCTATGCCATACTGAATTTCATGAATGTTGAAGACTATGACAGGATTACTGCGGCATAGCATGTACATGTCTGTGGAAGGGGTTGCCCGAGCAACTAGCATGACCAGTAAGTATGTGTCTGTACCAACGACAACAACTGGCACCTTTTCTGACTCTGCTACTGCTAGTGCTGTGGAGACAATCAGGGTGTCGGCGTCTGCTTCTGCCTGCTTGACACGTATACCAGCCATGAGCATTTTGTCATGTAGAGTTTGTATAAGTCTCATCTTATTGCTGCTGTTGGCTAAGAAAGCTGCTTGGGTTGTGGTGGTTGGCATATCATCTTCAAATATGATTCCACTAGATGTACACTTCTGGGCTCTTCGCCTCTGCTCAGCTACCTTTGTCGAAGTTGTGCTTTCATATCCATCGAACACCACCGTCGAATGAGCTCCATAATGTTTCTGGATGTATGAAATATATGACTGAGCAACATTAGCATAGGTTGACGGTTGTGTCCAAACAACTGATTGCAGTAGGTGACCACCATCTAAAACACTTGTGTGTTTCAAAATCTCTTAATAATCATTTTATTGTGTTCCTTATGCCTCAAAACGTATATTTAGACATTAAAATTTTGTATTTCGGTTAACTAGTTGTGCAGTTATAAGAAATTCAGGAAATGGCGGCTATTTGGACGCCATCTTGGATTGTGGAAAACGCTCAAGGAAGATTTGTGAGGACTTTTAGTATGTTATTGTAGACATATTCCTGGATCTATCCTGAAAAAATCAGCTTGTTACCTGAAATGTCCAGGTTTAAGCCTATGTGACCTAATGCTCTTGGCCTATTAGTCAGCGTCTGGTCAAAGATCCACACAAGTACATCCACGATATTATGGAAAGCTTATTGAATAGTTATTCTTATTTTCTTTTTGTTTTTATATTTTACGAAGTTTTTTCGTAGTGAGAACCCAATTCATAATGACTGAAGCCATGAGTGAGGTCATGTGCGCTCATGATGAAGGCTCCTCATATTTTAGATGCTCTGCGCGGTAGATTCAAAACTACGGCGGATGAGTGTTTGAAGAGGGTGCCTTATGTAATAGGCATGTTCGTCAATGATTACGGGGCCACTACTAAATATTAGGTTTTCTTTATCTCCTTACAGGAGTCAAACCTATAGTATACGCCAGCTGGTCCGGCGGACAACTAAGGAATTAAAATTGAAAAGGGAAAGGGCGCAGCCTCCCCCCTCATAATCACGTATTCCGCCGCCAATAAAATAACAAACAACAATGCATTCTTCTGGCCAAAGACAGACAAATTCAATATTCCACGACTGTCACAGTCGATAAACGAATTTACTTTGGGTATGTAGTAACAGTATGTTACTAACAATAATTCGAATTTCGAAGGATAGTACGCCCCTCCTCGTAATCACATCTTATGCCACCCACAATTAACATCTTTTGGCTTTAAAAAAGAAGACCATTCCGCCGGCCGATTTAAAAAAGTGGAGAACCACAAATCGCCGCGCAAAATCAAGGCTAAGCATAGCCACACAAATCACGGCGACGCCGGGAAGTAAACTCACCTTTTTTATCTTGTAGCTACCAATTCGACTGTTGCTTTATCATGGGCGAATTACCCGCCAGATATAGAATAAAAAAAACTCTGTGTTAGCGCTCGAAGATCACCGGGGTTGATTCATGTTTCACAAGACGAATGAGGTCGGTGTTTTTTGCACTAGGGTAAGAAGTTTATTATAGTCCGGTGGCAGGGACCGATAAGTGTGCATTGCGGTCAGTACAAATTTTTTGCTGTTTCTATACCTCTGAGGTGTGCTCTTTAAGAATCTGGATGATGCCACTCTGTCATCCTTGGGCAATCCGCACAATATGCAAATTAAGGCCGCCATTACTGAAAATCTTGTTTTCGTCAATATCTCAGTAACTACACATGGTATCAAAATAATGTTGGTGTCTATACACATGTTTTAGGGGTAAAGAATCAGACTAAATCATTTCAGTATTGATCACACCAATATTTTCTGCAAAATATGCAAAAATCACCTTCTAGTGTATATCCGAGTCGTTACAGAACATTCCCTTTACTTCTGCTGATGCATGTTGCCATTACTGATTTAACTCAGTTCTCAAACAAGTCACTTTCAACAACATTGTCACAGTAATTAACCCTTTGGGTGTGCTCATTCCGGCAGTGTGCTTCTCCATGACATCCACAAAACATTGTGCATGGCAAGTGAGCTCTATAGCATGCACACATTGCTGTCGAACAGGGTGTATCCGTAGCGCAGCCACACCTTATCATTTCCAGCACCTCCGGTGGAGCAACACTAACGTTTGGTTGCAATGTTACTGGGAACAAGCATCTAGTGCATTCGTCACGTTCCCATCCGAACTCGACAGGATCTAATGCTGGAGGTTCTGAGTTGAGAGCTGATTTCCAAATGGCAGTCTGAATGTGCGCCCGCTTTACGTTCCCTTCGAATGCTTCTTTAGAAGGTGGGAGTGACTTAAGCTCTGGAGCCTTTGTCACATTTTTTCTACCCATCCTTCGCGACCAGACTTCTCCACGGACCTCAGACATATTCGATGTCACCAAGCTTTTGACCCCATAGCAGGCAGCCATGAATGCTGTCGCTTCTTCAATGATGTCACCTATGTCCTCAGATAATACGCCCAATTTGTGCAGTTCTACACCACTCTTAAGGACTTTGATGACGGTGCTTTTTCCTACTCCGAAGCACTGAGCCACAGTGTCACAGCCTGAGAGGGCATGAGCGACTGGCAGTTGTGAAAGCAAGTGTCCATGTTCACTTGCAGTTGCCCCAATGTCTATAGTAGTTCGTTCAGCACTTGGTCCTTCCATTGTAAGACGACAAGTCAGGTTCAACTTTGCGTAGAAGTGCAGCAGGAGGATGAAAACGTCTGTGTCCTCACATACTATGTTGATTCTTTTCACGCCACTTTCAGCTACCTTAACCATCTGCTGTATGATTATTACATCCGCTTCTTCCTAGCGAGTCATGAGATCTTCTCTGCGGAAGACAATGCCATCCTGAATTACAACTGGTACAGAGTCAGTAGAGGTAATGACCAGACTGTGTTCATTCGGCTCGTCCTGTGCTTTCTGGATCAAATTCTGACATATCAGATCTATGACCTGTACCTTATTCTCAGTTACTGCAAGGACCAGCTTCTGAGGTGGCAATGGAGTATGTAACTGCAGTTTGTGTCGTCGGCTCGCTTCGTCACCAGCTCGAGCTGCCCGCGTTCCACTTTTAATGCTGAAGTCGAAGTAGCGATCAAAGATCAGGTATGTGTCCTGGCTTGCCACCCTTTTCATCACATTCCTCGTGAAGCCGTTGACAAAATCTGCCACAGTTCCTTGATTAGGCCAGTTTATAACCCAAAGGATAGCACAGCCATCCAGTATTTCTACCTCTACTTTCTCAACCAAACGCTGTGACACAGTCACCTGCAGCTTCTTCTTCAGCGTGGATTTCGTAGTTGCGATTCTCATTTTGCCTTCATCATCAAACATGGAGGTAGGCACGGGTGACAGTTCATGCGCAAGGACAGTTTTGATATCAATGTCTCGAGACTGTTGCAACCCTAGTACCTGCGAGTAGATGAGATTCGTGTCATACACGTTATTGTTCCCAACCTTTACTGCCTTTCTCTTCACTGCCATGGTCACCACCAACTTGGATAAGGACGCATTAAATCCGCCAGGCCAGCTCTTTTCAAATGACACAAGTTGACCATTCCCAATATCCACTGCATCATGTGCGTTCACCGTTTCAGGTGCAATCCGACCAGTAACGACATTGATCAAACCAGCGGGATGACCAGTTGGATCCAGGGGATCGATGCAAGTCAGAAGTTTATCTCGTATCTTGTCTCTGTCCTTGGCGTCTGAAGTGATGCGTGATGGCTTCTCTTCTTTATGACTCGTCACCTCCCTCTCTCCACTGTCATCCGACATATCCGCGATATCTTGAACGATCATGCTGCAGGTGTGCATACTGTATGCCCATCGTTTTAGGGTTTCGGGCTTCAGGGTTATGCCTATGATTCCATTTGGACCATGCCCGTAACGCATGAAGGTTGTCTCTATCCACATGTCGGACCAGATCCCGTTCCAGAGTCCCGGCTTGTGACGCATGGTGTGTTCACCTCTCATGAAGCACTGAAGCACTTCAGGTGGGAGACGCTCCATTGTCCTCAGGTAGTACAACCCGTATCTCGCATAGTTGAAGTGAGCAGAGGCAAAAAAGTATGGCATCATTTGCTCTACTGCCCAGAGGTGGAGTGGCCAGTCTGCCTCTCGTTCCGCCCGCACGAAGACCATCATGATGAAGACAGGTTTTATCAGGTTCTGAACCCAGAGGCGAGTTGTGATGCTTCTTAAGGAGATGCTTTCAAGCGCTCCAAGCATCTCCTCATGACTTTCGCATCCGAGTTCTTCTGTCACTAACCGAAGGGCTCTAAAGTTCTGTGGGAACTTCTTCCCCGACAGCATGTGTGCCACACCTCCAAAACACGATGTCATGATATCCTCAAGTCCACTGTCTGCCATCAATACACCAACACAGCCAATAAAACTCATGAGCATATGCATGCCCCCGAGCCTTGGTATGAAATCCGAGAATCTCTCTGGGTAAACCCATTTCACATTGACTGCAACTCTGTAGAGCTGCTGATCATTTGTCAGAATAGTAATGTCCTGTCCACATCCTTCATTAGACGGTGAGCCTCGGTCATGGCTGTGAGCATGGAGTCCGGGTGGGCTGGATTCATATCAATCAATGGCAGATACACAGCCTTTGTCGCTGGTTACACACTCTGCCCTTGCTCTCTACACAACTTGGTGTTGAAGCCACCGAACTCGATAGGGTTTGTGCTTGTGGCAACACACTTAAAGAACTCAAAGTCTAAATGGCGGGCCCTTTCTAAAGCAACGACTTGGTGCGCCATTACTCGAAGTGGTAAGACCGAACGATTCACTTCACTTGAAGGCATGTCCGGCTTCTTAGGACCATAGTATCTCTGAACGGGGATATCTTCGATAATATGTTCTTTCATCTCGTCTTTTCTTATGCGGTGAAAGGTCTGGCCATTGGCATCATCTTTACCATGCTTATCTACAAATGTTAGTAGCATTGCGAGAGAGTGCGTGGAAAGGAGCCCATTCTGTGATGAAATCTGTGCATCGAAATTGTCAGAGACAATACATTTGTCACAAAAAATCTGACAAAAAGTTAGCAACATTGAGTAGCAAACCCCTATACTATCATCAAAAAATCCATAAAAATCTGCAGTAGTCGATTAACGCTGCCTTTACCCCAGCTTTTACTAGGCCGCCATTACTGATATTATCAATAATGGCGGTCCTTATTTGCATATTTTGCAGAAAATATTGGTGTGATCAATACTGAAATGGTTTAGTCTGATGCTTTACCCCTAAAACATGTGTATAGACACCAAAATTATTTTGATACCATGCATAGTTACTGAGATATTGACGAAAACAAGATTTTCAGTAATGGCGGCCTTAATTTGCATATTGGGCGGATTGCCCAAGGATGACAGAGTGGCATCATCCAGATTCTTAAAGAGCACACCTCAGAGGTATAGAAACAGCAAAAAAAATTGTACTGACCGCAATGCAAGGTTCTCCAAAAATCTGGGGTTTAGCAACCGGACTATTAATTGGTAGCACATTATAGGTTTGACTCCTGTAAGGAGATAAAGAAAACCTAATATTTAGTAGTGGCCCCGTAATCATTGACGAACATGCCTATTACATAAGGCATCCTCTTCAAACACTAATCCGCTGTAGTTTGAATCTACCGCGCAGAGCATTTAAAATCTGAGGAGCCTTCATCATGAGCGCACGCGACCTCACTCATGGCTTCAGTCATTATGAATTGGGTTCTCACTACGAAAAAAATTCGTAAAAAATAAAAAACAAAAAGAAAATAAGAATAACTATCCAATAAGCTTTCCATCATATCGTGGATGTACTTGTGTGGATCTTTGACCAGACGCTGATTCAGGCGTCATTCTTCCTTCACTGACATATCAAGTAAACCAAAATCCTTAATACATCAACGAATGGGAAGGTGATGGTCGGGAGGGCCCCAGTCGTCAATGATTACGGGGCCACTACTAAATATTAGGTCATGCCAGAATGAACTATGCCTACCTATGTAGGCCTACCACAACATATTTTCCCCATGACCCCAGAAATGTTCAGCTATTCCCCCACCAACAAAATTTCCCTTGTGACAGTTTTCCGTCAGTAGCTTGTGACAGTTTTCAGTCAGTAGCTCCCTTCCACCCCCACACAATTCACACCCCTAGAAAACGTCGAAACCCCACACTTGACTCGCCCTCTCATGTCAAACAAACTCACCAGTCCCAGATAACCTCTTACCAGACCGAGACTGCCACCAAGAAAATTCCCCAAACTCGTCCTGTTAACAACCCCAAATCAGTACATCACTCCTCCCTCAATAACCCATGTCCTATGCCTAACTCTGCCCCCACTAATCCTCCCCAGTCCCACATAATATATAATATATATATGTACTGTACGTGTATTTATATTTATATGGTCATATGCACATATGTATGTATATATACGTACATATGAGCGAGAACATATTGCTCACTAGCGCAACTTCTGATTATAAATCTATGCATATGCATTATCTATTATTAAGTGTTCGCGTATCTTCATCCATGTATTTCCACCCTTAACAACAGAACGCCCAGCTCTTCCATATTTCGCCTTCTGTCTCACACACACACACACACACACACACACACACACACACACACACACACACACACACACACACACACACACACACACACACACACACACACACACACACACACACACACACACACACACACACACACACACACACACACACACACACACACACACACACACACACACACACACACACCTGCACTACAGAGGATTAACCTCCCATTGTAGTACCCGCACCCTCTTTACCTCACTTACCAAAACAGTTTCTGTATGTATGTATGTCTGTGTGCATACGTGAGCGTTTGTGTATACGGACATGTGCACACTTACTGCATGTTCTTATGTTCCTATATATGTATGTATATGTATGTGCGCACGTACGTGTATATACGTATGTTCTGTATATGAGTAAGTTAATAAATGTGTAAATGTACTGTATATCACTTACTCTCATGGTTATTTTATGATAATTTGTATTCTGCACATGCATCATTATTGTATTTATTTATTTTGTTTGTAAACTAAGCTTACCATCCTCATATCTGTACATCTCATGTTCATCCACTAAATTGTAAAATGTGTATTTTCAGCTCATGAGGCTGCCATTCTTTAATAAACCGTTTATTATTATTATTATTATTATTATAACCTTTAACCAGACCGAGACTGACACCAAGAAAATTCCCCAAATTCGTCCTGTTAACAACCCCAAATCAATACATCAGTCCTCTACCAATAACCCCTGTTCTACACCTAACTCTTCCCCCACCAACCCGCCGCAGTCCCCCCAACAAATCCCGTTTTCTAACTCGCTCACCTCTCACCACCCTGACCCTCCCACACGTGCCGTTAATCCTCCCCTCACGCGTGACGACCTAGGGACCCAACCATGTTCCCCCCCTTCCCCGAGAAATGCTCAGCTATTTCCCCACCAACAAAATTTCCCTTGTGACAGTTTTCCGTCAGTAGCTCCCTTCCACCCCCCCACAATTCACACCCCTAATAAACTTCAAAACCCCAC
This sequence comes from Paralithodes platypus, assembly GCA_032716605.1. Classification (NCBI taxonomy): domain Eukaryota; kingdom Metazoa; phylum Arthropoda; class Malacostraca; order Decapoda; family Lithodidae; genus Paralithodes; species Paralithodes platypus. The sequence goes on along the minus strand of CM064511.1, from coordinate 23,808,835 downwards.
ACTTGACTCACCCCCTCATGACAGACAATTGGGCATGATTCTATAAATTTACATGTTTTCCATATACTGTATATATTTTTTTTTTCCCTTAGTCATACTACTTTTCTTGTTAACCTACACTTTTCTGACTATCTTTTAAATTTGCTTTATACATTGTTAAACACTTTACCTCTTCTTAATTTCCTGTGTTCTTAATTATCTGTTCTTTCTTAAATTTACATGTTTTCCATATACTATATATTATATTTTTTTTTCCCTTAGTCATACTACTTTTCTTGTTAACCTACACTTTTCTGACTATGCTTCTTTTTACTTCACCCTTGAGGCTCGAGGACGAGCCTATAATGAAGGAGAGGGAAGTAAAATGCCCCAGAACGAGAAGCCCACCACAGAAGCCACGAACGAACACCACACAGAAACACCCAAAGGAAAGGTCCACAGAACGAAAGGACCAGCTGACCGAGCCAGCCAATTCAGACAGGCCCAAGCCCGCAGGGCTAAGCAGCTCCAGGCCGCACGTAGAGACCCCTTCTAAACTGACCATTTTTCCACACCTCATTTACACTACCCCCTCGTGTCCTACACTCCTAACTACAAAGATGATGAACAGGAATATACATTCATATTAAAAACACTCATGCCCTGTCCCGACGTTGAGCCAATGCCAACACATCAGACAGCCATAATTATATCTATGTATGTTCTTACATCCGAGAAGTAGATGTTATATATCTTAGAAGTTAAAACACCCACGCCTGTCCCTAGACCTTGTATATAATTTCCCATGACGAGTATAGATATATGTAACCCGTGCTCAGTCGCCCCCTTGCATTGTTCCTCTAGTAACTAAGTGTCTCTAATATTAACTGCCACCAGTATTGATACGACATAGCGGCACTGTCCTTGTGTCGTATTGTGCCAAGTACAGATCAACCAGGTTTCATCACCTTATTAGGACGACGACTATAATGTCGTCGTTCATCGATGTATGCAATCCTTAGTTTAAGTATTAATATTAACATTCCCTAACATCTTGTCTTGCCAGACTAAGCTTCTGAAGACCCATCGCCCCATAAATCTATGTATTCAATCCTTAGGTTAAGTATTTTTATCTGCCATTGTGTTCACCTTTTTCCATTTACTTTCCACAATTGTCATACGTCTTCCCCTTGCCTCCTTCGTATCCACAGTCCACACTACGCCAATTTACTTCGTGTCATACACCTCTTACCCCAACCAGAGATTGTATAAGATAACCTGGTTACCAGTATCTGTCATAAGTACCCCGAAACAATAACTAAGTACCCCTACGAACTGCCGCTGTTGTTGGTATATTTATATTTAATAGAAAACGCAGTTCCCAGGGCCAACTAATAGTATCCATAACCCCTCGGACTGATCACATAACTCTATCTTTTCCAGACTCATATACCACCCCATAGTTGCATTCCCCGGTAGCATTTGGCTAACGTATTCTACTGCCATTTCAAACTTCCATATCAACTGCAGCCTAATGCCACCCCCACGCCCAGAGACCTTAGGGTCAAATTCCCCTATAGCCCCCCTGCACTCCTCCCTTCTCATTATAAGACCCCGCACTTCTCTACTCTTGTCCGACCTAGCCTCTCTCTCATACCTCTTGAAGATCCTTGAATTGTCCGTTGCTAACGCTCTCCAACCTTTTATATATATACTCCTATCCAGCCTACCTTCACTTAGTAGGCCAGAACAACATTAGAACTTTACTAGCCCCTTGCATGCCATCTATTCTCTTACAACCAATTCACAACCCTGCACCCAATGGTCGTCGGTGCGAGGCTAGCCACCTCGCCAGTAACTAACTTCTATTGCCATACTTCCAGATAAATGTGGCAGAGTTAGCAACCCAGTCTCCACCACATCCAGCAAACCCTACAATTAACAACCAGCCGAGTAAAACCAGCTAGCTAAGGCACCTTCGGTTTTGGTATTAAGGACGCCCACATCTGTCTCATACACGGAGGGTTATTACAAACACTGGTGATATGGCAAGCCCCTAGCCACAGCCGCCGGACGACTATCACAGAGAGAGGGCGCCCAGCTCCCCCTTTTTGCCCACCCGAGGAGGGAGACCCCCACCCCCGCGGAGGTATACCTGGCCCCTGTTTTGACTTCTGAGTCATTGCCAGGTAGCACAGGAATTCTTCCTATCGATGAACTAACCATGCATGATTAACACCTTTACTAACCTCTATTAACTCACAATAAACCATTTACCTTTCTTGCATACTCTGATCACTAAATTAGCACCTCAGCTATACCATAGAATGAAGATTGAACAATCTAAGAGAGACGCTCGTATCACAGCTGTCCCCATCCTCCTCGCAAAGTAGATCCAGTCTCTCTCCCCTAAATACTTCCAGTATAGCCAAAATAGTACCTCTTACTAAGGCTCAGTTATATGAAAATATAAAGGCTTCCTATAGCCATGTGCCACAACAGTAAATACCATCTTACCTAGTCCCCATATCTATTGAGAGCTCAAATAAGTCCATAAGACTCGAGATCCCTACTGTCTACAGGGTCCAGAACCGAGCCTATAAATCTAGCTCCCGCCCCCAGTCAAATCAGTTGAAAGCTAGACACCAACCAGGGTTCACTACCCTGCAGTTAACTTCTAGCTCTGCCCTTGTGTTGTTCCAGAGTGAGATTCCAGAGCCGGCAGACTCCGTGGCAGATTTGGATAGAAGGACCTGCCCACGTATTTGAGAACTTCACACATATGGGCCCCCTGGACGGCTGCGGCACCAGTCGTTAGCCCCCAACATCATGGACGCAAGATAATCAGGACCAGACCCATCAGATACTACCCAAGATTCCCTTTAGCAGTACTACATATTACTGTGCTGTTTAGAGATTCACTAATTAATATTTCTACGAAGTGGCTATCTCTTTGCCCCAGTATAATTCATATAACCATTCAATTAGGAAGTGCTAAGCGTATCAGTGTTCATTATTTAACAGGCGATACTAACTCTCGTAATCAACCATATGCCCAGATATTATTCCCTAGAAGGAAACCCTAGTGATATCTGAAGGTTCGCCCACTGATTTGCGTTCTATGTATTTCTGAGACAAGAATATAAAACTTAGATCAGTACCCCCTGAGGTTACTAGAATTCCTGTGCTCTAAAATATGCGTGTCTAATCTAGTCTGTGAACTACTACTTGTGCACCAGAGCTACCAGTAATAAATCTAACAGTGAATATGATTCTATAAGTAACATTGATGGTCTTCGGTATATAAACCTGTTGAATTAAAGTCAGTGATCAGAAGATTAATACCTGAACGTTGGAAGTGGGAGACTAGGCTCCATCCAGATCCACTTATGCTAGTGTTGTTCAATTCTATTATATTGTCTTGCACGAGTATTCTGCAGTGGTATATAAATAAACGTGATCGTGTAACTTGCTACCATGTGTTTCTTTGTGTTCTCTATTCCTCATATCTTGTATTGTGCATGCAGCCTTATATACCCAGTCAATTAGAACTCACATTACCCAAGTTAAACCTGTAGAAAAACAGGGCATAACAGTTACCTGTAACAACAATCAAACCAGTGAAAATATAATTTTTCTGGTCAAAATCGCGAATATAGATGGACCAGCCCATTCATGAATTTTGGAGAAAATTGAGGCAACCCCTCCCTCCACGAGGCCTCAAGCCACATTGAGCCTACTCATACACACACTCGCTTGTGTAACACACCTGCTAGGCACGTAAGCACATCCCCCACACAGTTTGCTAATGTTAGCACAAAAATATACCAACAAATTAGGGAATAACAGGGAAAATAGGTGATAACTGAAGGGGGAGGGGAAAGGGAGGAAGGAGGGGATTTGGAGGAGTGATATGAGGTATAGGGAAAACAAAAAATAAAAATAAACAAAATTGTTTAGTGCTGTTTAAATGGTATTTTTAGGCCTCCCTCTTAAGAGCTTTGCCACCGTCGCCCAGTAAAACCTCTTAAGAGCTTTGCTGCCGTTTACGGGTTAAGCTAATGTAAAATCTGTGTAATGAATAATCATAAGTTAGAAAATATTATGTTCACTCTACCCAGAAAAACTAACCTTGAACATATCCCCTCAAGTCCATTTGAAGACTTACCAGCCGTATAAAATACGTAAGGAGAAAACCTATACGCACGACGAGCAAACCGACTCTCCCCTCGTGACCCCTGAGATTACCCATTAACCCTGCACCAACAAGTTAAGGATATTATTCAAAATATATGTTTCCTATGTACTATTCTTATAAACAACCACTAACAAATGTTCCAGAAGTGGAGGAGGAGTGATGTATATTATTTTACTAATCAAACCCATGCACACTTGGGTAAAGATAAATCATATATTCTTGAGCTCGGGCAACACCCAGTTTTTAAAACCCCCTTGCTACCTCTCTGTGCAAACAGTAGCGGCATCCCGACCTCCAGTGACCCAGAACTACCAACTTAAACTTCTTGCCAGCAAGTTAGCAATATATATAGAAATCTATGATCCCTATGTTTTCCTTTCCAAATGATAATTAACAAGTGTTGCAGGAATAGAAAACTATTTCCTTCTATATCTTTTATTATCAATACCCGTGCACAGTTCCTATAGGAATAAGTAACCCTTTCTCGGGATCAGACAACACCAGCTCTAAAAACCCTCCCCCCTTTTTGCAAAACTATATAAACACCAAGAAGAGAGAAGGAAGGCAAGTAGAAACAATTTTCCTTGGATCGGCACCCGCTCTGTGGAAACATTGATTTTTATGGAATAGTTATTGATCACGGCACCCCGACATCCTTATACTATCTGTATATATATAATAACTTTATTCTAGGATCTTTGTTATTTGTGGCAATCCCATCTCTTAACATAGAGCCCTATAATAGTTTTGTATCATAGTGTAATAAGTAATCTACATAGGTGTAACTTTCTTATTTCTGGCATTCCCAGGGATTAATATCGTTATATTTATTAGTTATATTTCTGTATAGATAAAACATTGAAAGAGTAAGGCAAAAACTCCTTTTCAGTATTTTTCTATTTATAAATCATACTAACACTTCTCACAGAGATCTAAGTTAGAAAGATCTTTTGTATTAGAAGGGTTTAGCGAGACACCTTCACGAGCACTCTGCATACATAAATCCTAGGCACAAATTGTCTGTGGCAAGAAGAGTAATTATCTAAACTCATCTTGCGTTAGTCCGATGCTAAGTTAATCCGGCAAGACCTGAAACTTAGCATTTAAAACCTCATTTCAAGAGTACCTGAACAGAACTCCATCAACGATTAATATAAAAGTCAGTGAAATGCTAGGTGTTAAGGGAGTTTTTCTGTCCTGAAATATCCCCAGGCCCACTTTAGGATCAACGGATCAGCGGCTCGCTTGGTGTAGTGACTAGCGTCTCGGACTTCCACCCAGAAGGCCCGGGTTCGCGCCCACGCTCGGCGCATTAAAGATTTTTCACAAGCACTGAGTCGTTACCATCCCTCATGAGCAAAGGGATGGGGTAGTAGTACAGGACCCCAATGGAAATACGCCTAATCGGCCTTATTGAGCTATCCTTAGCTAGCTTAGCATGCGCTAGCTTTAAGAACTATTATTATTATAACCTTTCCTGGTACCTGGCGCGGGGCACGAACCTCTGAAGGGAGTTTAACCCTCCTAAAAACCCACAGGTTTTGAGATGCCTTGGGTGGGGTTCGAACCCTGGTTAGTGACCTAACCATCACCACCAGGCCCGCGCGCTAACCCACTGTACTACCACGAACATACTAAAAGTATAGCAACCTTAGTCCGATTTTTAAGAACCAGGTGATAGTCTCGTGGTGAGATTCACGTGATGAGTTTATTGGACTTACCATCCACGACTATTTTACACTATACCTGACGTCAACTCGGGTAGTACATTATTGGGGTTGCGGGAAATTTTCGAGGGCATTACACCACATTCTTTCTTAAATTTACATGTTTTCCATATACTGTATATATTATATTTTTGTCCCTTAGTCATACTACTTTTCTTGTTAACCTACACTTTTCTGACTATCTTTTAAATTTGTTTTATACATTGTTAAACACTTTAGCTCTTCTTAATTTTCCTGTGTTCTTAATTATCTGTTCTTTCTTAAATTTACATGTTTTCCATATACTGTATATATTATATTTTTTTCCCTTAGTCATACTACTTTTCTTGTTAACCTACACTTTTCTGACTATCTTTTACATTTGTTTTATACATTGTTAAACACTTTACCTCTTCTTAATTTTCCTGTGTTCTTAATTATCTGTCCTTTCGTCAAGTTCTTTTATCATCTTTTCTCTCCTTTTCCAACATCTATGTATTTTCTTCCCTTGTTCCTTTTTTTTCTTGAATAGTAACTCTCCTACTAGTTTCCAGTGTCTTAGATATATGGCCTGAGTAATTTTTTCCTAATTTCATTATATTATTCACATTCCAGGATAAAATGTTTTAAGTTTTTGTCTCTCTTTTCTGAACAGTCTGTTGCTAGTCGGGATGACAGTAATCTTCGTCCTCACCGACAGGCTGCCATTTCCTCCAACCTAACTTCCTCACCGACCTGACCTGGCCCCCCTAAACAAACCTACGTACTCCAACCTTGAGGTACGAGGTCGTACCTAATATAAAGGCGACGGAAGTAAAATGCCACAGGAACGCTGTGGTACGAAAATCCTGAGAGCGAAACCTCCAACCCTAACGAGCCACAGGAACGAAAATCCTAAGAGCGAAACTACCATCCCCAACGAGATCCCAGGCCCCTTTTCTTTTCCCGATTTGGTCTCTCTCTCTCTCTCAATTCATTCCACATATTATACGTCTCTCAATCACAGTCTTCTAATATACAAACCACAATACTTTACTCACTGATATTCTTGATGTACCACCTAAGTATGTATTTAATTAGGTAACCACCATACAGACTATAATACTTTCATTGTGTAGGTTCGAGGCGATCTAAGACACCTTAACTTCCATTTCACACCAAATCAGATCATGATTACGTCAGCCCTGTATTTAGTTATATAACAATCATAGCCCCCCAATTCTAAGTCTCTAACCTCCCGTGGTTTTATCCACTAACTATAGATTCCCAACCTTCAACCACGACTCTATACACCCGATAACCCTATGCCAGTTATTGTATTGATTTAGGCCTGTTAATTCGGATAAACTCACTATGACCAATCTCCAGACGATTATCAGGAGAGATGCAGGAAAGCTACCTCGTATCTCCCTTTCCATGACGAGTATAGATTTATTAGTGGCCCCTCCATCATTGACGAACATGCCTATTACATAAGGCATCCTCTTCAAACACTAATCCGCCGTAGTTTGAATCTACCGCGCAGAGCATTTAAAATCTGAGGAGCCTTCATCATGAGCGCACGCGACCTCACTCATGGCTTCAGTCATTATGAATTGGGTTCTCACTACGAAAAAAATTCGTAAAAAATAAAAAACAAAAAGAAAATAAGAATAACTATCCAATAAGCTTTCCATCATATCGTGGATGTACTTGTGTGGATCTTTGACCAGACGCTGATTCAGGCGTCATTCTTCCTTCTCTGCTCTGCGATCAGCCGGCCCGGACGTGTCTCTCCACGCTCCGCTGGTTCCGCATTTGCTGCGTCCCTAGTGAGTTTTTTCTCATTTGTTTACTCCGGAATGTATCGAGTAAGGTTAGGATATGCGTAGCAGGAGTGTCCTGGGCTGGTTGCCCGCACTGCAGTGTATTTTGGGTCGTGTGTTTGGGGCATCTATTTCGGATGTACCCTCGTGGTCCTGTTGTGGACAGGTGAACTTTTTCACAGTTAGCTAGCTTTGTGATGCAGGCGGCTTTCATTACGCGTTATTGCTTCCTTTTATCTTTCTGATGAGGTAGCGTATTTTTGCTGACGTTCCCAGCGTATTTTTCTTCACTTAGTGAAGTTTTTTCTGGGTCCCGAGTCAGTTCTTCCCTTTGCCGGAAGTATTTGCTACAGTGGTGTGTTGGCGGTGGTTCCTGTTGTGATATAATTCAGTGCTTTTTGTTTATATTCCGACATGTTAATGTTATCCGTCTGCCTAGGCCTAGCCAGCCTCTCGTAGCTTTACCACATATACAAGTGTTATTGATTTATTTTCTAAATATGTACTACTGTGTCATGTGTGTCCTGGTTTAGTTGTGTATTGGCTAATTCCACGGACTATTTATGTGTCCTGGGTTAGTTGTGTATTGGCTATTTCCACGGACTATGTTGGGCCCGGCGTTAGTTGTGTTTTGGCTACGCCTCGGTCCGGTGGTGCGTTCAGATGGTATCTGGACGGGGTGGGTTATTTCCGGCGGGTTTTTCTCGGTTTCACCTTGATAACCCCGGCTGGTTGCCGAGTTTTGGCCACGCGTGGTTTAAAAACAGGCTTGTTTCCCCGGCGAGTGGGTGTCTGTGGCTCCCCAGGACTGCGTCTCTGGGGTGCCTGTTTCAGGCTCCTTATGATTCCCGGCGGGTTGGCTGTACCCATCTAACAGTGTTCATACGGACACGTGTTGTTTGTAGTTTTTTCGGTTTTGCAAAGCCAATATAAAACTCTGCTGTTGTTGTATTTCCTCCCCGGCGATCTTTTACAAAGAAGTGGGGATAGGAACAATTGGGGTTAACTTTTAAACTTTAAATCACCCGGCGGGTGCAACCTGGAAGGGTGGGATGACCGAATTTGCAAAATTCAGTTTCGTTGACCAGACAATTGAGGGATGCATTGTGTATCGCCTCCTTCAACATACGGCGCTTTAGGGCACAATTGGGGTTAACGTTTTTTAAACTAATATTCACACCCGGCGGGTGCACCTTGGAGGGATGGGAATAACGAATTTACAATTCAGTTAGTTAACCAGACAATTGAGGGATACGTTTTGTATCGCCGCCTTCAACATACGGCGATCTAAAAAGATACTTCGGGAGAAGTTAGATCTCGTATATTTGTCAGGCTTCCCAGTTTTTTATCTACGAGATAATTCGGTGGCCGGCGTCTTTTTTATTTTATTTTTTTCCAAAATTGAATCTTGAAACAAACACCACCGGAAAGACTTAATCTGTTATAAACGCCATGCTGGTCTTTATATATTATGTCAGAGGGTATTCATAAATCTTTTGGACAAATTAAGATATTCTGAAATCTTTTACTTAGGAAACCCCACCGCGTAGCGAGCTGTAGTCATTGAGTATTACGTCTCGTTACCCGGCGGGTTATTTAACACTTGTGTGCGAACATGATTGGGTTAACCTTATGAGCATTAATTCCTGGAAATTTTCTTTTTTTCCAGAGCTGGGTCCCGGCGGGTCTATGCAGAACCTGGAGTAAGTATCCCACTAGTCTCTGTCATGGCTACCTTTGCCCCGGTTTTTGCTTTATGCATTACGCCCTCCTGTTCAGGTATCCCTATTTTTGCGCACACACTTTGTTTAAAATGTGTTAAAATGTCTCGTTTGGTGTGGGTTACCTTTCCGGCGTTTTTTCTCGTTGCTCCGAGAACACCGTTTTTGTTTACCAAGTTTTAGTCAGGATGGCTAAAAATAGGTAAGTTACCCCGACGAGTTTGGTCGCTTGAGGGCTCATAAGAAACTGCGTTTTCTGTGGTCGAGCCTGGGATCAGGCTTCCTGTGTTATTCATTGCTTTATGCTTTACGCCCTCCTGTAATGTATAGTTTAGTGTGGGTTACCTTTCCGGCGTTTTTCTCGTTGCTCCGAGAACACCGTTTTTGTTTACCGAGTTTTAGTCTGGATGGCTAAAATAGGTAAGTTACCCCGACGAGTATGGTCGCTTGAGGGCTCATCAGAAACTGCGTTTTCTATGGTCGATCCTGGGATCAGGCTTCCTGGGTTATTCCCGTCGAGGGGGGCTCCACACAGTTTTCTAGGTGATCAGGCTGACACCTGTTGGACTTGGTTTTCTCTGCTTTTCAAAGCCATTGAAACAAGGCTGTCTGTTTGTTTGGTCTTTACCTCCCGGCGACCTTTTTACAAAGAGGTCTGGGGCAGGTATAATTGGTTTGACATTGCATATAAAACCCGGCGGTTGTACCTTCGGGTGGTTATATTAACGGATTTGCGATTCGAGATAATTTGCCAAACAATTGATTGATACAATAGGGTATCACGGCCTTCAAGACGGCGATCTATGAGGGCTTCTGGGAGAAGCCAGATTAGAGATTAAGATAGGCTTAGACTTTTTATGGGATAAAAAGATGCCAGAATCTTACTAGTGTTTCAAGTGTAAAGGGATACTTGAAAGACTTCATCTTTAAAAAAGATATGCTTCATCTTTATGAGGATTCAGAAGATATGCTTAAATCTTCTGGACAGGTAAAGATAGGCTGAAATCTTTAATATGAAACTAAAGGAAAACGAAAAGTAGTGGTGGAGTGCTAGGGTTCGTTGACCGGCGGTTTTGAGGCACATATTTTGTACCATTTTTTGGGTGTAACCCTATGAGCATTAATCCCCGGAAATTTCTCTTTCCAGGGCAGAGTACCGATGTTGCACCAGGTGACCAGGTAGTTCCCGGGGGCGGGGTAGTTTTCCCCCAGTCTCTGTCGTGTCGGCACTTGAACCTCTCATTGCTGTATGTTCAACGCCGTTAACCTCAGGTAGCCCTATCTTATTTTTATTTGTTAATGAAATAATTTAATAGCTGAATCATAATAAACATATATATTTTCTATGATTATATTATGATAATATTGTTTATTTATAGTAATTTATTTTAATACAATTAAATATAAATTAAATTAATTAGTATACTCTATGATTTTGCTCACCAGCTCTGCTTTCAATGTGTTAATGAGCTATGGGAGCTTTTAATTATCATAAACCTTTACGGGACTCGGACGAGGGCTCCCATTCAGAGAGTATACCGAGCTCGCAAGCGAGGGACAGCCACAGCCAAGGTGTATGGCGATACTCACAGTCCTGGCAGGACAGCACACATCCCTTTGTGACTCAACTAGTGCTGACGTCCACCAGGATGCCGATGTACCATCTTCTATCACAGTTTTAACATGGCAACATGTGGAGGTCCCGGCTTCGGCGGGATCTTCCCATGATAGGCCAGACTTAACGGATGAAGAACAACGATCTCTGGTCTCAGAGATGGAGGTTGAAGAGTCCAGTCACCTTCTAGGCGACTCTCAGGGTACTGTCGAATCTCCACGGAGTTCGTCATCGGCTAGGTATGTACCGGCGGAAGAGATTGATGGACTACTTTTGAATGCACTTAATAGGTTCTTTGGCCCTACGCCGGAAACTACTTTTGATACGGGAGATCCCGCGATGTCGACGAATGTGCGACCTCTGGCTACATCCTTTGCTTTAGTTAAAATACCTAACCATCCTCTTGGGTCAGATCCAATTTCCAATGTGCCAGGCACAGCGGCGCTCACTACTTCCACTGTGCGAGTCATATCAGACATATCTCCCCCTCCTTTGGACAAGGCGCCAGTAAAAAAACAGGATCTATGCCTCTTTTATACGGGCCGGATGAGTCAGGGGTAGCAATGTTACGGAAATGTTTTGGATGTTCATACTAAGGACATTCCAAGTTATTATAACCATGACTTATTCTTCCCACCAAATCCCTCCAGAACGCCATTCTTGGTTCTCTCTTCCGGTTTTTGGTGCCGGCGGAGTCCCCTCTACTTGGCTGCCACCCCCCAAATAATCAATTTGTGCGAATTATAAGCTCCCTTTAGCACGCCTTCCCCAGCTTACCTAGACCGCGAGTTTAGGTTAAGAGGAAAAGCGTTTAAACTGTTTTCGCTATATATGGTTCCCAGCAAGTAACAAAGTCTCTGTTATGCTCTTCTCAGGCAATAGAAGCCGCGGAAGTCAGGAAAGCCATTGAACTTTCCCGGCGCTTGCTTCTCCAGACTTCCTTCCAAGTCTTTAGGAGATATTCGGACGGCCTTATTAGAGGCAGTTCGAGCAAGGCAGGATCTGAGGATGTTCTTAGTGAAGAAACTTCTTGACCGTATTGCAAGCCAAGTAGTTCTGTCTCCAGTTCTAATTCTTTCTTTGATTTCACCAGCAGTTTGGAAGACTGTTTTCAATTTGGCACAAGCATTCAAGCAAGGTCCCCGCAAGCCCTGATGCCCTTGTTAGAACAAGGGATCAGGGTATGGTGGTATCGGGGCGACTACCTGGTGGTGGCAGAAACAGAATAGTTACGCATCATTCATGTCTACGTTACGTTAAACCATCTCAAATCTCTAGGATTCAAGGTCAACTTAGTAAAAGTCAAACCCTTGTTCCCCCACGAGTATTTCAGGGGATAGGGATGGTCGAGGACACAGCTTCTCTCACTCTGAGTCAGAGTGTGGACACTCGAAACAGATTTTGCAAAAACTGTTTATGTTTCTCCACAGTCTGACTACGACACAGAGACTTTGGGAATCTCTAGTCGGTTCTCTCAACTGGGTTCAGCTAACTGTAAAGTTGGGCCGGTTGCAAATCTAACGTTTAATCTGGGAGGGCAACAAATTTTTCCCACTATTACCGGCGGGGATAGTATGGCCTATCCCAACGTTATTACACAACTTACTAACGGTTTGGGCGACGAGAGAAATGTTGCACGCAGTCATGTCATGAACCTCTCCTCCGCCGTCGGTATGGATGGACATGGATGCGTCAGGAACGATAGGTTGGGGCTTTTAGTCAAACCTCGGGCATCAGGGTCAAAGGTTTTGGTCCTATTTAGAAATCTTCCACATCAATGTCAAAGACTTACTAGTCCCCTTATCTGTCCTTCAGGCTCACGGCTCTGCTTTACGGGGCAAGTCGGTGGCCTTCAGAATGGACAATCTGAATGCGGTTCACTGTAGTCAGAAACAAGGGTCAACGAGATCTCGGAAGTGGCTAAACGTGTCAGAAAAGATTTTTATACTAGCCAACAGGCTGGACATTCATCTTCACGCACCTTATCTCCCAGGCGTAGCAAACGTCTGGGCAGACGCTCTGTCTCAGCGACAAAGCACAACAGTAGAATGGGCGCTCTTGCGTGTGCAGAGCATTTCCATCCACAAGTGGATTTGTTTGCATCTGAGAAGACTCACAAACTCCCACTGTACCTCACCCGCCGGACGATAACGCCGGCGGGTGGACCTGACGCTCTGATGACGGACGAGAACAGGTTGAGTTCCATTCATCTATTTTCCGCCGCCAGACGCATCTCTAATGTGCCACGTAGTCAACAAACTACAGGATTAGCGAGGCGTAGTCTCGCTAATCGCGCCCCTGTGGCCGGCGCAGTGTGGTACCAGCATTTGAACATGTGGTGCCCGCACCCAGTGTCACTCCTGGTCGGGTTATTCCACTTAGAACACAATTGGCAACCTAGACACCTCGCGGACTTGTTCATTTTGGACATTCAGGAGGCCAAGTGGCTCGCACCATATGGTAGCGACGTGACCAAGATATTCACGAATCAATATACCCAGTCTACAAAGCGACAGTTTCAATCGCATTGGCAAGCTTTTACGTCTCGGATTCTTAGAACAAAACAAACTGTGCCCTCGGTGGCGTTGGTTGTTTATTATTTAATTTATCTGTTCATGCAGAAACATTTATCTGAAAGTGATTTAGGTGGGCAGGTTTTAAACTCCGCCCACCTCCCCGTCAGCTCAGGCCTACATGGTCTCTGGACAAAGCATCGTCGTTATTCTCGTTCCCGTATGTACCAAAGACTGCAGATTTTACAAAAGGGCAGTATTCCTTATGGCTTTGGCTACCGGGAACAGAGTATCTGAGCTGGCGGCGATGAGCAACGCACCTAATTGCCTCAGGTTTGATAGGCTTCATGAGTGTATTCACATTGCACCTTCCCCAGGATTCATAGCCGAGATTGAGCACAGTGAACACGTGTTTTCAGAGTTCACGGTGCCGGCGTTAAACAGGGGAATGGTGCACCATCTTTTTTGCCCAGTGCAAACTCTAACCAAATATTTAAGAGTGGCACCACTAAATCACCAGGGTGCTTTATGGGTCGCAAGTCCGGGTGAACGCTTGATGGAGCGTACACTGGCTTCTCTCTTGGTCGAGGACTTTAAAGAGAAGAATCCCGGCATTGTGGGTAAGACCCACGATTTACGCAAGGGGACAGCCTCTTTACGTTTCCTTAATAATCTTTCGGTGGAAGTTATTACGTCCACACAATTGTGGGCCTCTAATCAGGAGTTTTTGCCTCGATACCTTTCAGTAGCTCTGGACAAACCTTCCTTGCCATGTATAGCTTTACGGCAGAGGGTCTAGGTGGCCCTTTTAGTCACGCTTTGTTTAATTTCAAGAAAAAGGGTGCAGTCAGTGTGACATAGGACACCCTAGACCCCTCCGGAGTATGTGTTCGGAACATACGAGCTGTGATACTGGTTGTAGGCATTGTATTATAAAATTTCTCTGTAGTATTCATTGCAGGAAATTGTGCTAAAGGCCAATAGTAGTGTTACAACAATTCTTGTTGTAAGTAGCTTTGGCTGTGAAGCAATAGATTTTTGAGAAATCTCGGTAGTTGCAACTACGACTTTTACTTTTAAAGTAATTACTTCTGCATAAGTACACGAGTTCAGTACTTCTACGAATGTACAAGAATTCATTTATGTTTGGTTATATTTTTAGGAATATATCCACTAGTTAATGGGATTTATATGTGCACATGTAAACTTATAAGTTTTTAGTTTTCACCACTTACTTTAAGTGGGGTGCCTTCTTAACTAGCAGATCTGTGCACAGAGTCTCAGAGTTAACCCTTTTTCAAGCAGGCTTCTTTGAAGCACGTGCCTGCTTGTACCCCTTTTTGAAGATTTAGGCTGTATAAAGTTTATGCACCCGAATATCTCTTTTTTACAAAAGTAAGAATACTATGTGGTTGTTTGATTATCTGCTTTTCTAGAGTTATGATATGATTACGAATGTCCCCCTCTAGTCTTAGAAATCAGGCATGTTCGTCAATGATGGAGGGGCCACTAATAAATTATAGGTTTGACTCCTGTAAGGAGATAAAGAAAACCTAATATTTAGTAGTGGCCCCGTAATCATTGACGACTGGGGCCCTCCCAACCATCCCCTTCCCATTCGTTGATGTATTAAGGATTTTGGTTTACTTGATATGTCAGTGAAGGAAGAATGACGCCTGAATCAGCGTCTGGTCAAAGATCCACACAAGTACATCCACGATATGATGGAAAGCTTATTGGATAGTTATTCTTATATTCTTTTTGTTTTTTATTTTTTACGAAGTTTTTTCGTAGTGAGAACCCAATTCATAATGACTGAAGCCATGAGTGAGGTCGCGTGCGCTCATGATGAAGGCTCCTCAGATTTTAAATGCTCTGCGCGGTAGATTCAAACTACGGCGGATTAGTGTTTGAAGAGGATGCCTTATGTAATAGGCATGTTCGTCAATGATTACGGGGCCACTACTAAATATTAGGTTTTCTTTATCTCCTTACAGGAGTCAAACCTATAATATAAATTATGTACCCCCGTGCTCAGTCGCCCCCTTGTCTTGTTCTTCTAGTAACTAAGTGTATATATAATATTAACCGGAGTATGCCACCAGTATTGATACGACATAGCGGCACTGTCCTTGTGTCATATTGTGCCACGTGCAGACCAACCAGGTTTCATCATCTTATTAGGACGACGACTATAATGTCGTCATTCATGCATGCATTCAATCCTTAGGTTAATTATCTTTTATCCGCCATTGTGTTCATCTCTTCCATTTACTTTTCCACAATTGTTATACGTCTTCCAATCACCTCCTTCGTATACACAATCCACACTACTCTATTTTGCTTCATGACCCTCTGCTCAGGGTACCCTGTTTGGGTCATCCTGTCCACTTATCCTTCATGCCCCGCTGCACACACCACTCTACCTGTTCGATCGTAGGGAGATGCCACCCCTATGTCCAGCGCATTCAGGGTCACTATCCTAAGTCACGAGCGGCGCGGCGCCTAGCCTCAAACCAACCCCTTTACAATTCACAACCCTTTCCCCCACCTCGCGTATACACTACCCCTCGTGTCCTACACCTCTACCTACCTGATGATGAACATAAATACACCTTAAGTTAATAATAATAATAATAATAATAATAATAATAATTCTTTATTCCAGACACATAAGATAGATACAGTATAAATACAGTACGACCTAATGGTCCATATCACATACACTTCTCGTCAGAGCACAGATAATAATTATACACAAAGATATATTAATAAAGACACAATAAAATAAAAAATACAGTAGGCCTATTTACAGAATAGAGCACATATCACATTTTGTCACAATATAACACAGATAGGCTAACTAAGGCTATTGCTCAATGTTGGTTAACACCTATTGCACAGATCATTGCTCATAGTTCAATTAGACCTATATATTACATTACAGTACATACTATGTGTGCAGCAGCTTCTGCCAGTGAGATATAATACGGGATTCATAGATATGATCACTAGACCAAAGAGCTACAATCAGCGTGTTACTGGAGGATTGCAGTCGCTGCGAAAAGCTGTACACCAGTCTCCTGATGACAGCCCGACAGCACTGCACATCCAACAGTGTGCACACCATACTAGTGCTTTCATATTTAGAGAGACCAATGAACATCTTGAGTATATTATGATAGGATGTACACAGACCATTTATGGTGGCTCTCTTATACTTCCACCACAAATGGGCCGTGTACATAGAGGAACAATATGTCCGGAACAAAGTGACTTTAGTTTCCCAATTACACATGTGGAATTTTCTCAAGATGGTGTTACCACGTAAATATAGCTGTCTGCGCTGACGGCCGATATCTGCATCATCTGAGCAATCGTTTGAGATAATGTGTCCCAGGTATTTTATTTTGTTTACTTCTTGAATAATTTGATTATTGAGTGAGAAATTTGGCAGTTTACTTTTATACAGTAATTTTGATCTAAATATAAGAACAGCACTTTTCAGTGGGTTGAATTTAACACAATGTTTACTACCAAAAGATTCACATATATCAAGAAGTTTGCTCAGACCCGCAGAAGACGGTGCAATAATGACCAGATCATCAGCATACATGAGATGGTTGATGATTTTATTCCCACCATAACATCCAATCTGCTCTTTATTCAATTTATCACTTAATTCATCCATATATACATTGAATAAGTAAGGTGAGAGAATACTACCCTGTCTCACTCCATTGGTTACTGTAAAGGAATCCGAAATAATGTTACCCCATCTTACATTAAATGTTTGATTGGCGTACCAGTACTTCAAGATTCTCAGTATATAGGATGGCACTCCCCTTGTTGCTAATTTATCAAACAGGATATTGTGGCAGACTCTGTCAAATGCCTTACTAGCATCAAGAAAGCATGCAAAAATAGAGCTGTTCATTTTGATGTACCCATCCACTAGCTCCTTTAGAGTGTAGATGCACTGGTCCGTACCATGATTCTTTTTAAAACCAAATTGATTACTATTAGTTGAGATATACACTGAGATTCTGTCTAAAATGATTAACTCTAGTATCTTACTTACAATACTGGCAAGGGCAATAGGTCTATAGTTGTCTTTTGATGTAATTTTGCCAGCCTTGTCTTTAATTACTGGTATCAAGGTAACGGACATCATAGATTCTGGTAGGAAACCATGGATTAGAAAGCTGGTAAAGCAACTGCTGAGTTTCTCCAAGAGGAGAGTGGAGGAGTACTTCAAATGTTCAGCATATATACCATCAAAACCACAGGATTTGTTAGCATCTAGCCTACTTATTGCAGCCTTGATTTTTTCACTTGTAACTTTAATTGTGTCATATTTTTCTTCTTTGTTACACTCTGTTGTAGCAGCAATGGTATTTCCTTGGTGCCCAACAGAGTTAAACAAAGTTTGGTAATGTGTTTTCCAAAGATTGGCTATGTTATTAGTACCAGAGATCCCATCTACACTAACGGGTAGAGGTGTGCAGCTATTATGCATTTTTTAATATCCTTCCAGAAGGCCAATGTGTCTTTGCTAGCAAAGTTTTTGGCCAATGCTTCTCTTCTTAATACATTTTCATTTTTTTTTATATATCTGATTGCATACTTGCATCTAGCCTTTAGTCTGGTGAACATGTCAAAAATGGGTCCCTGTCTCGGTTCGTTATGATCCAGCCATACACTACGAGCATCTCGGGATGCCTGGTATAGTTCTGAAACATGGTCATTCCACCCAGGTTTGTTAAAAGAGTAATTTTTGTTATGCTTGTGAAATACTATGTCACTAGCCTTAGTAAGACAAGATATAATATTATTGTACAGCTTGCTGACTTCTTCTCGATGACTAGCATTAACACAATTGGGGTCTTCACAGGTAATGGCATCCTCACTGCCAGGATCAAGCTCAGAAAGGAGAGTGTGTGTTAAAGTGCAAAATTGCTCACACTCCTCCTCGTCAAGCCCGCCCCATGGCAGTTTTGGATTTACACTATTGTTTGACTGGGTTAATTCTGGCGCTCTTTCCAAACTAGCTGTTAAGGTCAATGGGATATGATCTTCATCTGTATATGTATACTGAATTTCCATATTTGTTATCATATCATGGAAATCAGCACTAGCTACGGTATGATCTAGCCAAGACGTTGAGCCCCATGCTGCACTGACACATGTGTAACTACTATGAGGGAGCATGAGCTGAGAAGAGATAATTAGATCATGCTCACCACAGAAGTTAGTCATATGACTAGCAAACAGAGAGTTACTCATGTCCTTCAGATTAGCATTCCAGTCCCCTATTACAGAGTAGCAGGTGGTATTTAGTTCTTGTAAAAGAGCACTTAGCTCTCCAAGGCATTCCAGGTATTGTTCTTCATTTTCATTACATTGGTAGGGCAAGTACACACTAAGAATAACTACTTTCCGTTGGATATCTTCTATTTCTATACCTGTACACCATGGTAAATTTGTTACAAGTGGTTTAACCCGGCTGTCTAAAGAGTCCCTCCACAAAATAGCTACTCCTCCCGGTGGGTGACCTGCTACTAGACCATCCATAGCATCGGTTGTCGAGACCCCAAACCCATGAAAATTATCACAGATAGTACTGAGGTTACCCAAATCCTGTTTAAAATACCAAGTCTCCTGCAGGCACACAATATCACTGGTATTAAATACGTCTACTACATCAGGGCGTAGGAGAAGCCCTCTGTTGGTTTTAGGGAGCCCCCTACAGTTATAAGTAGCAATACGCAAATTGTTGGGAGATGAAGTAGACTTTATATCCATGATTAAGAGTTGTTGGGAGGGTGGGTTACCGTAGTTATAGAGTCCTCATTTGTTGATACCGGTACCTGTGCCCTACGTTCTCTCCACCAGTACACCGATGCTTCCTCTGGCCAAAGTTCTTCATCCATAAACACCTCGGGATTTGGACACTCGCAGTTTATTCTGAATGAAATATATGTGTGCCTATCAGACCAGGGAATAATTGGTTCAACATCCATACTAAGACTGAGTTTATTGGAGAGATATTCTTTCAAGTCGGATGCCGTCACTCCTGGCTTAAAACCTGTCGCGAATACTTTGGCTATGCGTGATCTTTTCACTTTTTTAACTGTACTTATCCCCGTACTTTTATTTTTACCCTTAATCCCCTGATGCATAAAGTTCCTAGGTTGAATTTGCACAGCCATAGAATTCCTAACATTGTTTGTGGTACCAGTACCGGTACCTCCATTCAGCCTCTGTTCCCCCTCAGGTATGTGATGAGTTTTACCTTTGGTGGAATGTACCCTAAACCATTGTCCTTGAACAGTACCCTCCCCCTTATCACCTGAGGGTGGAGGCGTTGTGATCCTGTCGATAGGGGTTGTCGTCGAGCTCCTTCCCGTCGCAAGTGCTGTAGTGATGCCTTGCGCGTTGCCTGTACTTACAGCTACATTATAGGCCCCAGGTGTTGCTATACTCATTATAGCGGGTGTACCGCTTCCGACGCTCCTCACTGCAGGGTAGACTTCATTAATTTCCTCAGTGGCAGAAGTTACGTTGATGTTAGGCCTACCTCGGGTTGTCTCGTTGGTTCTACTCGTTATGGCTGAGGCTTCCTGTGTGATGGAGGAGGCGCCACTGGCACCTGGTGTGGAGCAGCTGGTGGTGGCATCAGTAATTTCCCCTGCCCTGTCCCTAAGTTAGGATATTAATATCAACATACTCTAAAATACCTTGTCTTGCCAGACTAAGTTTCTGAAGACCAATCGCCCCCATAAATCTATGTATTCAATCCTTAGGTTAGTTATTAATATCAACATACCCTAAAATACCTTGTCTTGCCAGACTAAGTTTCTGAAGACAAATCGCCCCCATAAATCTATGTATTCAATCCTTAGGTTAGTTATTAATATCAACATACCCTAAAATACCTTGTCTTGCCAGACTAAGTTTCTGAAGACCAATCGCCCCCATAAATCTATGTATTCAATCCTTAGGTTAAGTATTAATATCAACATACCCTAAAATACCTTGTCTTGCCAGACTAAGTTTCTGAAGACCAATCGCCCCCATAAATCTATGTATTTAATCCTTAGGTTAGTTATTAATATCAACATACCCTAAAATACCTTGTCTTTGCCAGACTAAGTTTCTGAAGACCAATCTCCCCCATAAATCTATGTATTCAATCCTTAGGTTAGTTATCTTTATCCGCCATTGTGTTCATCTTTTCCATTTACTTTTCCACAATTGTTATACGTCTTCCAATCACCTCCTTCGTATCCACAGTCCACACTACTCCATTTTTTGCTTCGTGTCCTACACCTCTTACCCACCAGACTCTCCCTACATGATGATGAACAAGAATACACATTCATATTAAAACACCCATGCCCTGTCCCTAGGTTGAGCCAATGCCAAACCGCCAGACAGCCATGACTAAAGATGTTAGCCACCATGCTATAACTTAATGCTTACCCCAACCAGAGATTGTATAGATAACCTTTCTTTTCCATTGTCTATCATAGATCACGAAACAATAACGAAGTACCCCTACGAACTGCCGCTTTTCCTTGGTCTATATTTCATAGAAAACGAAGTTCCCAGGGACAAGCGGCTCGCTTGGTGTAGTGACTAGCGTCTCGGACTTCCACCCAGAAGGCCCAGGTTCGCGCCCACGCTCGGCGCATTAAAGATTTTTCACAAGCACCGCGTCGTTACCATCCCTCATGAGCAAAGGGATGGGGTAGTAGTACAGGACCCCAATGGAAATACGCCTAATCGGCCTTATTGAGCTATCCTTAGCTAGCTTAGCATGCGCTAGCTTTAAGAACTATTATTATTATTATAACTAGACGTACAAAAAATCGTGCCAACTAATAGTGTCCATAACCCCTCGTATTGACGAGTAATAATACACCATGTTTTTCCCTACTTTATCCACAGTCAAGCACACACCTACAGTTAACCTCCTTCTCCCCCCACAGCCCCACAGTCCACATGATTCTATCTTTTCCAGACTCGTATACCACCCCATAGTTGCATCCCCCGGTGGCATTTGGCTAACGTACTTTCACTGTCCTTTCAAACTCCAATATCAACTGTAGCCTAATGCCACCCCCACGCCCAGAGACCTTAGGGTCAAATTTCCACGTAGCCCCCTGAACTTCCCCCCCTCTCATTAACACCCCGCACTCCTCGACTCTTGTCCGACCTAGCCTCTCCCTCATACCTCTTGAAGACCCTTGATTTTTCCGTTGCTAACGCTCTCCAACCTTTTATATATATACTCTTATCCAGCCTACCTTCCCTTAGTAGGCCGGAACAACATTAGAACTTTACTAACCCCTTGCATGCCATCTATTCTCTTACAACCCATTCACAACCCTGCATCCAATGGTCGTCGGTGCAAGGCTAGCCGCCTCGCCAGTAACTAACTTCTATTGCCATACTTCCAGATAAATGTGGCAGAGTTAGCAACCCTGTCTCCACCACATCCAGCAAACCATACAATTAACAACCAACCGATTAAAACCAGCTAGCCAAGGCACCTTCGGTTTTGGTATTAAGGACACCCACATCTGTCTCATAAACAGAGGGTTATTACAAACACTGGTGGTATGGCAAGCCCCTAGCCACAGCCGCCGGACGACCATCCCAGAGAGAGGCCGCCCAGCTACCCCTTTTTACCCACCCGAGGAGGGAGACCCCCACCCCTGCGGAGGTATACCTGGCCCTGTTTTGACTTCTGGGTCATTGCCAGGTAGCACAGGAATTCTTCCTATCAATGAACTAACCATGCATGACTAACCCCTTTACTAACCTTTATTAAACTACAATAACCCATTTACCTTTCTTGCATACTCTGATCACTAAATTAGCACCTCAGCTATACCATAGAATGAAGATTGAACAATCTAAGAGAGACGCTCCTATCACAGCTGTCCCCATCCTTCTCGCAAAGTAGATCCAGTCTCTCTCCCCTAAATACTTCCAGTATAGCCAAAATAGTACCTCTTACTAAGGCTCAGTTATATCATATTATAAAGGCTTCCTATAGCCATGTGCCACAACAGTAATCACCACCTTACCTAGTCCCCGTATCTATTGAGAGCTCAAATAAGTCCATAAGACTCGAGATCCCTATGGCCTACAGGGCCCAAAACCGAGCCTATAAACCCAGCTCCAGCCCCCAGTAAAATCAGTTGAAAGATAGACACCAACCCAGGTTGGTCACCAGAGTTAAACTTGAGCTCTATCCTTGTTGGTTGCTGAGAAGTGAGTTCCAGAGCTGGCAGACTCCGTGGCAGATTTGGATAGAAGGACCTGTTCACGTACTTGAGAACTTCCTACATATGGACACCCTGGACGGCCGCGGAACCAGTCGTTAGCCCCCAACATCACGGACGCAAGATAACCAGGACCAGACCAATCAAATAATACCCAAGATTCACTCTATCAGTACTACATTGTTACAGTGCTATTTAGAGATTCACTTATTAATATTTCTACGAAGTGGCTATATCTTTGCCCATTGTAATTCATATATAACCATTCCAGTTGGGAAGTGCTAAGCGTATCAGTATTTATTAATTAACAGGCGACATTAACTCTCGTAATTACCTTTATCCAGATATTACTACATAGGAGTAAAACCCTAGTGATATCTAACGTTCGCCCACTGATTTGTGTTCTACGTATTTCTGCCATAAGAATATAAAACTTAGATCAGTACCCCCCTGAAGTTACTAGAATTCCCGTGCTCTAAAATACGCGTGTCTAATCTAGTCTGTGAACTATTACTTGTGCACCAGAGCTACCAGTAATAAATCTAACAGTGAATATGAATCTATAAGTAACATTGATGGTCTCTAGTATATAAACCTGTTAAATAAGCCAGTGATCAGAAGATTAATACCTGAACGTTGGAAGTGGGAGACTAGGCTCCATCCAGATCCACTTATGCTAGTGTTGTTCATTTCTATCATATTGTCTTGCACGAGTATTCAGCAGTGGTATATTAATAAACGTGATCGTGTGTCTTGTTACCGTGTGTTTCTTTTGTGTTCTCTATTCCTCATACCTTGTATTGTGCATGCAGCCTTATATACCCAGTCAGTTAGAACTCACATTACCCAAGTTAAACCTGTAGAAAAACAGGGCAAAACAGTCAGGATAGTCAAGATTCGCTGGAAGCTATATGCTGAGAATACTTGCGTTAATCCGATATGGTGACCAACTGTTTCTCCACTAAGTTACGGAACCATATTTAAAACCCCAAGCCCATTAATCCAACTGTAACTTCTCCACACGACCGGACAACCTGGACGGCCCATGGGACATCAGAAGAAAAACTCAAAGAAGTGCATCTCTACAACAAGAAAAGAAATATTATAGAAAATACGTTAATTCAGTATCAGTGACGAGATACTAGAAAGTTAGAACTCAAAGTGATCGAAATAACCAGAGTTTTAACATCTCAAAATACGTGAAAGTGTATATAAAGTGCCCTACGAAATTAAGATATAGATAACCAGGAAGATCAATACGTCCTATAAATAACGATCTTTAATACGACGTTTTAACTCATCAAATAATCTATATACCGAATTTAGACGGATTTTTACCTGTTCAGAAACTCAGTCATATTTCTGTCGAGTGGAAAATAAATTGAGTCCGTTCTCCCAGAATTTCGAGTTATATAAACGAAGTGTTACCTTATCCAGTGAACCTTACCATCCTATTAGTAAAGTGTTCATCTAGAAATTACGTCTATAATCCTCGTAGTACATTAACTGTGAATTTAACTTAAATAAAGGCGCTTCCATACTTATGAGTACCCCATGTTTTAAAAGTGTTTCTAATTAATTTCATATGTACCTAGTGAATAAGTAAATAAAGCTGCATTACAAATTACCTTTCGAGATTATATATGTCCTTTGTTGATTATTTATATGTAGGCCTATTTGCATGAACTCCAATATCCCAGTCTAGAAGAACTCACCTTAATAAATCGTTAATCCTGCATAAAATCAGGGCATAACAGGGAGTTTACTGTATATGGCGGATAGAGTTTAGTAATGAAAAAAAAATATATATATATATATATAATTAGGGAAATGTAATCCAGTGTAGGCCTACTACTAAAATGTTACTTTTACTATACAGTAGAGAATAAGAAATATTATATACTGTATATCACAACTGTAAAACACTTAAGGGGAGGCAGTTGGTTTTTCGAGTCCTCCTCCTCCCTCATGTTTAGCCCTATTAGTCAGGGGCCTCGTTTTGTCTTCAAAAGTGGGGGGGACAATCCGCATCATATAATAATGTGATTAAAATACTGTGGTGTAATTTGATTTATGTTGGGTAGGCTAGCTAGTTTTAGGCATTTTTCGGGGACGAACGCCAGTGAGGGAGACGCACGTGTGGAAGGACTTTTGTGTGCAGGTTGTAGGGAGCTCCCGTCATATTCCTTGAGTGTAGGGTTCCTGTGGTGGGTGAATAGATTCAGCCGAGGTCGGTGGTTCTTGTGGGCATCACTGCAGCTGTAGGGCAGATTGGATTGTGGTTTGTGGTCGCAGTTCTGGAGCGTTGATGGCTCTTGGATGGGGAACCGCTTAGCCTAGCCAGCCCTGGAGATATAGGCCTAGGCTATTCAGTGCTGCGCATCTACACAAGGATATTCTCACCGTGAGGTAAGGGTGCTTACATTTCGTATTTCAACCACAAGCTATCTAGGCTCATAGTCACCATGTCTGCATTGTCTGGAAAAGGGAAGTTGAGTAGTGAAATGATGAAGTCATATGATGGTAAGGGCGATGTGGTGGCGTGGCTAAAGAAGGCAGAATTGGTGGCACAACTGATGGAAATTAACCCTTAATTGGCGGCGCGCAACTTATGTCGAGTGAAATAAATATGGACTATGTGGCGGTGCACAACTTATGTCGACCGCCATTTTCAGCACGTAATTAAAATACCACAGGAACGAAAAACCTGAGAGCGAAACCTCCAACCCTAACGAGCCACAGGAACGAAAATCCTGAGAGCGAAACTCCCATCCCCAACGAGATTCCAGGCCCTTTTTCCATTCCCGATTTGGTCTCTCTCTCTCTCTCTCAATTCATTCCACATATTATACGTCTCTCAATCACAGTCTTCTAATATACAAACCACAATACTTTACTCACTGATATTCTTGATGTACCGCCTAAGTATGTATTTAATTATGTAACCACCATACAGGCTATAATACTTTCATTGTGTAGTTTCGAGGCGATCTAAGACACCTTAGCTTCCATTTCACACCAAATCAGATCGTGATTACGTCAGCCCTGTATTTAGTTATATAACAATCATAGTCCCCCCCCCAATTCTAGCAATTCTATGACTCTAACCTCCCGTTGTTTTATCCACTAACTATATATTCCCAACCTTTAACCACGACTCTATACACCCGATAACCCTATGCCAGTTATTGTATTGATTTAGGCATGTTAATTCGGATAAACTCACTATGACAATCTGCAGACGATTATCAGGAGAGATGCAGGAAAGCTACCTCGTATTTCTCTCTCCATGAAGAGTATAGATATATATACCCCCGTGCTCAGTCGCCCCCCCTTGCCTTGTTCTTCTAGTAATTAAGTGTATATATAATATTAACCGGAGTATGCCACCAGTATTGATACGACATAGCGACACTGTCCTTGTGTCGTATTGTGCCACGTGCATACCAACCCGGTTTCATCATCTTATTAGGACGACGGCTATAATGTCGTCATTCATGCATGTATTCAATCCTTAGGTTAATTATCTTTTATCCGCCATTGTGTTCCTCTCTTCCATTTACTTTTCCACAATTGTTATTATAATAAAGATGAATGGAGATATAACACCAGTACTCTTCAATCCTTTATTGGCTAGGGTTGAGTACAGGAGCGCCGAGACGCTAGTTGGTTATGTGAGAGTCTGGTGTGAACTGAAGGACTTGCTGCCTCCACAGGCCTGGGTGCCAGAGGCGCCCGCAAGTCTAAAGTGTCTGTGGTGCCATATGGTGTTGGACAATAGTGGTGTATACATTATTATTATATCTCCCCCCCCCCTATTGGCGTCCGACGAGGCGATGGTGGAATCGGGCGGTGTAGGTTGAGTGGAGGGCGGTAGACGAAGCTGTCGTAGGAAGCGGCGGTTGCGGAGTGTGGCTCGCCCCGACCCATCCACCCGGATGGTATACTGGCGGTGTGGATGCACCTCCACTACAGTGCCAGTCTTGTTCCACCGTGTCGGGTTGTTGCCCCCCTGGTTCTGGACGGAGACCCGGTCACCGACGTGGAGTGGTGATAAAGGCCGGGCTGAAGCATTATAGTATGTGGCTAGGGCAGCGTTACGGTGAAAAAGGGCTGCCTCACGAGCTTCGGCCGAGAGAAGCCAGTGGGGGTGGAGGTGGAGAAGTGCAGGATTGCAGGGGACGTGGTCCCGTAGGGTCCTGCCGAAGAGAAGTTGAGCTGGTGACTTGTCAATGGTCGAGAGGGGTGTGTTCCTGTATTGGAGGAGGGCGCGGGCTGCGGCGTTGTTGTCTAGAGAGCCAGTGGGGGATGTACAGTCCGCGATGATGCGGCGGGCTGCTTTAACAGCCAGCTCGGCGCGGCCATTAGACTGAGGGTAGAACGCAGAGCTGACCCGCTGTGACACACCCCAATGTGCCAGGAATTCTTGGAAGTCCCCGGCTGTAAACTGGGGCCCACCATCGCTCGCCAGTACCCGGGGTGCTCCGTAGTGGGTGAAGAGGGTACGGCACGCCGAGATGAGGTGGTGAGCATCACATTTACCTGGTGGCAGGTAGAAGATGTGGACATTGCTGGAGAAGCGATCGACGTAGACCAGGTAGTGTTTGCCCTGGTGCTGAAAAAAATCGGCGGCTACCTGGTCGTATGGCCATTGGGGTGGGTCAGATGACATGAGTGGCTCTTTCGGCTGGGACGGGGCGTGGGCGCGGCAGTAGTGGCAGGTATCCAGGCAGTTGCGTAGGGCCTTGTCAATACCTGGCCAGTAAACACTCGCACGTGCACGGGCCTTCATGCCAGTCATACCCTGATGAGCTGAGTGAAGGGCCTCGAGAACTCTGGACCGAAGATAATGGGGGATGACTGGTCGTTGATCCATGAGGGCTACCCCGTCGACGGAAGTGAGGCAGTCTCTAACACCCCAGAACTGTCGTAGTTGTGGGGCGGTCGCCTCTCTGGAGTCCGGGAAGCCCTCGGGGATGGTCTGAAGAAGGGAGGTATACTCGCTGTCTTGTTGGCCGGCAGATTTAAGGTCAGACCATGATACAACTGGGTCAGGTATGGCGGCGAGCATGGTGAGGGAGGCCAAGGCAACTGAGTGGATATCGAGCTCGCTGGCGGCCGCACTATGCACATCATGGGCGTCTGCGGAGGGCCTGGTCGGGTAGCGAGAGACAGCGTCAGGGCCGCGGTGCCATTTGCCAGACGTATGTTGAATGGTGAACTGGTATCGTAGGGTACGTTCCTTAATCTTGAACAGGCGAGGGTTTGGTATGTTGTCCAGGGACCGGTCGTTAAGGATGTGCAGTAGAGGTCTGTGGTCCACGACGACGACGAGGTCAGGGCAGCCCAGGACAAACATTCTGCATCTGTCAAGGGCGTCAGGCACTGCTAAAGCCTCGCCTTCGACGGGTGCGTAGTGGGACTCCGCAGGTGTGGTAAAACGGGAGCCGGCGAAGACAAGTTTCCAACCGACCTTGCAACAGGTGGGGGCAGATGCGGTGGGGCAGGAACAATGTTGTTGGAGTAGGAGGAAGCCAAG
Organism: Paralithodes platypus; assembly: GCA_032716605.1. NCBI lineage: Eukaryota > Metazoa > Arthropoda > Malacostraca > Decapoda > Lithodidae > Paralithodes > Paralithodes platypus. Next base: position 23,780,463 of record CM064511.1, on the reverse strand, counting down.
GCCGGTTTTGCTCCAGTCTGTGGCGAGGCACGTGGGTCTGCCGATCTCGAAGGAGCAGACCCCTTCCTCAACCAGGTGTGTGATGTGGTCCTTAGATGTGGCAAAGGTACAGTCGAGTGCCTCATCCCAGTGGAAGGGGGTTTTGGACTGCACAAGTTCCCGGAAGGGCGCCATTTCCGGTTTGATGCTGAAGGCCCAGGCGACCTGTTCAACGAGACCAAACCACGACCGGGCTCCTGTGATGTCTGTGGGCGTGGGAAAGTCACGGATGGCCTTAATCATGGACGTGCATGGCTTAATTCCAGTGTCTGTGATGGTGAGTCCGGCGAAGTCAACTGAAGGGGCGGCGAAGGTAAACTTGTCAGGGTTGAAAGTGACACCGTTGGTTGCACAGAGGGCCAGGTAATCAAAAGTGTGCCAAAATGCCTCCTCGACTGAAGAGTCCCACAAAAGGGAGTCGTCGACACACTTCACCTTACGAGGGACAGCCTGTATGATTGCGTCGAAGAGTCGGGTATAGGCGTCGCCAGCTGTCAAGTAACTTTGAGGGGCCCTGATATACCTGTAACGGCCAAATTCCGTGATAAAAGTCGTAGCCTCCCTGCTGGATTCGTCGAGTAAAACAGCATGGTATCCATTCCAGGCGTCTAGGACCGTCTTACGAGTGCCTGCAGGGATGGATTGGGCCAAGTTGAATGGGCTCGGGGTGTGATGTGTCTCCCGAAGGCAGGCGTGGTTGAGTGCCTGCAGGTCAACTGTACGGCGGGGTTGTCCAGTTTTCTTGGCGACCACCACCATCCTAGAACACCAGGTAGTAGGGGTACCGATGGGGACAGGCTCAATAATGCCCAGTGCGACGTCCCTGTCGAGATCTGCTTTGACCTGGGCCTTCCAATGATGTGGTATAGGGGCAGGGGTGTGCACGGCACGTGGAGATGCGCCAGGCTTGATGTGGATGTGCATGGGAGGGCCAGACATCGTGGGGAGTGGGCCGCTGGTGGTGTTAAATGCAGAAGATGCAAACTGTGACAAGAACCAGTCACGAAGGTCAGACAGGTGCAGGTCGTTAGGTGGGAAGGGGAGGGAAGTGGGCCGGTGTGGTGGAGGGGTCCTGGTCAAGGTGGGTGGTGGTTGGGCTGTGTGGGCGGCCATGCAGGGGGTAGGTGTGGGGAAGTCGGGAGGGATGATATGTGGTGCCCTACAAGCTGACATGCTAATAAATAACGGTGACTGTGCCTGAATAATAAAAATATCATCATCAGTACTGTAGGGGGTGCCGGCAACGTCGGTGGCGGTAATGGTAGTCGGCAGGACCTGGACCCAGGACCTGGAGAGTGTGACCCCCCACGGCCGTGATCCGTTGGTGAGTAGGCTGTAGGTGGTGGCGTTGGAGGCCCAGTGCCCGTAGTAATTGCAAACCAGCCACAGATACTTGGGCGCCCGTGTCAGGGTGGGCCGTGACGCTGGTGGGGTGAGAGTGGGGCGACATGGCAGTAGAAATGGTAATGGGCAAGGAGGGGAGCCGTGCGGGTGGTGGTTTGTTAACAGCCTGTTTGATAGTACCAATGATAACAGCCGCGGATGAAGGTGAGGGCGTGGAGTGACAAACTGTGGAGTAATGGTTGAGTTTGTTGCACGACGGGCAGGTCTTGCCCCAAGCAGGGCATTTGGATGGGCGTTCGGCTCGAGAGTGTGTGGATAGGCCGCACCCACTGCACTGGGAAGAGGTGGATTTACAAACCTTGGCAAAGTGGTTAGGTTTATTACACGCCGTGCAGGTCTTGCCCCATGCAGGACACTTCGAAGATCGTTGGGCTTGTGAATGTGAAGATAGGCCACACCCGGAGCAACGTGTGGGAGATGAAGTGGGGCCGACGTGGGGAGGTGGTGGGGCGGGCGACGGGGGCTGAGTGGGTTGGGCGGGGGGCTGGATAGGGGCGGGGCGTGGGTAAGTACTCTTGAGACGCTGGTATGGTGATTTCACAGCATGTACCCCCGGTTGCATTGCCGTCTGATCGAGTGCCGCAGATTCGAACCCCACACAGTAGTTGATAACATCTTGTAAGGTAGGTAGGGTGCGGTCTTTAGTTAAAACATCTTGCTGAAGGGACGAATCACTAATCCCGATAGTCACTTGGTCCCGTATGTGTTCGTCAGAGACATCAGTGTGGCAACAGGGGCAGGTAAAGCCACAGTCCAAAGTGGCCTCCGTAATACGTGTGACGTAGTCCCGGATCTGTTCAGTAGGTTGTTGGAGAAGAGACCGGAAGTGGTGGCGAGCGGCTGCGCGGTTCCGTTGTCGGTGGACGAGTTGTGTGATGAGAGTTGCTAGGTCGATTTCTGGCAATGAGGAGAACGCCTGATTGTGAGCAAATATGGCGCTCTGAAGGGCAGGGTCGCACGTCTGGTAGAGCTCGATGGTAGCCTCGTGAGGTGGTAGAAGGACGAGCCGCTTGTAGACCTCCCAATCAGCCCAGAATTTGCGTAGGGCGTGTCCCGGCATATGTAAAGCGGCCTGGGGCCGCGTAGGGGCAGCCCGGCGGGGCAGGGGGGGGCGTGGCTGGGCTGGGTAGGAAGGGACTTGAGGTGGTGGTGGTATGATGACGTCATGCGCAGAAGGGGCTGCGCCGTGAGGGTTGGTGCCAGCCGTACGATAGCCAGGGGGGGCATAATGGCCGCTGTAATACCGACCGTCGCTACCGACACCAGTGTGGGCCTGGCCGTCAGTTGGGGAGGGTGTGGGATATTCGCTCTTGAGAGGGTGGGTAAGGGGATTAGTCATGTTCATATGTAATAAAGACATGTGGGGAATAACTGGCATATGGTGGGGCACTGAGACATGGGTAACTGGCATATGGTGGGGCACTGAGACATGGGTAGCTGGCATATGGTGGGGCACTGAGACATGGGTAGCTGGCATATGGTGGGGCACTGAGACATGGGTAACTGGCATATGGTGGGGCACTGAGACATGGGGAGATGTATGAGGTGTGGGTGTCTGTGTAGAGGGATGAATAAGTGTATCACTGGTGGGGCGTGAGGCAAAGGATGGGTCAGCCTGGTGGGTAACATTACTGGCCTGGGGCTGATGTTGTAGAGGCTGGTGGGGCTGGAGATCCTGGCGGGGCGGTGGTGGAGCTGTCGCGGGGCGATGTTGTAGATCCTGGCGGGGCGGTGGTGGAGCTGTCGCGGGGCGATGTTGTAATTGTAGATTCTGCTGGTCCTGGTGATGCTGTAGAAAGGTGGCGATACTCGATTGGAGGGCGTCGATCCTTTCATTCAAGTATATGATGGATGGGTATGGAGACAGGGCATCGGGCAATGAAGGCTCGACCGGTTGGGAGGTAGATGTAGCCGGGTAGGGACCGCATGGCGGCAAGCCGGCTTCCACAGCAGCTGCAGCCTCAGCTAGGTAGTGCAGGTTCTCCATGTAGGTTCAGATACTGATATACACTGCACCATATAATAAAGATGAATGGAGATATAACACCAGTACTCTTCAATCCTTTATTGGCTAGGGTTGAGTACAGGAGCGCCGAGACGCTAGTTGGTTATGTGAGAGTCTGGTGTGAACTGAAGGACTTGCTGCCTCCACAGGCCTGGGTGCCAGAGGCGCCCGCAAGTCTAAAGTGTCTGTGGTGCCATATGGTGTTGGACAATAGTGGTGTATACATTATTATTATAGTTATACGTCTTCCAATCACCTCCTTCGTATCCATAATCCACACTACTCTATTTTGCTTCGTGACCCTATGCTCAGTGGTACCCTGTTTTGGGTCATCCTGTCCGCTTATCCTTCACGCCCCGCTGCACACACCACCCTATCTGTTCGATCGTAGAGAAATGCCACCCCTATGTCCAGCGCATTAAGGGTCACTACCCTAGGTCACGAGCGGTGCGGTGCCTAGCCTCAAACCAACCCCTTTACAATTCACAACCCTCCCCCTGTAAAGACGCCATAATAACGTTATAACATGCCAACTCAGTTTGTTCACTAACCTCAACAAATAGAAGGGAAGGACCTATCCTTGTACCCCCCTTAACTATCCTCTAACTCCCTAGCCACACTCACAACCTGAACCAGAACAATAGCCGGCGCGAGACTAGGTACCCCCTAAAATACCTTGTCTTGCCAGACTAAGTTTCTGAAGACCAACCGCCCCCATAAATCTATGTATGTTCTTCCATCCGAGAAGTTATATAAATCTATGTATGTTCTTCCATCCGAGAAGTAATATGTTAACCCCTGTCTTGCCAGACTTAGTTTCTGAAGACCAACCGCCCCCATAAATCTATGTATGTTCTTCCATCCGAGAAGTAATATGTTAACCCCCTAAAATACCTTGTCTTGCCATACTAAGTTTCTGAAGACCAACCGCCCCCATAAACCTATGTATGTTCTTCCATCCGAGAAGTAATATGTTAACCCCCATGTCATAATTGATAAGAAACTATGATACCCACGGGTACACCATTGTATATAACCATTATTCCTGTAAGACCTAGACAGAGATAATGACTGAAGAGGTTAGCAACCATGCAGTAACTCTAATTCTTACCCCAACCAGAGATTGTATAGATAACCCTCTTTTACCATTGTCTCGACGCATATCTACCACGAAACAATAACGAAGCTACCCCTACGAACTGCCGCTTTCTTTGGTATATATTTCATAGAAAACGCAGTTCCCAGGGACAACTAGATCAGCAAGAAATCGTGTCGACTAATAGGGTCCATAACCCCTCGTATTGACGCGTAATAGTACACTATGTTTTTCTCTACTTTTATCCACAGTCAAGCACACACCTACAGCTAACCTCATCTTCCCCACAGTCCACATGATTCTATAATTTCCAGACTCATATACCACCACCTATTGCTCATCCCCCGGTAGCGTTTGATTACCCTACCTTCCCTGTCGGTAATGTAAGGGGTCTAAATTGACTAGGCTTGATTTTGGCAATATTTACACCAAGACTTTTTCTGTTCACTCACTTTAAGCCCAATAATGACCCAGTCAGTGTTGAGATTAGGTGAAATGTTCGGTATTATGTTATTATCGTGATTAAGATATCAGTTGACATATATTAAATTGTAATGACTAGAAAGAAATAATTAAATAGGCCCAATGGTGTCTCATACTGTAGGTACGAGGGTCATTATTCTAACTTTACATTTAAATATAATTGTTTGGTATTGTTATATTAAGTTTAGAAAAGGGGTGTCACAATCGGAGCAATGTTGTTTTGGAGTTAGAATGAAATTTACTTGCTTTGGCCATTTAATCACTTCCAGGTGTATACAGTTAATTGCAAAGCATAACTTTAACTTTGTGAATCTAGTATAATGCTGACATTTGGCCTAATAATTGCTTGTACCGAGTCTCTAGTGTGACACCCTGATTCTGAGGCCTTAGCGACAAGTGCCCACCTCAAGGGGGTTTGACAGGTGGAAATTTATGAGTCCTACCTCCAACTTAAAAATTATAGTCTTACCTAGGATATCGTAAGTAATAGTTAACATGTTTGTGCCTGAAATTCGTTGCATCATATAAAAGTAATTCAATTATCCTTTGAAAGTTTTATTAGACTCTAAGTAAATTGAGGAGCTCATTTAATCAAGGTATGGTTATTGTTGTGACAAAGGACGCTGACCCCGAGTCCTACAGAGCCTAGAGCCGTGGGTGCCAGCGTCATTCCCTCCCAGTCGCCAGCCTCGGGCGGACTAAGGGGAAATATTTGGCTTAACTCAGTTTAAATTTCCCTTTTGTGTTGTGTTTAGATAAAACCTTCAGTTGAAGGTGAGTTGAAATGAATTGTAAAGTACTTAAGATAAGTTTGAGACCATTTTTAAAGCCCAGTTTCTTATATGTAACTACGAAATTATACGACATCCTTTGTCTTGGTCGAAGGTGAAATTATTCATTCCGTCTGATAATTACTCATTTAGATTTCAAATTCCATATTAATTGTCCTGCCAACCTTATTAATTATGTATAAGATAATGTTAATTGTATTATGTTAGTGTAGTATTCTCACAGCAATAAGATCCCGTATGTCGAGTTCAATATAATGTATGTAACTTAATGTAAGCCCACATTCCTGAGTCGTGTGTGTGTATACACTCCGTTTTCTATTTTAAACCATTTTATTTTTGAGGGTCAACTAAGTAAATTATATCTATCTCCAACCCTCCATTTTCTATTTGGACCATTTTTCTTTATATTTTTTTGAGGGTCAACTAAGTAAATTTTATCTGTAACCCAATAATGTACATCCTCCCTTTGTTGTCTCTTAATTGATACATTTGACCACTTTTGTAATGTTGATATGAATTAAGATATAGAATTTTATCAGTTTTATTAATGTTAATGTTAATACCAGGTCCCAGGTCAGGAGCGAAGTCCCAGGAGAAGTACCAGGTGCAGAGAGTCCTGTGTCCACCCCAGTGGACATGACCTAGTGGCTGTACTGAGACAGGATGCTGTTGGTGTTATTGAGCCTTGAGCTAACATTCACCCCATTGTGAGCTGTTGTACGCCTTATGAACCTAGTGACCGAGTGTGTGTTTACTAGGGTAGTGGCCTTGGGGTCACCTGTTGAAGGGTTTTAGTTAACTTTGATGTGGTGATAAGAAGTAGTTCATTGCGCCAATAATACCGATATATTCCGTGGTTGACTAAAGTAATAATCGTATTGATTTGTGTATCACAGTGAAAAGTGTATTTCTCTTTACAGTGTTTTAATATAGTTAAGAATACCAAACGGTATATTGTGTTTTTATTTATCCTGTGTCATTTAGACAAATTGCATTCATTTCACCTGTATTTCTTTGCATGCAACGGCCATTAAGCTACCAGAGTAATAAGTTGGACCAATCATCAAGTAAGGAAAAAACACAATAATGGAAAAAAAAGAGAAATAATAAATAAGGCGGGGGTAACAGCAAAGTTCCAGGAACATTGGAAAAGAAAAGTAAAGAATACGAAAACCCCCCCTTACAGTGGTGTATACAGCGGTGGGATAATTCTGGGAAGGTTGGGTTTAATTAGTGACAACGCTTGTGTTTATTCCCGGGATTATCCGTATCCTTTACTCCGATTGCCTTGCATTATCTTTCTATCACGCTACCACATTTCAGAAAAGAGATATTGCAAAAGTTTTAGGTTTTTGTTTTGTTAAGTTACCACGTTCCAAGTGTTATGATTACCATAGTTATGTATAAGTACGGAATGGGTTTGTATTGTAAAATGTCGAAAAATGAAGGAACCAATTCCCTCAACATCCACGTGGGTGAAGAAGGGGGTGCTTGGAGTGACAATCCTCTCACCACCCACATGGGTGAAGGAGAGGTGATCGATGGCAGGATTGGTTAGTGGAACAGTGCGGAGGAAATGGAGAAGTGGAGTAGAGGAGTAGAAACTAGCACCTCGTCATCACAGGAAGCCCCGTAGACGGGATGAGTAATGTTTAAAAGGGTTAGAGCCTTATTTTGTAGTACTGTATTGTGGTGTGTGACCCCTCTTTGGTTGGCCAGTCTTGCGTGTTGTTGCCCTTGGTAGCCGCCCGTGTTTGGGTGGCAGGTAAATCTCTCCATTGTAACTTGAGCTGCTGTGGACTTTTTGGGAAGTCGTGTGTATAGCCTCCATGGGGTGGCTCTTTAGTACAACGCAGACAGATGTTTTCGGGGGTAGGGAATAGACCGATCACATCAGGACGTGGGGTAGCGGTGTAGAAGGGGGAGCCTACGGGTTCTCCCAGGACTCGTCTACCACACCGAGTGTGTAGGGCAACCTTGTCTGGTGAACGCCCGCGCTCTACCTACACCTGGGCTTCTGGGGTTCACAGTAGTATTAGGGGTGGAGGGAGGTGTTCTGGGCTGTAATGATTGGGTTAGTTAAAGGTGGGCCACACACAGTTGTAGTTGTTTTGGTTTAATTGTTTATATGTACTACTGGAAGTTTTTTTTTGTAATTGGGTATGTCCAACGATCACGAGGATGGTGCTCTTTCTGACTCCTATGGCTCAGTTGATTAAGTGTAATCGTGTTATGTTTGTGCCCATTTTCTTGTAAGGCACCGTATTGTAATAATTTAGGCTGAAAGTGAGTGAGTAAAAGTCTTAAGGGGGGAAAAAAGCTGTGTAAGGGGTCTAAATTGACTAGGCTTGATTTTGGCAATATTTACACCAAGACTTTTTCTGTTCACTCACTTTAAGCCCAATAATGACCCAGTCAGTGTTGAGATTAGGTGAAATGTTCGGTATTATGTTATTATCGTGATTAAGATATCAGTTGACATATATTAAATTGTAATGACTAGAAAGAAATAATTAAATAGGCCCAATGGTGTCTCATACTGTAGGTACGAGGGTCATTATTCTAACTTTACATTTAAATATAATTGTTTGGTATTGTTATAATAAGTTTAGAAAAGGGGTGTCACAATCGGAGCAATGTTGTTTTGGAGTTAGAATGAAATTTACTTGCTTTGGCCATTTAATCACTTCCAGGTGTATACAGTTAATTGCAAAGCATAACTTTAACTTTGTGAATCTAGTATAATGCTGATATTTGGCCTAATACTTGCTTGTACCGAGTCTCTAGTGTGACACCCTGATTCTGAGGCCTTAGCGACAAGTGCCCACCTCAAGAGGGTTTGACAGGTGGAAATTTATGAGTCCTACCTCCAACTTAAAAATTATAGTCTTACCTAGGATATCGTAAGTAATAGTTAACATGTTTGTGCCTGAAATTCGTTGTATCATATAAAAGTAATTCAATTATCCTTTGAAAGTTTTATTAGACTCTAAGTAAATTGAGGAGCTCATTTAATCAAGGTATGGTTATTGTTGTGACAAAGGACGCTGACCCCGAGTCCTACAGAGCCTAGAGCCGTGGGTGCCAGCGTCATTCCCTCCCAGTCGCCAGCCTCGGGCGGACTAAGGGGAAATATTTGGCTTAACTCAGTTTAAATTTCCCTTTTGTGTTGTGTTTAGATAAAACCTTCAGTTGAAGGTGAGTTGAAATGAATTGTGAAGTACTTAAGATAAGTTTGAGACCATTTTTAAAGCCCAGTTTCTTATATGTAACTACGAAATTATACGACATCCTTTGTCTTGGTCGAAGGTGAAATTATTCATTCCGTCTGATAATTACTCATTTAGATTTCAAATTCCATATTATTTGTCCTGCCAACCTTATTAATTATGTATAAGATAATGTTAATTGTATTATGTTAGTGTAGTATTCTCACAGCAATAAGATCCCGTATGTCGAGTTCAATATAATGTATGTAACTTAATGTAAGCCCACATTCCTGAGTCGTGTGTGTGTATACACTCCGTTTTCTATTTTAAACCATTTTATTTTTGAGGGTCAACTAAGTAAATTATATCTATCTCCAATCCTCCATTTTCTATTTGGACCATTTTTCTTTATATATTTTTGAGGGTCAACTAAGTAAATTTTATCTGTAACCCAATAATGTACATCCTCCCTTTGTTGTCTCTTAATTGATACATTTGACCACTTTTGTAATGTTGATATGAATTAAGATATAGAATTTTATCAGTTTTATTAATGTTAATGTTAATACCAGGTCCCAGGTCAGGAGCGAAGTCCCAGGAGAAGTACCAGGTGCAGAGAGTCCTGTGTCCACCCCAGTGGACATGACCTAGTGGCTGTACTGAGACAGGATGCTGTTGGTGTTATTGAGCCTTGAGCTAACATTCACCCCATTGTGAGCTGTTGTACGCCTTATGAACCTAGTGACCGAGTGTGTGTTTACTAGGGTAGTGGCCTTGGGGTCACCTGTTGAAGGGTTTTAGTTAACTTTGATGTGGTGATAAGAAGTAGTTCATTGCGCCAATAATACCGATATATTCCGTGGTTGACTAAAGTAATAATCGTATTGATTTGTGTATCACAGTGAAAAGTGTATTTCTCTTTACAGTGTTTTAATATAGTTAAGAATACCAAACGGTATATTGTGTTTTTATTTATCCTGTGTCATTTAGACAAATTGCATTCATTTCACCTGTATTTCTTTGCATGCAACGGCCATTAAGCTACCAGAGTAATAAGTTGGACCAATCATCAAGTAAGGAAAAAACACAATAATGGAAAAAAAAGAGAAATAATAAATAAGGCGGGGGTAACAGCAAAGTTCCAGGAACATTGGAAAAGAAAAGTAAAGAATATGAAAACCCCCCCTTACAGTGGTGTATACAGCGGTGGGATAATTCTGGGAAGGTTGGGTTTAATTAGTGACAACGCTTGTGTTTATTCCCGGGATTATCCGTATCCTTTACTCCGATTGCCTTGCATTATCTTTCTATCACGCTACCACATTTCAGAAAAGAGATATTGCAAAAGTTTTAGGTTTTTGTTTTGTTAAGTTACCACGTTCCAAGTGTTATGATTACCATAGTTATGTATAAGTACGGAATGGGTTTGTATTGTAAAATGTCGAAAAATGAAGGAACCAATTCCCTCAACATCCACGTGGGTGAAGAAGGGGGTGCTTGGAGTGACAATCCTCTCACCACCCACATGGGTGAAGGAGAGGTGATCGATGGCAGGATTGGTTAGTGGAACAGTGCGGAGGAAATGGAGAAGTGGAGTAGAGGAGTAGAAACTAGCACCTCGTCATCACAGGAAGCCCCGTAGACGGGATGAGTAATGTTTAAAAGGGTTAGAGCCTTATTTTGTAGTACTGTATTGTGGTGTGTGACCCCTCTTTGGTTGGCCAGTCTTGCGTGTTGTTGCCCTTGGTAGTCGCCCGTGTTTGGGTGGCAGGTAAATCTCTCCATTGTAACTTGAGCTGCTGTGGACTTTTTGGGAAGTCGTGTGTATAGCCTCCATGGGGTGGCTCTTTAGTACAACGCAGACAGATGTTTTCGGGGGTAGGGAATAGACCGATCACATCAGGACGTGGGGTAGCGGTGTAGAAGGGGGAGCCTACGGGTTCTCCCAGGACTCGTCTACCACACCGAGTGTGTAGGGCAACCTTGTCTGGTGAACGCCTGCGCTCTACCTACACCTGGGCTTCTGGGGTTCACAGTAGTATTAGGGGTGGAGGGAGGTGTTCTGGGCTGTAATGATTGGGTTAGTTAAAGGTGGGCCACACACAGTTGTAGTTGTTTTGGTTTAATTGTTTATATGTACTACTGGAAGTTGTTTTTTGTAATTGGGTATGTCCAACGATCACGAGGATGGTGCTCTTTCTGACTCCTATGGCTCAGTTCATTAAGTGTAATCGTGTTATGTTTGTGCCCATTTTCAATGGGCACTGTTGGTGAGAGCGGTCACCCTTCTTTGGGACAGGTTGAATGTGTTACAACAAGAATTGTCGTAACACTACTATTGGCCTTTAGCACAATTTCCTGCAATGAATACTACAGAGAAATTTTATAATACAATGCCTACAACCAGTATCACAGCTCGTTTGTTCCGAACACATACTCCGGAGGGGTCTAGGGTGTCCTATGTCACACTGACTGCACCCTCCCCCCCCCCCCCCTTTTTCTTGAAATTAAACAAAACGTGACTAAAAGGGCCACCTAGACCCTCTGCCGTAAAGCTATACATGGCAAGGAAGGTTTGTCCAGAGCTACTGAAAGGTATCGAGGCAAAAACTCCTGATCAGAGGCCCACAACTGTGTGGACATAATAACTTCCACCGAAAGATTATTAAGGAAACGTAAAGAGGCTGTCCCCTTGCGTAAATCGTGGGTCTTACCCACAACGCCGGGATGCTTCTCTTTAAAGTCCTCGACCAAGAGAGAAGCGCTAGCCAGTGTACGCTCCATCAATCGTTCACCCGGACTTGCGACCCATAAAGCACCCTGGTGATTTAGAGGTGCCACTCTTAAATATTTGGTTAGAGCTTGCACTGGGAAAAAAAGATGGTGCACCTTTCCCCTGTTTAACGCCGGCACCATGAACTCTGAAAACACGTGTTCACTGTGCTCAATCTCGGCTATGAATCCTGGGGAAGGTGCAATGTGAATACACTCATGAAGCCTATCAAACCTGAGGCAATTAGGTGCGTTGCTCATCACCGCCAGCTCAGATACTCTGTTCCCGGTAGCCAAAGCCATAAGGAATACTGCCCTTTTGTAAAATCTGCAGTCTTTGGTACATACGGGAACGAGACTAACGACGATGCTTTGTCCAGAGACCATGTAGGCCTGAGCTGACGGGGAGGTGGGCGGAGTTTAAAACCTGCCCACATAAATCACTTTCAGATAAATGTTTCTGCATGAACAGATAAATTAAATAATAAACAACCAACACCACCGAGGGCAAAGTTTGTTTTGTTCTAAGAATCCGAGACGTAAAAGCTTTCCAATGCGATTGAAACTGTCGCTTTGTAGACTGGGTATATTGATTCGTGAATATCTTGGTCACGTCGCTACCATAAGGTGCTAGCCACTTGGCCTCCTGAATGTCCAAAATGAACAAGTCCGCGAGGTTTCTAGGTTGCCAATTGTGTTCTAAGTGGAACAACCCGACCAGGAGGGACACTGGGTGCGGGCACCACGTGTTCAAATGCTGGTACCACACTGCGCCGGCCACAGGGGCGCGATTAGCGAGACTACGCCTCGCTAATCCTGTAGTTTGTTGACTACGTGGCACATTAGAGACGCGTCTGGCGGCGGAAAAGAGATAAATGGAACTCAACCTGTTCTCGTCCGTAATCAGAGCGTCAGGTCCGCCCGCCGGCGTTATCGTCCGGCGGGTGAGGTACGACTGTGAGTATCGCCATACACCTTGGCTGTGGCTGTCCCTCGCTTGCGAGCTCGGTATACTCCCTGAACGGGAGCCCTCGTCCGAGTCCCGTAAAGGTTTATGATAATTAAAAGCTCCCATAGCTCATTAACACATTGAAAGCAGAGCTGGTGAGCAAAATCATAAAGTATACTAATTAATTTAATTTATATTTAATTGTATTAAAATAAATTACTATAAATAAACACAATATTATCATAATATAATCATAGAAAATATATATGTTTATTATGATTCAGCTATTAAATTATTTCATTAACAAATAAAAATAATATAGGGCTACCTGAGCTTAACGGCGTTGAACATACAGCAATGAGAGGTTCAAGTGCCGACACGACAGAGACTGGGGGAAAACTACCCCGCCCCCGGGAACTACCTGGTCACCTGGTGCAACACCGGTAATCCGCCGTGGAAAGAGAATTTTCCGGGGATTAATGCTCATAGGGTTACACCCAAAAAACGGTACAAAATATGTGCCTCAAAACCGCCGGTCAACGAACCGTAGCACTCCACCACTACTTTTCGTTGTCCTTTAGTATCATATTAAAGATTTCAGCATATCTTTACCTGTCCAGAAGATTTAAGCATATCTTCTGAATCCTCATAAAGATGAAGCATATCTTTAATAAAGATGAAGTCTTTCAAGTATCCCTTTACACTTGAAACACTAGTAAGATTCCGGCATCTTTTTATCCCATAAAAAGTCTTAATCTCTAATCTGGCGTCACCCAGAAGCCCTCATAGATCGCCGTCTTGAAGGCCGTGATACCCTATTGTATCAATCAATTGTCTGGCAAATTATCGCGAATTGCAAATCAGTTAATATAACCACCCAAAGGTACAACCGCCGGGTTTTATATGCAATGTCAAACCAATTGTACCTGCCCCAGACCTCTTTGTAAAAAGGTCGCCGGGAGGGAAAGACTAAACAAACAAACGGCATTGTTTCAATGGCCTATTAAAGATTTCAGCATATCTTTTATCTGTCCAAAATAATTAAGCATAATAATAATAATAATAATAATAGTTCTTAAAGCTAGCGCATGCTAAGCTAGCTAAGGAGAGCTCAATAAGGCCGATTAGGCGTATTTCCATTGGGGTCCTGTACTACTACCCCATCCCTTTGCTCATGAGGGATGGTAACGACTCAGTGCTTGTGAACAATCTTTAATGCGCCGAGCGTGGGCGCGAACCCGGGACTTCTGGGTGGAAGTCCGAGACGCTAGTCACTACACCAAGCGAGCCGCTGGCTCGCATATCTTTATTAAAGATGAAGTCTTTCAAGTAACCCTTTACATTTGAAACACTAGTAAGATTCAGGCATCTTTTTATCCCATAAAAAGTCTAAGCCTATCTTAATCTCTAATCCGGCTTCTCCCAGAAGCCCTCATAGATCGCCGTCTTGAAGGCCGTGATACCCTATTGTATCAATCAATTGTTTGGCAAATTATCTCGAATCGCAAATCCGTTAATATAACCACCCGAAGGTACAACCGCAGGGTTTTATATACAAGGACCCCAATGGAAATACGCCTAACAGCCTTATTGGGCTATCCTTAGTTGGAATTATGCAAGGCTGGTACATGTCATATTTATAACATACTATGTGGTACCAACTCTGTAAATTGCTAACTGAATAAATATTATTATTATTATTATTATTATTATTATTATTATTATTATTATTAATGTCAAACCAATTATACCTGCCCCAGCCCTCTTTGTAAAAAGGTCGCCGGGAGGTAAAGACCAAACAAACAGACAGCATTGTTTCACTGGCTTTGAAAAGCAGAGAAAACCAAGGCCAACAGGTGTCAGCCTGATCACCTAGAAAACTGAGTGGAGTCCCCCTCGACGGGAATAACTCAGGAAGCCTGATCCTAGGCTCGACCATAGAAAACGCAGTTTCTGATGAGCCCTCAAGCGACCAAACTCGTCGGGGTAACTTACCTATTTTAGCCATCCTGACTAAAACTCGGTAAACAAAAACGGTGTTCTCGGAGCAACGAGAAAAACGCCGGAAAGGTAACCCACACTAAACTATACATTACAGGAGGGCGTAATGCATAAAGCAATGAATAACACAGGAAGCCTGCTCCCAGGCTAGACCACAGAAAACGCAGTTTCTTATGAGCCCTCAAGCGACCAAACTCGTCGGGGTAACTTATCTATTTTGAGCCATCCTGACTAAAACTCGGTAAACAAAAACGGTGTTCTCGGAGCAATGAGAAAAAACGTCGGAAAGATAACCTACACCAAACGAGACATTTTAACACATTTCATACAAAGGGTGTGCGCAAAAATAGGGATACCTGAACAGGAGGGCGTAATGCATAAAGTAAAAACCGGGGCAAAGGTAGCCAAGACAGAGACTGGTGGGATAATTACTCCAGGTTCTGCATAGACCCGCCGGGACCCAGCTCTGGAAAAAAAGAAAATTTCCAGGAATTAATGCTCATAAGGTTAACCCAAACATGTTCGCACACAAGTGTTAAATAACCCGCCGGGTAACGAGACGTAATACCCAACGACGACAGCTCGCTACGCGGTGGGGTTTGCTAAATAAAAGATTTCGGAATATCTTAATTTGTCCAAAAGATTTATGAATACACTCTAACATAATATATAAAGACCAGCATGGCGTTTATAACTGATGAAGTCTTTCCGGTGGTGTTTGTTTCAAGATTCAATTTTGGAGAAAAAAAAACTAAAAAAGACGCCGGCCCCCGAATTATCTCGTAGATCAAAAACTGGGAAGCCTGACAAATATACGAGATCTAACTTCTCCCGAATTATCTTTTTAGATCGCCGTATGTTGAAGGCGGCGATACAAAACGTATCCCTCAATTGTCTGGTTAACTAACTGAATCGTAAATTCGTTATTCCCATCCCTCCAAGGAGCACCTGCCGGGTGTGAATATTAGTTTTTAAAAACTTTAACCCCAATTGTGCCCTAAAGCGCCGTATGTTGAAGGAGGCGATACACAATGCATCCCTCAATTGTCTGGTCAACTAAACTGAATTTTGCAAATTCGGTCATCCCACCCTTCCAGGTTGCACCCGCCGGGTGATTTAAAGTTTAAAAGTTAACCCCAAATTTTCCTAACCCTACTTCTTTGTAAAAGATCGCCGGGGAGGAAATACAAAGATCGCGAATTGCAAATCAGTCAATATAACCACCCAAAGGTACAACCGCCGGGTTTTATATGCAATGTCAAACCAATTGTACCTGCCCCAGACCTCTTTGTAAAAAGGTCGCCGGGAGGGAAAGACTAAACAAACAAACGGCATTGTTTCAATGGCTTATTAAAGATTTCAGCATATCTTTCACCTGTCCAAAAGAATTAAGAATAACTTCTTAATCCTCATAAAGATGAAACATATCTTTATTAAAGATGAAGTCTTTCAAGTATCCCTTTACACTTGAGACACTAGTAAGATTCAGGCATCTTTTTATCCCATAAAAAGTCTAAGCCTATCTTAATCTCTAATCCGGCTTCTCCCAGAAGCCCTCATAGATCGCCGTCTTGAAGGCCGTGATACCCTATTGTATCAATCAATTGTTTGGCAAATTATCTCGAATCGCAAATCCGTTAATATAACCACCCGAAGGTACAACCGCCAGGTTTTATATGCAATGTCAAACCAATTATACCTGCCCCAGACCTCTTTGTAAAAAGGTCGCCGGGAGGTAAAGACCAAGCAAACAGACAGCATTGTTTCAATGGCTTTGAAAAGCAGAGATAACCAAGTCCAACAGGTGTCAGCCTGATCACCTAGAAAACTGTGTGGAGCCCCCCTCGACGGGAATAAACCAGGAAGCCTGATCCCAGGCTCGACCTTAGAAAACGCAGTTTCTGATGAGCCCTCAAGCGACCAAACACGTCGGGGTAACTTACCTATTTTAGCCATCCTGACTAAAACTCGGTAAACAAAAACGGTGTTCTCGGAGCAACGAGAAAAATGCCGGAAAGGTAACCCACACTAAACTATACATTACAGGAGGGCGTAATGCATAAAGCAATGAATAACACAGGAAGCCTGATCCAAGGCTCGACCACAGAAAACGCAGTTTCTTACGAGCCCTCAAGCGACCAAACTCGTCGGGGTAACTTACCTATTTTGAGCCATCCTAACTAAAACTCGGTAAACAAAAACGGTGTTCTCGGAGCAACGAGAAAAAACGCCGGAAAGGTAACCCACTCCAAACGAGACATTTTAACACATTTTATACAAAGGGTGTGCGCAAAAATAGGGATACCTGAACAGGAGGGCGTAATTCATAAAGCAAAAACCGGGGCAAAGGTAGCCATGACAGAGACTGGTGGGATACTTACTCCAGGTTCTGCATAGACCCGCCGGGACCCAGCTCTGGAAAAAAAGAAAATTTCCAGGAATTAATGCTCATAAGGTTAACCCAAACATGTTCACACACAAGTGTTAAATAACCCGCCGGGTAACGAGACGTAATACTCAACGACTACAGCTCGCTACGCGGTGGGGTTTCCTAAGTAAAAGATTTCAGAATATCTTAATTTGTCCAAAAGATTTATGAATACCCTCTGACATAATATATAAAGACCAGCATGGCGTTTATAACTGATTAAGTCTTTCCGGTGGTGTTTGTTTCAAGATTCAATTTTGGAAAAAAAAAAAAAAAAAGACGCCGGCCCCCGAATTATCTCGTAGATAAAAAACTGGGAAGCCTGACAAATATACGAGATCTAACTTCTCCCAAAGTATCTTTTTAGATCGCCGTATGTAGAAGACGGCGATACAAAACGTATCCCTCAATTGTCTGGTTAACTAACTGAATTGTAAATTCGTTATTCCCACCCTTCCAGGGAGCACCCGCCGGGTGTGAATATTAGTTTAAAAAACGTTAACCCCAATTGTGCCTTAAATTGCCGTATGTTGAAGGAGGCGATACACAATGCATCCCTCAATTGTCTGGTCAACTAAACTGAATTTTGCAAATTCGGTTATCCCACCCTACCAGGTTGCACCCGCCGGGTGATTTAAAGTTTAAAAGTTAACCCCAATTGTTCCTAACCCCACATCTATGTAAAAGATCGCCGGGGAGGAAATACAACAACAGCATAGTTTTATATTGGCTTTGCAAAACCGAAAAAACTACAAACAACACGTGTCCGTATGACCACTGTTAGATGGGTACAGCCAATCCGCCGGGAATCAGAAAGAGCCTGAAGCAGGCACCCCAGAGACGCAGTCCTTGGGAGCCACAGACACCCACTCGCCGGGGAAACAAGCCTGTTTTTAAACCGCGCGTGGCCAAAACTCGGCAACCAGCCGGGTTTTTTCATGGTGTAACCGAGAAAAACCCGCCGGAAATAATCCACCCCGTCCAGATACCATCTGAACGCAACACAGGACCGAGGCGTAGCCAAAACACAACTAACGCCGGGCCCAACATAGTCCGTGGAATTAGCCAATACACAACTAACCCAGGACACATAAATAGTCCGTGGAATTAGCCAATACACAACTAAACCAGGACACACATCACACAGTAGTACATATTTAGAAAATAAATCAATAACACTTGTATACGTGGTAAAGCTACGAGAGGCTGGCTAGGCCTAGGCAGACGGATAACATTAACATGTCGGAATATAAACAAAAAGCACTGAATTATATCACAACAGGAACCACCGCCAACACACCACTGTAGCAAATACTTCCAGCAAAGGGAAGAACTGACTCGGGACCCAGAAAAAACTTCACTAAGTGAAGAAAAATACACTGGGAACGTCAGCATAAATACGCTACCTCATCAGAAAGATAAAAGGAAGCAATAACGCGTAATGAAAGCCGCCTGAATCACAAAGCTAGCTAACTGTGAAAAAGTTCACCTGTCCACAAACGGACCACGAGGGTACATCCGAAATAGATGCCCCAAACACACGACCCAAATACTCTGCACTGCGGGCAACCAGCCCATGACACTCCTGCTACGCATATCCTAACCTTACTCGATACATCCCGGAGTAAACAAATGAGAAAAAACTCACTAGGGACGCAGCAAATGCGGAACAAGCGGAGCGTGGAGAGACACGTCCGGACCGGCTGACCGCAGAGCAGAGAAGGAAGAATGACGCCTGAATCAGCGTCTGGTCAAAGATCCACACAAGTACATCTACGATATGATGGAAAGCTTATTGGATAGTTATTCTTATTTTCTTTTTGTTTTTTATTTTTTACAAAGTTTTTTTCGTAGTGAGAACCCAATTCATAATGACTGAAGCCATGAGTGAGGTCACGTGCGCTCATGATGAAGGCTCCTCAGATTTTAAATGCTCTGCGCGGTAGATTCAAACTACGGCGGATTAGTTTTTGAAGAGGATGCCTTATGTAATAGGCATGTTCGTCAATGATGGAGGGGCCACTAATAAATAAATCTTTTGGACAAATTAAGATATTCTGATATCTTTTACTTAGGAAACCCCACCGCGTAGCGAGCTGTAGTCGTTGAGTATTACGTCTCGTTACCCGGCGGGTTATTTAACACTTGTGTGCGAACATGATTGGGTTAACCTTATGAGCATTAATTCCTGGAAATTTTCTTTTTTTCCAGAGCCGGAAATTTTGGTCCCGGCGGGTCTATGCAGAACCTGGAGTAAGTTTCCCACCAGTCTCTGTCATGGCTACCTTTGCCCCGGTTTTTGCTTTATGCATTACGCCCTCCTGTTCAGGTATCCCTATTTTTGCGCACACCCTTTGTATAAAATGTGTTAAAATGTCTCGTTTGGTGTGGGTTACCTTTCCGGCGTTTTTCTCGTTGCTCCGAGAACACCGTTTTTGTTTACCGAGTTTTAGTCAGGATGGCTAAAATAGGTAAGTTACCCCGACGAGTTTGGTCACTTGAGGGCTCATCTGAAACTGCGTATTCTGTGGTCGAGCCTGGGATCAGGCTTCCTGTGTTATTCATTGCTTTATACATTACGCCCTCCTGTAATGTCTCGTTTAGTGTGGGTTACCTTTCCGGCGTTTTTCTCGTTGCTCCGAGAACACCGTTTTTGTTTACCGAGTTTTAGTCAGGATGGCTAAAATAGGTAAGTTACCCCGACGAGTTTGGTAGCTTGAGGGCTCATCAGAAACTGCGTTTTCTATGGTCGAGCCTGGGGTCAGGCTTCCTGGGTTATTCCCGTCGAGGGGGG
This sequence comes from Paralithodes platypus, assembly GCA_032716605.1. Lineage (NCBI taxonomy): Eukaryota > Metazoa > Arthropoda > Malacostraca > Decapoda > Lithodidae > Paralithodes > Paralithodes platypus. Next base: position 23,760,492 of record CM064511.1, on the reverse strand, counting down.
CTCCACACAGTTATCTAGGTGATCATGCTGACACCTGTTGGACATGGTTTTCTCTGCTTTTCAAAGCCATTGAAACAATGCTGTCTGTTTGTTTGGTCTTTCCCTCCCGGCGACCTTTTTACAAAGAGGTCTGGGGCAGGTATAATTGGTTTGACATTGCATATAAAACCCGGCAGTTGTACCTTCGGGTGGTTATATTAACGGATTTGCGATTCGCGATAATTTGCCAAACAATTGATTGATACAATAGGGTATCACGGCCTTCAAGACGGCGATCTATGAGGGCTTCTGGGAGAAGCCGGATTAGAGTTTAAGATAGGCTTAGACTTTTTATGGGATAACAAGATGCTTGAATCTTACTAGTGTTTCAAGTGTAAAGGGATACTTGAAAGACTTCATCTTTAATAAAGATATGCTTCATCTTTATGAGGATTCAGAAGTTATGCTTAATTCTTTTGGACAGGTAAAAGATATGCTGAAATCTTTAATAAGCCATTGAAACAATGCTGTTTGTTTGTTTAGTCTTTCCCTCCTGGCGACCTTTTTACAAAGAGGTCTGGGGCAGGTACAATTGGTTTGACATTGCATATATAACCCGGCGGTTGTACCTTCGGGTGGTTATATTAACTGATTTGCAATTCGCGATAATTTGCCAAACAATTGATTGATACAATAGGGTATCACGGCCTTCAAGACGGCGATCTATGAGGGCTTCTGGGAGAAGCTGGATTAGAGATTAAGATAGGCTTAGACTTTTTATGGGATAAAAAGATGCCGGAATCTTACTAGTGTTTCACTGTTTCAAGTGTATAGGGATACTTGAAAGACTTCAAAAGTAGTGGTGGAGTGCTACGGTTCGTTGACCGGCGGTTTTGTGGCACATATTTTGTACCATTTTTTGGGTGTAACCCTATGAGCATTAATCCCCGGAAATTTCTCTTTCCAGGGCGGAGTACCGGTGTTGCACCAGGTGACCAGGTAGTTCCCGGGGGCGGGGTAGTTTTCCCCCAGTCTCTGTCGTGTCGGCACTTGAACCTCTCATTGCTGTATGTTCAACGCCGTTAAGCTCAGGTATCCCTATCTTATTTTTGTTTGTTAATGAAATAATTTAATAGCTGAATCATAATAAACATATATTTTCTATGATTATATTATGAAAATATTGTGTTTATTTATAGTAATTTATTTTAATACAATTAAATATATATTAAATTAATTAGTATACTTTATGATTTTGCTCACCAGCTCTGCTTTCAATGTGTTAATGAGCTATGGGAGCTTTTAATTATCATAAACCTTTACGGGACTCGGACAAGGGCTTCCATTCAGAGAGTATACCGAGCTCGCAAGCGAGGGACAGCCACAGCCAAGGTGTATGGCGATACTCACAGTCCTGGCAGGACAGCACACATCCCTTTGTGACTCAACTAGTGCTGACGTCCACCGGGATGCCGATGTACCATCTTCTATCCCAGTTTTAACATGGCAACATGTGGAGGTCCCGGCTTCGGCGGGATCTTCCCATGATAGGCCAGACTTAACGGATGAAGAACAACGATCTCTGGTCTCAGAGATGGAGGTTGAAGAGTCCAGTCACCTTCTAGGCGACTCTCAGGGTACTGTCGAATCTCCACGGAGTTCGTCATCGGCTAGGTATGTACCAGCGGAAGAGATTGATGGACTACTATTGAATGCACTTAATAGGTTCTTTGGCCCTACGCCGGAAACTCCTTTTGATACGGGAGATCCCGCGATGTCGACGATTGTGCGACCTCTGGCTACATCCTTTGCTTTAGCTAAAATACCTAACCATCCTCCTGTGTCAGATCCAATTTCCAATGTGCCAGGCACAGCAGCTCTCACTACTTCCACTGTGCGAGTCTTATCAGACATATCTCCCCCTCCTTTAGACAAGGCGCCAGTTAAAAAACAGGAGCTATGCCTCTTTTATACGGGCCGGATGAGTCAGGGGTAACAATGTTACGGAAATGTTTTGGATGTTCATATTAAGGACATTCCAGGTTCTTATAACCATGACTTATTCTTCCCACCAAATCCCTCCAGAACGCCATTCTTGGTTCTCTCTTCAGGTTTTTGGTGCCGGCGGAGTCCCCTCTGCTTGGCTGCACCCCCCACAATTGGCAGCCTAGAAACCTCGCGGACTTGTTCATTATGGACATTCAGGAGGCCAAGTGGCTAGCACCATATGGTAGCGACGTGACCAAGATATTCACGATCAATATACCCAGTCTACAAAGCGACAGTTTCAATCGCATTGGCAAGCTTTTACGTCTCGGATTCTTAGAACAAAAACAAACTGTGCCCTCGGTGGCGTTGGTTGTTAATTATTTAATTTATCTGTTCATGCAGAAACATTTATCTGAAAGTGATTTATGTGGGCAGGTTTTAAACTCCGCCCACCTCCCCATCAGCTCAGGCCTACATGGTCTCTGGACAAAGCATCGTCGTTATTCTCGTTTCTGTATGTACCAAAGACTGCATATTTTACAAAAGGGCAGTATTCCTTATGGCTTTGGCTACTGGGAACAGAGTATCTGAGCTGGCGGCGATGAGCAACGCACCTAATTGCCTCAGGTTTGATAGGCTTCATGAGGGTATTCACATTGCACCTTCCCCAGGATTCATAGCCAAGATTGAGCACAGTGAACACGTGTTTTCAGAGTTCACGGTGCCGGCGTTAAAAAGGGGAAAGGTGCACCATCTTTTTTGGCCTAGTGCAAGCTCTAACCAAATATTTAAGAGTGGCACCTCTAAATCACCAGGGTGCTTTATGGGTCGCAAGTCTGGGTGAACGCTTGATGGAGCGTACACTGGCTTCTCTCTTGGTCGAGGACTTTAAAGAGAAGAATCCCGGCGTTGTGGGTAAGACCCACGATTTACGTATGGGGACAGCCTCTTTACGTTTCCTTAATAATCTTTCGGTGGAAGTTATTAAGTCCACACAGTTGTGGGCCTCTAATCAGGAGTTTTTGCCTCGATTCCTTTCAGTAGCTCTGGACAAACCTTCCTTGCCATGTATAGCTTTACGGCAGAGAGTCTAGGTGGCCCTTTTAGTCACGTTTTGTTTAATTTCAAGAAAAAGGGGGGGGGAGGGTGCAGTCAGTGTGACATAGGACACCCTAGACCCCTCCGGAGTATGTGTTCGGAACATACGAGCTGTGATACTGGTTGTAGGCATTGTATTATAAAATTTCTCTGTAGTATTCATTGCGGGAAATTGTGCTAAAGGCCAATAATAGTGTTACAACAATTCTTGTTGTAAGTAGCTTTGGCTGTGAAGCAATAGATTTTTGAGAAATCTCGGTAGTTGCAACTACGACTTTTACTTTTGAAGTAATTACTTCTGCATAAGTACATGAGTTCAGTACTTCTACGAATGTACAAGAATTCATTTATGTTTGGTTATATTTTTAGGAATATATCCACTAGTTAATGGGGTTTATATGTGCACATGTAAACTTATAAGTTTTTAGTTTTCACCACTTACTTTAAGTGGGGTGCCTTCTTAACTAGCAGATCTGTGCACAGAGTCTCAGAGTTAACCCTTTTTCAAGCAGGCTTCTTTGAAGCACGCTCCTGCTTGTACCCCTTTTTGAAGATTTAGGCTGTATAAAGTTTATGCACCCGAATATCTCTTTTTTACAAAAGTAAGAATACTAGGCCTATGTGGTTGTTTGATTTTCTGCTTTTCTAGAGTTATGATATGATTACGAATGTCCCCCTCCAGTCTTAGAAATCAGGCATGTTCGTCAATGATGGAGGGGCCACTAATAAATTATAGGTTTGACTCCTGTAAGGAGATAAAGAAAACCTAATATTTAGTAGTGGCTCCGTAATCATTGACGACTGGGGCCCTCCCGACCATCCCCTTCCCATTCGTTGATGTATTAAGGATTTTGGTTTACTTGATATGTCAGTGAAGGAAGTATGACGCCTGAATCAGCGTCTGGTCAAAGATCCACACAAGTACATCCACGATATGATGGAAAGCTTATTAGATAGTTATTCTTATATTCTTTTTGTTTTTTATTTTTTACGAAGTTTTTTCGTAGTGAGAACCCAATTCATAATGACTGAAGCCATGAGTGAGGTCGCGTGCGCTCATGATGAAGGCTCCTCAGATGTTAAATGCTCTGCGCGGTAGATTCAAACTACGGCGGATTAGTGTTTGAAGAGGATGCCTTATGTAATAGGCATGTTCGTCAATGATTACGGGGCCACTACTAAATATTAGATTTTTCTTTATCTCCTTACAGGAGTCAAACCTATAATACACACCTTCCTTTTTTATCACTCTGTATCGCCCTTTCCCATAAAAGTCAGACAAGCCACACACCTGCCCCTGTTTCACAAATAGGAAACCCTCACCCCTATGCCTCTGTTTTAAGGTTAAGTTCTGTATGTATGTGAGAAGTAAGAACTATGCTTTACAATGTTCGTTAAGCTCGGTTAACACATGCACGAATTAACGTCCCGTCCGTCCCCGACCCCTTAATTTGCTGTGCCTAGGCGGCGTCCTTTTTGTGCAGCATAAAATGGTCCGTGTGGGTCGGGGCAACTGCCAGAAAACGTGTTATGTCAGGGACACCCACAGGACACACACGGACATACACGGGAGCAGTCGTCGTCTAGACGCAGCCTGGTGGCATCTAGACGACGACTGCTTCCGTGTGTGTCCGTGTGTGTCCCGTGGGTGTCCCGGCAAAAAAACGTTGGAACGGCCCTAGTGGCCATCGTGGCCACATGGGGCCTCCAGATTGATGCCGTCCTACCTATTTTCTTGGTCGGGGACGGACGTGACGTTAATTCGTGCATGTATGAACCGAGCTTTACTCCTTTTATTCTCATTACGTATGTATAACTTTTTCCCTATGCCATGATGTAATTCTAAGTGTATAGGTATGCAGCCTAAAGCGAGTAATAAAAACTCCCAAGACCTATATATATATCTTAAGACTCTCGCTACCACCATTTCTACACCTATACCCACACCCATGTACATGTCTTCTTTTTTTGATCACCCTGTATTCCCCTTTCCCATAAAAATCAGACAAACCACACACCTGCCCCTGTTCCACAAATAGAGAAACCTCACTCCTATGCCTCTGTTAAAAGTTAAGTCCTATATGTAGGTAAGAAGTAATAACTTCACTTTACAATGTTCGTTACTCCCTTCTATAACAATTATATATGTATAACTATTTCCCTATGTCAGGATTTGAGTATATTCTAAATGTATGGGTATGTATCCAAATTACGAGTAACATAACTCCAGTACCTAGATACATATATATTATATCTTAGGACTCTCGCTACCACCATCTCTACACCTACAACAACACCCCTGTACATGTCTTCCCTTTTGATCACCCTGTATCGCCCTTTCCCAAAAAAATCAGACCAGACACGTACCTGTGGCCGGCTCCCAGTAGCCTCGCTCGAGGCTCCCTCAGTTCAACCCAAGACTTCCTTATTCCCTTAAATATGCTTATTATAAATGATAGATCAAGGCCCCTCCCGACCAGTATATTTCCTGGCCATACTCTGCTGTCCCTCACATACTATCCACTAGAAATAACAACCCCTCTACCCTCTAACCCCGACCCACGAATGATGGGCCGTGCGAGGCTAGGACAACAACCTCTTGACCCCCTAAAAACCCTGCTACCCCCTTGACCTTTACACTGAAGGAAATCAACCCCCACCACCAACCACAGCAATATTAAATATGAAAACCTATCCACCTCAGCCAAGAGTACCCAGAGATCAAAAGTAGAATCCTTGAACAGATTAAATTAACCTAGGAAACTAGATGCCCCCTATCATGAAGGTGCGGCCCCCACCATACCCCAAGGGACCCATAAGGCCCCAAGCACGCCAGCCACGCGTAGTAATGCCTTTGACCCACCGGCGACCCACCACCATTCTTGCCAAACACCAGGTAAGTTATGATCTGATTATGAACCAACCCCTATTCTTATTGAAGTCTGCTATCCTTCCTGACCATTAGCAATACCCAAAAACTATACCTAAACTCATTTCTGTACTCGTAATAGCTTGCCAGCTAAAGGAGAGAAATAAAACTTGTGTTTAACGCTGACAATCACACCCAGCATTGGCCTGTATCGCGCCACACAAAGTAATTCCCCCCTTGACCATAGATCACTCTCCAAGATGATACTACTAACTCTTGTTAGAACTAAATGTCTAAAGAAGAACACCTATCATAAAGCCCCATATGTTGAAAGTAATAAGACCCCCTTGATACCCCCCCCCCCTAAGTTCAGCAGAACAAATAAACTCCTTCTTAACTTTGACATCCAGTAATACCCCAGTTCACCCCCCCTCTTGACCAGCCCTATAAATGCTTCCGCCAGGACCAAACTCAGGCAGTTAATAATTAGCTTTCAATCATCGGCCTCCCGCTCTGTAGAAAGTCTAGTTATACTCCCCACCTCAAGAATAGTTACTGATAAACAGCATCCCGTAGTCTTTAATCTATCTGTGAGCTATAGCTAAACCTTTTGTGAATTCAGTATTACTTACGGCATCCTGTTGGGTAATATTGGAAACATAGATAACCTAGTTATATACAAACATTAACTGTATTACAAACTAATAGTGGTATGTCCTCTGCTACTTTAGTTTATAACCAGTTATAGAGTGCCCATTAATTCTGGCATCCCAGAATCCAATAGTTACCCATACGAGTACGTTTTCTATCATAGTTAACATCTTGGTCGTCGCAGGCTTCCCTACCGACTGGTAACTTAACTAAATAGATTATACCAAACACTTGACTCACATAGATCTAGGACAGAAAGATCTTTTGTGTTAGAAGGGATTATGCGAGAAACGCTTAATTGAACACTGCATATATGATTCCTATATAGGTACCAATTGTCTGCGGCCTCCCGTACAGGAATGGTAACTGAAAGGTTTTAAAACCGCCCGAGTTCCTTGAACCTCTTTCAAAGGTTAGTGACTGTCAAGAAAGTTACTTCACTAGACTATCTTGCGTTTGTCCGATGTCTTGTTAACACTCAACGAGCGGCTAGGTTAGTAACTTCTACTACCTGCCAAGCCTAAACAAGCTTCATTCCATGCTCTTTTTCATGCATAAAGAAGAGATGTATCCGTGAAAGGGCTTTAATTGAGCTTTCCAATGACATATGAACCATCCTTCTACGATCACGGGTTTTCTTGCAACGATCGTGCAACACGAAGGAAAAATTCCTAAAATACAGTAATTTCCTTACATTATTGGTTTGACTCCTGTAAGGAGATAAAGAAAACCTAATATTTAGAAGTGGCCCCGTAATCATTGACGAACATGCCTATTACATAAAGCATCCTCTTCAAACACTAATCCGCCGTAGTTTGAATCTACCGCGCAGAGCATTTAAAATCTGAAGAGCCTTCATCATGAGCGCACGCGACCTCACTCATGGCTTCAGTCATTATGAATTGGGTTCTCACTACGAAAAAACTTTGTAAAAAATAAAAAAGAAAAAGAAAAATAAGAATAACTATCCAATAAGCTTTCCATCATATCGTGGATGTACTTGTGTGGATCTTTGACCAGACGCTGATTCAGGCGTCATTCTTCCTTCACTGACATATCAAGTAAACCAAAATCCTTAATACATCAACGAATGGGAAGGGGATGGTCGGGAGGGCCCCAGTCGTCAATGATTACGGGGCCACCACTAAATATTAGGTTTTCTTTATCTCCTTACAGGAGTCAAACCTATAATTTATTAGTGGCCCCTCCATCATTGACGAACATGCCTGATTTCTAAGACTGGAGGGGGACATTCGTAATCATATCATAACTCTAGAAAAGCAGATAATCAAACAACCACATAATATTCTTACTTTTGTAAAAAAGAGATATTCGGGTGCATAAACTTTATACAGCCTAAATCTTCAAAAAGGGGTACAAGCAGGAGCGTGCTTCAAAGAAGCCTGCTTGAAAAAGGGTTAACTCTGAGACTCTGAGCACAGATCTGCTAGTTAAGAAGGCACCCCACTTAAAGTAAGTGGGGAAAACTAAAAACTTATAAGTTTACATGTGCACATATAAACCCCATTAACTAGTGGATATATTCCTAAAAATATAACCAAACATAAATGAATTCTTGTACATTCGTAGAAGTACTGAACTCGTGTACTTATGCAGAAGTAATTACTGCAAAAGTAAAAGTCGTAGTTGCCACTACCAAGATTTCTCAAAAATCTATTGCTTCACAGCCAAAGCTACTTACAAAAAGAATTGTCGTAACACTACTATTGGCCTTTAGCACAATTTCCCGCAATGAATACTACAGAGAAATTTTATAATACAATGCCTACAACCAGTATCACAGCTCGTATGTTCCGAACACATACTACGGAGGGGTCTAGGGTGTCCTATGTCACACTGACTGCACCCTTCCCCCCCCCCCCCCTTGTTCTTGAAATTAAACAAAACGTGACTAAAAGGGCCACCTAGACCCTCTGCCGTAAAGCTATACATGGCAAGGAAGGTTTGTCCAGAGCTACTGAAAGGTATTGAGGCAAAAACTCCTGATTAGAGGCCCACAACTGTGTGGACATAATAACTTCCACCGAAAGATTATTAACCTCTGAAGTGCGCATGGGGGTAAATGGAAACGTCCCCCTGTGCTGACGTATTTGAGGTGTTTCCGTCACTAAAATATTCATTGTGCCATTAATAGCATTAATACTTATCCATATGCGCCTATTATGGGTTGATTATAAAGGTATTAACCTGAAACAACAATAAAACGTGTGAAAACAGCGTTTGGATGGTCAAAATCGGAGATATAGCCCGCGAGTTGTATAATGTATGGGTGAGGCAAGCTACTTTCCCGCCAATTTCCCCCAAGGCCACTGAGACACAGTCGATCGATACTCTCTCTCTCTCTCTTGCACTCGCTTGCCATCAGTGATGACAACACCCTGCTTGCAACTCGCTAATGTTAGCACGAAAATATACCTCAGAATAAGGGAATAACAGGGAAAATAGGTGATAACTGAAGGAGAGGAGGAAAGTGGGGGAGGTAGAGGACTGAGATTTTGCATGGCCCAGGGGCCAAAAAAAAATTAAAAAATTAAAAAATAAATATTTTTTTTTTTTTTTTTTTTCAATGTCAAAAGTTGATTTTTTTTTCACTCACTCATAAGAGTCTCCCCGCAGTCCGCCGGGAGAACTCTTAAGAGTCTCCCAGCAGTTCCCGGGTTAAGGAAACGTAAAGAGGCTGTCCCCTTGCATAAATCGTGGGTCATACCCACAACGCCGGGATGCTTCTCTTTAAAGTCCTCGACCAAGAGAGAAGCCAGTGTACGCTCCATCAATCGTTCACCCAGACTTGCGACCCATAAAGCACCCTGGTGATTTAGAGGTGCCACTCTTAAATATTTGGTTAGAGCTTGCACTGGGCAAAAAAGATGGTGCACCTTTCCCCTGTTTAACGCCGGCACCGTGAACTCTGAAAACACATGTTCACTGTGCTCAATCTCGGCTATGAATCCTGGGGAAGGTGCAATGTGAATACACTCATGAAGCCTATCAAACCTGAGGCAATTAGGTGCGTTGCTCATCGCCGCCAGCTCAGATACTCTGTTCCCGGTAGCCAAAGCCATAAGGAATACAGCCCTTTTGTAAAATCTGCAGTCTTTGGTACATACGGGAACGAGAATAACAACGATGCTTTGTCCAGAGACCATGTAGGCTTGAGCTGATGGGGAGGTGGGCGGAGTTTAGAACCTGCCCACATAAATCACTTTCAGATAAATGTTTCTGCATGAACAGATAAATTAAATAATAAACAACCAACGCCACCGAGGGCACAGTTTGTTTTTGTTCTAAGAATCCGAGGAGGGACACTGGGTGCGGGCACCACGTGTTCAAATGCTGGTACCACACTGCGCCGGCCACAGGGGCGCGATTAGCGAGACTACGCCTCGCTAATCCTGTAGTTTGTTGACTACGTGGCACATTAGAGACGCGTTTGGCGGCGGAAAAGAGATAAATGGAACTCAACCTGTTCTCGTCCGTCATCAGAGCGTCAGGTCCGCCCACCGGCATTATCATCAGGCGGGTGAGGTACGACTGTGAGTATCGCCATACACCTTGGCTGTGGCTGTCCCTCGCTTGCGAGCTCGGTATACTCCCTGAACGGGAGCCCTCGTCCGAGTCCCGTAAAGGTTTATGATAATTAAAAGCTCCCATAGCTCATTAACACATTGAAAGCAGAGCTGGTGAGCAAAATCATAAAGTATACTAATTAATTTAATTTATATTTAATTGTATTAAAATAAATTACTATAAATAAACACAATATTATCATAATATAATCATAGAAAATATATATGTTTATTATGATTCAGCTATTAAATTATTTCATTAACAAATAAAAATAAGATAGGGCTACCTGAGCTTAACGGCGTTGAACATACAGCAATGAGAGGTTCAAGTGCCGACACGACAGAGACTGGGGGAAAACTACCCCGCCCCCGGGAACTACCTGGTCACCTGGTGCAACACCGGTAATCCGCCCTGGAAAGAGAATTTTCCGGGGATTAATGCTCATAGGGTTACACCCAAAAAACGGTACAAAATATGTGCCTCAAAACTGCCGTTCAACGAACCGTAGCACTCCACCACTACTTTTCGTTGTCCTTTAGTATCATATTAAAGATTTCAGCATATCTTTACCTGTCCAGAAGATTTAAGCATATCTTCTGAATCCTCATAAAGATGAAGCATATCTTTATTAAAGATGAAGTCTTTCAAGTATCCCTTTACACTTGAAACACTAGTAAGATTCTGGCATCTTTTTATCCCATAAAAAGTCTAAGCCTATCTTAATCTCTAATCTGGCGTCACCCAGAAGCCCTCATAGATCGCCGTCTTGAAGGCCGTGATACCCTATTGTATCAATCAATTGTTTGGCAAATTATCGCGAATTGCAAATCAGTTAATATAACCACCCAAAGGTACAACCGCCGGGTTTTATATGCAATGTCAAACCAATTGTACCTGCCCCAGACCTCTTTGTAAAAAGGTCGCCGGGAGGGAAAGACTAAACAAACAAACGTCATTGTTTCAATGGCTTATTAAAGATTTCAGCATATCTTTTATCTGTCCAAAAGAATTAAGCATAACTTCTTAATCCTCATAAAGATGAAGCATATCTTTAGTAAAGATGAAGTCTTTCAAGTAACCCTTTACACTTGAAACACTAGTAAGATTCAGGCATCTCTATATCCCATAAAAAGTCTAAGCCTATCTTAATCTCTAATCCGGCTTCTCCCAGAAGCCCTCATAGATCGCCGTCTTGAAGGCTGTGATACCCTATTGTATCAATCAATTGTTTGGCAAATTATCTCGAATCGCAAATCCGTTAATATAACCACCCGAAGGTACAACCGCCGGGTTTTATATACAAGGACCCCAATGGAAATATGCCTAACGGCTTATTGGGCTATCCTTAGTTGGAATTATGCAAGGCTGGTACATGTCATATTATAACATACTATGTGGTACCAACTCTGTAAATTGCTAACTGAATAAATATTATTATTATTATTATTATTAATGTCAAACCAATTATACCAGCCCCAGACCTCTTTGTAAAAAGGTCGCCGGGAGGTAAAGACCAAACAAACAGACAGCATTGTTTCAATGGCTTTGAAAAGCAGAGAAAACCAAGGCCAACAGGTGTCAGCCTGATCACCTAGAAAACTGAGTGGAGCCCCCCTCGACGGGAATAACTCAGGAAGCCTGATCCCAGGCTCGACCATAGAAAACGCAGTTTCTGATGAGCCCTCAAGCGACCAAACTCGTCGGGGTAACTTACCTATTTTAGCCATCCTGACTAAAACTCGGTAAACAAAAACGGTGTTCTCGGAGCAACGAAGAAAAACGCCGGAAAGGTAACCCACACTAAACTATACATTACAGGAGGGTGTAATGCATAAAGCAATGAATAACACAGGAAGCCTGCTCCCAGGCTCGACCACAGAAAACGCAGTTTCTTATGAGCCCTCAAGCGACCAAACTTGTCGGGGTAACTTACCTATTTTGAGCCATCCTGACTAAAACTCGGTAAACAAAAACGGTGTTCTCGGAGCAATGAGAAAAAACGCCGGAAAGGTAACCCATACCAAACGAGACATTTTAACACATTTCATACAAAGGGTGTGCGCAAAAATAGGGATACCTGAACAGGAGGGCGTAATGCATAAAGCATAAATCGGGTCAAAGGTAGCCATGACAGAGACTGGTGGGATAATTACTCCAGGTTCTGCATAGACCCGCCGGGACCCAGCTCTGGAAAAAAAGAAAATTTCCAGAAATTAACGCTCATAAGGGTAACCCAAACATGTTCGCACACAAGTGTTAAATAACCCGCCGGGTAACGAGACGTAATACTCAACGACGACAGCTCGCTACGCGGTGGGGTTTCCCAAGTAAAAGATTTCAGAATATCTTAATTTGTCCAAAAGATTTATGAATACCCTCTGACATAATATATAAAGACCAGCATGGCATTTATAACTGATGAAGTCTTTCCGGTGGTGTTTGTTTCAAAATTCAATTTTGGAGAAAAAAAAACTAAAAAAGACGCCGGCCCCCGAATTATCTCGTAGATCAAAAACTGGGAAGCCTGACAAATATACGAGATCTAACTTCTCCCGAAGTATCTTTTTAGATCGCCGTATGTTGAAGGCGGCGATACAAAACGTATCCCTCAATTGTCTGGTTAACTAACTGAATCGAAAATTAGTTATTCCCATCCCTCCAAGGAGCACCCGCCGGGTGTGAATATTAGTTTTAAAAAACGTTAACCCCAATTGTGCCCTAAAGCACCGTATGTTGAAGGAGGCGATACACAATGCATCCCTCAATTGTCTGGTCAACTAAACTGAATTTTGCAAATTTGGGCATCCCACCCTTCCAGGTTGCACCCGCCGGGTGATTTAAAGTTTAAAAGTTAACCCCAAATGTTCCTAACCCCACTTCTTTGTAGAAGATCGCCGGGGAGGAAATAAAAAGATCGCGAATTGCAAATCAGTCAATATAACCACCCAAAGGTACAACCGCCGGGTTTTATATGCAATATCAAACCAATTGTACCTGCTCCAGACCTCTTTGTAAAAAGGTCGCCGGGAGGGAAAGACTAAACAAACAAACGGCATTGTTTCAATGGCTTATTAAAGATTTCAGCATATCTTTCACCTGTCCAAAAGAATTAAGAATAAATTCTTAATCCTCATAAAGATGAAGCATATCTCTATTAAAGATGAAGTCTTTCAAGTATCCCTTTACACTTGAGACACTAGTAAGATTCAGGCATCTTTTTATCCCATAAAAAGTCTAAGCCTATCTTAATCTCTAATCCGGCTTCTCCCAGAAGCCCTCATAGATCGCCGTTTTGAAGGCCGTGATACCCTATTGTATCAATCAATTGTTTGGCAAATTATCTCGAATCGCAAATCCGTTAATATAACCACCCGAAGGTACAACCGCCGGGTTTTATATGCAATGTCAAACCAATTATACCTGCCCCAGACCTCTTTGTAAAAAGGTCGCCGGGAGGTAAAGACCAAACAAACAGACAGCATTGTTTCAATGGCTTTGAAAAGCAGAGAAAACCAAGTCCAACAGGTGTCAGCCTGATCACCTAGAAAACTGAGTGGAGCCCCCCTCGACGGGAATAAACCAGGAAGCCTGATCCCAGGCTCGACCATAGAAAACGCAGTTTCTGATGAGCCCTCAAGCGACCAAACTCGTCGGGGTAACTTACCTATTTTAGCCATCCTGACTAAAACTCGGTAAACAAAAACGGTGTTCTCGGAGCAACGAGAACAACGCCGGAAAGGTAACCCACACTAAACTATACATTACAGTAGGGCGTAATGCATAAAGCAATGAATAACACAGGAAGCCTGATCCCAGGCTCGACCACAGAAAACGCAGTTTCTTATGAGCCCTCAAGCGACCAAACTTGTCGGGGTAACTTACCTATTTTGAGCCATCCTGACTAAAACTCGGTAAACAAAAACGGTGTTCTCGGAGCAACGAGAAAAAACGCTGGAAAGGTAACCAACACCAAACGAGACATTTTAACACATTTTATACAAAGGGTGTGCGCAAAAATAGGGATACCTGAACAGGAGGGCGTAATGCATAAAGCAAAAACCGGGGCAAAGGTAGCCATGACAGAGACTGGTGGGATACTTACTACAGGTTCCGCATAGACCCGCCGGGACCCAGCTCTGGAAAAAAAGAAAATTTCCAGGAATTAATGCTCATAAGGTTAACCCAAACATGTTCGCACACAAGTGTTAAATAACCCGCCGAGTAACGAGACGTAATACTCAATGACTACAGCTCGCTACGCGGTGGGGTTTCCTAAGTAAAAGATTTCAGAATATCTTAATTTGTCCAAAAGATTTATGAATACCCTCTGACATAATATATAAAGACCAGCATGGCGTTTATAACTGATTAAGTCTTTCCGGTGGTGTTTGTTTCAAGATTCAATTTTGGAGAAGAAAAAAAAACTAAAAAAGACGCCGGCCCCCGAATTATCTCGTAGATAAAAAACTGGGAAGCCTGACAAATATACGAGATCTAACTTCTCCCGGAGTATCTTTTTAGATCGCCGTATGTTGAAGGCGGCGATACATAACGTATCCCTCAATTGTCTGGTTAACTAACTGAATTGTAAATTCGTTATTCCCACCCTTCCAGGGAGCACCCACCGGGTGTGAATATTAGTTTAAAAAACGTTAACCCCAATTGCGCCGTGTGCTGAAGGCGGCGATACAAAACGTATCCCTCAATTGTCTGGTTAACTAACTGAATTGTAAATTCGTGATTCCCACCCTTCCAGGGAGCACCCGCCGGGTGTGAATATTAGTTTATAAAACGTTAACCCCAATTGTGCCTTAAATTGCCGTATGTTGAAGGAGGCAATACACAATGCATCCCTCAATTGACTGGTCAACTAAACTGAATTTTGTAAATTCGGTCATCCCACCCTACCAGGTTGCACCCGCCGGGTGATTTAAAGTTTAAAAGTTAACCTCAATTGTTCCTAACCCCACATCTTTGTAAAAGATCGCCGGGGAGGAAATACAACAACAGCATAGTTTTATATTGGCTATGCACAACCGAAAAAACTACAAACAACACGTGTCCGTATGAACACTGTTAGATGGGTACAGCCAACTCGCCAGGAATCAGAAGGAGCCTGAAACAGGCACCCCAGAGACGCAGTCCTGGGGAGCCACAGACACCCACTCGCCGGGGAAACAAGCCTGATTTTAAACCGCGCGTGGCCAAAACTCGGTAACCAGCCGGGTTTTTTCATGGTGTAACCGAGAAAAACCCGCCGGAAATAACCCACCCCGTCCAGATACCATCTGAACGCAACACAGGACCGAGGCGTAGCCAAAACACAACTAACGCCGGGCCCAACATAGTCCGTGGAATTAGCCAATACACAACTAACCCAGGACACATAAATAGTCCGTGGAATTAGCCAATACACAACTAAACCAGGACACACATCACACAGTAGTACATATTTAGAAAATAAATCAATAACACTTGTATATGTGGTAAAGCTACGAGAGGCTGGCTAGGCCTAGGCAGACGGATAACTAAAATGTCGGAATATAAACAAAAAGCACCGAATTATATCACAACAGGAACCACCGCCAACACACCACTGTAGCAAATACTTCCGGCAAAGGGAAGAACTGACTCGGGACCCAGAAAAAACTTCACTAAGTGAAGAAAAATACGCTGGGAACGTCAGCAAAAATACGCTACCTCATCAGAAAGATAAAAGGAAGCAATAACGCGTAATGAAAGCCGCCTGCATCACAAAGCTAGCTAACTGTGAAAAAGTTCACCTGTCCACAACAGGACCACGAGGGTACATCCGAAATAGATGCCCCAAACACACGACCCAAAATACACTGCACTGCGGGCAACCAGCCCAGGACACTCCTGCTACGCATATCCTAACCTTACTCGATACATCCCGGAGTAAACAAATGAGAAAAAACTCACTAGAGACGCAGCAAATGCGGAACCAGCGGAGCGTGGAGAGACACATCCGGGCCGGCTGACCGCAGAGCAGAGAAGGAAGAATGACGCCTGAATCAGCGTCTGGTCAAAGATCCACACAAGTACATCCACGATATGATGGAAAGCTTATTGGATAGTTATTCTTATTTTTCTTTTTCTTTTTTCTTTTTTACGAAGTTTTTTCGTAGTGAGAACCCAATTCATAATGACTGAAGCCATGAGTGAGGTCGTGTGCGCTCATGATGAAGGCTCCTCAGATTTTAAATGCTCTGCGCGGTAGATTCAAACTACGGCGGATTAGTGTTTGAAGAGGATGCCTTATGTAATAGGTATGTTCGTCAATGATGGAGGGGCCACTAATAAATATTTCTCTGTCTAGGGAAGCAGTGGGTGTGGATGTGTATGGAGGTGGGGCCAGTGGCGGTACGGGAGCCGTGCCGAACGGTCAGAGTAGACCTACGCTCCTCCCACCGCTCGGACTCTCTCTCCGAGCCGATTCTGTGCTCAATATCGCATTGGACTTAAGTCGGGCCCCGCTCTTTAGGTCTGGGTTTTCTTGACCGCCTTAAGTCGGGCCCCGCCAAAGAGGGGTTAATCCGGCCTCTGCCTGAAACATTACATTTAAAACCCCCATTCAAGAGTAACATATCGGAACTTCATCGCCGGTTAAATAAAGGTCAGAATAGTCAAGTATTTGTTTACAGCTACAGGCTCAGAATACTTGCGTTAATTCGATATGGTGACCAACTGTATTCTACATAGTTACGGAACCATATTTAAGACCCCACACCCATTAGACCATCTGTAACCTTCTTCACACTGCCGGACACATTGGACGGCCCCAGGAGCAGCAGCTGTTAACTCCTAACGTCGTGCCTCAAAATAACCAGAAGATACCTCAACAGTGCTTAAATTCTTAAATTAGTATCAGTGCCTCGATACTATATATTCTATGATCAAGTGTTTTCCCTGTGCCTTATAATCCGGGCCATTCTATAATCAAAGTGATTGCTATGCTAACGTGTCATTAAAGTATATCAGTGAAGTTAATAATTGGATACCCTACTCATATAATAATTCTTGCCACCAAGTTTAATATTGTCAAAGTAAGTAAGTCTTAACTATTGGGACTACGGCTCGAGTGAAATCTATTTCTAAATGAATCTTTGTGATTATATGTAAAACCTAAATCGCCCTAACTAATATCTGTGTTATATATCTATCGAGACAAGTAATTTTATTATACGAGTTGAAGCTAGCCACTATACCTCCTTTACGTATTATTCTTGGAGATATATATATATCACTAAACTTTGTATTCATCAGCAATGAGTCACACAGAACCTTATCAAGATAACATAGAATTAATAGCCTGATCTGCGAGTGATATGATGACCCGATGACTGGAAGACTGGCATAATAGTCCTCATATATAAGGGCAAAGGGGAAAGAGGAGTGTGTGGTAACCACCGAGGAATATGTCTTCTAAGCGTAGTAGGGAAGGTATACAGTAGGATAGTGATTGAGAGAGTGAGAGTGAGAACGGAGAAATGGATAGGCGACGAGCAGGGAGGTTTTAGGAAGGGAGGAGGATGTGTAGATCAGATTTTTACCCTGAATTGTGTTGTGGAGAAGTATCTGGAGAAGAAACAAAAGGTGTATGTTGCCTTTATGGACTTGGAGAAGGCCTATGACAGAGTGGATAGAGAAGGTTTGTGGAAAGTACTTAGAATATACGGAGTAGAGGGCAAGTTGCTGAATGCAGTGAATAGCATGTATGAGGGTGCAAAGGCGGCAGTACGTGTGGAGAGTGAGCAGAGCGAGTTCTTTGACCTGAATGTTGGTTTGAAACAGGGGTGTGTGATGTCCCTGTGGTTGTTTACTGTATATATGGATGGAGTCCTGAAAGAAATACTATCAAGAGCAGTGGATGTTGGTGTATCGCTGAAAAGGGAGGGAATTGAGTGGAAGCTACCTATACTACTGTTTGCGGATGATACAGTTCTGATTAGTGATAATGAATGGGAGTAGCAGGGTCTGGTAAATGAGTTTGGAACAGTGTGCGAAAAACGGAATTTGAAGGTAAATGCAGGGAAGAGCAAGGTTATGGTCTTCGAAAGGGGTGAAGTCACAGAGTGTGAGGTGAAGCTGAACGGTCAGGCTATGGAGATCGTCAACTCTTTTAAGTATCTGGGCAGTGTGTTGAGTAAAGATGGGACTATGGATGAAGAAGTGCGGGAGAGGGTACAACAGGGGAAGAGGGTTGTAGGAACGCTAAAAGCAGTAACAAGAAATAGGGTGGTCAGTATGGAAGTGAAGAAGTCCTTGCATGACAGTGTGGTAATCCCGACACTGACTTTTACGGAAGCGAAGCATGGACGTTGGTTGAGAGACTCAGACCAAGAGTGAGAGCAGTGGAAATGAATTAATTAAGGAGTGCGTGCGGAGTTACATGGAGGGATAGACAGACTAATGAGGAAGTAAGAAGGAGGTGTGGTGTGGAGGTAGATGTGCTGGAAAGTGTGAAAAGGAACAACTTGAGATGGTTCGGCCATATGGAACGTATGGAAAGCGAGAGAATGACTAAGAGGGTGTACGAGAGCGAGGTGGAGGGACAGAGAGGGAGAGGTAGACCGAATGAGAGGTGGAAGGATGAAGTGAGGAAGTACATAAACGAAGGCAGTGCTGGTTGGGGGGAGGGGCGTCGATTGACTGGGGACAGAGGTGCATGGGGGCGGTTCGTTCGTGGCCACCCCTTCGGGGATCACGGCGTCAGGCAATAGATAGATAGATAGAGATCTGCGAGTGAATCCTTCCGAATATTCCAGGCCTTATATCAGAAGAGAATACCTGATAGTTAGAAGTGGGAAGCGCCCTCTCTCCAAACCCGCAATAAGTGCTGAAGATTAGAAAAAGTCCAATAACATTAATGCCCACTATTTGCCCATACTATTTCGTGTGAAGTATTTTAATTCTATTCTGCATAAGTGTTAATTAAGAATAAATTAGCTGTGTTATCAACCATCTTCCGAAATTAAATTATGTCCTCTATTGATTCCCTTTGTGTATTTGTATGAAATCCAATAACCCAGTCTCGTAGAACTCACCTTTACCGATCTATTAAAGTTAATCCTGAATAAAATCAGGGCATAACAGTGATCACTGTAGGGGGGCTCCGGGGAGCGGAGCCCTCCGGACGCTGGTGGAGCATTTTTGTAATATTAATGTAAATGTATGCACAATGCAAGCACATTTTATTGTAAAAGGTCCTAGAGAGAAGACTATTTTTCAATCCTTGTTTATTAAAAGTTTAGCAGAAAGCCATTGCATGGAAATATTATATTGTATCAAATAGGGTAATAAAACAAATTAACACATCGCATGATTGCACATTCAGAATATCCCAAATACATAGCATCTAGCATCAACTCCTCTGATGAACTCTTTTGCTATCTCCTCACATGACAGTTTCCTGAGGATGTCTCTGTGAACGTGATAGATAACAACATGGTTGAGACGTTGTTGAGTCATGGTAGACCTTATAGCCAGGTCTTAAGCCAATGTAGAGCACTGAAGGAACGTTCAGCCTCACATGAGCTTGCCGGAGATATTAGTAGCAGCTTCACAAGACGCTCAACTGCAGGGAACATACGTGTTCCTCCAATTTTGAGCCTTTGTAGTGTCTTCTGTAAAGCTGAAGTTCCAGACTCAGAGAAGAT
Source organism: Paralithodes platypus (assembly GCA_032716605.1). Taxonomy (NCBI): domain Eukaryota; kingdom Metazoa; phylum Arthropoda; class Malacostraca; order Decapoda; family Lithodidae; genus Paralithodes; species Paralithodes platypus. The sequence continues at coordinate 23,740,638 of CM064511.1, read as the reverse complement.
TCATCAAGCTCAGAATACGTCCGAATAGCATCTGTGTTCACATCACTTGTGAACAACATGTTGCTCACCATTTTATATTCTTGTAGGTCAGAAGAAATGAAGTACTCTTGCAAACCAGCTGATGCACAATCAATTTTCTGTGAAGAATTGCACTCAGTATAATATAGTGATCCTCTGCTTTCTCATGATGGTGTTCTTGCCCATCGCCATGGTCGTACCTTCTGGGAACCTTACGTTTCCGTGGTAGCTGCATAGTTTCCAGCTGGAGATCGTCGCACATTTCTTCCGCTTGTCTGAACATATTCAAGAACTTGTCTTCTCGCAAATTTGCCAGTTCCTCTTGTACAAGTCTTACACTCTGCAACATTCCATCCACATTGATCTTGGAACTTTGGAGCCATCTGTTCAAACATTCAAGCAGCTTCAGTAGTGGCAACGCTGCGAAAAGACCCAAAACACACTTGCTCGATGACAGGCATGTGTATAGCCCATTAGCCCTGGATCCTGTGTTGGTCCAAACTCTGCTGAGGCTTTCTGTAGGGCATCCAGTACATCATAATAGTTGTCCAGCAGTGCGGTAACAGCAGACAGCCTTGTCAGCCAGCGTGTCTGGCATATATGCTTCAGAGACCCAGGTTCATATTCAAATGAAATAAAAAATAACTAGTTTTTACCTGCAATATATGCCAACACGTCATGATAAACGTTCTGAAGCATTTGAGAATGCAAAGAATAATCAAATAATATGATGATGAATGATGCTCATCAAAATTGTCATTATGGCATTTGTTGGTTGCTCTTTTGGATAGCTGGTCGGATATTTTCAATAATAATTATGAATATTTTAACCTAGAAAAGTGGGGGGGGACAAACGATACTCTGTCCCCCCCACTCCAAAAAGTGTGTGGGGGAGGGGGGGGGACATGTCCCCCTGTCCCCCACCCAAACGAGGCCCCTGCTATTAGTTATGAGATTTCAAGACATTCGCCTCATTAGTTTGGCGATGTTTAGACCTTTTCCCCATTTCTTTGCCAATATTAAGACCTTTCGTGCCATTTAGGTGTCTATTTTTTCCTGGCGAGCGATAGCGAGCCTGTATTTGAAGAGGAATTGGCCTTCGGCCGGGACATTTCTCTACCAAAAAATGTACAAATTATTATTGAAGGGGGTCGTGTGGGTGTTTTTTAAAGTTTGATAGAGGTATAGAGGGCAAACTAAACCCCCTTCTCAAACAATTGAGCCGAACCACTAAATTATGGTACACAATACCGTCTGAGCTCCCTTTATGCTTGTGAACGTTTGCTTCGGGGGGGGGGGGGGGGGGGGAGGGACAGGAGCTGTTGATTCAATTTTTAGAACAACCGTGGGAAGTGGTCCTCCAGTGGGTTCCTGCACACTCGGCATTCGTGGCAACACAGTGGCTGATGCTGCGATGACGCTGGCGCACTCTTCGGTTGAGGTGGAACCAAAAGACGTGGATATGAGGACACATATGCGCCCGGATAGTCGGGCGGGCCTGTCGCGGCCTTTGGGACAGGGAGCTATGGATTCTACTGCAACGGATAACCATGGAACGGTACAGATGGGATTCGTGCCCCCAGCCTTGGTGTCGTCACCCCCTGTGGAAACTATATGTAACATTGGCCAGACTGCGCATTGGACACACAGCGCTGTCAGCCCACCTGTTCAGACTAAACACGACACGGTGCCCGAACTGTCGCTGGTGTGGTCAGCTGGAAACCCCTGAACATTTAGTGGAGGAATGTCCGCGGTTTTATAGTCATAGGGTCAAACTCAGGGACTCGGTTCGCCGTTTGTCATCTCAGGAGTTCAGCTTACGGCTATTGTTGGTCCACATTGTCCAAGATGCAACTGTGATTTAATTTGTCCCGTGCTTTATATGTCTTTCTCTTGGCGACACATGTAGCAGACTTAGTTTGAGGTCACACTGACAGTTAGTCTTCTAGGGCCAAGCAGCTAGGTGGCATCCACCCTAGGGCCCTGTATCATCAACAACAACAATAACAACAACAATGTGACCTTTGTAAGGCTGAGGCGGAGAATATCTAGCAATTTATATTGTGGTATCATGCCTATGTGGAAGAACTTGTGAAGGAGCCAGTTCTACAACAAGCATATATAGAAGATGAAAAAAGAAAAATATGGAGAGAGTAAAGGAATTAAACCATCTCTGGTTGCCATCTTCTGAACTGAACTGAACTGGCAAAACTGTTGAGTTGGCAACAGTGTACGTACATGACACCTAGACTTCGAAGTTCGAAGCCATATTATTTATCATACCACAAATCGAGTAAACTGCTGTGAGCTGTACTGTGGCCCTCTTATTTCACTCTTGGTAATTATAGGGAAACAGGCTCGTACCCTTATTTTTCATGTTATTTTCTCAAGATTTTGAGAAATTAGGCTAGCCTAGTGTTTTCATGGTTTGAGTTCGGCTAGCCTATATTTCCAGCGTGGGATACAATATGGGTTGTATGGGGGCTTTGCCCCCTCCTAACCCCCCCCATGACTTACTGAAATCATCATCTATGTTGCCAGCAGGGGGTAAATATCGATTGTACTCCATTAAGATATGTAAACAATGAGAATGTCCGAAGGAGCTCTGAGAGTAATTGGACTTTCTGTTTGTTGCATTTGTTTTGCCGAAATATTTGCAAATTTATCTTGAGGGTATTTTTTTTTATGTTTGACGAAGGTATAATATTGGTAATTATGTAGGATTAATGACGTGTTTTTTAGGTAATTTTTTTTATAGCCTAGGCTAATCTTCAAGGACACTACATCCGCCTTATTAGAAACAATTTATTAGGGAAAATAGGCACCAATAGATTCGCCATATTTTTCTCCATATAGGGCCTAGTCCGCATGGAGGATTTTCGTTATCAACAAATTGAAAAATAACCACTTCACAGACAAGTAGGCCTAGGCCTACACCAAAAATCTAAGTCAAAGCTGGGGTGTGGGGGCAGAAGCCCCCACCTATAATACTAGGATAGGTTAGGTAAGGGTGTTAGGTTAGGCTATTGGCCTTTCAAAGGGGTATAGGCTATTAAACACTAGGATAGCTTATACCCGGTCAGAGGTAAGAAGAAGAAGAAGAAGAAGAGTCCTGCAGTAGTCTCCTTGAATGCTACCGGCTAATAGGCCTAGTTCTTTAAGCTAGCGCATGCTAAGCCAGCTAAGGATAGGGGTAATTATAGGGAATAGGCTCGCACCGTTATTTTTCATGTTTTTTCCTCCAGATTTTGATAAATTAGTGTTTTCATGGTCTTGGTTATAATTCCAATGTGGGATACACGATGGGTTGAGGGGGGGGGCTTCACTCCCCCATGAATTATTGAAATTGTCGGTAAATATTTAGGTAAAAATTGAAGAGACCCCGGACAGCCTTTGGGAAGGATGTAGTTACCGGGTGTACCACTACCGACATACAACATAAATCATCTATAAATACTTATAACAAAATAAATACTTATAAATCTATAATACTAGGTAACTAGGTTAGGTTAGGTTAGGTTGTTTGGTTAGGGTAATGTATTTTTGTATCCAAAAGCAGTCAAAATAGACGGGAACATGATGGTGAGCGTCCGCGTAGTGTAAACAAGACGGGCGGTACCTGACAAATTCTACGACAAGGCTTTCAGCACAAATAGCCGACTAAAACATTTGTGTCTGAGGGAAGAAGTTGAATTCATCAACCTCTGGGACAACTTCTACAACCAGCCTACTCTGTTCCGCAAGGATGGCACTCATCTAAACCCTGTGGGTTCAGCACGCATGGGTCGTCTCCTACACGAAGCAGTCCGCAGCCATGGATCAAAAAACGCCATCCGAGAAGAAGCAGCAGTGACATAAATCATCCAACGCCAAGAAAAAAACAGAGGCAACCGAGGACCACCAGCGATAAGGACCGAAGACAGCGAGGACCGAGGACAGCCATGAACATAAATGTAGATCCGACAAGAACCAAAAATATTATTAAAGAGCGTTCCGTGAGTTCTAAAATAACAAATTTAAAGGTTTTCTATGCAAACGCTCGTAGCATACGCAATAAATTTTCAGATTTAGAGGAGCTAGTGTTTACAGAAAATTATGATGTGATTGGCATAACAGAATCTTGGCTCAATACAGAAGATAGAGACTTTTTAGCAGAGTATTCACTTCCCGGTTATGTAATGTTTGAGAAAAGCCGAATAAATCGAAATGGAGGTGGCGTTTTACTTTATATCAAAGAAAGTCTTAACCCTACCCTCTTGTCAAAACCTCAAATTGTGAACGTCGACGCATCTTTTGTGCTAATAAAGAATAATAAAGGTACCAAAATAATACTTGCATTAATATACAGACCTCCAGCTCAATCAGTGCAAACTGACCGAGAAATTTACGAACAAATTGCAGATGTAAGTAACTCACAAGATACCGTAATTTTTGGTGACTTTAATTTACCTGTGACCAAGTGGGGCGATACTCTTACTTCACACTCCGGACATGACTTGTATACGAACTTGCAAGAGAGTTCGCTTTATCAATTTGTTGGAACGCCGACCCGTGGTAATAACGTTCTTGACATTGTACTTGCAACAAAAGAAGAATTAATAGAGAATTTGAATGTTGGTGATGAATTCAGTAACAGCGACCATCGTACGATAACTTTCACTTTAAAGTTTACTAGTAACGAACCAAATAGTAGCATCGAAAAAGTCCCTAATTTCAAGAAAGCAAACTTCCATAAACTTAGAGCTATGTTTAAAGAAACTGACTGGAGCTTTTTAATTCACAATAACGACATAAATACATCTTGGAAGTTATTCGAAGCCACTTACCTAAAAGCAGTGCAAGACTGCATACCATCGAAAACTCGGCGTCCAGGCCATAATAATAAGCCCAAATGGTGGAATAAAGATATTTCAAACTGCCTGCTTGCTAAAAAATTTGCTAATGATAGATTAAAATCCTTACAAAATGACGAAGAACGGCTGAAATTTGTAGAGCTACGACGCAAAGCCAAAAAGTTAATTAAGCAAAGTAAAAAGACCTTAGAGTTACATATTGCGAATCAAAGTAAAACAAACCCGAAAGAATTCTATAGTTATATCAGAAAGAAAAAAGTCGTTACTTCAACTGTTGGACCGTTAGTCGATGAAAATGGAGAATACACCAAAGACGAAGAACAAATGAGTAATGCCCTCAATACCTTCTTTGCATCAGTTTTTACAACAGAAGACCTCAGTGATATCCCTACACCATCGCCGATTCAGATTGATAATTCAGATGTTCTAAGCAATATCACCGTTACAGAGAGAGAAGTATTGAATTGTTTAGATAAACTCAAGGTAAATAAAACGCCTGGACCTGATACAATCTCGCCTAGAGTTCTAAAGGAAGCTAAGGATGAGCTCTCTAAACCACTGACATTACTATTCAATAAATCCTTGCAGTCTGGAACTATGCCCGATCAGTGGAAGCTAGCCAACGTAACACCGATATTCAAAAAAGGCAGCAAATCCCTACCCAGTAACTATCGTCCAATTAGCTTAACCTCAGTTGTATGTAAAATGCTAGAAACGGTCATACGAGACAGACTCGTAAATCACTTAGAGGAAAATAACATACTTAAAGATACTCAACACGGCTTTCGTAAAAAACGTTCCTGTTTAACAAACCTCTTAGACTTCTTCCACGATATCCTCAACCTCTACGATGAGAGTAAAGCTGTAGATATTATATACCTTGATTTTCAAAAGGCCTTTGACAAAGTTCCCCACAAACGTTTACTGCTAAAACTAAAAGCGCATGGAATACAAGACGGTGTGTTGAAATGGATAGAAAATTGGCTCAGCGACAGAAAGCAAAGAGTAGTCATAAACGGTAAGGCATCAAAATGGACCAATGTAAGTAGCGGGGTACCCCAGGGATCGGTACTAGGACCAATTCTCTTTCTAATTTACATCAACGACATAGATGAGGGTCTCACCTGTACAATCTCAAAATTTGCTGACGATACAAAAATTGCAAATAGCGTACTCTCAAAAGAACAAGTTGACGATATGCAACACAATCTAGATAAATTGTCATGTTGGGCCCAAATTTGGCAAATGAGTTTCAATGCGGATAAATGTAAAGTACTACATATCGGATACCAAAATGAGAAAGCAAACTATTCGATGAATGGCACTCAGCTTAAGAATGTAAACAGAGAAACCGATCTGGGAGTAACAATATCGAGTAACCTAAAACCGAGTCAACAATGTTCAGAAGTTGTTAAGAAGGCAAACAAAATAATTGGCTTTATAGGCAGGTCATTTGAGCATAAATCCAAAGAAGTTATCCTAACCCTTTACAATTCATTAGTCCGCCCTCTTCTGGAATACTGCGTTCAATCCTGGTGCCCTTATTACCAAAAAGATATAAACAAGCTAGAACGAGTTCAACGTAGAGTTACCAAAATGATACCTAGCCTAAAGAACAAACCATACGAAGAGCGTCTTAGAGAATTAAATCTATTTCCTTTAACCCAGCGCAGATTAAGAGGTGACTTAATTCAAGTGTTCAAAATCATCAAAGGCATCGACAATATGAACTGTAGTAAGTACTTCACTATCGACCAATCTAATTACACGCGGGGAAACGGTTGCAAAATTATTGGTAAATCTTTTAACTCACACGAATCTAAGAATTTCTTCTTCAATCGAGTTGTCAACTTGTGGAATGGGCTTCCCCGAAACGTTATAGACTGCATCACCGTTGATTCATTTAAACTCCGCCTAGACAAATATCTCGCATCAAACCCGCGACTGACTGCGTTTGTAAATGAATAACTTTATTTTATCCCCCCCTCAGTTACTAACCCATCTGTCCCCTACTAACTTCCTAATCCTGCCACGGACATTAGTTCCAGGGCAGTAATTCCCTTTCCAATGTTCCCTTACCCACTCTAAACCACTGTTTGGACACTTGATCCTCAGTGTTTTGGAGGACAAGCAACCTAGAAGGGTCACTAGATCTGTTGTTGCTTGATTTCCTTTGTACTCCTTTGTACTCCTTTGTACTCCTTTGTACACCCGGTAACTACATTCTTGCCCAGCCTTTTTACTAATTAATTTTATTTTTTTGTTTAGGCCTATTTTTCTTTGATATACAGTATAGTGTTGTTTAATACCGAGGACCTTCGCATTTTAGTATTTTCAACATTAGCCTAACCTAACCGAAAACTAACCGACGGTCTAAACCAAGCTCACGTTCCCTGTTTATGGGTACGCGACGGTCTAAACCCAGCTCACATTCCCTGTTTATCGGTGAACAATCCAACAGTTTCTCGTATTTCACTTATAGTGAATTTGCGACGGTAATTACATGTACACCAACATATTATCGTTCATGAAACTTCTAGAACACTGATAATTATTGATGGGGCTCGTATCCGGGTTGTCTTCAATTTTAACCAATATTTACGAGACGCAACAATATAGGTAACACATTTCTAATGGTAGTTTTGGGTTCCTATCATCATATGCTTCATTGCTAGGCTAGCCATCATATAATTTTTATCCCTGTGAAAAAAACAAAAATCTTGTGATTTTTAATTTTTTTCTTGGGATTTTTTGTTTTTCATTAACCCGGGAACGGCGAGAACACTCTTAAGAGGTTCTGGTGGGCAAAGGAAAGAACTCTCTTAAGAGGTGGTGATGGACTGGTCTATCAGAGTGAGAACTGAGCGATCTCTGCCATACCCATAGCTTACTCTGACTGTTCCTTTTTACTTATATATTTTCTAGATCTCAAGTGACGGCGTTTCTTGCGTGGATTGACCTCCTAATCTACCAAGATTGGAAGCCAAAGCGTCACATCTTTCCTTTGCCCCTCAACTTTCTCTTCATAATTGCTGAGGGGCACAGGGCCCTGGGTGGGGCTTTGGTTTCCCGGGCGTTTCCGCACCCTCCTCAGCTCCCCGCCATGGAGTGGCTTCGGTCACCCAGGCTTTATTGTGGTCGGCAGGGAGGGTTCTGTGGGGGCGCTCGGTTATGGCCTTGGCCTTGCTCGGGGCCTTGGGGCTGTTCGGCCAGGCAGCTTGGGGAAAAACAACAACAACAACAAAACTCTCTTAAGAGGTAAGGCCTAAAAAAAAAATTGGTATAATCCTGCGTAACGGTATACATTATATCTCAAGAACTGGGCAGTGTTATAGCATATTTGTTGTTTGTACATATATATGTATTATGTATGTTGCTTCGTAGTATACTATAAATGGAAAATATACTTGGTAAATGAATAATTAGAGGGCATCTGGGGACTCACTTTCTACAATTTCCCAGCTCAGCTGGTGGACGATGAGTGGAGGCGAGTCGAGTTGTATACAGTACTGATACTCTATTGGTCATTAAACTGGGTGTGACATCACGAGCGATGATGGCATATGAATGGTTGTTGTGGGAGTACGTCACTGTCTAGACGGTGACGTCACAAATGATCGCGATATTTTAACGGGTGTAGAAATACACGTCAGTCCATATAATGAACCTCTTGTTTCTCAATCCCTCTACGACGTCACATTGATTCATTTATTATCCTTGGTGTTTATAATCTCTCGGAGTCTGGCCAGTCGGCCATATTTGAAATGGTGGAACTGTTGTTCAATGAATAGTGAAGTGTTTTTGCTTTATGAAAACACCTACATCTTCTATTTAACGGGATTACGAACGGAGCTTCCAGCGGCATTGTGTTAATTTGGCTGCAGACCATTATTCTCCAGTACACCAAGGGTAAGGGTTTTATACCTTCGTTATTTGGGTCCAAGCCTAGGCTACGTTTACCACGGAATCTTTAATGTATATCCTAAATACAGACTTATTTCCTTCACTTACCTCGTCAATAATAACCCATATAGGTGCAGAGGGCGTGAATTATATCAAAGAAAAAGTGATGTTGAAACATTATCTGCAATTTAGCCATGTTGATTAACTCTTAGCCCACTTAACCCCTTCAGACTCATATGACGCAGAGGTTGGCAGATTAGCAATAAGAAATAGAGTTCTCTCACTCTTATAATTACCTCTTTTGGCGACTGTCAATCTTTTATTAATTAAATACCAAACTAGCGGGGGTGTGGGGGCGGCAGCCCCCACCTAATATACTAGGTTAGGTTTTTTTTTTTTTTTTTTTTTTTTTCTATATTCCAACTTACTTCCTCTCGGGCATAGGCTGAGAGCCTTAACATTCACCGCTTTACAATGAACAGTGAAGCCCGTGAGGTCTTGTTCCAGTCTAGGGAGTGAGACATGTGAAGCACGTAGAGCACAACGAGCACCTGCCATCTTGCCTTCACATGAGGCACGGTGCTCACTCATGGCCCGAAACGACCCCATCTCTGAAGCCATCTCGTTCCCGTGCTTCACTGTCTCACCCACTACACTCGGACTCTCACACTTACACACACAACGCACCGTTGAGCAGATAACTCACCAGGCATTGCACCCCTATAGCATATTTTGAATATGGGAATATTCATACAGTGCTATTTAATCAGGGAACAATGAGGGTATTTTATTGACGTTTCGGTGGGCTTTGTGGTAATGCACTGATACTAGGTACAGCACAAATTCCATCCCAATAATATCTTCTCATTGATACAGGATTTGAACCCGGGACCTTTGGATTACCAGGCCAGTGGCAAGACCACTCCACCACACCTCCCCTAAGGTTAGGTAAGGTTGTTAGGTTACGCTAATATTACCCCTTATTTTCGTCTTTTACCCCTCAATTTCCCTGTACTTCATAGCCCTCCCCACTATCGGGGGCCGTATCTTAACCCTCCAGCCCCGGCTATGTATTCCATATATATTCCCCGAAATCCGGGGGTTTTGGCCGAAAAATGTCTACGCCTAGGCTACCGCATCTTCGTTATTTGGCTTGCTTCCGCATTCCCGCGCATCCCCAATCGTAGATGTGTTTCGTAGCTGTAGAATGGCGTTAAGTAGAGCTCTCTAAGTCAACTGGTTCAGTTGTGATGATGATTTCATTGGAGATAACTTTATGGCAAAAACAGCCACTTTACACTACTTTTCGATACTTAACAATAACATACAGGCACACACGAACAAGCGACGCACTCCTTCTTTTGGCCGGAGATGCGGGGCGTCGGTCCAGCCGGCTGTTGTTTACATGCGTCGGACGTACGCCTCGCACACCAAGCTTACAGGCTTTGAGCTCATGGGTATTTAACCCGGGAACTGCGGGAAGACTCTTAAGAGTTCCCCCGGCGGACTGCGGGAAGACTCTTAACCCTCCAGCCCCGGCTATGTATTATATATATATTCCTCGAAACCCGGGTGTTTTGGCCGAAAAACGTCTAGGCTAGGCTACCGTATATTCGTTAATCAGACTGCTTCCCACATTCCCGCGCATCCCCAAGCGTAGCTGTGTTATTTACCTGTAGAATGGCATTAAGTAGAGCTCTCTAAGTCAACTGGTTGAGCTGTGATGATGATTTCATTGGAGATAACTTTATGGCCAAAACAGCCACTTTGCACCACTTTTCGATACTTAACAACAACATACAGGCACACACGAACAAGCGACGCTCTCCTTCTTGTGGCCGGAGATGCGGGGCGTCGGTCCAGCCGGCTGTTGTTTACATGCGTCGGACCGACGCCTCGCACACGAAGCTCACAGGCTTTCAACCACTGGGCGTTCAAGAGGCCTTCCGGGAACCTGTTATATGCTTTTTTATGGGCGTTCAAGAGGCCTTCCGTGGTGAGAGGGTTAAGAGTCAGAGAAAAAAAAAAATCAACTTTAACCCTCCAGCCCCGGCTATGTATTATATATATATTCCTCGAAACCCGGGTGTTTTGGCCGAAAAACGTCTAGGCTAGGCTACCGTATATTCGTTAATCAGACTGCTTCCCGCATTCCCGTGCATCCCCAAGCGTAGCTGTGTTATTTACCTGTAGAATGGCATTAAGTAGAGCTCTCTAAGTCAACTGGTTGAGCTGTGATGATGATTTCATTGGAGATAACTTTATGGCCAAAACAGCCACTTTACACCACTTTTCGATACTTAACAACAACATACAGGCACACACGAACAAGCGACGCTCTCCTTCTTGTGGCCGGAGATGCGGGGCGTCGGTCCAGCCGGCTGTTGTTTACATGCGTCGGACCGACGCCTCGCACACGAAGCTCACAGGCTTTCAACCACTGGGCGTTGAAGAGGCCTTCCGGGCAGCTGTTATATGCTTTTTTATGGGCGTTCAAGAGGCCTTCCGTGGTGAGAGGGTTAACCCTCCAGCCCCGGGGGCTATAGCTTACGACTGTGCTCCGGTACCGGGTGTTTTGACGATCTTTGGCCTATGTTAACTACTCTGTAAGTCAATGAATATGTCATGTAATGTTGTGAATAAAAAAGAATAATGTTCCACAAACCTTCCTCTGTCGAATGGCGTTGAGTAGAGGTCTCTAGCCCCTCTGGTTGCATAATGGTGAGCGCGGGAAGACGAGTGCTTTTCGGCGGCAAATTCTTCCCGCGTTCGGACGCGTCGCCCCGGCCATGGCCACGACGCACCTAGCCGCTCGCCGCGCCAAAGTATTTATCTCCCTTAGACGATTTTAGTGTTTGATATTGAGAATGTGATGTTTATTTGATATTTTCTAGTTATTTTGAGGCCAATTATATAAAATATGTTTATTAGGGTATCACTGTCACTGATATTGCTAATTTTCACTCGATACCGTACATTTTATTAGTAATTGAGGTAGCTTATTGTTGTATTAGGCACTGATTATTCATTATCACAGGTGTTTATTATACTTTGGCCATCAAATATTAGGTCTTGTGTCACTTTCACTTTGACAAATATGCTTTAGAGAGTGTCACTGTCACTGATAATGCTCATTTTCACTCGATACCGTACATTTTATTAGTAATTGAGGTAGGTTATTGTTGTATTAGGCACTGATTATTCGTTATCACAGGTGTTTATTATACTTTGGCCATCAAATATTAGGTCTTGTGTCACTTTCACTTTGACAAATATGCTTTAGAGAGTGTCACTGTCACTGATAATGCTCATTTTCACTCGATACCGTACATTTTATTAGTAATTGAGGTAGGTTATTGTTGTATTAGGCACTGATTATTCGTTATCACAGGTGTTTATTATACTTTGGCCATCAAATATTAGGTCTTGTGTCACTTTCACTTTGACAAATATGCTTTAGAGAGTGTCACTGTCACTGATAATGCTCATTTTCACTCGATACCGTACATTTTATTAGTAATTGAGGTAGGTTATTGTTGTATTAGGCACTGATTATTCGTTATCACAGGTGTTTATTATACTTTGGCCATCAAATATTAGGTCTTGTGTCACTTTCACTTAGTTATATGATTTGTAAACGTTTTATATACAATTTATTGTGTCTTTTTTCACTGATTTATATATTTCTATAGGTTCTAATCATATGAATGTCACTTGGTACAGTATATACATATGTGTCACTTTCACATATTATTATGGTGTAATTGTATTTGTATCAATGTTCTCATAATACATGACTTTTGTATTACAATACATTGGTTTTCTTCCACTTTTTGCCTATATATAATTATAGTGTACATATTGTCATTTTATTTGGCAATTTCAGTATGATTATTAGAACTCCAGCTTGGAGTGGTAATCAAAGAAGCAATCTACAGCACAGAGTGCCACCTTGCACTCCACACACTCCAGGGTTGACTTTTTACCTGACCTCGGCTTCACCCTGCTGTTGTAGCAGACATGGCACCGCTTCTGCTGTGTTCTTCCGGATTCATTCTGAGGCAGGGAACCAAGCCTGTGCCTAATCAAGTATTGAGCAGACTGCAAGCGGTCAATAACGGCGGGCCCAGGATGTGCCACTGCCCTCTGTGGCATAGCATACTTCTCCAGGAGCTCCGTCAACACCTGCTTTTGGAACCTCCGCAGGCTATTGAACTTCATGGGTGTGTTCACATTCCGAAGCTTGTATATGTTGTAGGCATTCAGAACTGACATGTCCACCATATGCAGAAAGAACTTTTTGTACCATCTGCACGAGGTACGCAGGCAGTCAATGAAGCCTATCTGCATGTCGGACTTGTCCACCAGCCTCATGTTGATGTTGTAGTCCAGGACAGCATCGGGCTTGGTCACCCTGGCCTGGGTGCGGCGATCCACCTTGCCAGTCTCCACCATTTCCCCCTTGTGGATGGTGGTCAGGAGGTTGACCTTCCGCTGGTCGTGCCAGTGGATAGCCAGAATGGGCCCCGACTTCTTCTTGAACACATCACCTTTTTTGGTCTTTGGAGGGAAAGGTGGCATGCCCTTCCTTTTCCCTCGTACTGTGCCTACAGTCCCCGTCTTGCGCTCATGCAGGTACTGTGAGAGAGTGGGGGACGTGTAATAATTGTCCGTGTAGAGGACGTGATTCTTATGAAAGTAGCGGTCCATCATGGCTTGCACCACTGCTCCGCCAAAGCCAATGAGGGGGTCCACAAGCAAGTCCCCTTCCTTCCCGCTGTAGACCAGGAAGTCCAGGACATAGCCAGTTTGGCAGTCGCACAGCACAAAGAATTTTATGCCAAAGCGATGTCTTTTTGAGGGGATGTACTGCCGGAAGCTGAGTTTTCCCCGGAACAGCACAAGAGACTCGTCAATGACGACCTTGCGGAAGGGCTTGAAGTAGGAGGTGAAGCGTTCTCGCATCATCTCATACAACGTCCTAATCTTCCACAGCTTGTCTGGGAGGTGGACGTCAAGGTTGGTGACAAGATGGAGCGCTGCGAGGATATCAAGGTACCGGTCGCGAGACATATATTTCCCGAAGGCAAGGGTGGATATCAGATCATTGGTGATCCAATAGTCAGGCAACCTATGCTTCTTGACATGAGGCATTAGCATGGTGAGTGCCAGGAACACCATGAACTCTTTATGAGTCACTGGGGTCCACTGCCTCATGTGGCCCTTGGTCACCTTTCCCAAAAAGTGGACCTGGAATTGGTGCTGCTTATTTGTCTACAACATAGCCTACCACCTCCTCATCAAAGAAGGCCTCAAACAGTTCGTGTGGTGGAGCATTGGGGCCTGCAGGAAAATTGGGGGTAACGCTTGAACCCTCCAGTACCTCATCAAAAGCTGGCACATCAGGGTTGTATGCATCCTCATCAACTACGTCTTGCCACTGAAAAACGTAGAATGGGTCTTGTCTACGCTGACGAGGAGCTCCAGCTGGTGGCCCAGCACGCCCACGGCCAACTCGGGAGGCGCGCACCCTAGGGCGGCGAGGGCGGCGGCCAGGGCGGTGGGCAGCACGACGGGCAGCACGACGCCGGGCCAAGCGGATGGGTCGAGGGTCGTCGATGTCCATATAGTCATCGTCAGAGTGGTCATCTTGCCCTGACGGTGGACCTATGTAATCATGGCCAGAGTCTTGAGAGAGGTGCCCTTCATCATCAGTGGCCCCCACATAATCTGGCGGGGAACCAGTGATGCGTGGGCGGCGTGCGGGTGGGCGAGGTGGGGAAGGAGTGGCAGGTGAGGCTGTGTCCCCCCGAGGTCCCGGGCTCCTTGGCCTGCGACGAGTGACAGAAAGCAATGTTTCACTGTCACTAGGCCCAGGTATTGGTGATGCGAGCTCAAAGACTTCTTCAGGAAGACATGTTGAAGGCGGGAGAGGTGGGGAGGACCGTGGGGAAAGTTGCGGGGACGTATGGCTGGGGCCGGCCGGGGTGGACGCCGCGGGAGCCTCGAACAAAACTCTCTTACTTTTCTTAATTTTCTTGGTATATTTCCTACCTTTCCCCTTTTCGGCAGCAGTATGTCTCCTGTCGGGGGACCTAGGAGGCAAATAGGCCGAAAGTGTGGGGTCCTCAACCCTTGGCAATGGTGGGGGGTGGTGGGGAAGAATGCGGGGCATCCGGGTCATCTTGGGTGGCGTGGGTAGATAAGGGAGACAATGGCGGACGAGAAGGGTCACCACGCTGACCCTCACTCACAGCCTCATCCTCACCAAGTAGTTTTGCTTGTTCCCTAGCTGCCGCGGCCGCCTTCTCAAGTATTTTCTGCTTATACAAATGTAGCTTGAAAGGCGATTTACCTGGGGAAGGGCTTGGCGTCGTGTCACTTAAGCGAAATTTGGTGAGTGACCTTGAACTCTCCCACTCGCTCACTCTCTCAAGTTCACTGTCTTTAGGTAAACCAGCTTCCTCAACAACTGGTACATCACCTTCATCACTCTCATCACTGTCATGTTCTCTCGCAAATCCCAGGAATTGCTCTTCTTTATCACTCTCATGGCCATAATCACTCGACTTATAATTACTGGAGTCGTCACTGACTTCATCATCAACATTATGCTTGGCATCAGCTCGCTCATAAAGTCTCAATGTCGTCTCAATACCTCCGGGAGATAACACATTTAGGCGATGGCGTCGGGGTAAGGCGCGACGAACAAGCAAGGGCGTCGTAGGAAGCACGGTATCGGACACAGCGGAATCACTATTTGGCGTACTGTCCATGATGGCGTCGGGGTAGATACTGTTGCTGCAAGGACTTCTTCACTTCCATACTGACCACCCTATTTCTTGTTACTGCTTTTAGCGTTCCTACAACCCTCTTTCCCTGTTGTACCCTCTCCCGCACTTCTTCATCCATAGTCCTATCTTTACTCAACACACTGCCCAGATACTTAAAAGAGTTGACGATCTCCATAGCCTGACCGTTCAGCTTCACCTCACACTCTGTGACTTCACCCCTTTCGAAGACCATAACCTTGCTCTTCCCCATATTTACCTTCAAATTCCATTTTCGCACACTGTTCCAAACTCATTTACCAGACCCTGCAACTCCCATTCATTATCACTCATCAGAACTGTATCATCCGCAAACAGCAGTATAGGTAGCTTCCACTCAATTCCCTCCCTTTTCAGCAATACACCAACATCCACTGCTCTTGATAGTATTTCTTTCATAACTCCATCCATATATACAGTAAACAACCACGGGGACATCACACACCCTGTTTCAAACCAACATTCAGGTCAAAGAACTCGCTCTGCTCACTCTCCACACGTACTGCCGCCTTTGCACCCTCATACATGCTCTTCACTGCTTTCAGCAACTTGCCCTCTACTCCGTATATTCTAAGTACTTTCCACAAACCTTCTCTATCCACTCTGTCATAGGCCTTCTCTAAGTCCATAAAGGCAACATACACCTTTTGTTTCTTCTCCAGATACTTCTCCACAACACAATTCAGGGTAAAAATCTGATCTACACATCCTCTTCCCTTCCTAAAACCTCCCTGCTCGTCGCCTATCCATTTCTCCGTTCTCACTCTCACTCTCTCAATCACTACCCTACTGTATACCTTCCCTACTACGCTTAGAAGACATATTCCTCGGTGGTTACCACACACTCCTCTTCTTGATTAATGAAGATGGCTATATTCTAGTTAATTGCCGTGTTTCAACCCCTCTCTTTCCCTGATATATTTCATACCCTCCCCAGCTATCGGGGTTAGTATTGTTGAGGTAAGTGAAGAAAATAACTAAGAGATATGAGGATATAAATAAGGATCCTTAGTTAACCCATAAACAGCTGCAAAGCTCATAAGAGGTTTTACTGGGCGACGGCGGCAAAGCTCTTAAGAGGGAGGCCTAAAAAAAAAAAAAATTTTAAACAGCCCCAGTAGCACTAAACAATTTTTTTTTTTTTTTTTTTTCCTATACCTCATATCACTCCTCCACATCCCCTCCTTCCTCCCTTTCCCCTCCCCCTTCAATTATCACCTATTTTCCCTGTTATTCCCTAATTCGTTGGTATATTTTTGTGCTAACATTAGCAAACTGTGTGGGGAATGTGCTTACGTGCCTAGCGGGTGTGTTACACAACCGAGTGTGTGTATGAGTAGGCTCAGTGTGGCTTGAGGCCTCATGGAGGGAGGGGTTGCCTCAATTTTCTCCATAATTCATGATAATCATGAATGGGCTGGTCCATCTATATTCGCGATTTTGACCAGAAAAATTATATTTTCACTTGTTTTATTGTTGTTACAGGTTACTATCTTCATAGTGAAGGTAAAATAGGCTCATATGAATAAGTAATAACGATATTTATCGTAAAATGACGATTATAGGCCTGAATGGAGCCAATATGCTCACCCATGGGGAGCTAGTTCAATACCCCCCCCCCCCCCCTCGCCGTTGCCGAGTTAATGGGCAAACAAAATACGGTGACTCCCGCTACATAGGATCTTACCAAAACTTTTAAAAGGCCCCAGTAGCACTTAAAACAAGTGAAATGGGGATTAAGTGAGATAATTCCCCTCCATACCTCCTATCACTCGTCCACACGTGTCAAAATCCACGGTAATTGTTTAGTGTATGGCCTTCTCTCCCCCCTTCCCCCCCCTCCCACCAACCCCCTAAAACCCCCTGTTGTTTTTATGCAGCTCAAGAAAAGGGAAATGCTTAAAAACCCCTTTTTGTAATTTTGGAGACCCTATGAATTTACATGTTTTAGTAATCGAGACTGAAATTAAAAAATGAAGTATTAAAGAAAATGGATTTTTGAGCACAGACTAAACCAAAAATACACTAATTACGTAGCTGGTCCTTACCCTAACCTAACCTAACCTAACCTGGGCATCCTGGGAGCTGCCGGCCCCAGACCCCCGCTGGTCTTGGGTTGAATTATTATGTTCTCTCCACCAACCAACTTTACTCCTAAACTCGATTAATGAAATTAACAAACACATGTGGCAGTCCGGGGATTCGAACCTAGGATGCTCACACCGAAAATCAACACACTTATGCATTGCACCACGAAGACAGGGGCAGGGGTGCAGATACTTTTTTGACCGAGTGTACATATCCCTCATCCCCCAGGCAATCGTAGGCTTCCAGCAATCTGAGATGATGGTTGTCCCTGGTCGAACCTTATCCTTGATGATCTGAAGGAGGGTCTGCTTGGTCCGATCCTCCACGGGAACCATGAACAACTCACGTGTCTGGCGACATATTCCCCCAAACACCCATTGGCCATCTATTCTCCGCCCCACGTTGTATTTGCGCTTACCAAATTTACTTTCATCAATCTCGACAATTAGTCCTGGCCCTCCAACTTCCCCACTATAATTGATACATCAATAAATCATGACCTCTCTGCAAAAATTTGACCAGTCAGCAATGGTGGTTGAACTGAAGCCAAATTCATTTTTTGCCAATTCATAAGAGAATCTATTTTGAATGAAATTGTTCACGAATGTTAAAATGTCCACTAAATTGATCTGCAACTTCAAAAAAAAGGTATTGGCGAACACACACTGTGGCCATCCACATGTGTTTCCTTTCCGTTTCCCGATCACAATTTTTTTTTGGCATCTCCACTTTTTCTTGTTTAACTCAAAGGAAGCACTTTGTCCACACTTTTCACAGTTTTTATGGTCTAAAATAAGACCATGGCTCACACAAAGGTTGTAGATGTCGTCGGCTGCATCTTTGTATCGACGATAAATATTCTGGATTCCGCCATCACACTTTTCACAAGGCAAGGAAGACATGTTAATCGCTGGCTGGATACTAGAACAATGAGAATGACCCCTTGACCCCACGCGGGTCCTCTACGGTCACCGAAAGTTCGAGAACAATAAATTAACAATGACTTAACAATTACGCATATTTTAGATAAAATATAATACAGTAAACCCTCGCTATCTCGGACTAATTGGAGGGAGACCCAGTCCGAGATGACCGAAAATCCGAGATGTCCGAAGTCCGACTTATGTCCGACTTAAGAGAGGAAAATGTCCGAATTGGAAGAGGGAGTCCGAGCCACCAGAGAAAACGGAGACTTCCCTATCACTAACAACGTTGATTCAAGATAAATTACAGTACCTGTACAGTATCCAGCAGACATATATTATAAATATCACTTTCCTTCTCCATTTCACTGTCCTTCTCCACCTCACTGTAGCCTTAGATCTCGGAATTTGCCCTTAGATCTCGGAATTTTCCGAGATATATGACACCTGTCCGACAGACCATGTGGGCCCTCGGAGTTTTCCCCTTACATCTCGGAATTTTCCGAGATATACGGCGAACTTTCCGAGAGGCCGATGCCAGTCCGAGTAGTCCGGGTTTCCGACTTCTAGAGGTCCGAGATAGCGAGGGTTTACTGTATCTACAACCTCAAAAATCACAAATAATACTTATTGGTATTAATAAAAACCTATAAATATTGTTAAAGTAGTAGAAATAACTAGATAATTGGTTTGTAATTTCAAACGTACCGCCGGCCCTCTAGTGGCCTAAAATCCAACGGCCGCTACCACCCACACGCCACCTGTCGGTCAATTAAGGAAATACGCATACGACGGAGCTGTTAGATTGGGCAACAGGTCAGCGCCATACCCAAAATGTAAACACACATCCGTGGACTTACTCTAATACCGCGCACTACTCAAAGTTTTGTATTTGGTTTAATATACACTTTCCAGGTAATTTTAACAGTTCTATTGCTTCTATATATCATATAATACACCATAGAATACGTTTTTAATAACTAGAAAAAAAGGCCTTCGATTAAACAATTACGAAATCCCCTCCTTCCCCCCTTTCCCCACCCCTTCAATTATCACCTATTTTTCCTCTTATTACCATATTTATTGATGTATTTACCGTGCCAATGTCTCCAAACCGATCCTAGGGTGTGGTGTTGCGCAAGGTATATGAGAGATGTATTCTCATTCCCATTTAACTCTGTGGTAATCTTTGAACAAATAATATTTGTTAATATGAAGTTGTCCATGTATCCTATGCTACAGAAAGTTGCTACACATAATATAGATATTTTTAGAATATATTAAATCAGTTAGAAAGGAGTTAATGGTGATAAATAAATGCCGAATTAATATTTAAAAAGCGGTTGTTGGCAGGAATCCCCAGGTATCCACAGGACTAAGCCCCGCCCAACTTCGCTCAATGCGCTTTTTATTGGCTAGCATCACAAGCCCCGCCTTACTGTTCCTGACGCCTGACGGCGGGAATTTTTAATATTTTGTTTGTTTACTTGTGATATTTAATTAATTACAATGGTTGTTTGTGCTGTGTCAACGTGTAAATTATCAGGGAAGAACACAAATCTATTTGTGTCTTTCTACATGTTCCCTAGAAACATTACACTGAGAAAAATATGGCTAGAAGCGTATACACAAGACATAAATCTGGACGAGTTAAAGCCATGGCATTCAATATGTTCCATGCATTTTACACCCGAGTGCTTTAATTTTCACCTATCCTTCACCAGACTGAAGATATCCTTAAAGCCAAAAACTATAGTACCATGCATCCAGTCTCACCTACTCTATATCTTTCCTGGAGTATACAAGCAAACAGTGATGGCATGTATAGGACACTAGGAAGACATAGGCTAGTGCCTTTTTATATAGCCTACTGTTCTCATTCCACAAGTCTATCTATCTATCTATCTATTGCCGGACGCCTTACTCCCCTTACGAGGGTGGCCATACACAGAATGCCCCCAAGCGGACCTATTCCCTGTGAGAGGGACAACCCGAGCCAGTTTAGTGAAGGACTTGCAGGATTGACCACTCAATTTAGGATCCGTCCGACTCCGAGGCCCTCTGTGTATCTTGTTAGCACTATTTTTCTACAGTGGTGTTTGGCTAATCCATCCACTAACCTGTCTTACCCTTAGGTAAGCAGTACTGATTTGTATCAGGTTTACTCCCCTAGACAGGTTGCCAACCAAGGCTGACGAGTCCCATCCACCCGGATTTGTATAAGGTTGTCACGCCTAGATGAGTTGCCGACCAAGGCTAACGAGTCCCATCCACAAGTAATTTTGTTTATTTAAGTAATCTTTACTTAGTTACAGTATTGTTGCTAAAATATATTGTATCTAAACAAATTTCCTGTTCTTAAGTCTATTTTATTTCTGTCAATTAATCTTCTGTGTCATACTTTGTATAACACTAAAATGTAAAGTACTGTACTAAAGTCGAGGCTCATATCATCTTACTTTTAAGTAATGAAATAGCTAGAAATATTATCCCATTGTACAGAACTATCAAGCATATCACTAATATTGGATTCTGCGTACTTTTAAAACACGCGGTGAATTGCCTATGATAACGCTCTTCAAATCTCTAGTGCTACCACGGCTTGAATACTGTAGCGTATTAACATCCCCATACAAAGCAGGTGAAATAAATGACGTAGAGAGTGTACAAAGAAATTTCACTTCGCATATAAGTTCGATAAAACATCTACACTATTGGGAGCGATTAAGAGCACTGAATCTGTACTCACTGGAACGTAGAAGAGAACGTTACCTAATAATATACACGTGGAAAATCGCAGAGGGTTTAGTACCAAACCTACATACTCCGATAGTCAGGAAATTCAGTGATAGAAGAGGCTGGGAATGCGAAATCCCCCGGATGAATAACAGGGGTGCTATGGGCTCTCTGCGAGAGGGCTGGTTATCACACAGAGGCCCATGTCTCTTCAACAAACTCCCACGGCGAGTAAGAGACATGAGGGACATCTCGTTAGACAACTTCAAGAGAGCCCTAGATGTCGAACTGCAAAAAGTGCCAGACGAGCCCATCCTCGCAAGGGAGCGAGCTGTCGCTTCAAACAGTCTACTGCACCAAATCACCACCCATAACGAGGGGCGTCGTGCTCCTTGGTTCCGCTAGAAGAGCGGCAAACACATCCAAAGGTATCCATCCAAAGGTAATACATCATCATAGATTGACCGTTTTCATTATTAATGAATGAAACAGACGGTTTTCAACCATAATTTGTATTTATTAGGGAGCCAAGACAAGCTTGGCTTCCAAGAGGAACAAGTGGGCGTGGCTTAACGCAGCCTAAGCGTAAAGCTGCCAACTCGTATTTTTGCTGTGTTAACATGACACTACCTCTCCCTATACAGTTCACCATCCTTGGTGTTGCGTGTGTCTATGGGTGGGAAAGAGAGAGAGAGAGAGAGACAAGCCTCACACCCTCAGTTTCTCTCCAGGCATCGAGAGGGGAGGGTGTAGGCCTCGCCTGCTTCACATTTCATGAATGACCGGTCGGCAATAATTCGCGATTTCCACCATCCAAACACTATTCCCACTTGTTTTATTGTTGTTACATGTTACTATCTTCATATTAAACGTAAAATAGGCGCATATGAATAACGATATTTATCGTAAAATGACGATTATAGGCGGGAATGAAGCCTAATATTGCCGCCCAGTAGTATGGTGTTCACTACACACAGCTCGCCGTTCAAAGGTTAACCTAACCAAGAAACCTGGTAAACATATAGGAGACGCAACGTGTTTTTTCAGGTATTTTATTTGTTATTTTGGTGTTTTAGTCGAATCTACTGATGAAGTTGAATGGGAATTAACCCATTATACGCGAAAATGCCCTAGGGGCAAGGGTACTTATTTGTGAATTTCTAGCCTTGGATTCTGACATAATTTGTTATATTTATGATATAAAGCATTATTTGTTTGCAGTGTGCTTTTATTTTACATATATGATGAATATATGAACCTTGAAGAGTGATAAAATAAGTGGGAAAAGCATTTGAGTGGTGAAAATCGTAAATATTCCCCACCCGGTCGTATTCTCGGGCGTGAGCTAGCGAGGCACACACCCTCCCCTCTCGCTGTCTCTGACTCAACTGAAGCAACTGGGACATGTCTCGGTGTTATATAACGATCTTTTATGCAACCCACTTGTGCTACATTACCGCGGGAGAGAAAAATAAATGATGAAAATAAGAGAAAAAATAGGTGATAATTGAGGAGGGGGGGTGAGAGGGGAAGGAGGGGGGGTGAGAAACATATACTGTAGATGAGTGGTAAAAAGTACTAGAGGGGAATTATCTCACCTAATGACATATCCTTTGTTTTGAGAGCCCCTGGGGTGTTTATGAAGTTTTTTTTTTATGGTCTTGCTTCCGTGAGGCCTATCGCGTTCCCTATGGTGACCCTTCCGATGATCCCGGGCAGGTGTCAACGACGGACTCATCCAGTCTCTTCTGATAGCTCAGAAGAGCTGGATGGTGTCCGCATCTCAGCCTGGCCAGGTGGACTCTGTCCTCGCGAGGAAGGGAGGATTCGGAAGGATGGATTTCGGGAGGTCGTGCTTGCAGCTGCGTGTTGTCTATGAGTGAGTGGATGGATCGGCGAGAGATATGAGTATGGATATGCTTCTGGAAGTTGGTTTGGGGTGGGCAGGCCGGCAGTATTTGTGTGTGATACCATGTGCTGGGTGTTGTTTTGATATTTCTTGGTGTCTGTGGGTGTGTTGCCATGTAGTGTAGTGGGTGGTTTTGGTTCGTGGAGGCTGCTGCCAGGAATTGAGTGCCTCTCATGTCCAAATGGTCTTTAACTTTGAGGATTTTGGTTTCTTGATGTAGGTGATCTGTGGGTGTAGTAGCTGTGCAGCCTGTAAAGATTTTTAGGGCTTTGTTTTGAATAGTCTTACAGTTTCTTACAGTAGATCCTCTGGAAAAAGGCAAACTAGGCCTGTGTATCCAGCTCAGTACCAGTACTTGCACTGCTGCGGTCGTTCACGGTGTTGGCGGCGGCGGTAGCAGACGCAACATTTTTACTATTCTGTATTTTTGCTTTATAATCAAACTTCAAATCTTGTCTTCCCCATGCTTTATCAAGATTACTTTCAAACTCCCTTATTGATTCGGAATCGACTACATACTGGGGCAGTGCGTTCCACTCATTTACCACTCTATCACAAAATGAGTTCTTTGCCTTCTCAAGCCTATTTCTTTCTTTGTAAATTTTCTTAGAGTGTCCTCTCGTTCTTGTTCCCTCCCGCATCAAGAAGATACCTTCACACACATCCTCATCATACTTTCCTGACACTATCTTAAAAGTCTCTATCATATCCCCTCTCTTTCTCCTATATGCCAGTGTCGACACGGAAGCCCCAGTGTCCTCAACCTCTGCTCATAGCCCGTGTTCTTCAACGTTGGTACTAGCTTGCTAGCTCTCCTCTGCACTTTCTCCACTGCTTCTATATCCTTTACCATATATGGAGCCCACACCTGGTTCGCATATTCCAGGTGCGGCCTAACCAGCGCTGTATAGAGATTCCTGAAGATTTCTTCGTCAAGTGACACAAATGTCCTCCTTATCAGCCCTACAATTCTATTGCCTTTGTTTATCTTTTCCGCTAAATGTTCTGAGAAATTTAACTTATTGTCTATCACTGCTCCTATATCCTTTTCTGCATTCACTTCCTCCATCGCTTCATACATACTGTATCCTACCTTGTCTATCTTGCTTGTCCCAATCCGCATGTATTGCCAGCAGGGGGCAAATAACAGAAAAAATAGCCGTCAAAGTAGACAGGAACTTAACCGCGGCGATCGACCTATGACGACCGTACGCCCGGAACTACATCCTTCCCTAATTATTCCACTTTTCGTTAGAATCAAAGTAGTTCATTCGTGTTTTGCATAAGATATTAAGGGGTCTTGTGGTTACCGTAGTAAAGATTTTACGGAATTATTGGTGACTTTTTGGACAGACAGTGATTTTTTTTTTTTTCGTTTTTCTTTCAGATACGGTAATGTTGTCTTATACTGAAGAGGAACTGAAATGAGTATTTGGAAAATATTACCGAAACTACCACTAATTTTGCCATGGTTTTTCTTTTTTATTTTAGGTAGTTTTCATCATTATACAGCACAGTACATAGTTGAAATTAGGGAATGGATGTAGTTTCTGGGTGTATGGTCGTCATGTTTACATAGGGCGATCACCGCGGTTAACTTTGCGTCTATTTTGACGCCGATTTTTTTGGTTATATGCCCCCTGCTGGCAACATATATGACGATGACAATATGTCATGGGGGGGGTGAGGGCCCTCAACATATTATTGTATCCATTGGCATTCAAAATAGTCGGGAACATGATTGCAAACGTCCGACGCCTTCCCAACCGCCGCCGCCGTCATGTTTACATTTGTCGATTGCCGTGTTTAACCCTCCAGCCCCGGCTATGTATTATATATATATTCCCCGAAACCCGGGTGTTTTGGCCGAAAAACGTCTAGGCTAGGCTACCGTATATTTGTTAATCTGACTGCTTCCCGCATTCCCGCGCATCCCCAAGCGTAGCTGTGTTATTTACCTGTAGAATGGCATTAACCCTCTCACCACGGAAGGGCTCTTGAACGCCCATAAAAAAGCATATAACAGGTACCCGGAAGGTCTCTTGAACGCCCAGTGGTTGAAAGCCTGTGAGCTTCGTGTGCGAGGCGTCGGTCCGACGCATGTAAACAACAGCCGGCTGGACCGACGCCCCGCATCTCCGGCCACAAGAAGGAGAGCGTCGCTTGTTCGTGTGTGCCTGTATGTTGTTGTTAAGTATCGAAAAGTGGTGTAAAGTGGCTGTTTTGGCCATAAAGTTATCTCCAATGAAATCATCATCACAGCTCAACCAGTTGACTTAGAGAGCTCTACTTAATGCCATTCTACAGGTAAATAACACAGCTACGCTTGGGGATGCGCGGGAATGCGGGAAGCAGTCTGATTAGCGAATATACGGTAGCCTAGCCTAGACGTTTTTCGGCCAAAACACCCGGGTTTCGAGGAATATATATATAATACATAGCCGGGGCTGGAGGGTTAAGTAGAGCTCTCTAAGTCAACTGGTTGAGCTGTGATGATGATTTCATTGGAGAAAACTTTATGGCCAAAACAGCCACTTTACACTACTTTTGGATACTTAACAACAACATACAGGCACACACGAACAAGCGACGCTCTCCTTCTTGTGGCTGGAGATGCGGGGGGACGGTCCAGCCGGCTGTTGTTTACATGCGTCGGACCGACGCCTCGCACACGAAGCTCACAGGCTTTGACCTCATGGGTGTTTAAGAGCCCTTCCGGGCAGCTCGTGTATGCTTTTTTATGGGCGTTCAAGAGCCCTTCCGGGAACAGAGGGTTATGTTCGCGTCTATTTTGACGGCGATTTTTTTCAGTTATTTGCCCCCTGCTGGCAACATATATGATGATGACAATATGTCATGGGGGGGTGACCCCCTCAACATATTGTATCCAAAGGCAGTCTATATAGACGGGAACAGGATGGCAAGAGTCCGACGCCGCTCTGCGTAGTGTAAACAAGGGTGGCGATACACCCGGGAACTACATCCTACCCGAAATTAGTTACAATCCCCGGATATAGTGTTTTCTCCATTAACCAACGATCTTAAAATACACACATAGACACACCATTTTCTGAGTAAAAATGCAAAAACAAAATTTGCCTTGGGATACAGGATGGGTTGAGGGGGGACAACCCCCCCGTGACTTATTGAAATCAGCATCTGTTTTGCCTGTAAGGGGCTTAATAAGAATTTTACTGTCATCAATAGGGAGAGATATTCTGTTTTTACAGTACAGTACAGTCAACCCTCGAATGTGCGGACTAATAGGGGGGGACCCTTGTCCGCAATTTGAAAAAGTCCGGACATTGGAAATAGAGTAAAAATACGAGGATTTTTAACTTGTACTAACCTAAACTGTATACAGTAATTATATAATTATAATAACATTTTGTTGCATACAGAAATAATTCGGGTTTAGACTCCCTACTGATACGGCCGACATAGCCACACAAGAACAAGAACACACACACACACACACACACATATGGAATATAAGTTAGGAGAAAACACTATTAACCCATCAGAGAAAGAAAAGGACTTAGGGATAACTGTTAGGAGTGATCTTTCACCTGAGAATCATATTAATAAGATAGTGGGAGAAACATATGGACTGCTAAACAGAATAAATATAGCCTTTAACTATATAAACGAGGAGATGCTGGAGAAAATAATAAAAACATTGGTGAGACCAAGACTGGAGTATGCGGCGGTGGTGTGGGCACCACATCTAAAAAAGCATATAAAGAAGCTGGAGAAGGTTCAGAGAGCTGCAACTAGGATGATACCAGAACTGAAAGAATTACCATATGAGGAGAGATTAAAGAAATTAGATTTACCATCTCTAATGGATAGGAGGGAGAGAGGCGATATGATTATGATGTACAAATGTGTGAGAGGACTCGAAAAGGTGGACAAGAAAGGTTATATTGTGAAAGATAATGGTAGAACTAGGGGGCATAGATATAAGCTAATGAAAGGAAGATGTAAAGGAGATGTGAGAAAGTATAGTTTCACTTACAGAAGTATAAGTAAATGGAATCAGTTGGAAGAGGAAGTGGTGTGTGCCAAAAACATTCATATTTTTAAGGCAAAGTTAGATAATTGTAACTCAGGAAGCGGGGCAATACGAGCCTAAAAAGCTCAACTCCTGTACAGTATACTACAAATAGGCAAATTTAGGCAAATAGGTAAATACACACACACACACACACAATTAGGTAAATACACAAAAACTGACATAATAATAACACACGTGTTTCGGTAATGGTACCGGTACACTGATGTTTCATTTGAACTTATAACTTGTTTTATATAAGTTTATTATGAAATATTATGAAATATTTTGTGTATGGCCACCCCCATTAAGGGGAGTAAGGCATCTGGCAATAGATAGATAGATGAAATATTATAAAGAATTAAGGTAAGTATATAAGATATATATAGTACATATGATTACATTATCGTATTTCGACGATTTCGGCGGGAAATTGCCTGCCCGTGTCACCGCCCGACCCGCCAAATACCGGACAACTTTTAAATTAACGGTCTTTTGCCCGATTTGTCCCGACTTTTGGGGACTTGTCCGCATCGGCTGTTGGGTCCGCACAAACCGAAGTCCGGTCAACTGGGGTCCGCCCATGCGAGGGTCGACTGTATTTTATATAGTGCACATAAAATGCTTTTCCGGTGGTTGAAACAAATTTTAATATGATCTTTGCAACCTCCTTATTCTATAAGCTTTGCGCAGTGGCAGTATCGTAACCAATAGGGTCTTGCTGAGTACCGTGGAAATTGTATTGTCACTGCTATAAGCTCAAAACAGTGTACAAAATTGGTTAAAGTTTTTGCACCACACACATCTGCCATCCTGTGCGTGGTCTCTCCACGCATCTCGGTTGGGCCACCCCCAAAGGGTAGCCAAGTCGATCCCCACCTGCCCGCGGTGACCTTGCAGAGACACCACTTTCCCTTTTTTTCTTTTCCATTTTATTTTTTTTCCATTGTGGTGGCACTGACGGGGACGGCGCTACCTGGGGTCTGTCCCAGGTAGTTATTTTCACGTTTTTTTTAAACTAGGGTTTTCTCTTATTTTTAATCAGATACGAAAAATGGGTGTTTTTGTTTTTAATTATTGGTTACTTCCACTGAAATGGCAGCAAGCAAGCAGAGTTGCAGTTGCGGGAAGGTTGTGGGCAAGGCCAAATCGCTGGGCTGCTACTTGTGTGGTACATATTTTCACGTCAACTGTATAAATGTTGATGAAGAGGACCTCAGAGTACTTGCAAAGAAGAAACCTGGATTTAAATGGCATTGCACTGTTTGCGATACCACCCCCTGGCTGCTAAGGACGCAGCAATTAGTCAGCAGACCTTGGATGACCTGAAGGCTGCCCTAGTTGGTGAAGTGAAGACTGCCATTGTAAACGAAGTGAAGGGTGCCCTTGCTGCGGTGGCCGTGGAGATAGAGAGTATTGGTGACAGAATGGATATCCTTGAGACTAAAGTTGCTTCCCCCGACATTCCCTTGTTTGCCACGATAGTTCAGCAAACATTTGAAGAGACCAAAAAGGAGCCGACCAAATGCACCACTGAGGTGGTAGATGGTGGAAAGAAAAAAAAAAGTCTGGGACCATCAGGTCCTGGTAGTGAAGCCAAAAGACCGATCCTCCGAGCCAGTAAGCCCACCAGATACAAAGGCAATTGAGACTGCTTTGGCTTCGGTTCCGGTTAACAAGTTAACTAGAACTGATTCAGGTGTACTGGTGGTACGACTTCCATCCAAGAAAGCCAAAGAAGACGCAGGAAGGGCCATCAATCAGTGTTTGGGGGTGGACAGTGCCTTCAGTGTCTCCGAACCAAAGAAGATGCTGCCAAAAATTACTCTCGTAGGCATTGCTTATGACACTGAGGATAATGAGATCATTCCCAGCATCCTCAACAAGAACCCAAGAATAAAGTCCCTGGTCGACGATGACTTAGCTATGAATTTGCTATTCACCAAGCAAAAGAGTGATGCACACACAAAGACTGCGGTAGTAAAAATGTCACCTGAAATACGCTCTTCCATTGTGGATGATGGCAATTCTGTGTATGTTGGACTTGTGAGATGTCGTGCATACGATCGCTTCTGGGTAACACAATGTTACCATTGCCAGGACTTTGGCCATACCAGTGACAGGTGTTATCGGAAAAATGAGGATCCAAAATGCAAATTCTGTGCCGGTACTCATAACTCAAAAGACTGCACCAACAAGACTTCCCCCAAATGTATAAATTGTATGAGCTCCACATCAGTTACGGAGCCGCCAAATCATATCGCCTCAAGTAGAAATTGTCCTCTAATGACAGCTCAGAGAAATAAAGTTATTGAAAACACCAATTTTGTAGGTTAAAAAAAATGAAAAATGCACACGGGAGCCGGTTGAAACTGGGTCTGTTGAATGTTCGTTCCTTGCGTAACAAAATGGATCATATTTGCGAGATCTTTGATGAACGTAACCTTGATGTATTATGTCTCACTGAGACCTGGTTGTTCGAGTCAGATCTGAATATTATCCAGGCGGCATTGCCTAAAACCCATTCCATAATAAATGTTCCTAGGCCTAGGGGAGATCATCCGGGTGGTGGAGTGGCAGTTGTCTACTCCACATCTCTGGTGAATATCTTGCAAATAAGCCATAACCCAGCCCCTCTTTATTATGAACTGTTGGAAGTGGAAATAAAACTCCATCAACAAATTCTAAGAATGGCAGTTGTCTATAGGCCTGGCCATCGTGGCACAGATAGGGGTTTTATGGAAGAGTTTGGGCAGTTTCTCGAGGAATTTTCTGCTAAAACCGGAAGACTTTTGATATGTGGAGATTTTAATTACTGGGTTGACAGCCCTCATCTGAAGCCATTCTCTCCTGAGTTCCTTGAGTTGACTGATCAGAACAATTTTGTAAACCATGTGTCCCACCCAACTCATATCTTAGGACACACCCTTGACTTGGTTTTCTCTCCTGTGGGTTGTGGTGGTGTTCTGGATGTTGATGTTGAGAATGCTGACCCTAATACCTCTGATCATGCTTTGATTACTTTCAGCTTTGATTTCCCTGAGCCACTCACACATGAAAAAGTAATCAGATTTAGAAATTATAAAAATACAGACCAAAATTTGGCTAGCAGTGAAGTAAAACAGTACTTGGGAAGTATTGATACTTCCAACCTTACTTCAGATGAGCTGGTGGAGGTACATAGAAATGCACTTAAATTAGTGTTCGATCATCACTGTCCAGAAGTAGAGAAGAAAATCATAGTACGAGATGATTCACCCTGGCACTCGAGTTAAATTTCTTAGAAGAGCGCGTAGAAGAGCTGAACGTGAATTGCGGAAAAATAAAACAGACTCTACATGGTTGCAATATCTGTCAGCCAGAAGAGCCGTGGTCCACACAATCAAAGATGAAAAGAAAGTGTATTATCAGGGAAAAGTTGACTCATGTGGTAACGACCAGAGGAGGTTGGCTTCAATTGTAAACAGTTTACTTGGATAAACAAGAGTCAGCTTAAGACCTTCTGTACCCAATGCCGAGTTGGCTGCCAACTTTGTGTCATTTTTTGCTGGCAAGATAACTCGCATAAGACAGGAACTGGATGATGCTTCTGTTGGTGAAGAACTTTCAGTTGTACTCCAACCCCGACACATTCCTAATAATGTCCTCTCATCCTTTCACTCAGTAGAGGTGGACATGATCTCGTCCTACATAAGAAACCTCAATAAAACATTTTGCCCGTTGGATCCCATAAATGTTTCCAAGCTACCAAGAGTCTATGATCACACAGTTGAGTTTATTTCCAAAATAATTAATAAGTGCTTCTCTGAAGGTAACTTCCCACATTCTGAAAAGCATGCACTACTCCGACCTAGTCTAAAGAAACCTGGACTTAATGTTGAGAACATGTTGAACTATCGTCCTGTCTCCAACCTGTCCTTCATATCAAAGATATTAGAGCGTGCAATACTTGACCAATTACAACCACTACTTCAGCAGAATGAAACTATCCCAATTTTTCAGTCTGCTTACCGACAGCATCATTCAACTGAAACAGCATTGATTAGCAGAGGTGGGCGCGCTCCGGTGGGACCGGTAATGCGGCAGCGCTCCGCGCTCATCAGACATAAGGTAATGCGGCAGCGCTCACGCGCTCCTTTTGTCAGCAGACCCGATGCGCTTCCCGCTCCGCGCTCCCAAAAATAGGTACAGTAAAAGTCCGTTAATCCGACGACCGATGATTCGAATCTCCCAATAGTTCGAATTTTTCAATTTGAGGCCAAATCCGAATTCACCCGATGGTCCGAATTTCAAGAAGTCCCAAAGTCCCCTTTTTGAGGCATTAGGCCACTCAAATGACACATAATGGAGCACACACATATCATATGTTCATGAATTCACTTTAAAAGTTTACCATCGTCATTGTAGCCTATTACCTACTTCAAAACATTCAGATTAACCCTCCAGCCCCGGCTATGTATTATATATATATTCCCCGAAACCCGGGTGTTTTGGCCGAAAAACATCTAGGCTAGGCTACCGTATATTTGTTAATCTGACTGCTTCCCGCATTCTCGCGCATCCCCAAGCGTAGCTGTGTTATTTACCTGTAGAATGGCATTAAGTAGAGCTCTCTAAGTCAACTGGTTTAGTTGTGATGATGATTTCATTGGAGATAACTTTATGGCCAAAACAGCCACTTTACACTACTTTTCGATACTTAACAACAACATGCAGGCACACACGAACAAGCGACGCTCTCCTTCTTGTGGCCGGAGATGCGGGGCGACGGTCCAGCCGGCTGTTGTTTACATGCGTCGGACCGACGCCTCGCACACGAAGCTCACAGGCTTTGACCTCATGGGTGTTTAAGAGCCCTTCCGGGCAGCTCGTGTATGCTTTTTTATGGGGGTTCAAGAGCCCTTCCGGGAACAGAGGGTTAATGGTCAAAGGAAGCTACTGATATAAACGTAAACACCTTCTTCTTCTTCTTCCACATCGTCTGCTAGAGAGTTTGTTTTGCTCTTGAACGCATCCTTGGGACGCTCCGATGCGCTACTGGCTTGCACCGCATTTTCTGCAAGCGCATTCAGTCTTGAGCTTGAAAACGCACCTTTGGACGTATTAGTCTTGAGCTTGAAAACGCACCTTTGGACGTTCCGATACGCTACTATTTATAGTTCAGTGATCGGAGCGTCCCAAGGGTGCTTTCAAGACAACAAGACAAGGGTGCTTTCAATACAATATAATATAACAGAGCACGTCACAAAAGGAAAATCACAAAATGAAAATTACAAGAACCTCTCAGGGAAGTGCCGTTGTTAAGGCATTACTTCCCGAACCACATCTGATCTGATCTGATCTTCAAGAGCAAGACAAACTCTCTAGTAGACGGAAGAAGAAGAAGACGTTTATAGCAGCAGATTCCTTTGACCATTAATCTGAATGTTTTGAAGTAGGTAATAGGGTACAATGACAATAGTAAACTTTTGAAGTGATTTCATGAACATATGATATGTGTGTGTGCACCATTGTGTCATTTGGGTGGCCTAATGCCTCAATGTTTTCGTCATACACAGGTTCATAGGGGTAAAGTCCGATAATCCGAAAAATCCACTAATCCGAACGAGGGCCGGTCCGCTGCCCTTCGGATTAACGGAAGTTTACTGTATATAAAAAACAAAACAAACAAAACAGCTTCTAGAAGTTATTTAATTATTTACCTTTGTCCTTCACTTTGTCTTTCACTTCACTAAATTCCAAGAATTCAAAACATTAAAAAAACCTCAAGTCATGGTGTCTTTCTGAAGTTTAACTGTTTAAGTTTCTCACTTTCTCAGTTTCTGTTATTCTTTATATCATATCAATGAATCAAATGTCAATGATATGATATGATTGATATAATTGCAAATGTCAATGATATGATATGATTGATATCATTGTGAGTTTGTGACATTGTGACTGTTCATTGATATCTATGATATGACATAAAGAATTACAGAAACTGTCCAAACTGAGAAACTAGGTCCGAAACTGCCAGGTCCGACGGTATATAATTTATAATACAGTAAACTTCCGTTAATCCGAAGGGCAGCGGACCGGCTCTCGTTCGGATTAGTGGATTTTTCGGATTATCGGACTTTACCCCTATGAACCTGTGTATGACGAAAACATTGAGACATTAGGCCACCCAAATGACACAATGGTGCACACACACATATCATATGTTCATGAAATCACTTCAAAAGTTTACCATTGTCATTGTAGCCTATTAACTACTTCAAAACATTCAGATTAATGGTCAAAGGAATCTGCTGATATAAACGTCTTCTTCTTCTTCCGTCTACTAGCGAGTTTGTCTTGCTCTTGAAGATCAGATGTGGTTCGGGAAGTAATGCCTTAACAACGGCACTTCCCTGAGAGGTTCTTGTAATTTTCCTTTTGTGATTTTCCTTTTGTGACGTGCTCTGTTATATTATATTGTATTGAAAGCACCCTTGTCTTGTTGTCTTGAAAGCACCCTTGGGACGCTCCGATCACTGAACTATAAATAGTAGCGTATCGGAACATCCAAAGGTGCGTTTTCAAGCTCAAGACTAATACGTCCAAAGGTGCGTTTTCAAGCTCAAGACTGAATGCGCTTGCAGAAAATGCGGTGCAAGCCAGTAGCGCATCGGAGCGTCCCAAGGATGCGTTCAAGAGCAAAACAAACTCTCTAGCAGACGATGTGGAAGAAGAAGAAGACGAAGGTATTTACGATTATATCAGTAGCTTCCTTTGACCATTAATCTGAATGTTTTGAAGTAGATAATAGGCTACAATGACAATGGTAAACTTTTAAAGTGAATTCATGAACATATGATATGTGTGTGCTCCATTATGTGTCAATTGAGTGGCCTAATGCCTCAAAAAGGGGACTTTGGGACTTCTTGAAATTCGGACCATCGGGTGAATTCGGATTTGGCCTCAAATTGAAAAATTCGGACTATTGGGAGATTCGAATCATCGGTCGTCGGATTAACGGACTTTTACTGTAATTATATATATACGGCCGGGACTAGGGTATTGTCAGATGTCAGTTGTCACGCCCAGTGCCAGGTCCGTATATAATTATATACTGACTCGCCGAAAAAAAATCGTAGCAGCGAAACGACTGCACCTATGGCTTTCATATTTTTAGTTTTTTACCACATGTACCTTACCCTTCTGCATACCCACCACGGCACCACCACTACCCCAAACCCCTCCTCCCACCCACTCGCTGACTATCGGTCGCCTCACAAGGAAAAAAAAAAAAATCTGTGGCGGCGAAACGATTCCACCAATCGGTTCCATATTTGTGTGACAAGTGCCTTACCCTTATGCCTTCCCTCCACCACACCCCCAACTGCCTCCCACAACCCACTTCCAGCGTATCCGTACGAAGAAAAGGAAAACAAATAAAATCTGTGGTGGCGAAACTACCTCACCAATCGGCTTCATATTTGTAACACGAGTCAATTACGCTTCTACCTTCCCCCCAACATCCCCCAAACCACCCTCCCACCCATACATTCAAGTAACATTCCGATAGTATCGATACCATAAAATGATAAAAGTTTCTGAAGTCTATAGTGTCTTTTGACTATCAGACAGTCAGACAGGCTCGGGCTATACCACTGCCAGACTTACCCTTAGGCCCCTTCGTAAGCCGTAACTTGCCCGTAAGGTTTACTTTGCGTTAGCAAAAGCCAAAACAAAAAAAATAACAAGTTAACAACTGTAACGCTGTCAGTCTGTCACTATCATAGTATCACTGTATCACAGTTCACTAACACCGTGAGTAACCACGTACGAACGGTACGATGACTGTACACGATACTGACGTTCTTGTACCTGTTGTTGACAGGAAAAATCGCCTCCGGAGCGCCAGAAAGGAGCGCGAATTTCTAGCTGCGCTCCCCGCCTGCACTCCGATTTCAGAATTTTGCCGCTCCTCGCTCCTCTATATTGGTAATGCGCACCGGATCGCAGAGCGCAGAGCGCCAAATGGCGCGCACCTGCCCACCTCTGTTGATTAGAGTACATAATGATCTAGTTGAGAACATTTGCAATGGTGTGGCCTCACTATTGGTCTTGCTTGATCTCTCTGCAGCCTTTGACACAGTGGATCACGAGTTGTTATTGAGTGATCTTTATGATTGTGGTGTGCGTGACTCCGCTCTCTTGCTTCTTGGGTCGTACTTGTCAGGTAGATCCCAGAGTGTGATGGTAAATCAAATGGTCTCGGACTCGGCACCCCTGCAGTATGGTGTTCCGCAGGGATCAGTTTTAGGTCCTATCCTATTTATAATTAATATCAGCAGTTTGTCTCTTCTGCTTCGTGCACATAATGTCACCTTTCACTTTTATGCAGATGACACCCAGATTTATGTGAGAATCACAAATATAGTTGATATACGGAGTAAGATGGAATTGTTGATGTCTGATATCAAGAAGTGGATGAGAGCGAGAAAACTTAAACTAAATGATGGTAAAACTGATATTCTCATCATCCGAGGAAATAGAAGAGCTGATGATATAGTAGGTGCCCTCTCCATCAATGTGGGTGGATCTCAGCTGCGACCGGCCAACTCTGTTCAAAATCTGGGTGTATATGTGAACTCCCGATTAGATTTCAAAGAGCATGTAAACCAGATAGTTAAAAGTTGTTACTTGCGCATCAGAAATCTCTATTTGGTGAAGCCATTTATAACCAGACGTTGCCTCCTGACGTTGGTTCACTCATTGGTCTTCTCTCGTGTTGATTATTGCAATGCCCTGTTGGTGGGTCTTCCAAATTATATTTTAAAGAAAGTTCAGTCTGTTCTTAACAGGGCCGCAAGACTCATTTTTGGTGTTCCACCTAGAACTCCTACTACATCTCTTCACATAGAGCTGTACTGGCTGCCAGTAAGAGCAAGAATAGAATTTAAGTTGTGTTTAGTGACTTTTAAGGTTCTCAAATTTGGTGAGTCTAGGTACCTTGCGGAGCTGCTCAGGCGCCCACTGGCACACCATGGTGTAGTTGTGCGTCATGACAATGACCCTTTTCGTCTTGATGAACCAAGGGCTTTCCAGCAGTCTTCTTTCTTTGAGAGGTCATTCTCCTACATGGCTCCGAGGTTGTATAACAGGTTGCCGCTGTCCATGAGACAACTGAGTTCTGTTGAATGCTTCAAGAGACAACTTAAGACTTTTCTCTTTGAGAGAAGCTATGATCTTGAGAGAGGTGTCATGACAGATGGCTATAGAGTTTAGGCTATTTTGCCACTGCTAGTGATTGTTAAATGTGTGTTGTATATAAGCTTTCTTTTGATGCATTGATTTTGTTCTTTTTTCTTTCTCTTTCCGAGCGCTAGTGAATTCTTCGGAAAAATTGGCGCTTATGATAAATAAGTAACATGCTTATTATTATTATTATTATTATAATAGCCTTCAAATATTGAGAAAAAAATAGTGGTAGTTTCGGTAATAAGCACCGAGTATTTACCCATTATCCAACATTATAAATACACGGCCCCCACTATACTCCGTTTTTTTCCAGCTGATGGTAAATTACTATCTCTCCATCCTGATTACTTGGCTATTACCATGATTTTGTAGCGAAATATGTTGCTAATTATGAAAACTTGACAATAAGACGCACAGATATAGTAGTAGGCCTATCATATTTTTTCAGTAAGAATTGGGAAATCAGATGCTAAAGGATTCAATTTACGATCAGCTGGGAAAAAATAGACTATAGTGGGGAGGGCTATGAAGACCAGGGAAAATGACCCCGGGGTTAAAGAGGATGAAAAGCGAAAAATAAGCTCTATTTGGCCATGACCGTTTGCCGTAGGATACAGAATAAGTTGAATTGTAAATCCCCCCCCCCCCCCCCAAGGACTTATTGAAATTGTCATCTATGTGGCCAGCAGGGTGCAAAAATCTAATTTTCCCTAATCGACCCTATTGTTGGATAATGGGTAAATATTCGATTTTGATGGTCTTTGGATAATGGGTAAATACTGTACCGGTACCGTACTCACTTCCGATAGTCTTCGATACTTACTTGTGTTACTTGCTTGTGTTGAGTTCGCCACACTTCTAGCGGCACCGAGGAGCACGCCACCCCTCGTTCTGGGTGGTGATTTGGTGCAGCAGACTGTTCGAAGGGGCAGCACGCTCCCCTGCGACGAGGGGCTCATCTGGTACTCTTTGCAGTTCGCCATCGAGGGCTCTCTTGAAGTTGTCTAACTAGATGCCCCTCATGTCTCTTACTCGCCGTGGGAGTTTGTTGAAGAGACGTGGGCCTCTGTGTGATAACCAGCCCTCTCGCAGAGAGCCCATAGCACCCCTGTTATTCATCCGGGGGATATCGCATTCCCAGCATCTCCTATCACTGAATTTCATGATTATCAGGGTATGTAGGTACTAAACCCTCTGCAATTTTCCACGTGTATATTATTAAGTAGCGTTCTCTTCTACGCTCCAGCGAGTACAGTTTCAGTGCTCTTGAACGCTCCCAATAGTGTAGCTGTTTTACCAAACTTATATGCGAAGTGAAATTTCATTTGGGCTTATTATTATGGCCTGGACGCCGTATTTTCGATGGTATGCAGTCTTGCACTGCTTTTAGGTAAGTGGTTTCGAATAACTTCCAAGATGTATTTATGTCGTTATTGTTAATTAAAAAGCTCCAGTCAGTTTCTTTAAACATAGCTCTAAGTTTATGGAAGTTTGCTTTCTTGAAATTAGGGACTTTTTCGATGCTACTATTTGGTTCGTTACTAGTAAACTTTAAAGTGAAAGTTATCGTAAGATGGTCGCTGTTACTGAATTCATCACCAACATTCAAATTCTCTATCAATTCTTCTTTTGTTCCAAGTACAATGTCAAGAACGTTATTACCACGGGTCGGCGTTTGAACAAATTGATAAAGCGAACTCTCTTGCAAGTTCGTATACAAGTCATGTCCGGAGTGTGAAGTAAGAGTATCGCCCCACTTGGTCACAGGTAAATTAAAGTCGCCAAAAATTACGGTATCTTGTGAGTTACTTACATCTGCAATTTGTTCGTAAATTTCTCGGTCAGTTTGCACTGATTGAGCTGGAGGTCTGTATATTAACGCAAGTATTATTTTTGTACCTTTATTATTCTTTATTAGCACAAAAGATGTGTCGACGTTCACAATTTGAGGTTTTGACAAGAGGGTAGGGTTAAGACTTTCTTTGATATAAAGTAAAACGCCACCTCCATTTCGATTTATTCGGCTTTTCTCAAACATTACATAACCGGGAAGTGAATACTCTGCTAAAAAAGTCTCTATCTTCTGTATTGAGCCAAGATTCTGTTATGCCAATCACATCATAATTTTCTGTAAACACTAGCTCCTCTAAATCTGAAAATTTATTGCATATTCTACGAGCGTTTGCATAGAAAACCTTTAAATTTGTTATTTTAGAACTCACGGAACGCTCTTTAATAATATTTTTGGTTCTTGTCGGATCTACATTTATGTTCATGGCTGTCCTCGGTCCTCACTGTCTTCGGTCCTTAACGCTGGTGGTCCTCGGTTGCCTCTGTTTTTTGCTTGGCGTTGGATGATTTATGTCACTGCTGCTTCTTCTCGGATGGCGTTTTTTGATCCATGGCTGCGGACTGCTTCGTGTAGGAGACGACCCATGCGTGCTGAACCCACAGTACCTCTGTTCTTCTTAGAAGCTCATGCTCATTCACTAACAACCAAGTCCATCGCATTTCGCATGGACAACACCACAGCAGTAGCATGTATCAACAAGCAAGGCACAACATGATCTCTCACCCTTCACTGTCTAGCCGAAAAGATTCACAAGCTAGCACACTACCATTCAATCACGATACAAGCCTCGTACCTCCCAGGAACGGCCAACCTTTGGGCGGACGCCTTATCCCGGGGCAAGAGTACGTCAGTGGAATGGGCACTCAAACAGGAGGCCTTCAACCAACTCATACTTCCTTACCATCCACAAGTAGACCTTTTTGCATCCCACACATCAGCAAAGACCCCTCAATATCTGTCCCGGTGGTCTGTAACCCCGGCGGGGGGTCCGGACGCCTTTTCCGTCAATTGGAACATGTGGTCGTCCATCTACCTGTTCCCTTCCCCGGACACGACCCTCATGTGCAAAGTCATCCATCACCTCAGGTCATACAAAGGGCGAGTGTGTCTCATTGCACCAGTTTGGCCCACACAGGCATGGTACAGCCAGCTGTGCCTGTGGTGCCCATCTCCAGTGGAAATTTCAATTCCACTTGGACCAAATTGGAAGCCTGCAGACTTGTCTAAATTTTGCATTATGGACATTTTCCGGGCCAAATGGCTAAGAGCAAAGTACGATCCTATTATTTAGTATTGGTTCCTTT
This sequence comes from Paralithodes platypus, assembly GCA_032716605.1. NCBI lineage: Eukaryota > Metazoa > Arthropoda > Malacostraca > Decapoda > Lithodidae > Paralithodes > Paralithodes platypus. The sequence continues at coordinate 23,700,937 of CM064511.1, read as the reverse complement.
GTCAATGACGAAGAGCCTATAGGGTGAGGTGGGGGTGTAACGAACTATTAGTGGATAAAATATTCACCAAAAATCAGGTAACAAACTTTATGGAAAAATAGTTATATCACAATAAACTATGGGTCAAGGCCTATCATGGTGATTTTTACTAATCGTGTAAGTAGTAGTTAAGGTCAATTTATTGAATTTTTAAAAAAGGGTACCCCTTGTTCGGACCATACCCACCATATGGGGTGGTCCGAACAATGCATGGGAGTGATCGAAACACCACCCTTTTCACTATTAAAATGCATAGTGAGATTGTAAAAACTGGTGATCTCAAATAAAATATATGTTGAAAGTGTCTTTATTGCCAATTTTAGAGCACATTCTGAAGAAAGAAATATTATATTCCATACTGTCACAACTTATGATTTTACCAACATAAAACACCTTACATCTGACATTCTTCCCTTCTTCTAACTCCAGCTCAACACAACCAAGTACTTTTTGTATTATTTGGATTTTTGGGGTTTTTTTTTAAACGCCATTTAAATTTGTGGTGTACCGAACAGTTCGGTACACACCCCATCGCTACACCCCCTTCGTGTCATCAATGTTTACACATGCATGATGCTGAATGAAATGTCTGAATGGAAGCCTTTCTCACCAGATATCATTGCAGCAAAGTACATTTCACTATTAAGCATCACACCACTAGAATCAGCACGTTTTCACAGTCAAGAAGCACTATATTAGAACGCAAAATATTACATCGATCACCTAAAAAATAGAAAAACTGACCTGAAAACTCTGTCCGTCGCGATGTATACAATAGTTTCCCGTCATCCTCAAGCGCTCCGTTTTCTTCTTTTGAGGTGTTGGGGAAACTATTTTATTATTGATAGGGCAGAAATTATGGACACTGTTCGTTTCACCCCCATGTTCGTTACAACCCACCTTCACCCTACTATATATAGGCTGAGATTCCGGGACCCGTTCGGGATTCCCCGGAGTTCTTATCACAACCGTTGCGTATATAGCATAAAAACAATCCTTGGTTGATACCCATTAAATCTTACCAAGGGCTCGTCATTGAAAATGAATACCACTAGAAATAAAATTTTAAAGAAGAATCTATCATTTCAAACCTCCCGGTGCCTCAGCCCTCCAGCTGTGCTGTCGTCATGCTTCCCTTGCACGTGATGCCAGATTTTCTAGCGTGTTTATCTGCCTCTTTACGGTTGTGATCCAGGCGAGTCGGACGTGTGCCCCCTTGCTCTGGGCGTCTCAACGTTTGCCTGGCTTTCTCACTCCTAGTGAGTCCTTGTTATATATTATTTGAGTTAGGTCCAAACATGAATTGAGTAATCGCCCTGTATGTTTCAGAGGGCCACCGTCCACGCCTGTCCACACCGAAAGTATATGGATACCGCTTCGCCATTCTTAATATTTGTTGTTCGTCGTAGTAAGTGATTATTGCTATAATAGGCTATATCCTATACAATGCTTGCATTTAATTATTTACTTATCGTAGGCTATTATTCATCTTATTCGTGTGCCCTCAGGCTACACGTTGAACTCTGAGGACATTATTAATTCAAGTTTTCTTTGTCGTAAAGTAGCCTACATTATTTCCTGAAATTCTACTAGTATTAAATTTTTCAAAGTCGCTTCACTTTTATAAGTCGCTTCACTTTATAGTTTGCATGCTTCTAGCATTACTTCGAGCTGATAGGTTCTTAGCTAGACTTATTGATTCCCTTATATGTCCCATTCTTGTACCAGTACTTATTTATAAGGCCATGCTTTGTTCGCCACCTCGGGCAAGTGTCCACGAGGGCGGCCAATAGGCCTAGCTAGCTCGGCTTCCCTCTACTGAATTTTACATGAGGGACCAATTGTTCTCTTCCTATATGAGTAATATGTTATGAAGTGCTTCGATACCAATGATTCCTAAGAGTTTGCATGACCAAGTGCAAGAGCACCAACTAAACCTATACAATTTGCATGCTTCGAGTCCCGGAGTCGGCGGGGCTCCTGTGTCCCTCCGTTCTCTCCGGGTCTCCGGGTTTAGAACTCCGGGTACTAAATGGTTTTGAGTAAATAAAGTATATGAATATTATGAAGTGCTTCAGATTCCTACAGTGCAAGAGCACCAACATGAAATATGTTAATTTCTTAAAATAGAAAGAGTTTGCATGAAACCAAATGGAGCAACAAAGTTTCCTCCAGTGCAAGAGCACCAACACAATTATGTGTTAATTTCTTAAAATAGAAAGAGTTTGCATGAAACCAAATGGAGCAACAAAGTTTCCTCCAGTGCAAGAGCACCAACACAATTATGTGTTAATTTCTTACAGGGTATAATGTAAAGAGTTTGTATGAAACCAAATGGAGCAACAAACTTTCCTCCAGTGCAAGAGCACCAACACAATTACCTGTATGTGTTAATTTCTTAAAATAGAAAGAGTTTGCATGAAACCAAATTGAGCAACAAAGTTTCCTCCAGTGCAAGTGCACCAACTAACCCTATACAATTGCATGCTTCGAGTCCCGGAGTCGGCGGGGCTCCTGTGTCCCTCCGTTCTCTCCGGGTCTCAGGGTTTTAGACCTCCGGGTACTAAATGGTTTCAAGGAAACCGAGGAACAATAACCAATACACCAAGGGTGCATTTAAGGAATAATGTTTTCCTTCCAAAAAAAAAACAAAAAAAAAAAACAAAAAAAAAAAAAAAGTTTCCGGATAAATATGAAACTATAGTTCCTCCAGGAACTCCGGGTACTCCGGGTACTCCGAGTAATACAAAAAACCAAGGAACCAAGAGGTTCAGGTTAAACCAAGGAACCAAGAGGTTCAGGTTAAATTAAGGAACAAGAGCTTCCTCCAAGTACTCCGGGTACTCCGAGTAATACAAAAAACCAAGGAACCAAGAGGTTCAGGTTAAACCAGGGAACCAAGAGGTTCAGGTTAAATTAAGGAACAAGAGCTTCCTCCGAGTACTCCAGGTACTCCGGGTACTACTGAAAACCAGGGAACCAAGAGGTTCAGGTTAAATTAAGGAACAAGAGCTTCCTCCAAGGACTCCGGGTACTCCGGGTAATACTGACAACCGAAGAACCAAGAGGTTCAGGTTAAAATAAGGAATGAGAGCTTCCTCCAAGTACTCCGGGTACTCCGGGTAATACTGAAAACCAAGGAACCAAGAGGTTCAGGTTAAATTAAGGAACGAGAGCTTCCTCGAAGTACCCCGGGTACTCCGGGTAATACTGAAAACCGAGGAACCGAGAGGTTCAGGTTAAATTAAGGAACGAGAGCTTCCTCCAAGTACTCCAGGTACAGTACTCCGGGCACTCCGGGTACTCAGGTGGGGGGGGGGGGGGAAACAATGTTTTCCTTCAGAAACAAACAACCGATGCACCAAAAGGTTCAGGTTAAATTAAAAACCAACATTTCCCTCCGAGTTCTCAATGTAGAACAATGAATGGAAAAAGGAGGGAGCAGAGTACTCCAGTGGCATTTATGATAGCCTATAGACTATCCCACTTAAATCCATTCTTATATAAGATGTAGCGAATATGCTACCCTACTCTAAATTCTTTAAAAAACATTCATAGGGCCAGCAGGCTACTCGACATTACATGAGCCTTATACATAAGGAACTGGTACATGCTTTTGTTCTTTGCTCTTATATTATGTAACATTGAATCTTGGCCTTTTTCTGACAGGTGGGCTATAGCTCTCCTCAGTAATCTCCGCCCCCTCACCTGAGCCACAACTGATGAGGTATGTACGCCAGATGTCTTGTGTGAATCGTACATTGACTAAGTGGGCTCCTAAAAAATGTACAAATTGTGCACTCTTCGTGTAACACTACCACAATCCGAGTGGCCACATAACAGCAGCGGGGGCGACTCAGGTATTACTAAACATTTGGGATGAAGTGAAAGTTTATATATCCTCAACTAAAAAAAAAAAAAAAAAAAAAAAAAAAAAATCCCAGACATGGTCAGTAGGGACTGTTTATTTCTTACTGGACGCTCTGTATCTTCCACAACAGAAACCCCTACAAAGAGGTCTATACCTACAGAGTTAAAAGGCACTTCCTCCCCTAACTGTCCTCGCCCCAAACTTGTTAGGCTTGACCTAGATAAAGATGAGGAACAATGTTTTCCTCAGGATACTATCCCGATTAGATAGCACTCTAATCGTATTCATGATAGCCGATAGAATATATCCCCCTGGAATCCATTCTTATATAAGTTATGGCAGATACGTATTACGTACATAGTCTGCAGTTTACGTGATCACTACTTATTTGCTCATATATCAAAGTACAGTAGGGTCTCACATAAAACGAGTTTATGGTCGATAAACGAGGGCGTTTTATGTGAATTCGTTTTATGTGAACACAGCATTTTGGTGGCGCAATATCGTCAATGTTCACTGTAAACGAAAATTTTCGTACAAAGCGAACGATATTTCGTACGTTTTGTACGATATTTCGGCGTTTTATATGAAAGCGTACAATATTTTGTACGTTTTGTACGATATTTCGGCGCTCTATATGAAAACTCCTTGTATTTGCCCCACTTTGGCGGCGGACTCGTTTTATGTGATCACATTCGTTCTGATCGAAAATTAAATATTAATATTTTAGGTCGGTCGTTTTAATCGAGACTCGTTTTATGCGAACACGTTTTATGCGGGACCCTACTGTATTCTACACTTTTATAGTTAGACACTGGTAACATTAATTTGAGCTGATATCTTCTGCAGTTTATGTGATCACTACTTATTTGCACATATATCAAAGTATTCTACACTTTTATAGTTACACACTGGTAACATTAATTTGAGCGGATATGCTCTGGACTCTACTTATGGATTCTTATATCGGGATATTCTCACGTGAGCGCGCGATCACGGAAGCGGCCAATAGGCCTAGCTCGAGCATCACTACTGAATTTTATAATATAAGAGATAGATGATCTCTTCATATATAGATATATAAATATTATATTTTGAAGTTTGTCGAGGGATTTACTTAATTTTTCAACATATAAGCTGGGGGCCAATGGTTCCGATATTGTTCACCTATAAGGAACAATGTTCCTCCGGATACTATTCCTATTTTAAGCCAAATGTTGACTCGATATTATGAAGTTTTCTCACGCTCGTCACATCGAGCGCGGAAGTGGCCAATAGGCTATAGCTCAGAGCCTCACTCTACTGAAAGTTACAGCACGAGAGATTGGGAGGTTTGACACTCTCCCAATACCAAAGAAGGAAAACCTTCTATTTGGTAGGTAGCCTCGGAGTATCCAACGTAGAGCTATATACATCTCGTATAATTCCGTTCCGTTGTGGAGCGGGTAATTATCGTAATCCATAGCGTGATTAATCTATAACATCTAGAGTAGCACCTACTCTCTCTACTAGGTACGTTGTACACACTTTTGAGGCTACTATTAAAAGGAAAAACTGAAAATATTGATGAGAAAGAAAAGATAAAATTGTAGAACATTGTCCATCTTATCTGGCTCCTTAAGCCGCTGTCACGGGTCCACCGCACCATACGACCGGGTTTAGTAGATCATCTAGGTATCAAGTTAAAAAGACAAGATTGGATGGGCAGGGGTACGGCGTGAGGGCGGGATACTATGACGTTGGATACTCCGAGGCTACCTACCAAATAGAAGGTTTTCCTTCTTTGGTATTGGGAGAGTGTCAAACCTCCCAATTTAGTAGTAGCCTCTACGTCTCCAATGTAGAGCTAGAGTACCAAATTGGAGGTGGACATCCAAGCTGAAAACACAAACTTTAGCAAATAGTAACCATCAGGATCAATGAAAGACAGACTTATAAACAAGAGAGTTTATGAAAGATTGTACTGACAGGTGCATATCAAGAGAATCAGGTACAGTCATATCGTAATCAATGGGATAACTTAACTGATGATAGAGAATGATGTATTTCATAATGCTTATCAATATATGATGCCCCCCCCCCCTTTGGTTCATAAAGAAGACAGGAGGAGTACCGTTAAGGTACGCAGAAAAACATCAAGAAGCACAGAACAGTGGAACGTGTGCTGGATGTGATCATGAAAACCATGGAGAGAAGCGACGAACACTTAACCCAGGTGTACAGTGTAAAGACAGCAATGAAAACCCACATAAAGAGAGTGAACAGAGACATGTGGAGAAGAGGGGAACTGTACAAAATGCGATGAGGTGAATACAAGTCGGCGAACCGGCTAACACAGAATTCTAACGGTAAGAATGAGGTAAGAGGTTCATACATACCCCGAGCCAAGAATACCTTAAGACTAGAAAACTCAAAGACTTAACCTAGGAAATGTTCCTTAAACCTAGGTGCAGGTACATGTATCGTGCGATTCACCCCCACTTTCCCCCCCCCCCCCCCTTCCCTCCCCCAAAAGAGACATGGTAGGACAGGTGAAGGACAGAAGAGAGAAGGACATAACAGGTCATACCCCTAAATAACCCGTTGGCCCAACGCAACACAAGGACGCCCCGGTCTGTCCGTGGACATGGACAGATAGGAGGAGACAAACGTGCGGTGGGAAGACCAGAGCCCTGTGTCAGCAATATCCGTAAGGGACCGGTTATTCAAAAAGCGCAGAGTAGCCGCATATGAGCGAACGTCGTGCGCAGAGCCCTTAATATGAGGATTACTATCCCTAATGACACGACACAGGCGAATCCGCACAGCACGTTTGGTCAACCGCCTACCGGTCTGAGGCGCCACCCACAAAGCCAACCCAGACCCCGGCCCCGTGGAGTCAACATATGTATGGAGAGATTTAACCGGGCACAAAGAATGATGTACCCGACCCCGCTTCAAGGCAGGGACAGTAAAAGGTTGAAAAATATGGGACTCACGCTCATTCTTGGCAACAAAATGAACAGAAGGGGCCAAAGTGACGGAGCCGAGACGGAAAACCTCAAGCAATTCTGGGCCCGAGACATGGCAGCCATCTCCGAGACCCTCTCACCCGTAGCTAAAGCTAGAAGAAACAGTGTCTTGTCAAGTAATCTGTCAGGTGTAGGAGAGATAGAGTAAGGGGCCGACGAGAGGAGTGTGAGAGCCTTCGCCAGCGACCACTGAGGGGGAAGCTGACGCGGGGGTGGTCTAAGCCTAAAGCAGGCGCGCATAAAGAAATAAAATTCTTGTTGAGGAACGACCAACCCCGTTAACTTCTCAAACGGCTCCCGAATGGCAGACAGGTGGTTCCTAACGGTGTTGTACATGTTGTGGCGCGACTCAAATAAATAATTGAGGTAGTGGAACACTAACGCCACAGATGGAGTTGTTTGTGATATGTCGTTTATCCAAGAAGTAAAACTGTGCCAGTGAGATTCGTAAGTCTTCCATGTTGAAAGTGTCCAATGTAGAGTCAACTTGTTAGTCAATGATCGTCCAAACATGGGCAGCCACCCTGCCTCACAAACATCCACGATGCGAATGCCAACGAGGTCCCTAGGTCTCCAATCGACCCCAAGTGGAAGTCGGAGACCGATAGGTGAACGGGACTCGGGCACCATCGTTTCAGCTGAGCGTACCAGGCTTGGGCCAGCCATAGGGGCGCGATCAACCAAACTTTGCCCTGGTACTCTCTCAGCCTGTGGAGGACTTTGCACATCAAAAGTGCGTCGGGTGGTGGAAACACGTATATTGACTGCCACCTGCTCCAGTCCTCGCTGAAAGCATCCGGTCCCCCCGCTGGAATTTGAATCCAGCGAGTCAGGAACACAGGCAACTTGTTCGTCTGGTCGGAGGCGAACAAGTCAACCTGCGGAACACCCCAGGAGGCCGCTAGGCCGTCGAATACGGTTTGTTTGAAGGACCATTCTACCTGGGTGCTCTGTCCCCTCGACAGAACATCCGCCCAAAGATTGGCAGTCCCGGGCAGGTAGGTTGCATGCAGTGTGATGTTGTACCGGTCTGCTTGGTAAACCAATTTCTCCGCCAGGTCCTGAAGAACGGCGGACCTGGAGGAGCCTTGTTTCTGTATGCAATGAACTGCGGTCATGTTGTCCATCCTGAAGGCCAGAGACCTGCCGGAAAGGGCCTGCCCACGATCCCTCAGGAAGAACAACGGGACCAACAGTTCTAAGACGTTTATGTGTAGATGAGTGAGACCTGACCACCTGCCATGATTTTGATGTCCCGTGTTTGACTGGTAACCCCACCCGACCTCGGTGGACGCATCCGTGTCCACCCAGATGGTCGGACGGGGAGACGTCCAGGGCACCGCCCTCGCGAGCGTGCCCCTTACGACCCAGTGTGTCAAGAGTACATGGATCGAGCGCGGAATCGGCCAAAGCCGATGTGGAGGCAGAAGCGGGAACGCTCTGTTGCCTAGCTGAATAAGGCGTTTGATCCTGAGCCTCCCTAAGGGAATGGTCAGAGACGCCCAATTAAGTGACCCTACCAGCGAGTCCCAGAGTTTCCTGGAAACGACATCGAGTGCAACGCAACGAAAAGTTTCCTTCGAATTTTCGAAGCGTTCACTCGACTCTGGCAGACAGTCGCGCTCGCCATGTCCCAGTCGAGGCCCACCCCCGTCACGACCTGCGACGGAGTGAGGCATGACTTGGGAACGTTGATTTTGAAACCTAATTGTGTGACGTGTTGGATGACAAGAAGAGTGTCCTGTACGCAAAGGGTGGGAGAGTCTGCGGTGATGAGCCAGTCGTCCAAGTAAAACAGGATCTGAATCCCCTGACGGAGCAGGGGAGTCAGAGCCTGTTTGACGAGTTTCGTAAAGATGCGCGGCGCGATATTGAGGCCGAAGGGCAACCTGTCGAACGTGAACACCCTTTCGTGCAGCTGGAGCGCCAGATAACTATGGAACCGAGGAGCGATCGGCACATGCCAGTACGCATCCTTGAGATCCAGGGATACCACCCAGCATCCGGGACGGAGCGCCAACCGCACCTGATTGATGGTGAGCATGCGAAAGTGGTCGTTCACGATATGCAGATTGAGGCACGACAGATCGACCACCGGTCTCATCGCGTCGCAGTCCTTCTTGGGGACCAGAAATACTCGAGAGAGGAAGACCCACAGGTGAGGCGAGATCTCCCTGATGATACCACCCTTGAGCATTGACAGAATCACTTTGACCACTTCCGGGGAAACAGGCCGATGTCTGGGAGGCCGTCTGAGAGGAGGCCGTGACCGCCACCTCTAGGACAGACCCCACTTCACTACCCGACGCGCCCACGATCGGCGAGGCCATTGCCGAAAGTGGGGGCGAAAGAAGCCGGTAAGGGCCCCCTTCGTGAGAGTCAACACCATCTCGGGGAGACAGTCGGGAGAGGGCAGGGGTGAAGGTCCTGGAGGCACTATGCGTTTTTTGCCGCAGAGTGCTCCCCGGACCTGCCGTGGGAGGACTGACCCCCACGGTTACCACCTCCCCTGTGGCGACCGTCCCGACGAAATTGGTGGTGACGCTCCTGCGTGGGCCTACTATCACCCTGCCAATGGTCGACTCGCCGAGAGGAAGCCTCAATAGCGAGTTGCTGAGAAGGGCGAGGCGGGGAGCGAGGAACATAAGGGCGCACTGCCCGACCCCTCACCGCCTGGCGCTTCCCAGCCGTGGCACCTCACCAAAACTGGCGTCCTCGCTGCGGGCCGACCTTCCTCCCTCTCTGGTGGGAGGAAGCGGCTGAGGGGTTCCGCGACACCTCAGAACGACGAGGTGCGAAGCTCCCCGCAGCCGCAAAGAGGTAAGCCTCCTGCCAAGCGCTATCTGAGAAGAGACACTCCGTAGCCAGCTCAGAAAGCAACAGCTTAGTCCTGACCTCAGCTGGCGCCTTCTTACAAAAAGCCACCCGCAGAGACTGCTGACAACGTGCAGCCTAGACTTTTTTCGGCCAAAACACCCGGATTTCGGGGAATATTTATGTAATGCGTAGCCGGGGCAGGAGGGTTAAGCTCATGAGTGCCTCAGAGCCCTTCCGGGTAGCTCGGGGTGTGTTTTTTATGGGTGCCTCAGAGCTCTTTCGGGTGTGATGGGTTAAATAAGGCCCACAACTCACCCAAAGGGTAGGGGACAGGCGTGGAAGACACAAAAAACAGAGGCCCAAAAATCGCGTGTTGTGAATGAGAGTAGCGTGAAACAGATGATCTAATAAACTCGGTCATATGGTGCGGTGGACCCGTGACAGCGGCTTAAGGAGCCAGATAGGATGGACAATGTTCTACAATTTTCTCTTTTCTTTCTCATCAATATTTTCAGTTTTTCCTTTTAATAGTAGCCTCAAAAGTGTGTACAACGTACCTAGTAGAGAGAGTAGGTGCTACTCTAGATGTTATCGATTAATCACGCTATGGATTACGATAATTACCCGCTCCACAACGGAACGGAATTATACGAGATGTATATAGCTCTACGTTGGAGACGTAGAGGCTACTACTAAATAGATTGGTATCTTCCTAGATATAAGTATTATATGAGGTTTTTTGGTGGATTTACTTCATTTGTCAATAGATAAGCTGGGGGCCAATGGTTCCGCTATTATCGAACTATAAGAAACACCGTTTCCTCCGGGTACTATCCCTATTATAAACCAAATATTGACAGTATATTAGGAGTTTTTCGAGGGATTTACTTCATTTTTCAATGAATAAGCTGGGGACCAATGGTTCCGCTATTATTGGACTATAAGGAACATCATTTCCTCCGGGTACGATCCCTATTGTAAACCAAATATTGAATGTATATTAATGAAGTGGTTAGAGGGATTTCCTTAATTTTTCAATTTATAAGTGGGGTGCCAAGGGTTCCACTGTTGTTGAAGGATAAGGACCAACGCTTCCTCTGGGTACTATCCCTATTATAAGCCAAATATTGACTTTATAATTCAAAGTTTTTCCATGGATTTACTTCATTATTCAATGTATAAGCGGGGGGCCAATGGTTCCGCTATTGTTGAACTATAAAGAACAATGTTTGCTTCGGATCCTATCCCTATTATAAGCCAAACATTAACGTTATAGTAGGAAGAATTTCGTTGGATTTACTTAATTTTTCAATGTATATGCTGGGTGCCAATAGTGTGGGCTATTATTGAACTATAAAGGAAAAGTTTCCTCCGGGTACTATCCCTATCATAAGCCACATATTGAAATTATATTATGAAGTTTTTCGATGGCTTCACTTCATTTTTCAATATATAAGCCAGGTGCTAAAAGGTTCCTGCTTACTTATGTTATCACTTCTGACATGGAAATAGTTCGGAAACTTCGAGCCCTGGAGACGGCGGGACTCCTGTGCCCCAGTGGGCTATTAGGGACAGATGAGGAGCAAAGCTTTCTCCGGATACTATCACTATTATAAGCCCAATATTGAATTGATATACACGGACTAACCAATGGTGTCCGGATACCGGGTACCCAACGGACCTCCGGTGACATTGATAATCTACTGATTATTATTATTATTATTATTATTATTATTATTATTATTATTCCATTGTTATAACTTAAGTTACTGCAAATTGCAATTACAGTCTCTCGAATTGAATTGAACTGAAATAGACCTTGACACTTAGCTACGGTCCACTCTCTCCGGTTCCGTATTCCCGATCGGGTTGCTATGAAGGTCTTCGCTCTTCACCTCCATCTCCGGGTGCTGCCCAACGGCGTGTCTTTCCGGGTCAATGATAAACATCTTTCCCGTAGGTTCTCAATGGAGGACAATGAATTATATAAGAGATAGCAGATACGCTACTCTACTCTAACCTCTTTTACGGCATTCATATAGCCAATAGGCTATTCACCGCCAGGTGTTGCCCAACGTAATTTCTTGTTGAGTCGCTGTTAAAAGTCTTCACCTTGGGTTCTCAATGTAGAACCACGAATGAGAGAAAGGGGGGGGGGGGATACTCTAATCATATTAATGATAACCATTGACTATCCCACTCTAATCCATCTTTATATAATATGCAGCTGATGTGCTACCCCATTCTAACTTCTTTTACTGCATTCATATAGCCAACAGGCTACTCGGCATTCCATAGGCCTTATGCATGACGAGCCGGTACATGATTTTGTTCTTTGCTCTAGTATTATGTAACATTAATTCTTGGCCTAATGAGCAACAGCTCTCTCTTGTAATCGCCACGACCATTGTGCAGTGGTTCGGGTTCACAAGATGCAACAAATTCCCCCTTCTTGGACGTACGAAGTATGTACGCCATCTGTCTTGTGTTGATTGTATGCTAGCTAGTGGGCTACTAAGAAGTGTACAAACTGTGCACCCTTCGTGAAACATCACAATCTGATTGGCCACATAACTGCGGCTGGGGCCCCTTAGGTTTTGCTCAATATTTGGAGTGATGTAAAAGGTTACATATCCTAAGTCCCAGACATTATCCATAATGCCTACGTGAGTTTCCTAAACATTCTTTTGCCCATGTCCTAATGAACTTGGAGACCCTGTTCCAAACAAAGGTTCTAACAGCAATTAAGTCCAAGTTTAGTCAAAGACAAGAGTCTCTGACTCCCCAGGTTAGGCTGTCCTCTCAGCTAATGCCTTCTACGCTACCTACTGCTTACTTTTTGTCTGTATTTATTGTTTATCTTTTTCTTTTTCTATTATTATTAATATTAATATTGATGATTTTTTAAATTTATTGTTCTTGTTAAAAGAGTACTCTTTGTTTAAATCTGTTGTTACTTCATATTTTGTAATTATTTGTCTTTATATTATATGTATTCATTGTCGATAGTATCAATTGCTTACTTTTGCGATTTCCTTAGTTTATTTGTGCTATAAATGTAGGTTATTTGTAGGGTAGTTATTGATAGGGGTCACTTGAGGCATTCTATGCTTACAGGTACCTACCCGATAGCACTATCGTTAGTGAGTGCTGTACTGTATTTTATATATTATTTTGTAATAGTATAGATATCTTATCAATATTTGTATTTTGTACTATTTTAATGTCTTGTCATGTTGCAAATTTGATTTTAAATAATATTTTGACATTTAACATATAGTTTCTTTATTCATGCAGAGTTTAGTAAAATTTGCCAGAACGTCCCGGACTTCCCAAACTTGACTACTTCCTTTAACGTGACGATAGTGCGTTGTTATATGTGCGATTAGTTTGCTTGGGAAACAGATTAACTTGCTCATGTAGTAATGTACACCCTATGTGGTGGATTGTGTTCTTTTATTTAATAATTTTCATTTTAGTAAACGTTGTTTCCACATAGCGATTTTGATAATTTAATTTGACTTTATATTGTCCTTGTCCCAATTTTGGTTTGTTTAGTTTGCAAGTTTTACATTTTAACTTATATAAATAAAGACCACCACACCGCCTTGTCCCTCAGGGTCAATTGGTCCTAGTGTTCCCTAACCGGTGAATCAGTAGCGATTCCCACCCTTGACAGGTGGGGCTATTCCTAACCCCTTCACTCCGGGTGCCCTTGAGGAGGAGCCGGGGTTTCCCAACAAGCCAATGCCTTTGCTTTATGATCTTGCCCGAGTTTGACAACCAATCAGTGATCCTCCTATTCCGGAAGACGCGGAGACAGGTATCCCTGAACTTTACCAGGTCCCTCAAGCCGGGGTCCTCGAGGTAAATGAGTTAAAACATCTGCGAGCAAAAGATGCTGAAAGGGCGGGGAATGGCCTCCTTTCCCTTCCAGGTCTGATATTCAGTTTTGTGGACAACCTTGCCCCAATATTTTCTGCCACAAGATCCTGGGAGCCTTGGTCAGATTTCTCTAAGCTTGCTGCTCTTAATGCTATAAAGTCCCTCCTCAGTGTGTTCTACAAAGATAGAAACTGTTGCTACAGACCCTCGGTCTCGCATGTTACCTTCGATGGAGTGGGACAAGGTCCGTGGGTGGAATGGGCAGTAGAGGCGGCAAAATTTGCTCTAGCCATCACTGCAATTGCCCCAATAAAGTTCCAAATGAGGAACATAGATTTGCTGCTTGTCATATGTGATCTGCACAACAATACAATGATACTTTCACCAAACGTCATAGAAATAATCAAAGAATGATTAGAGCCGATGGTATTAGTGCCAGTTCTAAAAGGAACCACAGTTTTCCTATCCCGCACGTTTCTTGTTCCCAAACGAGACCGCTTAAAGATGAGACCAGGCAGAGACCTCTCCTCACTCAAAATTACATATTTTGCATGCTCACAGTGCCTCGGATACGGTTACTCCTTCATCAGGACGTGTGACTGATAACGTTGAACCTCAAGGATGCCATTTGGCACATTCCGTTCTTCACAAGAGATCAAAGATTTCTTACGGACACCTTATCCCGGTGCAAGTGCAAGTCAGTGGAACGGGCACTCACACAAGAAGCTTTCAACCAGCTGTTCACCCCTACATTTCAGCCTAGTACTGTACCTCCCGGGAAGGGCCAACCTTTGGGGTGACACCTTATCCCGGGGCAAGAGTAGGCTACTCCAGTGGTATGGGCTCTCAAACAGGAAGCTTTCGCCAAGCCGACTCTTCCTTCCCATCCACAAGTAGACCTTTTGGCATTCCACACATTAGCAAAGACCCCTCAATCTATAACCCGGTGGTCAATAACCCCGGCGCAGGGACTGGCCGCTTTTGCGGTCAATTCTCCCTACCGACAATTCCTCGAGACCTCTGGTGAACGCTTCGGAACTAGCGCCAGAGCTACGACTGTAGACATCACTATACCAAACACCTATGAGATGTACAGTTTACCTCAAGGTTTGTGTGATTCTACACAATTTTCTTATACAGTATACGACTACACTACGTTCTTGTATAGTACAGTATAGTAATAAAGGGAAGGTCCATATGCAGCCGAAAATGACTACAAACATAATTGTAAGCTGATTATAAACAATTATCAATTATTAATTAACAAAATTGGAAGGAAAATATCTGATAACATTGTATTGCAAATATATGTTATGGGTGATTTTAAATATATTAAACAAAGGTATGCATAAGCCAAAGTATGTGTCAGCTACAGAACACAGGGTCGTCCAGCTACCTGTTCCCTCCCCCAGGCACGACCCTCAGATGCACAATCAGACAAGGGTCTAGTGTGTCACTTTGCGCCAATTTGGCCCACACAAGAGGGATACAACCGCCTGAGCCTATAGTGCCCGTCTCCAGTGGAATTTCCAATCTCTCAATTCCTCTTGGACCAAGCTGGAAGCCTTCAGATTTCTCTAACTTTTGCATTATGGACGTTTTCCGGGCCAAATGGCTAAGAGAAAAATACGATCCTATCTTATACCCTAAATCGAAGGCCTAATAGTCAGTAACCACTATCAGGCAATAGGCGTCACACTGAAAGAGTTTTACTACCATGACTAAGTAAGAAGACAAAGGATTTTTCTTCTAGAGTAAATAGTACGAGTTGTATGTACTGCATGAGTCTGGTTCTCCTTTCCTCCTTCGGAATCTCCAAAAGGAATAAAAAGGGGGGGGGGGGATGTAGAACATAAATAAGTATACGAAGACAAAGAGTTTTCTTCTATAAGGAATAAGTAAGAGTTGTATGTACTTAAAAAGTATGAACAAATAGTTATTTTTTTGGTTTTTATACCAATGCAAGCAAGATATGCGCTTGCTAACTTGTTGCACAGCTTCAGGAGCATTATAGTACGAGATGTTTTGACATTAAAGCATCCTTTCATACAAATGTTTACATCTTGTTCTCCTCAACACATTTTAAGTTATGACTATTCTTCCATCTTTCCTTCTTTATGAGGCTTCCCAGTATACCCGCCTCTTCTTTCTCTAATACAGTAATTTGAATTTCTCCCGGTGTCAGCCTATCTGTTAATTGGTTCTCTCTGGATACGTTGAGCATCTGATGTCCCACCTCCGGTTGTGATATTCTAGGCTCTTCGTCATTGACGAAGGAACCAATACTAAATTACGGGTTTGACAACCCGTAGGGAAGGAAGGAAAACCTTCTATTTAGGAGTGGTTCCGTAGTCAATGACGCAAAGGTTCCCTCCCACCTTCCCCTTCCCCTTCCCATGCACATGCCCAACTTGATATAACATTTGAGGCAGATAAACACGCTAGAAAATCTGGCATCACGTGCAAGGGAAGCATGACGACAGCACAGCTGGAGGGCTGAGGCACCGGGAGGATTGAAATGATAGATTCTTCTTTAAAATTTTATTTCTAGTGGTATTAATTTTCAATGACGAGCCCTTGGTAAGATTTAATGGGTATTAACCAAGGATTATTTTTATGCTATATACGCAACGGTTGTGATAAGAACTCCGGGGAATCCCGAACGCGTCCCGGAATCTCAGCCTATATATAGTATAGGCTCTTCGTCATTGACTACGGAACCACTCCTAAATGGAAGGTTTTCCTTCCTTCCCTACGGGTTGTCAAACCCGTATTACATCCTAAACTCAAAGCCCAATATACGGAAGCAACTCTCAGGCAATATGAATCACACTGGAAGAGTTTTACTACCTGGTTGGTGGAGTCCAATCAATGCAATCAGTCGGCCGGCCTTATTCTTTTGTATCTAAATTACCTTTTTGAACATAGACATCTGTCGGTGAATACCTTAAGAAATCATCTTACAGCCATTAAAGAACCGTGCTTTGACCTGACTGGACTCCGCCTGCCTCCTAAAGCTGAAGCCGGTTTTATCAAGGCATGTTTTAGGCTCAAGGCACCCCGAAGGCAATTGCTCCCCCAGTGGTCCCTAGACCGAGTTTTAACACGATTAGCCTCTAGATCATTTCTGTGAACCCTTCATTAGCTAAACTGACGGAAAAATTTGTCTTCCTCTTAGCACTTGCCACAGCTCACCGAGTGTCAGAGCTAGCAGCAATGTCTAGATCCCCCAATTGTTTGCAATTCCAGGCCCTAAACCAAAGTGTAACTATAGCCTCTGCTCCGGATTTCATAGCAAAAAACGAACACGAGGGACACATTTTTACTCCTTTTACTATTCCTGCCTTGAAACAGGGCAATCGGCACCACCCCCTTTGTCCTGTTCAGACATTGCACTCTTACATTAAGGCCACGAGACCATTGGTTGCCTCACACCTGTGGATCTCTCCAGATGATCAGACTCGCCTCTCGAAGAGACACCTTGCCTCCATAATTGTCAATGTAATCCAAGCGGCGGTACCGCGGTCAGTGGCTAGAGCCCACGATGTCCGGAAATGGGCAACTACAGTCCGCTTTCTGAATAATTATTCTATACAGGACATTTCCCAAACGGGGATTTGGTCCTCTCATAATACCTTTCTGTCAAGGTATTTGTCTGTTCATCTGGCGAGACCTTCAGTTCCATGTGTTGCACTACGCCAATCTCATATTCCATAAGATGAAGGTTCTTACGGTGCATGGTTATGCCTTCATTCTTCGAGTCTCCAAAAGGGATAGGGGGGGAAGGTAGAACAAAACGAAGTAGGAAGACAATGAATAAATGAATAAATAAATGAATAAGACATAATGAATAAATATAAACTGTATGTGGGGAACAAGTATAGACAAATAGTTTATGTTATACTGGCTACAATACAAGCAAAGAATTTCCTTGTATCATACTAATTTTGTACAAGCTTAAGGAGCATTATAGCTTGGCAATGTTTATTATAATTTTACGTCTTATTCTCATCACCATAGAGTGATCAAGTAGACAGACAAAGGGTCCTCTTCTATAATGAATAAGCATACGTTATAAGTATGGCATACATAGTTTCCGTTTTATACAAATACAAGAACAATTTTCTTATGTTATACTATTGTTTGTCCAAGCTCTAGGAGCATCATGATATAAGAATATTTTGTGACCTGACAACATAATGTCATTTGTATAATTGTACATCTCATTCTCATCAACATGTTTGATTAAATAAGAGGACGAAGAATCCTCTTCTAAAACGACTCAGTAGGAGTTGTATATGTTGTATAATTGTGTACGAATAGTTTATCGTACACCAGTGCACACCCCCCCGCTCTGCCTGCTTCGTTGGTTTCACTTTTGAACACGTGCGGGGGCTGACGGAGGCGGCAGGAGGGGAGTGCATGCCCGCGTGCCCACCCTTCCTGCCGCCCCCAACTAATTGTAGTGGGCCCTATCATTTCTCATCCTTTCTGTTTTCCGTTTTTCCCTTCTTCCCGCTGCCCCCTCCTTTGGGAGCACCGTGACTGTCATGAGGTAAACGACCGTACTCACTCTTTGGTTTCGTTGGAGGGTGTTGTGGGTCGGTAATCCCTACACCCGTCGAACTGTGGTACCCGACGTGTTCGAGCGAGGGGAAACTTTTATGCCAAACCCTAACCCTTGTGCTGGGTCGGCGATCGACGGATCGACGGCCCTTAACCCTCCAGCCCCGGCTATGTATTATATATATATTCCTCGAAACCCGGGTGTTTTGGCCGAAAAACGTCTAGGCTAGGCTACCGTATATTCGTTAATCAGACTGCTTCCCGCATTCCCGCGCATCCCCAAGCGTAGCTGTGTTATTTACCTGTAGAATGGCATTAAGTAGAGCTCTCTAAGTCAACTGGTTGAGCTGTGATGATGATTTCATTGGAGATAACTTTATGGCCAAAACAGCCACTTTACACCACTTTTCGATACTTAACAACAACATACAGGCACACACGAACAAGCGACGCTCTCCTTCTTGTGGCCGGAGATGCGGGGCGTCGGTCCAGCCGGCTGTTGTTTACATGCGTCGGACCGACGCCTCGCACACGAAGCTCACAGGCTTTCAACCACTGGGCGTTCAAGAGGCCTTCCGGGTACCTGTTATATGCTTTTTTATGGGCGTTCAAGAGCCCTTCCGTGGTGAGAGGGTTAAGGTGCATTAGTCGGGGTGTATATCTGCAAGAATTCCTAGGGCGGTCGTCCCGTCCTCTAATTGTGGCTCCATGGTGGGTTTGGAATCTGACTCTGATGAATTTAGAAATATTCGTCCTATGGAATCTAAAATTGCCCCCTCCGACGCCGACCCCTGCGAGAAATTGGACTGCCTCAAGGACCCTTCCCCTGCTGCCAACAGTGCCGGAGTTCCCCACTCAGGCATGGCACCCACAGACCTTGGCAAACCTCCTAAGGATACTGTGACGAATTCTCCATCGTCGGGTAGTGAGATCCATCAGGTGATCTCCCCGGCATCAATTCCTATGCACAGTACTGCCTCTGTGATCAATAATAGTGATGACAACCCCACAGTCTCTACTTTAACTTCTAAATTACCAGATTATGATTCTAGCCTTAGCCTACCTCTTCATTCCGTTGACAACCTTAATGAAGAACCTCGCATGCCCTCAGCTGACACCCCTACGGATGCTTCTTGCATCCCTGACCCGTCTGTGACTCCATCTGTTACCATCTTCCCTCCGGATGCAGGATCTACTACCTCGATTAAACCTGCTTCTGTACCTCCACGATCCCAACGAGCCATTGATGCAGGTACAGGAAAAGACCTTGCCGGTATTTCCTCTGCCATTCACACGCTTCAACCGTTCGTACCTTCGCATAACCGACAAAGGCGTAAACGTAACACGTATACCCCTGCTTCGAAGGACACTTATAACGCTATGTTCAGTCCCCCTGATTGGTCACGGTTTTTCACGGTCTCTGGTGAACCTATGGATGATTTCAGTCTATACGATACTCTCGCACAAGATATTGGTGACTTCACCATGCATGCTGTTGGATCGGCCAAGCGCATGATTGAGGTGAAAACACAGGAGCAATCAGAAGCCTTACAAGCCTACCTCGACACCCCCAACGACAGATACACAGGTAAACCAGATGAATACCTGAATCAGTGTACTGGCACGGTTGTGCTCCCTTCCGACTTCGAATTTGCAGATCAGAGCTTTACAGACTCAACCAATCGTATCTTAAAATTATTGCAAAGAACTGACCCCACTGTTGTTAAAGTTGACACTTATACTGCTCCTCAGCGTGGAAATCGGCCCCCACTACGCATTGTCAAAATCTATTTTAAGCGCCATGACCTCCCTATGCATGTCCGTCTTGCAGGTCGCCAACTGCAGGTACGAAGGTACTGTATGTTAACAAGCCGAGACAATGCACAAATTGCTGGAAACTTGGGCATTCAACCCCACGGTGTCGGGCTCTCAATGCTCGTTGCTTAAATTGCGGCTCAGAACAACATGCTCTCAACAATTGTCAAGCCAGCGCGCCCCGTTGTGCAAATTGTGACGGGTCCCACAAAGCCAATGACAGAACATGCCCGCACTTTGCGTTTCATCGTGACGTATTACATTTACAGGCCACAAAAGGACTCCCCTTCCGGTCTGCTGCAGCACAATTAAGGCAGGAAGGTAAATCTCCTCCATATCGACGGTATGAATCAACTACGCCCGCTGACTCCTCTGACCACCAGCGTCCAGAGCAGCCTCCAGCACCACCTATTAGCCCACAACATTACCCCACCAATGATACCTTCCGTTTAGTTCACCTTAACTCCCCGGACCTATCCACCTCTAACAGGTTCGAGGGATTTACTAACTTGACCGATGATACTGAGTTTTGGAACATGACTGCCGAAGAGAACCTCATGGAATGTAACACAGTACCAGATATAGAGACTTCTCCCCAATCTCACTCCACCCGGTCGCAGCCTCGGAAAAAGCGTAAGGTTGCAAGTCCTATCCGGTCATTATCCCGGACCTCGAAACTCAGTTCCACCACACAGAAGTGGGTTATGCCTACCCACGATCCGGACTGTGGCTGCCATAACTGCGGCCGATTCTTTCTACTTCAGCACAAGACTTCTACCCGTACAGTACTCACCGAACATCTTCACAAATTTCTTTCCAAGCGAGCTCCAGCGGAAGATGCTCAAATTCACCCGACTCCTTGTTATTGTGTCACCCATATTTGTAAATCTGATCCTACGCCCAAGGACTTGATGCAGAGATTCCTGAAGGACAATAACCTGTTGGATTCTGACTTGACTAATATAGATCTATCACAATCCCGATTTGATGTTCACCAACCTCCTGTCAATGTGCGTACCACCCTCACCACGCCTGATCCTCCCTGTAACCTTGAGCGACATGTTCCGTTAGCCGCTCCCCACTGCCCAGATCCCGATGCTCCCAAACCTAGGGACATTCCCCCACAAACTCCTGCTAACCCTACGACACCATCATCTGACGAACCTTCGATAGAGACTCATCATACCCCGAGCCCCTCACAATCTCCTGTATTGATATGTCACACCACTATCCCACCTGACGAATGTGGATGTCCAATTTGTTTCCGTAATTACATCACACCCCATATCTGTGCCACGGATCCCTGCCTCCTTGCTCGGACGCAGGAATTTGTCACCACACGTACACTTCCCCCTAACCCTGATGAAGATGTTACCTCCACTTATCTATTTATGAACACTCTGCGCCAAAAACTCCTCCACTGCCCCACCCTTGTTCCTAAACTAGTCACACAATTCACAGCTATTTCTGAAAAATTTACAGACCTTACATCTACCCCTTCACCTCCATCCACACAACCCTCTCCACACTCACAACCTTTACCAGACTCTCTTCAAGAGACCACTATTGTCGATGACTCTGACAATCCTATTCTTGATGGCATATAACATTTTGCAATGGAATATAAACGGATACCAAACTCGCCTCCGTATGGGAGAATTACAACGATTACTTAAATTATATTCACCATTATGCATTTGCCTCCAACATGTAGGCAATTTTGTTGTCCCCCCCAGGCATTATACTGTTGCTGCTAGCTCCCCTATAACCCCTTCACATCTCCGAACGGCCATCCTTGTGCACTATAAGTGCGTATTTGTTCCTGTCACCCTTGACCCCAACCCTTTTCAAACAACTGCCGTCTCCATTTCATTACCAAACCTTCCTTCCTTGACTGTTTGCTCCTCCTACAATCAACCCTCCTGTCATTACAATACTTCAGACCTTCATCAAATAGTACAACAACTGACCCCACCGTGCCTTATTCTGGGCGACTTTAACGCACACTCTCCCCTTTGGGGCAACCCAAACACAGACATCCCAGGCGATAAAATTGAAAAATATCTCCTTCATTCTACTCTTTGTTGTCTCAACTTTGACACCCCCACCTACAGATCTGCTACCCACTGTACATTTTCCGCTGTTGATCTTTCCTTTGCCTCGGATGCCGCAGCTCCCCTATTTGACTGGTCAGTTTTACAGGATCGCTTCTCCAGCGACCACTACCCTATACTCCTTAAGTATTTGTGCCCTGTATCCTCCCCTCAAATATCGAGTTATAATCTCTCTAAAGCCGATTGGACGTCTTATACGCACTCCTCTGCAGACGTTTCGGACTTCTCCCCTACCTCCTCCCCTGTACACAATTTTGATTATTTTTCGTCCTTCCTGAACTCCATTGCTCGCACTATATCCCGCTTACCTCCTCGCTGACGCACCCTCGCCAGGTCCCTTGGTGGACGCCCACTCTAGCCCAAATGATAAAATTCAAGCATCGTGTGGAACGCCTTCTTAAGCGTCTGAGTGTTAGGCAGCGGCGTTTAAAGACTGTTTCCCCCCCGACTTTTTTCCACTAATCGTTACTTTGACCTTATAACCATCACTATTGAAAAAATTGCCCTTAAAACGTTCTATAACAAGATCTGTGCAGTTGTCAAACGCAGTATCCTTGACAACAAGATACTTTCATGGCGATCATATAGCTCGTCCTTCAATTCCCGCACCCCTCTCTCTACTTTATGGAAAAAGTTTCGCAGTATCAACGGACGCACTGTACGGCCTCCACTCTCTCCACTCGAAGACCCTGCCTCGGACTCGCTTACACATGACCCCCTTGACATCGCTGCCATACATGCCAAACATTTCTGTCACGTCAGCTCAGACCAGTCATTGCCTCGTCAATTTCTTCGTTATAAATGTATGGAGGAATCTCGCCCGCTATCTTTTCATAGCGGGAAAACACATGAATATAACACCCCTTTTTCAATTCCGGAATTGCGACACGCGCTCGACCTGTGTACAGACACTACTCCTGGCCCGGATGGATTCTCGTACGCTCTCATCCGTCACCTCCATCCACGTGCGCTACAACATCTTTTACAACTGTACAATCAGTTTTGGATAAGTAACTACTTCCCACCGTCTTGGCGGCATGCTTACACTATACCCGTACCGAAGCCTGGAAAAGATCATAGTCTTCCCACAAATTACAGACCGATTGTGCTTACCTCATGCCTCTGCAAATTAATGGAAAAAATTATCAATCCTCGACTTTTACATTACGCTGAGTCACATGCCCTCCTATCCCCATATCAGAATGGTTCCCGCCCTGGCCGTTCTACACTGCACTCACTTATTCGCCTTGAACACCAAATACGTGATGGGTTCTCCAAGAACCAACCCACAGTGGCAATATTTTTTGACATTGCTAAGGCTTATGACACAACATGGAGACACAGGATTTAAAAATGTTTACACGATTCTGGCATGCGGGGTCCTCTTCCCTGCTTTTTACAACATTTTCTCTCTAACCGTACATTCCAGGACAAAAATAATGGTCTCCTATCGGACATTATGTCACAAATTAATGGAATACCACAAGGATGTGCCCTTAGCAGCTTACTCTTTATTATGGCGATCAATAGTGTCATACGCAGCCTCCCACCTGAAATATCGTATAGCTTGTATGTGGACGACTTCGCAATATATTATACTTCTCCCAGTCTGACTCACATACAACGGCGTCTCAACATTGCTCTAAAATCCATCCACTCTTGGGCATCCACTGCTGGTTTTAAATTTTCTGCTGAAAAGACTAACGCCGTTGTATTCTATAGAAATGTTCGACATTTACGTAAACAGTCCATTACTCTCACCATGGGACATTCTAATATTCAGATCCTTCCACATACCAGGTTCCTTGGTTTAATCTTTACCTCAATTGGAAGAGTCACATTGCCTGCTTAAAGGCACGTTGCCTCCAGAGAATGAATGTTCTGAAAACAGTCGCACGAGTCCATTGGGGCGCAGATCGCGCTACGCTTTTACTGTTCTACAGAGCTACCATCCTCTCGGCCCTAGATTATGGTAGCCCTGTCTATGGCACGGCCTCTGCTTCCACATTAGGAACCCTCGACGGCGTACACCATTTGGGCAACCGCATTAGCTCGGGGGCATTCCGTTCCTCTCGTGTCTCCAATATCCTATGTGAGGCTAGCCTACCACCGTCGATTAGTCCTCATGTGTACGGCTGTTCGCCTCCGTCATGACCCAACTCTACTAGAACTATTCTATTCCACAGATAACTATCGTTCAAACATTCCAGTGCCATTCCCAATGTTGTCTCGCCAATTGCTCTCCACTTACAGTATCACCGTTCCTTCCATAACTCCCCCTCCTAGTCACATCACTCCGTGGACCCTAAAACACCCTACAGTTTGCTTTCACTTAGCGGATCAACTTGATGCCCAGGCCCCATCTCAATGTCGACATCTCGCTTTACAACATCTTGATGATCACATCCCGGCTGTTTTAATTTACACCGATGGCTCGAAAACTGCGGATGCCGTGGGTTGCGCTGCAGTCTCAGACCATGGCTTGTATCAAAGTACCTTACACCATCACTCCACGGTTTTCACTGCTGAATTATGGGCTATTCAAGGTGCTTTAAGCACCATCTCTTCATTGTCGAGGAACTCTCCACGGGTCGTTATCTGTAGTGACTCAAAGAGTGCACTGCAAGCCTTATGTGTATTTGCCCCCAAGGACCCATTGGTCAAGACTATCATCCACACAATACACAAATTACAGTGTGCTAATCGTTCCATCACACTGTGCTGGATCCCCGCGCATGTAGGAATTCCCGGGAATGAGCATGCAGACTTCCTCGCTAAGCAAGCGTGTCATGGTACACCCTCTACTACTTTGCTGCGTTCGGAGGATATGCTCCCTGTCCTCCGTCGCCATGTTTATGACGCTTGGCGAGTTGAGTGGAGAGCGCAACCATTAACTGGCCACCTTCGCTCCATTAAGGATGACATACACTTGTGGCCCTCTTCAATTAATGGTTCACGTGCAGACCAAACCCTATTAACTAGATTACATTTAGGCCACACACGCCTCACACATGGTTACCTGATGTCCACCCCTCGTGGTCCACCACCTGAATGCCAACATTGCCATACATCATTGACTGTTTTTCACTTTCTTTGTATTTGTCCCGTCTATGCATCTGAAAGACGGAGATTCTTGCTGAACACCTCATTACATGGCATCCTCTCTGACTCGGACTCTTTCAATTTCACCCCTATTCGTCACTTCCTGAGAGCGATAAATTTATACAATGACATATAACTACTGACATATACGTGACTTTAAACTCTGTACCACCTCCTCCACCACTAGCCTTGAGAGGGCCTAGGCCCAGTGGGCTAGTATAAAATAAAAGCATCATCAACAACAACAACAACCAATGCACACAAAAGATTTTCTTACTACAGTAAAAGTCCGTTAATCCGACGACCGATGATTCGAATCTCCCAATAGTCCGAATTTTTCAATTTGAGGCCAAATCCGAATTCACCCGATGGTCCGAATTTCAAGAAGTCCCAAAGTCCCCTTTTTGAGGCATTAGTCCACTCAAATGACACATAATGGAGCACACACATATCATATGTTCATGAATTCACTTTAAAAGTTTACCATTGTCATTGTAGCCTATTACCTACTTCAAAACATTCAGATTAATGGTCAAAGGAAGCTACTGATATAAACGTAAACACCTTCTTTCTTCTTCTTCCACATCGTCTGCTAGAGAGTTTGTTTTGCTCTTGAACGCATCCTTGGGACGCTCCGATGCGCTACTGGCTTGCACCGCATTTTCTGCAAGCGCATTCAGTCTTGAGCTTGAAAACGCACCTTTGGACGTATTAGTCTTGAGCTTGAAAACGCACCTTTGGACGTTCCGATACGCTACTATTTATAGTTCAGTGATCGGAGCGTCCGAAGGGTGCTTTCAAGACAACAAGACAAGGGTGCTTTCAATACAATATAATATAACAGAGCACGTCACAAAATGAAAATGACAAGAACCTCTCAGGGAAGGGCCGTTGTTAAGGCATTACTTCCCGAACCACATCTGATCTGATCTTCAAGAGCAAGACAAATTCGCTAGTAGACGGAAGAAGAAGAAGACGTTTATATCAGCAGATTCCTTTGACCATTAATCTGAATGTTTTGAAGTAGGTAATAGGCTACAATGACAATGGTAAACTTTTGAAGTGATTTCATGAACATATGATATGTGTGTGTGCATCATTGTGTCATTTGGGTGGCCTAATGCCTCAATGTTTTCGTCATACACAGGTTCATAGGGGTAAAGTCCGATAATCCGAAAAATCTACTAATCCGAACGAGGGCCGGTCCGCTGCCCTTCGGATTAACGTAAGTTTACTGTATTCTGTACAGCTCAGGGAGCTTATAATTTGGGAGAGTTTTATGAAATTAAAGCATACTTTCATAAAAGATTTTTACATCTAATTCTCCTTGTCCAAAACATTCTAAGTTATAACTATTCTTACATCTTTCCTTCTTTCTGAGGCTTCCCAATGTACCCGCCTCTTCTTTTATAATTAAATTTAAATTTTTCACGGTGTCAGCCTATCTGTTAATTGGTTCTCTCGATATACGTTGAGCATCTGATGTCCCACCTCCGGTCGTGATATTCTAGGCTCTTCGTCATTGACGAAGGAACCAATACTAAATTACGGGTTTGACAACCCGTAGGGAAGGAAGGAAAACCTTTTCTATTTAGGAGTGGTTCCGTAGTCAATGACGAATAGCCTATACTATATATAAACAACAACAACAACAGATTTAAGATAAGGGCAAAAGCTTAAATAAGTAAGTTTTCTAATCAGTTTAAATTAATAAAAAAAAAAAAAAAAAAAAGTGTGAGTCAATCCAGAATACCAATATTCCCGGGTGACAGTACCATACCGCCACCACCATAAGGATGCCAGGTGATTCAAGGCTGTGCCATACTGGGACAAGGACTATGCCAGATCCCGGTAAAAGAAACTAATTTTATTTTACCGAGTACCCTAAACTTTGTCATACTTTAAGAAAAAACAATCCAGGGTTCCAAGAAAGGAATCAGATGGAAATTCTTGCCGGTTACTCTAGGCTGGGTCATACTTATGATAATTTTTATTTAAAATAAACAATACAAGGCTAGTGCCCATTTTTGCCCCCATGGTAGACATAACCATCTCACCTGTTGCTCCCTTCATTCGGCTAAATAACCCATACCTCTAAAATGAGTTCACTGGGCAAAACTCTAGACATTTCCAAGTCACCTACGAAGTGTATTCTCACGAATCACTTATTTTAACTAATTTCCAGGAAACAAGTACAGTGGAGCCCCCATCCTAGCTGCTAATCGGTTCTGCAGAAATAGAGCTAGGATTGAAACAGCCAAGATCGGGGCACTGTTCTTATGGGGAAAATTCAATCGGTTCCGTGCTCATGCCAAAATTTGCGTCTTTTTCTATTTTTTGCCTACGAAAACATGTTTTATTGTACACAAATTAAATTGTATGCATTATACTGTATCATATAATACACCATAGAATAAGTTTTTAATAACTAGAAAATAAAAAGCCCAATATCTAAACAATTACCGCACTTTTTCCCAGTGTTAGGCTATGAAAACATGTTTTTTGTCTAGGCTACATCAAGTTACTGTATTTACAGGGTGTCAATCCAGAAAATATGAATTGTGTTATCATTATGGTTTATTATTTTGTTATCATTATAGCGCGGCGAAGGCACGAGCTCTAGGGGGGGGGTCCGGGGGCATGCCCCCCAGATTTTTTTTTTGAGAATTTAGGTGTCTAAAACAGTATTTCCTGCAATCAAAAAACAATCAAGATGGAAAATATGGATACCAAAATTGTCAATTTAGCCTAGCCTACCTTTTTTTTTTGGGGGGGGGGGAGTTTCTGTTATCATTATACAAAAAGTTCATTTGCGTTATCACTCAAAAAAACAGCGTCGTTAGGCTAGGCCTAAAAAAATTTGCATGATAGAAACAATGCCCCAATCTACAGTATTTATGGTTAGGACTGTCATTTAGCCATGTCTATATTATTATTTACAATGCATAAGATTTAGGCCTAGGCCTAAATCTTAGGCCTAGGCCTAAATCTTACGCATTGTAAATAATAATGTAGACATGGCTAAATGACAGTCCTAACCATAAATACTGTAGATTGGGGCATTGTTTCTATCATGCGAAATTTTTTTAGGCCTAGGTTCTAAATTCGTCCAGCCACCCCTCAAGTACCCATTTCGCCCCAAATACATCCAATAAATACATATTATGAGGAAAAGACGTATTATGAGAAGATTACTTACCACACATATTTTATTATAAATCATTGTCATATTTAGCCTAGCCTAGGCTAACATCGTCTAGGCTAGGCAATTCAATCGCTTTCGTCCGACATGGACTGGTCTTTGCTGTGTTTTGAGCATGAAATTCCTTCATTGCTACCACCAGGCCAACCATCCCTATCACTAGATGTACTAGAGGTTATAATAAACGCGAGAGATAAGGGGTTCAGGCACAAAAAGGCTTGCAAACGGTTGTTTTGTCAACACAGATACTAGCTAAACTGCAAGCGTCTGCTTAGTGATGACGTCATACAAAGATGGCGGCATCTTGCGCATTTGACGAACGGATCTCGGATTCACTCGGATTTCGTCTCTAAACGGCAAGCTACTGGCAGATTCTTTCGTTATGTTAAAACAAAATTATTGTTTTTGTTTGTTTTCTAGTTTTATGTTGAGTTTTCGTTATTTTTGCTATTTTTTCGGGTTTCGGCTGGGATTTTGATGCGAGGAATGAGGCTTTTGGCGCGAGAATTGAAATGGGGAATATTTGGTGTGTGGTGCGAGGATTGAATCAACGAAGACCGGTGTAGCGAGGATGGGGGCTCCACTGTACAAGTTTCCTGTCCCTTCCTAAAAAGGCTATACTTGCCTAACAAATTTGCGGGTAATTATATCCAGTTATACCGAATATTAATTCACTAGGCTACTTCTTACATAAAAGACAAAGGGAGTCGGATTAAAATAAACGGGACATGACTAGACCCTATTTTACCAAAACCTAAGTACAGTGGAGCCCCCATTTTCGCTACACCGGTCTTCGTTGATTCAATTCTCGCACCACACACCAAATATTCCCAATTTCAATTCTCGCGCCAAAAGACTCAATTCTCGCATCAAAATCCCAGCCGAAACCCGAAAAAATAGCAAAAATAACGAAAAACTCAACATAAAACTAGAAAACAAACAAAAACAATAATTTTGTTTTAACCCTCCAGCCCCGGCTATGTATTATATATATATTCCCCGAAACCCGGGGGTTTTGGCCGAAAAACGTCTACGCCTAGGCTACCGTATCTTTGTTATTCTGACTGCTTCCGCATTCCCGAGCATCCCCAAGCGTAGATGTGTTTCTTACCTGTAGAATGGCGTTAAGTAGAGCTCTCTAAGTCAACTGGTTCAGTTGTGATGATGATTTCATTGGAGATAACTTTATGGCAAAACAGACACTTTACACTACTTTTCGATACTTAACAACAACATACAGGCACACACGAACAAGCGACGCACTCCTTCTTGTGGCCGGAGATGCGGGGCGTCGGTCCAGCCGGCTGTTGTTTACATGCGTCGGATCGACGCCTCGCACACCAAGCTCACAGGCTTTCAACCACTGGGCGTTCAAGAGCCCTTCCGGGCAGCTCGGGTATGCTTTTTTATGGGCGTTCAAGAGCCCTTCCGGGAAGGAAGGGTTAACATAAAAGAATCTGCCAGGCGCTTGCCGTTTAGAGACGAAATCCGAGTGAATCCGAGATCCGATCGTCAAATGCACAGGATGCCGCCATCTTTGTATGACGTCATCACTAAGCAGACGGTTGCAGTTTAGCTAGTATCTGTGTTGACAAAACATCCGTTTGCAAGCCTTTTTGTGCCTGAACCCCTTATCTCTCGCGTTTATTATAACCTCTAGTACATCTAGTGATAGGGATGGTTGGCCTGGTGGTAGCAATGAAGGAATTTCATGCTCAAAACAGAGCAAAGACCAGTCCATGTCGGACGAAAGCGATTGAAATGCCTAGCCTAGACGATGTTAGCCTAGGCTAGGCTAAATATGACAATGATTTATAATAAAATCTGTGTGGTAAGTAATCTTCTCATAATACGTATTTATACGTCTTTTCCTCATAATATGTATTTATTGGATGTATTTGGGGCGAAATGGGTACTTGAGGGGTGGCTGGACGAATTTAGAACCTAGGCCTAGGCTAGGCCTAAATATTTTCGCATGATAGAAACAATGCCCCAATCTACAGTATTTATGGTTAGGACTGTCATTTAGCCATGTCTATATTATTATTTACAATGCATAAGATTTAGGCCTAGGCTACTTGATGTAGCCTAGACAAAAAACATGTTTTCATAGCCTAACACTGGGAAAAAGTGCGGTAATTGTTTAGATATTGGGCCTTTTTTTTCTAGTTATTAAAACCTTATTCTATGGTGTATTATATGATACAGTATAATGCATAAAATTTAATTTGTGTACAATAAAACATGTTTTCATAGGCAAAAAATAGAAAAAGACGCAAATTTTGGCATGAGCACGGAACCGATTGAATTTTCCCCATAAGAACAGTGCCCCGATCTTGGCTGTTTCAATCCTAGCTCTATTTCTACGGAACCGATTAGCAGCTAGGATGGGGGCTCCACTGTAGACCTAATAATTCCGGTATTAATTCCACCATACAACACTGACTACTTGTTATATCCTCCAGGCTCAAGGAACGACAACACTACCGGAGAAGAATCTTTTCAACAAGTAAAACACCCCTCCCCCTCCAAGTGACAACCACTGGAGTAACCTATCCGAACATCTTATAGGTTAAGGTGAGTTCATTTGACAAATTACTAGACATTTCAGGTTCACCGGCTATGGGTACTTTCACTATCCATATAAGCTTTGCCTATAACAATGACCCAAAAAACAGGTATACCCTCGGGAGTTCAGTAAAATCTAACAATTCAGGTACCTTTTACAAAGAATCTCCAAGTACTAGCAATACTAAAATATGTAAGTTTTTTAGAATCATCTCTCCTAGAACTCCTAACTAGTCCCCATCTCCCGACAAGAAAATGTCCGGACCTAGCAAGAAAATGACATAGGTCGGTCGACTCAGAGCCTTCCAGTAATAAACGGAATAAGAAGAATAATAATAATAACAATAACATTACTCAATTAGCTTTTACAAAATGGGTACCACATCATTTGTTACAAATATGATGGGTACCAACCGGGCTTAACCCCAACTAAGGATAGTCCATTAAAGCCATTAGACATATTCCCATTGGGGTCCTGGGAAATTATCAAACCACAAACATAAAAGTTACCCACCTTGGAAGTCCCAAACTTCTGACTTGTAATCAGGATTTCAAATCCTGCACCCTACACACATATCCCCAGGCCGGGGACAATTATCTGACATGCCGGTCAGCCTGCTAATCCTGTTTTCTCCGAATGAACAAAGAATTACCTGCCTCCTCTACCGCCTTGGCTGAGCCAAGTGCTGAACATGTCATCCCCTCCCCCTCCTTCCCTAGTATGGCTAGGTGATACTATTGAATAACAGGTTGATTCAACCCCGTTGTTTTCTCCACCCACATTGATTCTCCCTAAAAAAAAAAAAAAAAAAAAAAATTAGTCAGATGAATACTGAAGCTGAAATACATAAACCCAGGAGGCTAGTTGGGCTAATTTCAAGTAATTTTTATTAAATCCATGCAGGAATGTGGCAAGCAAACCCAACGGAAAATTGTTACGCCTTTAGATAAGACTATCCGAGATCTCAAAGTAGTTCTCTTGCTCCTTCCAGATCACAACATGACATACCAAACACAGTTCCACTGGCTCAGGTACCTGTCCATCCTAAACAACCTGCTCGTAAAATAACAGCTCCCGATACAGGAAACAACCACCAGAGTAACACCTACTAATGCTGACACAGGTCTTCCAAATTTGGTATCACTACCAAAGTAGTGGATTATTAAAATGGACGAGCTGAAGAATATACGTACAAAGAAGCACAAGGCCCTTTGCTGGACGTATTAAAAAAAAACGAAAAAAAAAAACTTCCCAATTCGATTGGGTGCGAAGTACTTTTCTTACACACAGACACCCACGGTTCCTTCAGGAAACGCGGCAAACCAAAATCTGGCGTGAATAAGATGGATGGACATATTACCATTAAATCTCTCTAATCTCTATAAATCCGGAGGTTGCTCCACAAAAATGTCAAGGAACAAAAACCCTACGATGGGGGTATACACTCTAAGAGATGACCCAGGGGCCAAGTGGTTGACTGAGTCAAATTGATTGACCCTGTCGTTGGGGGATGTGGGGGGGGGGGGGCCCACAAAACCCCCATTGGAGGATCTCCAATTTACCACTAGGCATACAGAAAAAACTCCCACTCTATACACCAGAAGTTCTGGAAATATCTCAGATCCCCAAATAATAAGTTGTAACCAACTAATTAACCCCATGATAAATACACCTACCCTGCACGGATTGACAAAGACGTTAGACTACGTCAAAGAACCCAGAGGTTGCTGTCAAAATTTTATCACACAACAACACCCCGCACAAGCCATGACGCAATTAACAGAGTCGATCCCTCAACAACACTCCCAAGTCCACACTTCATTTTATCAGAGGAACTCCACGGGGTAATTCTCGCACGACCACCGGGAATGTCAAGAGTGGCTCTTGTTTGCGCTTGTAGTGATGTAGGTGAAATCACCAAGGTCGATCTGGGGATCCACCGTTATTACAAATTTTGAAGCAACTAGAACTAGACAGTATCTACTCATCCAATTGTCCAAGAATACCCAAAGATATGGCCACTCTAGCACAATCTTCACCCAGATTCACATATAGTGTGATTCCCCAAACAACCTAAACGAAGCTCAGGCTCGGGTACTAAGCCCTCAGATAGATAGGTTGGATCAGTTTAATAAACAAACTAATCCCTCCTCAGAGTTCAGGCCAACAATGGACAACTTCCTCTAGAATCAAAATATTAATGAACCAAATGTTGAGAGACAATGTTGTGTCCCAGGTGCCAGAAGGCATCCCAGCTTTCTATCACACATATTTCTCTCCCCAAAAGAGACAGTCTACAACTAAAACCCTAAGATAGACATGTTTACTCCTCAACAAATCAATTCACAATAGAAAGTTCAGGATACTAACTAGTCACCAAATAGAACTGATTCTACAATCTAAGGTCTGGATAATTGCTCCAGATATAGAAGAGTCCTCTGGCATATCCCAATACAAGAGGTACCAAAAAAGGTCCTAGCTATCCCTTTCAGAATCAGAATGAGAAGGTTCATCAGAATTCCTTCCAGCACGGACATAGCTCCCAGCTTTCACCAAGAGAGTGAAACAAACTCTTCCCCCTCTACTCAAAAGTCAGCGTAAAAATACTGTTTAGCCTTCAAGTTTGTAGAATACTGTGGTCTTCTCCACTCCATAGCCAAAAAATCAAACCCTGATAGTCACGTAACGTGACAAAAGGAGGTTCAGAATAAATTTAGAGAAATCAGAATTCTCACTCCTACACAATCGGCAGAAGGAGTAGGAGTAATAGGGGATACACAACTCCAGACTATAAAACAAAATCCATCCCAAAGAGAATTCGACATCCCCTTGCTGGGGAAAATATCAAGTAAAGGTAATAAGTGACACATTGGCCAAACCCACCTTCCACTGTTGGGATTGGACACAGACACTTCGACTCTGATAGGTCGGCACTATCAGTCGTTCTGAAGTTCATCAGTCAAAGAAAATGGACAACCTTTAGTCAGTGTCACATCATACCCAAGAACTAACAGCCCACGATTTTCCCAAAGTTCATGCATTATCATTGACCTCCAGGCCAATGTCACACCAGTTGGACACCATGACGACTGTAATTGGCTTAGAGAAACAGGTCCCTACCCGGACCAGTTCTCTCTAGATTTGCTCGGGTAAAAGATATGCTTTCTAGCCCAAAACATTCCCCATTAATCCAGGCAACATCTCTACCAGGGTTCCCCAACCCGTAGACAGATACAACACTTGCGATATGGACATTCCTCTAATCCAAATGGCTACCATCCTGCGACAAGGAAGTCACAGATACACCCACTAGCCAACACACAGCGTCAACTCCAAGACAGGATAGTTCACGCTTAATACAATTTACACCTTGAATGCAAATTCAAAACCAGCAGTCTCCATCGGTGGCTGGGTCCCTGAAGCACCAAAGTTTCTAAGTTGACGTTAAAAGAGCTACAATTAACACACTTATAAACCACGTATCGTCATAAAGAAACCCTTCTTGACGTGTACTAGTTTATCTCTGCCCCAGAAAGACCAACGGGGTTTGTTAGGCAGGCTGGTGGTAAGCTCAGAGCCCCTAATCGCCATTCACTTCCTCAATGGTTAATCGAGAAGGACCTAACGTTGTCACAGTCCAGGCCTTCTCCGGTTAGACCACATAGGACAAGAAACTTAATAAGTGCGTATTGTCAAAGGACTGAGACCATTGGCCAATGGGTCTCAGAATGGACATCCATGACAAAGTCTACATAATTTGTCTACTAAGAGTTCTGTACCTTTTGTTACTACACCAGTGTAAGAACAAAAGGAACACCAGGAACATCTCCCCACACCTTTATCTATTCCTGCCTTGACAAGAGCAAAAATACTCCATACTCTATTCCCTGTTAATGCACTATATACCTACTCTAAGTCTATTATTCCTAGGAATAAGACACAATTGTGCTTCCCCCATGAGGGTCAAATAAGGTGGGGAAAGAAAGTGTTAGCATCCCTTTTGCAAAGATAATGAAGGTAGCTGAACCTCAGGTAATCGCAAAATCCCATGATAGGCACATATGGTCTGCTACCATTAGTTTTACTAAATGGGTGTTCTCAGGGGAAGATATATCTCAGACGGTCCTGTTGGCCCTCTAGCAATGCGTTCCTAGCCATATACTTGTCGGTACTTCCGGAGAAGTCCCAAATTACCAAACATAGCTGTAGAGCAGGATGATGCCCCCCAAAGCCATTAAGAAGAAGGGTATGTTTATTCAATGCCTTGTTACCAGGGTGTAAGGTAATAGAAAGTGCGTCCTACCTGTCACCTTAAATGAAAAAAAGGGGGGGGGGGGCACGTTAAGTCCAGGACAAGTTGGCAGGACACACAATCCGGAATGGATAACAAGAGTGCTATTACTGCTCTAGATCTGTTACATAACAAGATCGATACGTTATTGCAACTATAAATGCATTACGTTATTTTAATTTTATTTTTGTGATATACAATTATCAGTATTCACACCTCAGTAGTTCTGTCTTTCCAAGATAAGGCTTCTTTAATGGTACCCGCCTTATACATCTTTTTCTTAAGACTATACTCTTATATTTAGACACATGTCACAGTTTTCGTTTTGGTCTTCCTATTAGTTTCTCGCGGTTTAGCGTGATGAGCTTATGTAGGTCCCTCCACCGGTCGTGATATTCTAGGCACTTACGACATTGACGTAAGGAGCCACCAATAAATTACGGTTTTGACAACCCGTAAGGGAAGGAAGGAAAAACTAATATTTATTGGTGGCTCCTGGAGTCAATGACGAAAAGTGCCCTCCCACCATCCCCTTCCCATACACATGCTCAACTTGATATTACATTAGAGAAGGTTCCTGGGAGGAACAGCCAACTGCAGGTGTGTGGGAAGCTGAGGAAGACCGGAGCACGCGTGGGCGCGGTGTTCAAACTGTGCTAATTCTTTTCCTTTTATTTCCTATTTTCAGTGGCTCCAACCCAATGACGTACCGTAGGAATGATTAAGGGGTACCCCCTATGATGATCTTGGTTCTTGACCACCGTGATCCAGGTTAACCCGGGCTCAGAGGAGCCCGGAACGAGGCCATATTAACATAGGCACTTACGTCATTGACTCCAGGAGCCACCAATAAATATTAGTTTTTCCTTCCTTCCCTTACGGGTTGTCAAAACCGTAATTTAAGTATAAGGGCTAGAATAATATATATCTAAGTGTCCATTTAACCCTCACACGTCCTTGACGCAATTTTGAGCCTATTAGGGATACTTTAAAGCCTTTGTTACCGTCAGGGGTATTTATAAACCTTTAGTTTATTTACTTCAACCTCTGCAGTTGTCTTTGAGTTAGCTGTGGGCAGAAAACTAATTTTGGAGAGGTAATTATAAGAGTGAGAGTAATCTATTATTGCTAATCTGGCAACCTCTGCATCATAAGAATGTGAGAGGGTTAAGCTGTAAGCAATTTTTTGGTGGTCTGTATGGTCCAGCACCCCCTGAGTGATGGTCCGTACAAATTGTACCCCCCTTGAATTTATCTTCCAGTGTTGCAAGCATACTGTATTTCGTAATTATCTGCATGCCAAAGGATGTGCAAGTAATGAAAGTTTTCATCCACATATAATGTTTCTCATTTCCAGCCTTCATGTAACTTTAGATAAATATTTTTCCACTAGTAGTATGGTCCAACCCCACCTCACCCTACACTCACGAAAACATACTCGTTTCGTTGGGGCTGGGCAGGGGAAGAAGAACTATCCTGGGCATCCCTGCCCCCTTTATACCCTCGTTTCCCCTCCCCCAAAACGCAATTTGAAAAGGGTGCCAATAGGAGTGGTGGACACTCCCTTGACCACGCCTACAAGCATGAACGCACACACACATACACACGCATGTACGCCGTGATGGTCAGCATCTAGCGTCTAGCGGTACACAGGCCTACCCTCTCACCCCTCACTCTCTCTTTCTTTTTCTACTGTTCTCACGCCTCCGAAATTTTCCCGCGCTGGATAAATATACCTATCTACCTATAAGTATATAATCTCAGTCACGGTCCCGTGACAGAGGGTTGTTAAGCCCTCTATTTATCCTGTAGGCTATTAGTAATAAATATTATATAAACTTAAACAGTAAGTAAAGAATATACTGTACCTTTTTTTCCAGATAGCAGATATACAGGTGTTATGGAGGAAGAGGTGTGTGATCTTGTTGGCCTGTCAGAAGAAGCGGTTCTTTTACACAGCAATGGAGAAAGTGGGGATTGTATTTGCAGACTGAAGGCACTCCAGAGGCATCTTAACAACACAGACAGGTAATAGTATGATTAATTTTGTTTGTGCAATATTTGTCCCACTGTAGAGGTGGAGGGATGGAGTTAAGAAGTACAGTATATGCGTGAAAGCGGTGCTGGATGGGAGGAGGGATGTCGACTGACAGAGGTACATGGAGGCGTTTTGTTTGTGTCCACTCCTTCGGGGATCACGGCGTCCGGCAATAAATAGATAGATATCGTAAACCAGGGTGAATTCACATTAAAAAAAAAAGTTTTAAGTCATCTATGTTTAGCTAGGAAATAAGTGATTTAGATATCATTAAAGACGTCTTGCGCGGCACTATTACTAGAAGCAATTTATTAGGGAAAATAAGGACCTATAGACTCGCCATATTTCTCTCATTATCGTCCGCATGGAGAAATTTTGTTATCGACAACTTGACAAAACCTGATTTCATGTGGTGATGGGCTGGTCTATCAGAGTGAGAGCTAAGCGATGCCATACCCATAGCTTACTCTGACTTCCTTTTACTTATACTGTATATTTGGCCTTGGCATTTATGGCCTTGGCCTTGCTCGGGACCTTGGGGGCTGTTCGGCCAGACAACCTGGGGAACAGCAACAACAACAACAACAACCCGATTTCACCAAAAAATATCACCGAAAATAATCAAAGTCACGACCGTAAACAAAGCATACTTCCCCTCTATTCATTTATTGGTTGTTTTCCATCCTCCACTACACCTATAAATCCTCTCTCCTGCCTAAATTACGGCTTTTCACAATCCCTACTCTCTGTTGAACTCACTTTTTATTCGCCTTACCTCTCTGTATCACCGGTAGAGTTCCATATGCTGAGTATTGCAGGCAGAGTTGGCGGATAATACTTAATTCATTGTCCAGGGCGGGGTGAGCAGATTATATTCCAGTGCACTAATAAGCTTAGAATGCTGACTCATTTCTTGCTGCCTGGCCAGGACTTTACTCCACTGTCAGCACTTCCATCCGCTATCGTTACTCACGGTCAACTGTCTTCCGACGCCATGACTCAGTTACTCATCGCCCTGCTCATGACGTCACAATATCGACGCACTAGTTTCCGTGCCCCACTTGAATTCACTTGTTTCACTGTCTTTCTTTCCTTTTCCGATTGCGTATCTTTTATGCAATATATATTGTATTTATTCCACATTATTCTTATTGTACTTTCCCACTTATGTTGTGTATTTTCTCACAACATAATTACTTAATACCCATTTATCTACTTATTCTTATTGTACGTTTTCCACTTATGTATCTTGTCATAACATATTCACTTTAATACCCAAGTTTCTGATTACTAAGACTAACACATTCCCCTTTTTTTTTTTTTTTTTTTTTTCTTTTTTCTTTTCTTTACTCTGCTTTGCTCAACTCCTTTAGTAATAACATAGGAGAGGCTCCTTTCTTCGTGAGACAGTCTGCTATCTGCTTCGTTGTTTCTATCCACTTCACTTCTTGGATTTCCTTTCTTGCGATCATGTCTCTCAACACAGCTATATTTATCCTTAGGCTTCTGTCATCTACCAACTTGGTAGACTGCAAACAATCCACCAAAGATTTGTTGTCTGAAAAACATTTTACCGGAATTGTGTGCTGATTTCGAGGATTGTTCTCAGCATGTGTGCCAAATACATCCCATTCTCTGCTGCATCTAATAGACTAAGGGATTCTGCTGCCAAAGTCGATTTCACCACCCGTCTCACCTTTCTTGATCTCCACGCAATGGGGCAGCTATTTCCCTCTCTGTCTCTCACAAATATGATGTGACCACCCTGAGACCCAAGGTCTGTCAAATTGCCAAAAGACGCGTCACTGTAGCATTCAAGTGTACATTCGTCCAGGTCCACTTTCCCAAACCAAATTGACAGTGGATTATCCTTGACCTTCTTGACGGCTTTGTTGGCTCTGATTGCATCTCCGACAGTTGTCCGATTGAATTCCGTACTCAGTTCACATACATCATATGATATATCTGGCCTCGTTTGCGTGGCTACCCAGTTTAGCTGGCCCACAACAGATCGGTATTTTGTTCTCTCCTCTTGACTGACTTCATAATTTCTTCTGTCCTTATAGGATTTGATCATGTTCATCTCTTGGAGTCCATGTCTAATGTAATTGCCTTGATTGATCATAATGCCATCCTCTGCTTGTTCTATTGTGATACCCAGGTACTGGAAATGCATCTTCTCTTCAGAACCAATCAGAAATAATTTTTCCAACTGGGACATTACAGATATCTTGAATGCATTTGACCCGCTCCAATAGAAGTCATCTACATGGATGCAAATGATCCCTTCTAACCTTCCATCATTATGCCAGAAGAACAGTGCTGGTTCTAAACCAAACATGGACATACCCAATGTAAGCAATTCATGCTTCACCCTCTCGTACCATGCTCTGGCCGCATCATTGAGACCATATACTGTCTTCTT
This sequence comes from Paralithodes platypus, assembly GCA_032716605.1. Lineage (NCBI taxonomy): Eukaryota > Metazoa > Arthropoda > Malacostraca > Decapoda > Lithodidae > Paralithodes > Paralithodes platypus. The sequence goes on along the minus strand of CM064511.1, from coordinate 23,661,192 downwards.
TAATCTCCATAGATATCCATTGTAGAATTCTTCAGGGGGCAACACGAAAATCTCTCTATTAATAGGATGCCCCTGTAAGAAAGCGGCTTTCACATCCAGTGCATGGCAGTCCCAATTCTTGGCGGACACAATACTTAAAGCCAGTCTAAAAGCTTCCTTTGAACACGTAGGAGAATCAATGGGAACATCCTTTAATTCTTCCTCAAAGCCACGTGCCACTAAACGGGCCTTAATAACCTGAGTGCCAGATTTTATTTTCTATGTCATTATCCACCTTGTCGATATGGCCTTCTGACCTTGGTCCTCAACTTCCTCAAACACATCATTATCAATCCAATTCTTCATTTCTGCCCTTTTTGCCTCTGTGCATGCATCATTGGAATACGTTATCATGACTTCCTCTGTATCGTTCACAATCCGCCAATTATAGATGTCTTTATCTACATCAATCCACTTTGTCACATTACTTGTTTCGTCTCTGATGTTGAAACATGTTTTGTACTTGCCAGTTGCTTTACCGGCTCTACTTAAGATTGTGATAATTACTTTTTCCTTGTTCTCCACCAAGAATCCTTCTATTCTATCCCCCACTCTAGGCATTCTAGGCACTCTAGCTTCAGCGGCAACACTGTTTCCATCTCCGGACTCCTGGTCACCACTGCATTTCTCATTATCATCCATTTCAGCGTCCTCAGGCTCAATCTCTGTTTCGTTTTCTATGTTACCGTCGTTTGATTCGTCTTCAACTGGAACATGCAATCCTGTCTCCGTTGTTTTGCCACTACTGATATCGTCCATGTCTTGCATCTTGCAACTTGCATTCTGCAACCTACAAGTGTGCACTCGCACATATGTTCCTCCATGTTTCACAAGAACTTGTTTACCATCCTTTCCAATCACTATACCTGGGCCTTTCCATTGGTTTTCACTGTTTCGTTTGTAATATACTCTGTCTCCATTTTGCAAGCATACCATGTTGTCTGCTCTTACGTTATGCAGTAGTGCCCTACGTATTTTCTCATTGGACTCATTTTTGATGAACACTTCTCTGGCCACACGCATAGCATTAAGGTTTTCAGCCACGATTTCCGATGATGTCCTGTTTTCAAGAGCAGGAATCTTATTACTCAGCACACTAGGTATACTTGGGTTGAATCCATACACCAGCTGGTTTGGGGAAAATCCATTGTTGTTCTGGAGTGCATTCCGTGCTGATACAGCCCATGCCAGTGCTGTAGATACACCACATTTTGCATCCAACACAATCTTTGCCACATTATCACCAAGTACGGCATTCAGCCGCTCACATACGCCATTGCTCCATGGGCTTTCAGCAGCTGTGCACATCACTTGAATATTAAAATTTTCGGCCATGCTCCGAAAATCACTGTTATTGAACTCTCCACCATTGTCGGTCAAGAACTTGTCAGGTGCTCCAAACCGGCTGATCCACTGAATCACTACCTCTCTTATAATGGTCTCAGGTTTCTTATTGTGGATGACCGTAGTCACACAATATCTTGTTGCCAAGTCAACCAAGACAAGAAAATAGTCACTCTTCCATGCCTTCAGATCCATTCCTACTGCCTCATTGAACATCTTACCAATGGGGAGTCCCACCACAGGACGGGGAGGCACTTTCTTAAATTTTCTACAAATATCACAACTATCACTCACTTTATTTATTTCCAGTTTCCATTGTTCATTGAGGATCCCTGCTTCTTTGATTAATCTCGTTAACTTCTCTGCAGTGGGATGTGAGAATTGCCGATGTAACTTCACCACCTTCTTGGAAATGTCTTCATGATCTTCTGTGGCCAATACCCAGTCTACCATTTGCTTACATGGTGTCTTCACTATGGGAAGTGTATAATGCCCTGTAGAGGTGATATGCAGCTTACTTACATACGCACTGTATCCTTTCTGAAGTTTAATATCATGCCTCCACGTTTCATGGCTGACCTGCTCATTAGTAGTGGAATTCTACAATCCACCACATCGGTCCGAATCATGATTTTTATCCCATGTATATAACAGGGAATATGCACAATACCTTTTGATGTCACCTGTCTTCCATCTCCGAATTTAAATGATGTCTCTGATCTCTCTCTTTTTATCAACTGTACGTCTTCTGATGATACTGTATCCACATAAGCCTGTAACCAGTCTTCTCCACACACCGTTGTAGAACATCCTGAATCAAGAACCAGGGCTCCCAAAGCTTCCGACAGTAATTTTTCTCTCTTATCAACCCCGTCTGATAGCAATGTCAGCTGCACTTCGCCAGTATCTTCCATCACAACCTTATTTTCCATATCCCTATCCTCTCTCTTAGGACAATTTCGGACCCAGTGGTCAACAGATCCGCACACGAAACATTTTGTGAGCTCACCATTTGGTCTTGTTGGGTTTTTGGCATCACCACCAACACCTCTAGGACTCCAATACCTGTTACGTGTTCCACGTCTATACCCACGTCTATATCTGCCTCCGGTGCCTCGAAATGGAGCTCTACTGACTTCCAAAATGGGCTCAGACTTCACCTGCACCTGCACTGTGTCATTATGTGCATCTCCACTTAAATTGTGGTCTACAATTCCACCTCCGAACATTCTATTTAACGTCTTTTTCATCTCCTCGAATGTGATGGTAGTCGTAGTTGACATCGCTAATTGGAAGTGAATATCTGACAAATCACAACTTTTCAATAATCGAAATGCCAACACCTGATCTGGCAGTTCCATACCATGTTTCTTGAATCTATAATATCTTCTACCAAATTCCACCAAATAGTCAGTTATCGTCATCTCAGCGGGGCGCTTGAACGATTCAAATTCAGAATAAGCCATAAAGTCCCGTCTATTTGTATCTAGCATAAAAACAGAGTCTAATCTTGTCAGCAAATGTTCCATTCCTTTGTCACTCTCCAAGACTGCTGTATCTATTTCGCTGCTGACATCTCTAGCCCTGCCAGTCAATGTCAAATGAACCGCCAATGCTTGCTTCTCCGGTGTTACACTCGTTAGTTGCTGCCATATTTCAATATCTTTCTTCCACCTCTCATAGTCTTCTTCCGATGTCATTTGTGGAGGATTTTTAATCACTGACGCCATATTTCGGTAAAACTGCGAACTACGCTCTGCTACCACTGTTGAACTCACTTTGTATTCGCCTTACCTCTCTGTATCACCGGTAGAGTTCCATATGCTGAGTATTGCAGGCAGAGTTGGCGGATAATACTTAATTCATTGTCCAGGGCGGGGTGAGCAGATTATATTCCAGTGCACTAATAAGCTTAGAGTGCTGACTCATTTCTTGCTGCCTGGCCAGGACTTTACTCCACTGTCAGCACTTCCATCCGCTATCGTTACTCACGGTCAACTGTCTTCCGACGCCATGACTCAGTTACTCATCGCCCTGCTCATGACGTCACAATATCGACGCACTAGTTTCCGTGCCCCACTTGAATTCACTTGTTTCACTGTCTTTCTTTCCTTTTCCGATTGCGTATCTTTTATAAGGTGCATAAGGTGCATAAGGTGTTGATTTTCGGTGTGAGCATCCTGGATTCGAATCCACGGACTGCCACATGTGTTTGTAAAATTTCATTAATCGATTTTAGGAGTATAGTTGGTTGTTGGAAGGAACATAATAAATGTAATATATATTGTATTTATTCCACATTATTCTTATTGTACTTTCCCACTTATGTTGTGTATTTTCTCACAACATAATTACTTAATACCCATTTATCTACTTATTCTTATTGTACGTTTTCCACTTATGTATCTTGTCATAACATATTCACTTTAATACCCAAGTTTCTGATTACTAAGACTAACACCTCGTCCCTCATACATGCCCGGTAGACAGCTGAGAGGAGCGAGAGCTCAGTCTGCATCAGGTTAATAGCGAAGGCACGCCTTTGTCATGATCCCTCGTACACCTCCAGGCTCACCTCCTGTCACAATAATGCAGTATTTCACTGTTTTTCCTCTTTACACCAATTTTCTGGTTCTTCAACTTCCACATGTTTGTTATACAAGTAAAATATTTGCATATGGAGCAGTAATATTGCTTTATATGGTAAATGTAACAAATTTTATCCAAATTGACCTATAAAAACGTCGCACCCGGCCTGCCTGTCCTAAGGACAGTGTCGAGTACCCGGGCGATTTGGCCGAAAAACGTCTAGGCCTAGGCTACCGTATCTTTGTTATTTTAACTGCTAGAAAATTCCCACACATGTCTAAACGTACTGTGGTTTTCAATCAGTAGACTGGCGTTGAGTAGAGCTCTCTAAGTCAACTGGTTCAGTTGTGATGACGATTTCCGTGGAGCGCATTTTTCCGTAATTTTAGCCATATGAGACTTTTCACTGCTGAAATAACAACATACAGACACATAAAAACAAACTACGCCTCTCCTTCTTGTGTTCGGAGGTGCGCGGCGTCGGTCCAACCGGCTGTGTTTACATGCGTCGGACGGACAGCTTTCAAAACAAGCTGAATAGGCTTTCAAGCTTACTTCTTGTTATAAGGACACTCGGGTTCCTGCCCATCTGCCGCGGTGCCCTTATATAAGGACAGCCGGGCTGGAAGGGTTAAGAAACATAGTTATAGCGCTTCCCGGGTTAAAAAAGTGTGGAGCAGCATAAGCAAACTACCTGAATGCAGAGATGCATTCACTCAAGGCCCTGGGCTTATTAAGATGATAAGAGTCATAACGGCTACACAAAATAAAAAATATTTGATATACTGTATTGCGCAAGGGAGATACTACTGTAGGGTAGATCCAACATATTCTCTTGCTCACCAAATTTCTTACCTCTGAATGTCGTACCATAAGAGGATACTGTACTGTAGTTATTTGAGGTTGGTGTCACATAAACCATTTCTTTCTTTCATTTTCTCCGGTAACTATTGATCCTCATCTTTATTTCTGGAACCATTTTGGTTTATTTTTTTTATTTTTTTTTTCCATGTGTATGAAGGAGACAAAAGTCAAAACTGCCGATAACTAGTGTCTACCCACTAAAAATGGAGCCAATCAAAAGGTAGATTATTTTTACTCTAGTTGGCTGGGCACCACCCACTTACCACAGGCTTTGAATATCGGACCTAATTTAATTTAAAAAATATTTTTTGGAACCTGCCATGGTGTGGTGTTTGGGTACGGTATATGTATTTTGGGTATATGTATGTATGTACAGTATCTACAGTATAAGTACAAAGGAGTAAAAAGGAAATCAAGCAACAACAGATCTAGTGACCCTTCTAGGCTGCTTGTCCTCCAAAACACTGAGGATCAAGTGTCCAAACAGTGGTTTAGAGTGGGTAAGGGAACATTGGAAAGGGAACTACTGCCCTGCCACTAACGTGGCAGGACTAGGAAGTTAGTAGGGGACATATGGGTTAGTAACTGAGGGGAGGATAAAATAAAGTTATTCATTTACAAACGCAGTCAGTCGCGGGTTTGATGCGAGATATTTGTCTAGGCGGAATTTAAATGAATCGACGGTGCTGCAGTCTATAACGTCTCGGGGAAGCCCATTCCACAAGTTGACAACTCGATTGAAGAAGAAATTCTTAGATTCGTGTGAGTTAAAAGATTTACCAATAATTTTGCAACCGTTTCCCCGCTGTAATTAGATTGGTCGATAGTGAAGTACTTACTACAGTTCATATTGTCGATGCCTTTGATGATTTTGAACACTTGAATTAAGTCATCTCTTAATCTGCGCTGGGTTAACCCGTTGAGCCCCGGCTAGTTATAATATTTTGTTCACCCCAGTCCCAAGCCATTTTCACTTCTTGTTTTTGTTTGCTAAAATGGAAGACAAGGATGAGAAATGAAAAAAAAAAAAAAAAAAATCACCTCGGACATTTTTTTGGGGGGGTGGGGGGGGGGAGCCTCAAACAAATTTGTTGAGCCAAAATGGAAGAGAATGGTGAGAAATGAAGACAAAATAAAAAAAAACTCATTTCGGTCATTTGGGGGGCGGGGGGGGGGGGGTTTTCAATAGTTCGTCTCCCCCGCATGACCACCCGCCCGGGAGCACTGGGGTAAAAACTGAGTATGGCATTGTACGGCATACATCCTAAGGAGTGTCTCACATAAATCTCAAGCCTCTAGCTCCCATACGACCGGAGTAATGAAGGTTCAAAGTGGCGGTGAACTAAGGGTGTAAAGTATCCCCACTAAGCCCACCACCACCAGCCGCGCGGCTGTCTCGGCCCGCTCACACCTACTGGCCCGGCTCCCACACACACTACGGTACCTCCCCCTCCTATTCTCCCGCCATTTCCTACCTTACGAGCCACGTAAGTGTTTTTTATATGTCGGACGCACGTGATGCGTCGCTGGGAGTTGGTGATCAAACACTGCCGACGCAACACGTGCGACGCTGGGTCTCACTGGGTTAAAGGAAATAGATTTAATTCTCTAAGACGCTCTTCGTATGGTTTGTTCTTTAGGCTAGGTATCATTTTGGTAACTCTACGTTGAACTCGTTCTAGCTTGTTTATGTCTTTTTGGTAATAAGGGCACCAGCATTGAACGCAGTATTCCAGAAGAGGGCGGACTAAGGAATTGTAAAGGGTTAGGATTACGTCTTTGGATTTATGCTCAAATGATCTGCCTATAAAGCCAATTATTTTGTTTGCCTTCTTAACAACTTCTGAACATTGTTGACTCGGTTTTAGGTTACTCGATATTGTTACTCCCAGATCGGTTTCTCTGTTTACATTCTTAAGCTGAGTGCCATTCATCGAATAGTTTGCTTTCTCATTTAGGTATCCGATATGTAGTACTTTACATTTATCCGCATTGAAACTCATTTGCCAAATTTGGGCCCAATGTGAGAATATGTACAGTGGAATCTCGCATCTAACGCATTTTGATCTAACGAATTTGCATCTAACGACCCTATTGGAGCTCTACCCAATCTCAATCTAACGAACCAAAATCCATATCTAACGGCAATTATTCTGGGTGCCCGGTATCGAATTTACAAATTTCCCTCCAATCCCTAAAAATTTCCCGCCAATTGCTGATGCGTTAAACGCTACCTAGCGTCCCTCCCTTCCCCCTCCCTCCCCGCCACTGTTCAGGTCAGTCCAGTTTGCGCGGCGCCATAGTTGACCTGTTCTAAAGTTGTGCTCGTCTCGCTCCAACATTTTGTTCTACCTTCCGAAGTTGGTGGTGTGTTACGCCTTTCATGATGTCAACCCAAGCCTCAGGTACTGGTGAGAATGGAAACATGCATGAAAGGAAGACAAAAGTTCCAGTGAAGAGGGCTACGCGTGTTGGAAAAAAACTGAATAAATATACGGCAGAGGATAAAGCGAAAGTGATTGAACTAATTGACAAAGGCCTAAAGAACTGTGAGATAGTGAAAATAACTGGGTTTCCTGAGGGGACAGTGCGTAACTTTAAGAGACAGAAAACTGAAATTAAAGCCAGCCTAGCTGTTGAGAGGCAGAGAGGGAGGAGAGAGAGCGAGGTGGCAGGGGCGGTGAGGAGGTGCGCGGCGCATCCCAGTAGCCTAGCCTCCCTGCCTCGGATATCCTAGACATCGTCTAACTTACACACCTCATTATTCACTCACAGGTTGGTTTATTATTATTTGAATATATTTTATGTCTCAAAATAGCACTCAGAAGGGTAAAAATAGTGAAAATGGGGACTCGGTATAAATTTTGGCACCAATTACAGTACCATTTTTCCCATTAGTTTATGTATTCATATCTAACGAATCTGGATCTAACGCGATTTTTTCGGCACCTATTATTCGTTAGATACGAGATTCCACTGTATGTACTTACACTAGTTGTACTTACACTAGTTGTATTTGCGGGAGTGAGCATGCTCGTTAATTCCCGCCTCCTAAGATATGTTTGTCATACCGTGCTTTGAAACTATGCACTGATGGTGCAGACACTACTTCGGCTGGCAATTTGTTCCACCCACTAATCGAGTTGGTAGGAAATCTTTTACTTTTCAGATCAGATTTACTATTAGGACACTTTCAGTTTGTAGCTGTGACCTCTTGTTCTCTCACCTCCATTCCTCTCTATGAAGTTTTCTTGGTCGATTTTGTCAATACTTCTAACACATTTGTATATCTGAATTTGCTGTCCTCGTTTCCTTCTCTGTTCCAGTGTAGGTAGATTCAATCTCTCGAGCCTCTCTTGGTACTCCAAATTTTCCAAACCTGGGATCATCCTCGTAGCTGCTCTCTGTACCCTCTCAATTTTGTGGATATGTTTCTTCATGTGAGGGGACCACACTACAGATGCATATTCCATCCTGGGTCTTATTATTGCCGTTATTATTTGTTTCATGTTTTCATTAAGATAATTGAAAGACATCCTGATATTTGCCAATAGTGCTAGTGATTCTCTCACTATCTTATTTACGTGGCTTTCTGGAGACATGTTATCCTTAAATTCTATCCCCAAGTCTTTTTCTTTTCTGCTTTGGGAATCACTTTGTTTCCTAGTTTATAATCTTTTCTAGGTCTGTACTTGCTTTTACCCATTTCTAGAGTCTTACATTTCCCTGCATTGAACTCCATATTCCATTTGATGCTCCATTCATGGATCTTTTGCAAATCTGCTTGGAGCTCAAGGCAATCCTCCTGGGTTCTGATCGTTTTAAGCAGCTTAGCATCGTCCGCAAACATGTAGCTTGTTAGTCCCTCAGGTAAGTCATTTACAAATATTAGAAACATGATTGGGGCTAGGACAGATCCTTGTGATACTCCACTCGTAATTTGAGTCCAGTTTGACGATTTCCCCCTTACTGTTGTTCTCATCTGTCTTCCGCTAAGGTAGCTCTCCATCCATTTCAGCAGTTTGTCTCCTACTTTTCCCTCATGTTTGAATTTCCACAGCAATCTCTTGTGTGGAACTTTGTCAAATGTCTTTTTAAAGTCTAGGTAGGCACAGTCTACCCATCCTTCCCTCTGGTCCACTGTGTCTATTACTCTAGAGTAAAAACTCAACAAGTTGCTTATACATGATCTGCCTCCTCTGAATCCAAATTGTCGGTCAGTAATTAATCTTTTGAATTCCAGGTAGTTCACCCATTTGTCCCTTATTAATCCTTCCAGAATCTTCATGAGGATGCTCAATAGTGATACAGGTCAGTTCAGTGGTTTATCTCTGCTTCCTCCCTTAAATATAGGAATAATGTTTGCTCTTTTCCATTCTGTAGGTACTATCCCTGTGTCCAATGATTTGGTCATTATATCATATAATGGTATACTCAGTTCCTTGGCATTTTCTTTTATAATCCAGCCTGATACTCCGTCCGGTCCGGCGGCTTTGTTTGGATCCACCTTACTCATTATGTCTATGAGCTCTGCTCTGTTAAATGTGACTTCCTGTATTTCCTCTGTACCTATCTCATTGGTTTCTGGTGCAATGAATTCTCCATCTTTTGTAAATACCGGTACTGATGCAAAATTTCTATTTAGTTCTTCCGCAATTTCTGTATCCTCTTCTATGATTCTGTTTCCACTTTTAATCTTTACGATCGTGGCTTTTATCTTCCTTTTGCCGTTTACAAACTTGAAAAACATTTTTGGATTCTTTTCATAGTTCTCCACTATCCCTTTCTCATGGTTTGCCTCTGACCTCCTCCTCATTTCTGTGTATTTGTTTCTCTCCTCTTTATACTTTTGCCTGTTATCTTCCGAATCCCAGTTTCTCATCTTTTTCCAGGCTTTGTTTTTTGCTTCCTGTGCTAACCTACATTCGCGGTTAAACCATTCTTTGCGATTTCCTTTTTTTCTGTTATTAATGTACGGTACTTTGGGACAAAAGTTTGTATACCAGTATCATAGATCTCCATGAATGCCTTGAGTTTTTTGTCTACCTCACTTTCCGATAACACCTGATCCCAATTTTGTGACTTGAAAAAATCCCGTAGTCCTGCGAAATCGGTTCTGGAATACATCCAGTGATTTTCCTTGTGCTTTTCCCTTTCCTTGGGTAGATTATGCTTCAATAGTAGGTCTATGTCGAAAACTGCATGGTCGCTTTTTCCTAGTGGGCATAGGTACTGAATACTTTGAACCTCCTCCTCCCTTCTTGTGAAGAGAAGGTCCAATCTAGCTGGTTGATCACTTCCCCTTACTCTTGTTGTTGTTGTTGTTGTTGTTGTTGTTGTTGTTGTTCCCTAAGCTGCCTGGCCGAACAGCCCCGAGTCCCTGAGAAAGGCCATGGCCACGGTTGGGCTTTCCCACAGAGCTCCAATTGAGTGTAGATTGTGTTGTTGGCGTAAGTGGTTGTGTGAAATGCAGTCTTCTATGATGTGTTTAATGGTATGGGGTGCTGTGTTACATCCCGGGCAGGCGTCGACAACGGAGTCATCCAGTCTCTTCTGATAGCTCAGGAGAGCTGGATGGTGTCCGCATCTCAGCCTGGCCAGGTGGACTCTGTCCTCGCGAGGAAGGGAGGATTCGGAAGGATGGATTTCGGGAGGTCGTGCATGCAGCTGCGTGTTGTCTGTGAGTGAGTGGATGGATTGGTGAGAGATATGAGTATGGATATGCTTCTGGAAGTTGGTTCGGGGTGGGCAGGGAGGGAGAGAGGACAATAATTGTGTGTGATACCGTGTGCTGGGTGTTGTTTTGATATTTCTTGGTGTCTGTGGGTGTGTTGCCATGTAGTTTAGTGTGTGGTCTTGGTTCGTGGAGGCTGCTGCCAGGAATTGAGTGCCTCTCATGTCCAGATGGTCTTTGACTTTGAGGATTTTGGTTTCTTGATGTAGGTGATCTGTGGGTGCAGTAGCTGTGCAGCCTGTAATGATCTTCAGGGCTTTGTTTTGAATAGTCTGTAAGGTCTTATGATGTATTTCAGCTAGGTTAGAAGCCCAGGCTGGGCTTGCGTATTCCATCACTGATCTTATGTATTGTTATATACTGTGGTGGTAGTTTCTTTGTTGTGTCCAAATTTTGTGTGAGCAAGTGACCTGAGGGCGTTAAGTCTGGGTGTCAGTTTCTTTTTAATGTTTGTGGTGTGCTGTTTGAATGTCATATGAGTATCATATGTTACTCCTAGGATTTTGGGTGTGTGTGTATGTGTTAGGGATGTGTTGTTTATGGTGAGTTGAGGTATGTATTCGTGTTCTCCTGTCCAACTTGTGAGCAGGGTTGCGGTGGATTTGGCTGGGGCTAGATTAAGTCTGTTTGTAGTGCACCAGCCATGTAGTGTGTTGAGATAGGGTTGAAGGAGATCTGTTGCTCTTTTTGGGTCATGGTGTGTGCATGTGAGTGTTATGTCATCTGCATAGGAGGCTAAGTTTATTTGGGGCGTATTGGGTGTAGTTATATCGTGCATGTACAGATTGAAGAGTGCGGGGATAGGACGGATCCTTGTGGGACTCCGTTTGGAAAGTTTCTGATTTTAGATGACTGACCGGCAAAAGATACGTGTGCACATCTGCCTGCTAGGAAGTTGGCCAGCCACCTTTTTGTGTTGTTGTGCATGTTTGTGTTGTAGATTTTGTTTGTTAGGTTGTGGCGGGGGATGGCATCGAAGGCTTTACTAATGTCGAGTGTGGCTAATTGTGATCTGTGTGGTGGTCTAGCTGAGTTGATGCCGTCGAAAGCTCTTTGTGTAAGGTCTGTGAGAAGAGTGTTTATGGAGTGCAGTGGCCTAAAGCCATGTTGTGTTGGAGCTAGGGGTAGGTCAGGTGTAATTAGTTGTAATACTAGGCGTTGCATGACTTTGGAGGGGGAGCAAAGGAGTGTGATGGGGCGGTGCGAGGAGGGTAGCGTGGGGTCTTTGTTGGGTTTGGAGAATGTGATGATGATACCATGCTTCCAAATGTCTGGTATTGTGTTGTGTGAATAGCTGTAGTTTGATATGTTAGTGAGTGCTTGTATGCCTTGTGGTCCCAGGTGTCTGAGGTGTATGTTGCTTATGTTGTCTAGGCCACAGGCGGGTGAATGCTTGAGATTGTTGATGATATGCTTTGTCTGGTGATTGGTGAAGGGTGTATAGTCAGGGTCTGTGGGGAATTGTCTCTTACGTCGGATGACACGTCGGTCGTCTTTGTGAGGTTTTAGGTGGCTGACATGTGAAAAGTGATTGATGAGAGTGTTTGCTTGTTGTTTACATGAAGGAGTAGAGTCTGTTGTTGTGATTGCAGCATGTGATTGTGTTGTGTTGCTGTTGGAAAGTGTGATGCTGTTTAGTGTTTTGTAGAGTTTTTTGGGATTTGTTTTGTGATCAAGTGTTTGTAGGAAGTTATTCCAATTTAGTTTTTGTTGTTCTTGTATTTTGTTGTTAGTTTGGGTGTTGAGTGCTTGAATTTGTTGTGTGATGTCTTGTGTGTGTGCTGGGGAGTTTTTCAGTATGTCACGTTGTGTGATGAGGTTTTGAATTTCTGGTGTGAAGTTGGGGTTGTGTCTTTTTCTGTTACCTCTTGGAATGTGTTTCTTGTCAGCGTTTTGGATAGTTTTATTGAGTATGTGTACAGCATTGTTGATGTTAGTGATGGGTGTACTGTTTAGAGTTGTGAAGTGTTGTTCTGTCTCATTTGTGAATGCCTCCCATTTAGCTCTTTTATAATTGGTGTATGTGTGTTTGTGGCTAGCTGGGGTGAGTCTGGTTTTGGTGGTGATAATGATCGGGAGGTGGTCAGAGCCTAAGGTTCTGACCACCCTCCAGGATGTTGTGGGGGCGAGTTCTGGGGAGCAAAAGGTGATGTCTGGAGATGATGGGTTATAGAGGGCTTGGTGAGGAATATGGGTATGTTGATGGATGTCGTTAAGGATGATGAGGTTATCGGTTTGGTTTTGTAGTACCAGCCCTCTGTCTGTGTCGGGGTTGTCGACAAACCAGGCCGACGTCTTGGCGTTGAAGTCACCACCCAGGATGATGTGTGGGGTGTGTGGGGTGTTTGTGATATGTTGTAAGTGTGGTCTGTATTCATTTGGTACTGTAGGGGATGTTTGGGGAGGGATGTACTGTATGTGATTATGATGGTTATGTTGGAGTTGTTGCCAGTGCATATTTTAATTGACTGTATTTCTGTTGTGTTATCATTTGGGGGGAGGAGGGATTTGGTTTGTACACTGGTTACTATGTATGATATTTCTTTGTGTACCAGGGTGATGAGTCCACCGCTCCCGCCGACAGCCCGGTCTTGTCTGATGGTGGTGAAATTATGAAATGTGGGTTTTTTTGTGTTGTGCAGAGTTTTGTTTCTTGTAAGATGGCAATGTGTATGTTGTGTTGTTTGATGAAGTGTGAGAGTTCGTGTTTCTTTGTGTTGATGCCATCTATGTTCAGTTGAAGAATGTTAATGTTATGTGCACGATGTATGTTGGGTGCTGCTGCACGAGGATGGAGTGGGGGTGAGGGAGGGGCTGGGGGTTGGGATGGGTGAGGTGGGGGTGGGGATTGGGGAGCAGGAGATGGGGGTTGGAATGGATTAGGATGGGGTGTGGTGTGTTGAGTTGAGGATGTGGATGGTATGGGAAGGTTAGGTGGGTTGGGGAGGAGAGGTGGACGGGTTTTAGGTGAGGGATTTGACTGGGAGAGGGAGGGGCATGAGGAACAGGTCCAGGTGTTTGTGTAGTGTTTCTTGGAGGCAAGTGTTGTGCAGGTGAAGTGGGTCCAGTTCCCGCATGAATTGCAGAGAACTGAACCCTTAGTATGGTGACTCGAAGTGATGGGTTTTGAGCAAGTTGGACATGTGTATGTGTACATGGGTCCCGGGTTGCTCTCAATGTCTCCGGCTAGAAGAAGTCTTCGAGAAATGACAGCCGGAGAGTCATTTCTCGGTGTAGGAAAAACTGTGTGATGTGTGTGTGTGGTGTGAGAGGTGTGGAAATTCCCGGCGCGACCGAAGCTGCTCCAAGGACCCGTGCCCCCAGGGAGGTGGCAGGGGATGGTTGTGACGGTTTGGCTCCTGAAACTGCTCCCCGCGGCCGGCATCCGGTTTTCCTCCACTGGTCGTTGATTTTGTCTTCGGCCGTGGAGGGTCGGCAGCCATCCGCGGTTGGCAGCCTCGGGAGGTGGCCCCACGGCGTAGACGCCGCCACATCAGGACCCCTTATTCTTGTTGACTCTTTTACATGTTGGTACAGTAAACTTCCGTTAATCCGAAGGGCAGCGGACCGGCTCTCGTTCGGATTAGTGGATTTTTCGGATTATCGGACTTTACCCCTATGAACCTGTGTATGACGAAAACATTGAGACATTAGGCCACCCAAATGACACAATGGTGCACACACACATATCATATGTTCATGAAATCACTTCAAAAGTTTACCATTGTCATTGTAGCCTATTAACTACTTCAAAACATTCAGATTAATGGTCAAAGGAATCTGCTGATATAAACGTCTTCTTCTTCTTCCGTCTACTAGCGAGTTTGTCTTGCTCTTGAAGATCAGATGTGGTTCGGGAAGTAATGCCTTAACAACGGCACTTCCCTGAGAGGTTCTTGTAATTTTCCTTTGTGATTTTCCTTTTGTGACGTGCTCTGTTATATTATATTGTATTGAAAGCACCCTTGTCTTGTTGTCTTGAAAGCACCCTTGGGATGCTCCGATCACTGAACTATAAATAGTAGCGTATCGGAACATCCAAAGGTGCGTTTCAAGCTCAAGACTAATACGTCCAAAGGTGCATTTTCAAGCTCAAGACTGAATGCGCTTGCAGAAAATGCGGTGCAAGCCAGTAGCGCCTCGGAGCGTCCCAAGGATGCGTTCAGGAGCAAAACAAACTCTCTAGCAGACGATGTGGAAGAAGAAGAAGACGAAGGTGTTTACGATTATATCAGTAGCTTCCTTTGACCATTAATCTGAATGTTTTGAAGTAGATAATAGGCTACAATGACAATGGTAAACTTTTAAAGTGAATTCATGAACATATGATATGTGTGTGCTCCATTATGTGTCATTTGAGTGGCCTAATGCCTCAAAAAGGGGACTTTGGGACTTCTTGAAAGGTGCGTTTTCAAGCTCAAGACTGAATGCGCTTGCAGAAAATGCGGTGCAAGCCAGTAGCGCATCGGAGCGTCCCAAGGATGCGTTCAAGAGCAAAACAAACTCTCTAGCAGACGATGTGGAAGAAGAAGAAGACGAAGGTGTTTACGATTATATCAGTAGCTTCCTTTGACCATTAATCTGAATGTTTTGAAGTAGATAATAGGCTACAATGACAATGGTAAACTTTTAAAGTGAATTCATGAACATATGATATGTGTGTGCTCCATTATGTGTCATTTGAGTGGCCTAATGCCTCAAAAAGGGGACTTTGGGACTTCTTGAAATTCGGACCATCGGGTGAATTCGGATTTGGCCTCAAATTGAAAAATTCGGACTATTGGGAGATTCGAATCATCGGTCGTCGGATTAACGGACTTTTACTGTATATAGAATTTTCCATGGCCATACTTAAAAATTCATAGCCCCAACTTTCCTCTCCTGTTCCGGGTTCAAGTTCTTCCCAATTCACTTCCTTGCAGTTAAAGTCCCCACACATGACTATTTCATCCTTTGAAGCTAAGATATTTTCTAGCACACTAATTGTTTCCTTACGCATTAGGCTATGCTCCTCAAAAGATACATACAAAGGTATGTATTGTTGTATATTTATACTTGATATTGACAAATTACTTGAATTTAAAGGTGATAATAGGGTGGGGTGGTGGCTGATAACTACCGTGTTTGATGGAGGAGCAATAATGGTTTGGTGGTTCTCACAGGTAAGCCACGGTAGCCTTGTCTGTTTCTTAGTTATTAATGTGCGACTTTAACCTCATGACACAGGGACAAGTGGCTTATTTCTACACTTTTGGTAATGCACTATACTGCATTGACAAAAATTAGGGGATGGTGTGAAAAACGCTGTGTCAAAATATCATTCTGATCCAACTGTTTGTTAATAAGTTATTCCCGAAAAACGATGCCACACGGCCTCTGAAACCCATAGTAGGTCATCCAGGAGAAGACCCAGAGACCAGGGTCACCAAGGTCCCTCCAGCACTCCCCCGGCCCCGACCACCCGGAGAGGTTTCGATCTCAGCAGGCAGAGAGGAAATTTTGACGAACCACAGGCGGGAGTACTGGAGAGTGGTCTTAGTAAGATTGAAATAACTAGAGATGAGCTGTTATCTGCGATGAGAGGACTTGAAGTAAGGAAAGCTATGGGACCGGATGAAGTGTCTGCCTGGGTTTTAAAGGAGTGTGCAGAGCAATTAGTGGAGCCAGTGAGGGACATAATTCAAGCTTCCTTAGATAAAGGACAGGTTCCTGTTGAATGGAAAAGAGCTAATATCATTCCGATATACAAGAATGGAAACCCTGTGGACCCTTTAAACTATAGACCAGTTTCACTTACTAGTATTTTATGCAAGATTTGTGAAAAGCTAATTAGGAAGAAATGGATGAAAATATTGGAGAGAAAGAAGATAATAACCCCAAAGTAATTTGGATTCAGAGAAGGGACATCTTGTGTTACCAGTTTGCTATGTTATTACAGTAGGGTGATAGATGTACTCCAAGAAAGAGGCGGATGGGTGGACTGCGTCTACTTAGACCTTTCCAAAGCATTCGATAAGGTACCACATAAGAGATTGTTATCTAAGCTTGAGACGCTAGGATGTGTCAGGGGGAGTTTGCTGAAATGGATGGAGAGCTATTTAACAGATAGGGAAATGAGGACCAACATTAGAGGAACTTACTCATCGTGGCGGAAAGTTGAGAGTGGTGTGCCGCAGGGATCTGTGTTGCCACCTCTCATGTTCCTTATGTATGTGAATGACCTGCCGATAGGCATAAACTCCTACATGTCAATGTTTTCAGATGACGTAAAAATTATGAGACAAATAACAAATAAAAGTAGTTGTGAGGAGCTGCAAGGGGATTTAGATAAAATATACGAATGGAGCACCAAGTGGAAAATGAAATTTAATATAAGTAAATGCCATGTGTTAAATATGGGAAGAAGTGTGAATAGACCAAATTGGGAGTACAGGATGGGAGATAATATAATTAGCAAGGCCGAAAAAGAAAAGGATTTTAGGGTTGATTATACAAGATAACTTGTCGCCAGAGAAACATATTAACAAGCTCTTTAGCGGAATGTATGCAATGGCCGGGAATATGAAAGTTGCTCTGAACTACTTGGATGAGACCATGGTAGCGAAAATTATAAAAATTATGATTAGACCAAGATTGGAGTATGCAGCAGTGGTGTGGTCTCCGCATCTAAAGAAGCATATTCACAAGTTAGAAAGAATCCAGAGAGCAGTTACTAGATTGGTTCCAAGTCTCAGAGAACTGCCATATGAAGGGAGGCTAGACAAATTAAATCTACCAAGTCTAAAAGAGAGGAGAGAGAGGGGAGACATGATAATGATGTACAAATGCACCCGAGGGCTGGAGAGGCTGGATAGGGAGGATATATTAATTATGGATACAGGAATAACCAGAGGCCACAGCTACAAAGTAAAAAGACCTACCTGCAAGAACGATATCAGGAAGTTTAGCTTCCCCTATAGATGTATTGACAAATGGAATAGGCTGGAGGAGGAGGTGGTAGGGGCAAGGAACATCCATATTTTCAAGAAAAAATTGGATGAAAGTAGACTGAGAGACGGGACAACACGAGCTTAGCTCAACTCCTGTAAACTACAATTAGGTAAATACAATTAGGCAATTAGGTAAATACAAGACCGCCCACCACACTTCCAGGCGCACCCTTCATATAAACCATCTTCCCGGGCCAGGCGCCTGATGGACTAGTATCTAATCCAACTTGCGCCCGACCCTTTCTCCCAAATGACCACGTGTTCACTCGTCTATTCCCAAGCATTCTCCATTAATTCCTGTTTATTACCACTTCCCTTGCCTGATCTATAGTCATTCCTCTATCATCCAAAGCTTGTCTTACACAGTCTCTCCATCTCAATGGGGGTCTTCCTGATCCTCTATCTCCCCTTGTATCTGACTCACATATTCTCTTCGTAAGCCTTTCATCTTCCATTCGTTCAACATGACCATACCAGCTCAGCTCCCTTCTCTCCACTCTGGCCGACAAATGCTCCTGCTGCCCCACTTCCTACGTATCTCTTCATTCCTCAATCTGTCTCTACGAGTAACTCCACACATACTCCTCAAGCAGCTCATCTCCATCACATCCAGCTTTCTTCTCTCCTTTTCCTTCAGAGCCCATGTCTCAGCCCCATACATCACTGTTGGCACAACAATTCCTTGATACATTTCACTTTTAACTTTCATTCCGAGATCTCTCACCTTCCACATACTGTACTTCCCATTGCTCCGAAAACCTTCCTTCCTTCACACACTCTGTTTTACCTGTTTTACCTCCATTTCCATACCTCCACTCCTGCTTATCGTTCCTCCTAGATATTTAAAACACTACTTGTTCCAATATTTCCCCATCCAGCCTCACATCTAGATTTACCCTATGAATACCCCTATTACACACCATTACTTTACTCTTATTGTCGTTCACCTTCAGTTTCCTCCTCCCACAAACCACACAAACTCTTTGACTACCCGCTGCAGTTTCTCCTCAGAATCTGCCACCAACGCTGTGTCATCAGCAAACAGCAACTGATTCAACTCCCAATCTCTACCATTCTTTCCTACTAAACTCAATCCACTTCCCATAGTTCTCATTTTCACCTCTCTCACCACACCATCCATATACTGTATATATATATTAAACAGCCATGGTGACATTACACAACCCTGTCGCAAACCTACATTTACCTGTACCTCAAACCATTCACTCAACTCACCATTTCCTACTCTAACACACGCTCTGCTCCCTTCATAAAAACTCTTAACTGCTTTTAACAAATTTCCTCCAATTTCATAAACCCTTAACACCTTCCACATTGCTTCACGATCCACACGATCATACGCTTTTTCCAAATCCATAAAAGCCCAAAATATTTCCTTATGCTTCTCTAAATACTTCTCGCATAACTGTCTTACTGCAAAAATCTGATCCACGCACCCTCTTCCCCTCCTAAAACCCCACTTTTCTTCTCCTATTGCAACTTCTGTACACTTTATTATCCTCTCTATCAACACCCTGCCATACACCTTTCCAACCACTGATAATAAACTAATACAGTACCTCTATAACTTGAACACTCCTGCCGATCTCCCTTCCCCTTGTACAACGGCACAATACATGCACTCCTCCAGTCTATTGGTACCATTGACACAACAAAGCACACATTGAATAGTCTCGCCAACCAATCTATTATCACATCTCCACCCTTCTTTATACACTCCACAGCAATACCATCCAAACCTTCTGTTTTTCCCGCTCGCATTTGTTTCACTGCTTCTTTCACCTCATTTTCCTCAATCCTTTCATTCATTCCTTGCCACCTGGGTGGCCTGGGTAACCTATCTCCATCAACCACTGCTTCTCTTCCAGCTCTTGCATTAAGCAAAGATTAAAAATACTCAGCATATCTTTTCCTCACTTGAACTACTTTCACTAGTAATTCTCCATTTGCATCTTTCACTGACTCTCCCTGTTTTGTCCTCTGTTCCTTACTCTATTTACCTCCTTCCAGAACATCTTTCGTTCTTCAAAAATCTCACTCAATTTTTGACCCCACCTTTCTTTTGCATCTTTTTTGGCCTCTCTAATTTTCTGTTTTGCCTCTCTCCTTTTCTCCTTCTACCACTCCCATACCTCAACACTACCATCCTGTATAACCCTCTCAAAACACTGTCTCTTCTCCTCAACTGCCTTTCTCACCGTATCATTCCACCACTCGCTTTCCTTTACCTCTGCCTCCTACTTTCCTTTTACCGCATACTACCTCTGCACTTGCTTTCACTCCTTCCTTAAACTGTTGCCATTCAACCTCTACTTCTCTCTCTTACTTCCATCCACATTTCATTTAGTCTTTCCTTGTACTGTACTCCCTCTCTTTTGTACTCTTCTCTAACTCACTAACTTTTATTATCTCTCTTACTTCACGCTTGTCTCTCATTCTCCTGTAACTCCTAGCTTTCCCTCCACCAGGTAATGATCCGACATACTCTCCGCCTCACCTCTCAGCACATTCACATTCAGCAGTCTACACAATCTTTCCTTTGTCACCAGCACATAATCCATCAATGCCCTCTCTACAATATTTTCATCCACAAGTCTATGCCATGTGTACTTGTGTACTTGTGTATACTCCTTTTTTTGAAGAACGTATTACTGTACCTACACTCATTCTGCACCCCCCCCTGGGGGTAAAGGATTAGAATATGCCCCACGTGCCTCCTGCGTGTCGTAAGAGGCAACTAAAGAGGTTGGGTCGGTGGGCTTGCAACCCCCACCCGTGAAAAATGCTTAAGCAACGAAAAACGAACGAACAACCTTGGATGCGGACGGACCCTGTGTTGATGAACCCCGACCGACTATGGACAATCTTAGAATAGCAACATGGAATGTGAGAGGCATGAATGATAACACAAAAGAGAGAAAGGTCCTGGAAGTGTTAGTGAATGCCAGGCTGGATGTATGTGGAATGACGGAGACCAAATGGAGGGGTACAGATGTGAGAGAGTGGGAGTGTGGAATGGGTGTGTGTGCTGGAGTGAGTGAGGGAGCAGCGAGAGAAGGTGCGTGTTTGTTTGTAAGTAACAAATGGAAGGAGCGTGTAAGAGACTATGGGTCTGTGGGTTCAAGGATTGTGTGGGTGAGAATGAAAGTAGGAATACAAACATGGGTGATTGTGTGTGTGTATGCTGACAGAGGATAAACTTGTAAGAGAGAAAGAGGAGTTCTGGGTGAACGTGGAGGTGTGCCTGGATAAGTTTGGCAAGAACGAAAGAATATTTCTGATTGGGGATATGAATGGGAAGGTGGGTGATAGGAAAGTTGATGGAGTGGTGGGAGGGTGGGGGATACCGTCAGAGATGAATGGGAATGGTAGTGCACTTGTGGACGTATGTGTGGGGAGGAGGATGTGGATAGCCAACACCTTCTTCCGACACAGAATGATACACAGGTACACATGGAAAGTGGTGCGGAGGATGAAGGATAAGGATAAGATAGTGGTGGAACGAAAGGCACTGATTGATTTTTTATGTGTGGATGAACGAATTAAGAAATCTGTGCTGGATGCTAGGGTGTATAGGGGTATTGGAGGGGGTCTGTCTGATCATTATGTAGTAGTAGCAGCTAAAATTAGGATACAAAAGAAGTGGGTGAGGAGAGCTGGCGAGAGGAGGGTGGAATGGCGAGGAGGGTGGAGAGGCTACAGGAGGAGGAAATCAGGGAAGAGTACAGGAGAGCAGCAGAAAGACGACTAGGTGGGTTCGACCTGGAAGATATGGAGGAAGTGGGGGAGATGAGCAAGGTGTTTAAGGAAGAGATCTGTGCAGCATGTGAGGAGGTGTGTGGAGTAAGGAGAAGAGGGAGGGGACTGAAAGGTACAGCATGGTGGACAGAAGAGGTAAAAATAGCTGTGGACGACAAGAAGAAATCGTATAGAGAGTGGTTGGGTAGTAGAGGGAATCAAGATTTGGAGAGTCAGAAACGAGCGAGGTACGTGGAGAGAAAGAGTGGTGAAGAGAGTAGTGAAGGAAAGTAAGAGAAGAATAGATGAGGAATTTGGAAGGAATCTGAGTGTAAAATGGAGGGAGTGTAAGAAACTGTTCTCGAAAGAAGTCAAGAAAGTTAGGGAAGGTAGCAAGGGAAACAGTAAGGGTGTGAAAGATAAGAATGGGAGAATGCTAGCCGAGAAGCAAGAGAGTTGAAAGATGGAGGGAGTACAGTACTTCAACGAGTTGCTAAATGAAAGGAATGAAGCGCCAGCAAACATAGTTGGATGGGGTATGGGAGGGAGAAGAAGATAAGTAGTGGAGGAGGAGGTGAGAGAGTGAGAACGGAGAAATTAATAGGTGACGAGCAGGGCGGTTTTAGGAAGGGAAGAGGATGTGTAGATCAGATTTTTACCCTGAATTGTGTTGTGGAGAATTATCTGGAGAATCAACAAAAGGTGTATGTTGCCTTTATGGACTTGGAGAAGGCCTATGACAGAGTGGATAGAGAAGGTATGTGGAAAGTACTTAGAATATACAGAGTAGATGGCAAGTTGCTGAAAGCAGTGAAGAGCATGTATGAGGGTGCAAAGGCGGCAGTACGTGTGGAGAATGAGCAGAGCGAGTTCTTTGACCTGAATGTTGGGTTGAAACAGGGGTGTGTGATGTCCCTGTGGTTGTTTACTGTATATATGGATGGAATCATGAAAGAAATACAAGGAAGAGAAATGGATGTTGGTGTATCACTGATAAGGGAGGGAAATGAGTGGAAGCTACCTGTACTGCTGTTTGCTGATGATACAGTTCTGATGAGCGATAATGAATGGGAGTTGCAGGGTCTGGTAAATGTGTTTGGAACAGTGTGCGAAAAACGGAATCTGAAGATAAATACGGGGAAGAGCAAGGTTATGGTCTTCGAAAGGGGTGAAGCCACAGAGTGTGAGGTGAAGTTGAACGGTCAGGCTATGGAGATTGTCAGCTCATTTAAGTATCTGGGCAGTGTGTTGAGTAAAGATGGGACTATGGATGAAGAGGTGCGGGAGAGGGTACAACAGGGGAAGAGGGTTGTAGGAACGCTAAAAGCAGTAACAAGAAATAGGGTGGTCAGTATGGAAGTGAATAAGTCCTTGCATGACAGTGTGGTAATCCCGACACTGACTTACGGAAGCGAAGCATGGACGTTGGAGAAGAGACTCAGACCAAGAGTGAGAGGGGTGGAAATGAGTTACTTGAGAAGTTCTGAGTTACATGGAGGGATAGACAGACGATTGAGGAAGTAAGAAGGAGGTGTGGTGTGGAGGTAGATGTGCTAGAAAGTGTGAAAGTGGGCGGGTGCCCAACTCCGAAAGGAGTTGAAATAGGGGAGCTATCCCCCCGCCAAAGGCGGCTTTCTAGGGCCTTTCCTAGCTGATGATGAGAGGATTGGGTTCTAGTCATGTGGTGATGGGCTGGTCTATCAGAGTGAGAGCTGAGCGATCTCTGCCATACCCATAGCTTACTCTGACTGTTCCTTTTACTTATATATCTTCTAGATCTCAAGTGACGGCGTCTTTTCCGTGGATTGACCTCCCTACTGCCAACCTAGAAGTTGGCAGATTTGGAGCCAAAGCGTCACATTTTTCTCTTGCCCCTCAACTTTCCGTTCATAATTGCTGAGGGGCACAGGGCCTAGGGTGGGGCTTTGGTTTCCCGGGCGTTTCCGCACCCTCCTCAGCTCCCTCCTCAGCTCCCTGCCTTAGAGTGGCTTCGGTCATCCAGGCTTTGTTTGTGGTAAGCAGGGAGGGTATTGTGGGGGCGCTCGTTTGTGGCTTTGGCCTTGCTCGGGACCTTGGGGCTGTTCGGCCAGGCAGCCTGGGGAACAACAACAACAACAACACCTTGAGATGGTTCGGCCATATGGAACGTATGGGAAGCGAGAGAATTACTAAGTGGGTGTAGGAGAGCGAGGTGGAAGGACAGAGAGGGAGAGGTAAACCGAAAGAGAGGTGGAAGGATGGAGTGAGGAAGTATATGGATGAAGGCGGTGCTGGTTGGGAGGAGGGGCGTCGACTGACTGGGGACAGAGGTGCATGGGGGCAGTTCGTTCGTGGTCACCCCTTTGGGGATCACGGCGTCAGGCAATAGATAGATTGATTCTGCACTCTCCACATACATTTTTTGCCAGACCTATGAGAGTTCCGTATGGAGCTCAGTGGTCTGGTTTATCTGCTCTACATAAGTACTGTAACATACATTTTTCATTCTTTCTCCACTCTCGTTTACACCATCCACACCAAAACTACCGATGACTCCCTCAACAGTCTCATTTCCTACCCTAGCATTTAGGTCCTCTAAAACTATAACATTTTCATTTTCATCAAACCCTTGTAGACAATCTCTCAAATCCTCCCAAAAACCCTCTACCTCGTCTAACTCCCTTTCACTACCTGGCCCATAAGCACTTACAAAAACCCACCTTTCTCCCTTAAACCGCATTCGCTCCCACATATTAGCCTTGATGACACCTCTTTCCACTCTTTTGTAAACTCTTTCAACTCCTCGTTCACAATAATAGCCACTCCCTCTTTCCCACGGACTTCCTTATCTACTCCAGACTTTCTACCCATCACGTTTCCAAAATCCATTTCTCCCTCTCCTTTCATCTTTGTTTCATTCAGTGCAAGCACATCATACTTCCTTCTTTCAAATAACCTTCCAATGTCCTCTCGCTTCTTATTCTTACTACATCCACGCATATTTAAAGCTCCTATTCTTAGGGTCCGGGACCACGAACACGTTCCCTCGCCCCTATCTCTGTCTCGTATTTTTGGTAGATTTATTGTATATTGTGTACAAGTAGCTATTTAGAATGAACCTCAATAACCATCCACCAAACTTGTCAATAACAAAATTGTTATAATTTCTTCGTCTCAAGGTGGTGTTACACGAGCGCATTTTCTGGCAATTTTCTATGAGCAAAATTCTTTCGCTCTGGTTTAGGCTCGTTTGCATTGAAATCTGAAACTAGATCGAAGGTAGATAGTGTTAGGTAGTTTAATTCTTGTAGACTACATTTTTGAAGCTGCCAGACTACAATTGCCCTTAAAAATTAGCAGGAAAATCAATTGTGTACCACTGCCGAAGATGAAGCATACAGTATTCTCTTACAAGAAGGCATGCTATTCTTAAAACTTTTGAACACAACATAATTTTTTTTTTTTAAAACTGGCATTTGCAATCCAGTCAAATGTGCCTTATATCACACAGCAATGATCCTAGCACTGGACTTGAACCTCATACTGTACTTGTTTTTTGTATTTTAGCTGTTAATCAAAATTTGTATCAATCTTCAGATGGGTACTGGAGCCCACAGTGATGTATAACATCTGTGGACTGCTGCAGGGTGAGGTGTCCAAATGGGAACAAGATGAGGACAACACACCCTCGATGGACAGTCTTGGGGTTGTAGCTGCAGCACTTAATGCTCTTAAAAATGCTTTCCCACATTGTTCAAGAAATCAACTTCTGGTAAGGTATTCTTAATGTGTAAGCAATTATTTGTTATATATATATATATATATATATATTTTTTTTACATAAAAGAATGGAAATAGGAAAAACAATTCACATGGAAAAATAACCCATTCACCTAATGGTGTTCTCCATTCAATAAAAACTTACAACAGCTGGATTTATATTGTGGATTGAAAGATAGTGAAAATGTACAGTACTGTACTCTCAGGAAGGGAGTTCCAAAGAGATATGGTTCAGGGTATTATTTTAATGTTGATAAGCAGAAGTTCTGCAATGTGGACAAGTGATTAGGCGATTTTTATGAAACCATTTGATCTTGACATTAACTTTGAAAATCTTATTAATCATCTCCTGGCGTAAAAAAAACATGAATGGATTTCGTTGTCAGGCATATGATGCACATGTAGAAATACAGTATTCCTTAGAAGCTCTTTTGCTATCCAACGAATGGAACGAATTCAATATACCTTGACTGATCTTGTAGCTAATACAGAACCTCAACAAACAGTCAGCTATAAAATGGTATAGCAAATATATGTTGCAAAACTGAAGTTTGTGACATACAAGGGGTATAATCAACTTCAAAAATAGAAAAAGAAAAGAATACGGAGGACATTACCAGAATTTATGCATAGCCTAATCTGTGCATTCCACACAATACATACATACATACATACATAACATTTTAAGACGCAAGTGCTCCACACATACGTGTAGTTTTCTTCTCTTGTCCTAATGGCGGCGTTCCAGGCAAACCCTGTTAAGGGCTGCTTCACTTGTCAAGTTTTTTCATTCGAGATCAGCACGTATATTCCGATCCCAGGTCTTCCTCTGTCCACCCCTTGGTGCAGCTCCCTCCACAATCACACACCTGTATCTTTTCTCCCAATTTTGTTCATCCATTCTCTCCACATGCCCATACCATCCCAGTCTACTTGTACGCATCTCCTCACCAATACTCTTTATACCTAAGCGTCTCCTCAGCTCATAATTTGTTATTCTATCCTGCAGTTTGGCCCCACACATCCATCTCACCATTTTCATCCCATTACGTTCTATTCTGTTGACATCCTCTACTTTAACGGCCCATGTTTCTGAGGCATACTTCATTGCACTTCTAACACATGAGGCATACATCTTTCCCTTCGGGGGGAGAGGCATTCTTCTCATGGTCAGAATTGACAGCAGTTCTCTGAACTTCCCCCAGCCACATCTAATTCTAGCGACAGTGGCAGCCACCGGCAGAGATGGTATCTCCTAGGTAACAAAACTTGTCCACCAGCTCCAATGACTCATTTCCAAAATTCACAGACACAGGATCATCACTTAACACAAGCTCACCATCTTCTGAATTTGGCCTCAGCATCTTGCATATTGTCAGCTATTAGGACTAAATCGTCTGCATAAAACAGTTCCAACGGGAGTCCGCCTCTAAAAACTCTAGACAGTGCCTCCAGGACCATAATAAAGAGGAGAGGGCTTAACACTGAACCCTGATGAACTCCAACACGGACTGCGAACTCATCACTCAGTACACCCTTCACCCTCACCGCACTTCGCGAATCCTCATACATCTTCATTATCACACGCACCAGCCACTCTTCCACACCAAGTTTCCTCATAGCCCACTGCACAACATCTCTAGGCACCCTGTCAAAGGCCTTCTCCAGGTCTACAAACACAAAGTAAAGATCCCTGCCTTTTAGTAAGTATCTTTCCTGTATCTGCCTGACTATGAAGATAGCATCGGTTGTACCACGTCCTGGCATAAAGCCAAACTGCATATCATCAATGGAGATGCTTTGCCTGATCAAACCCTCAAAGACTCTCTCACAGACCTTCATGATTTGGTCAAGCATTTTCAGGCCTCTATAATTACCTCTATCTAGCGGATACCCTTTTCCTTTGTATATATTTACCATTACACTTTTGTGCCAATCCTCGGGGATTTTCTCATCTTTAATAATGGTGTTTATCATCTCATTGACAAAGCTGACACCAGTCTCCCCTGAGTCTTTTATCATCTCAGCGACAATGTCAGAGCACCCTGAAGCTTTACCTTACACGACTTACATAAACAACATAATCTACACTCCTTGAGAGCCCTCTGGGACAGCCTGATCGTGACCATGGCCTTCCTTAGGGACTCGGGGCAGTTCGGCCAGGCAGCCTAGGGAACGACAACAACAACCCCAAAATACATCCACACGACAATTAACTTTGAATATGTACATGGCAATCATCTAAAATTTAAGAATATATTATGTTTATGCTATGCCATTTACTTTATCAGAATTAGGCCTATACCTAGTATTCTCTTGGGTTTAATTGTAGGCTAGTGTATTGCCCACAGCAGCCACTTTAATTTTGACAAGTATTATGAATATATCTTATCATATGTAACAATATTTCTTTGTAGCACCTCCATCAAAAATGCATATTAAGATAGATAATAAACTAGAGGGGCACTCGGGAGGACACCAACTCCGCTTACACTTTACTATCTATCTATCTATTGCCTGACGCCGTGATCCCCGAAGGGGTGGCCACGAACGAACCGCCCCCATGCACCTCTGTCCCCAGTCAGTCGACACCCCTCCCCCCAACCAGCACCGCCCTCGTTCATGTACTTCCTCACTCCATCCTTCCACCTCATATTTGGTCTACCTCTCCCTCTCTGTCCCTCCACCTCGCTCTCGTACACCCTCTTAGTCATTCTCTCGCTTTCCATACGTTCCATATGGCCGAACCATCTCAAGTTGTTCCTTTTCACACTTTCCAGCACATCTACCTCCACACCACACCTCCTTCTTACTTCCTCATTAGTCTGTCTATCCCTCCATGTAACTCCGCACGCTCTCCTTAAGTAATTCATTTCCACTGCTCTCACTCTTGGTCTGAGTCTCTCAACCAACGTCCATGCTTCGCTTCCGTAAGTCAGTGTCGGGATTACCACACTGTCATGCAAGGACTTCTTCACTTCCATACTGACCACCCTATTTCTTGTTACTGCTTTTAGCGTTCCTACAACCCTCTTCCCCTGTTGTACCCTCTCCCGCACTTCTTCATCCATAGTCCCATCTTTACTCAACACACTGCCCAGATACTTAAAAGAGTTGACGATCTCCATAGCCTGACCGTTCAGCTTCACCTCACACTCTGTGACTTCACCCCTTTCGAAGACCATAACCTTGCTCTTCCCCGTATTTACCTTCAAATTCCGTTTTTCGCACACTGTTCCAAACTCATTTACCAGACCCTGCAACTCCCATTCATTATCACTCATCAGAACTGTATCATCCTCAAACAGCAGTATAGGTAGCTTCCACTCAATTCCCTCCCTTTTCAGCGATACACTAACATCCACTGTTCTTGATAGTATTTCTTTCATGACTCCATCCATATATACAGTAAACAACCACGGGGACATCACACACCCCTGTTTCAAACCAACATTCAGGTCAAAGAACTCGCTCTGCTCACTCTCCACATGTACTGCCGCCTTTGCACCCTCATACATGCTCTTCACTGCTTTCAGCAACTTGCCCTCTACTCCGTATATTCTTAGTACTTTCCACAACCTTCTCTATCCACTCTGTCATAGGCCTTCTCCAAGTCCATAAAGGCAACATACACCTTTTGTTTCTTCTCCAGATACTTCTCCACAACACAATTCAGGGTAAAAATCTGATCTACACATCCTCTTCCCTTCCTAAAACCTCCCTGCTCGTCGCCTATCCATTTCTCCGTTCTCACTCTCACTCTCTCAATCACTACCCTACTGTATACCTTCCCTACTACGCTTAGAAGACATATTCCTCGGTGGTTACCACACACTCCTCTTTCACCTTTGCCCTTATATAGGGGAACTATTATGCCAGTCTTCCAGTCATCGGGTGCACTCCCCTTCTCCCATGCTAGTTTGCACATTTTCCATACCCATTCTATCACTATCTCACCACCATACCTCAACATTTCCCCACACACTCCATCTGTTCCTGGTGCTTTCCCCAACTTCACTCTTTTCATGGCTTCCCACACTTCTGACCTGATCCCCACCTCCTCCTCCACTACTTCTCTTCTTCTCCCTCCCATACCATATCCAGCTATGTTTGCTGGCTCTTCATTCCTTACATTTAGCAACTCACTGAAGTACTCCCTCCATCTTTCGACTCTCTCTTGCTTCTCGGCTAGCATTCTCCCATTCTTATCTTTCACACCCTTACTGTTTCCCTTGCTACCTTCCCTATCTTTCTTGACTTCTTTCCAGAACAGTTTCTTACTCTCCCTCCATTTTACACTCAGATTCCTTCCAAATTCCTCATCTACTCTTCTCTTACTTTCCTTCACTACTCTCTTCACCACCCTTACTCTCCACGTACCTCGCTCGTTTCTGTCTCTCAGAATCTTCATTCCCTCTACTACCCAACCACTCTCTATATGCTTTCTTCTTTTCTTCCACAGCTATTCTTACCTCTTCTGTCCACCATGCTGTACCTTTCACTCCCCTCCCTCTTCTCCTCACTCCACACACCTCCTCACATGCTGCACAGATCTCATCCTTAAACACCTTGCTCATCTCCTCCACTTCCTCCATAACTTCCAGGTCGAACCCACCTAGTCGTCTTTCCACTGCTCTCCTGTACTCCTCCCTGACTTCCTCCTCCTGCAACCTCTCCACCCGCCTTTAAAATGGAATCTTTTTCATTGGTGGATAGGCCTATGCTATCTGGCAACCAAATTTCGTGAAAATCGGTTCATAACTTTGTGAGCCGCCTACGCTGGCGGAGGTGTGTGCTCTATTGATCGCCTTCAAAATTGGTTTCACTTCAATTTTCAATTTTTTGTATAGGCTGTCTTCCAGAAGGCCTATCGCATTCGACTAGCAGACACTTCCTGAAGGTCTATCGCACTTCTTGGGTTAAGCTCCTGTCACAGACCAGGAGCTTATGTTGGGAGATACATTCTTCGCTTGGGATGACCTTTACATCCCGAACAAACTTCCAGTCTTTCCTGCTAAATAAGAAGTAATCTATCTGGCTACTGGTGCCCCAAAAACTCTTATGTGATCTGATGACTCAACTTTTTCTTGAACTTAGTATTAAACACAACCATGTTGAGTGCAACACAGGACTCCAGTATAAATTCACCTTCTAGATTTCTTCTTCCATACCCTTTCCCCCCATGCATACCCTCGTACCCATCAACACATGCTCCCACATGCCCATTCAGGTCACCACCTACGACTGCAGTATCACACTCCGAGAAGCCCTAAACGATACAAATACAGTAATGTTGTTCCAAAAGACCTCTTTCTGCTGTCTGTTTAATTCAACCTGTGGGGCATATGCCGATATCACATTCATAATTCTTTCACCAACTTTCAATTTCAAAACAATCAATCTTCCATTTACTCTATCTCAATCACACTCTTCTCCCACTCCTCAGATACCAGTACACCCACTTCTCCTTTCGTTTCTCCAGATTCATCCCCCTTCCAATATAACCGGTATCTCTTCTTTTTCCCAACTACCCACTGCCCACCACACCCCTTCCATCAGGTTTCCTACTTTCAAGCACTTCCACAATGGGGGTGATTTCTGTATATTAATATTGCCCATATACATGTTACAGTATATTCATCACAAGTTATGACCCTGTATTAAACTTCTTTATGTTTTTCATCCCTGGAATTCACTTTTAAGACTCAGACATTGACACTATCTCTGGAGATTCCTAAGCCTTTTAATTCTGCAATTTGAATCACGGCCTACTGAGGTGAACATTTTGTATTTAAAGGTTAGGAATCATAGGAGCCAGTGGCATAATTATCCTCCCTCCCACCCGTTGCCCAGCCTCTCTCGGCTTCATACCTTGATATCGTAAAGTTGTTTCCCTGCTCCAGGTAGCTACTTGCTGATTGGCTGGGTGAATGCAAGGAGTATATTACTAAAATAGTTGACTGATGCTTTTCTGAGGGTAATTTTGTACAATCTGAGAAGTGCACCATGTTGCGGCCTCTCCTTAACCCTTCCCGCCCGGGCAGCAATTTAAAATGACACCCCTTGCGAAGGGCAGGAGCCCGGGTGTCCTTTTGAAATCCGTAAGCTTGAAAGCCTATTAAGCGTGTTTGAAAGCCGTGCGTTAACCGTATGTAAACAAAGCCGGTCGGAGCGACGCGCACCTTTAAAACCAAGATGGAGAAGTCCGACTTTTGTTGTTATTGTTTAGTAGAACAAGAATTAGTGTTTATTATTGTCTGATATTGCTCAATCCGCGGCTAAATGCTCTCCACGGAAAGTGCAATCACAACTGAACCAGTTGACCTAGAGAGCTCTACTTAATGCCAGTCTACAGATACGAAACAGGGCTACGTTATGAGATATGTGTGAATTCACTAGCAGTTAAAATACCAAAGATATGGCTAGGCCTATTACGACGTTTTTCGGCCAGATCCCCCCAGTGGCGGATCCAAGCGGGGGAGGTGGCCGCCCCCCCCTTAGTGCCCAAAATTGCGCCCTTACATCTGATATATACTGCATTTTATCTGAAATACAATACATATAAAGTTATGGCGCCCCTCATGTATATAGATCAGCCCCCCCTTAAGCCTGAGCTGGATCCGCTCCTGGATCCCCCGGATCTCAGTCCTGTCCTTTAGAAGGCGGGCCCGGGGGGGAGGGGTTAAGAAACTCAAACTTCTATCTATCTATCTATTGCCGGACACCGTGATCCCCGAAGGGGTGGCCACGAACGAAACGGCCCCATGCACCTCTGTCCCCAGTCAGTTGACGTCCCTCCTCCCATCCAGCACCGCCTTCACTCATATAGATACTTCTTCACTCCATTCTTCCACCTATCATTCGGTTTACCTCTCCCTCTCTGTCCTTCCACCTCACTCTCGTACACTCTCTTAGTCATTCTCTCGCTTCCCATACGTTCCACATGGCCGAACCATCTCAAGGTGTTCCTTTTCACACTTTCCAGCACATCTACATCCACACCACACCTTACTCGTACTTCCTCATTCGTCTCGAACTTGATGTTGAGAAAATGTAAAATTTTCGTCCCATTAAGGTAAAGAAACTAATTGCATATAAAGAAGAAAACATGTAACCCTATAATTTTGTATTGCATCTAAGAAACTTGTTTTAGTTACTTCACTGTTTTTCCAGGTAGCCGAATCAAAGGAGCTTTTAGATCCAATAATCTCCTGTACAAAATGGACATTCTTAAGTAATAGCCAGTCAGCAAGAACATCCAGTGATGAGAAGCACCCAAAAAATAGTGATGCAAGAATCAACGAGGATACACAAGAGAAGCCCGACATACCCAGCCTTAGACAGAGTACAATGGAGGGTGTGCTGGCTGATACACCGGATGACGAGTGGCAGGCGGTTCACTCACACCTGGCCCTGGCTTGTATTATGTGTCTTGGCAATATTGTGGCTGCAAATACCACTACAAGAACAGTCATTTGGCCCCATATACTGCCACTGCTTGGGTAAGAGTGCTAATGTTAGTGTTGTATTATATTTATTTTACTAATCCAATAACTAACCATTAGCTAGATTGACACAGTTCCCGTAACTACCAGTCCTCTGTGAGATACCTATGACTACAGTATGATGATTGTTGATTTGAAGTTTGAACTGTATTCAAGAACAATGAGTGCTGTCAGGTGGGGTGGATGAACATACACATACATACATACATACATAATATTTTAAGACTGAGTGCTCCACACATTAGTGACACATACGTGCAGTTTCAGTCTCTTGTCCTAATGGCGGCGTTCCAGGCAACCCTGTTAAGGGCTGCTTCACTTGTCAAGTTTTTGGATTTAAGATCGGCACGTATAGTCCGATCCCAGATTCCCAGGTCTTCATCAATCTGTGCCCCGTAATTATACTATTATATACTGTATTCCTTACGTGGATATTGGGAGGTTTGACGACCTCCCTTATAACCAAATAAGGAAAACCTCTTATTTGGTAGCAGTCTCGGAGTATCCAACGTAGGGCTTATGATCTCAGCCGCTACCACAGCGGGCCGATTTATCGGTACTCACGCGAAGTAACCAAATAATCTCTAGAGTTGCACCTCAATTCACTACTAGGCACGTTGTACACACTCCGAGACGACTAAGAAGGAAGAGAAAGCGAAGGAGAGAAAGAATTGTTATAGTTACCCAATTTAATCTAGCTGCTCTCCTCTAAGCCATGCTCCATGTTCTATGAGCCTGCGCCAGGACCTGCCAAAGTATTGAGGTATCAAGTAATCAGTTTAGATTGGATGGGCAGGGGATCGGCTTGAGGGCGGGATACTCTGTCGTTGGATACTCCGAGACTGCTACCAAATAAGAGGTTTTCCTTATTTGGTTATAAGGGAGGTCGTCAAACCTCCCAATTTAGTAGCAGTCTCTACGTTTCCAACGTAGGGCTTGAATCCCAAATTGGAGGCGGACATCCAAGACACCTTAAAAACCCCAAGCCTTAGCAAAAGTAGATGACCAAGAAAAGACCCAAATAAACAAATCAGTTTATAGGAAAAAGAGCGTAACAGTACGGTGCATATTAAGAAAGTACATTTTACAAGTGTATCAGTCTAGGGTCTAAAATGCACAGACAGGTAAAGGAAGAGGTCATGTCGACCTTGGAATGGCACACCAACATGGGAAAGGTGAAGTCAATTGTAAAGTAGTACAATAACAAACAGTACGGCACAGCATATGGATGACCTCCGAAGACACTCTTATGTACAAGACATGGGTATGAGGCATAGGCATACCAATACAAAAACCCGTAGACAGTATAGTCCAAATGTAATAAACCTTAAGAGTTACATCCGTAACACTAAACAGACAGTACTGTTCAGACAAGTATTGAAAGAGAAAGTCTTTGTACAAGCATACAACCCCCCCCCCCCCCCCTGTTGTAGGGAAAGGAAGAAAATACAGTACGGGAGGAAGAGACACAGGAGACAGTGGACGTCACCACATGACACTCTGTAGTTACACGACATTGGTAGGAGGCAGAAGCATACCAACACAAAACCCGTAGACAGTTGAGTCAGAAAGTAAAAACTGGAAGAGCGAAATCCTAAAGTGAAGCCAAGTGGAAAGTATTCACAAAAACACAAGGCACGGCATAGCAGGTGGACGCCATCAGACGACACTCTGGAGGCATAAGTATACCAACACAGAACCCGGAGACAGTGGAGTCAGAACGGAAAAAGTGTAAGAGCGAAAACCGTAAGTGAAGGCAGGTGTTAAGTGTTTACAAAACAAAATGGCACGGTATAGCCGGCTGACGACATCATCCGACATTCGTCATGTACAAGACATGGGTATGCGGCATAAGCATACCAAGGTAAAACCCGTAGACAGTGTAGTCATAATGTAAAAACCGTAAGAGCGACATCCTCCATACCAAACAGACATGTATTGAAAGAAAGGCTTTGTACAAGCATACAAAAAATACCTCCCCCCCCCCCCCTTTGTCAGGGAAAGGAAGAAAATACAGTATGGGACGAAGACAGCAGGAAGAGAAACAGGATGGATGACGAAGCAGGGGACACGTTGATGAAACGCGACCCAAGGCATATGAAGCCTGGCCGTGGGCATGGAGAGGTATGTGCACACCGAAGCCCGTCCCGGCACAGTGGCACACACAGAAGCAACAGGGCGTGAATCTGGCATAGCAGAAGTTCCATACGAGGCTACAAAACGAACAGAAGGGGTCAAAGTGACGAACCCGAGGGAAGGGGCCCTGGCTATGGTTTGGAGCCGGACGGAGCCTAAAGCATGTCTTCAGAAAGGTGACACCCCTTGTGAGGGAGCACCAGCCCCGTCAAGGCCTCGAAGGGTACCCCAAGAGCGGGCAGGCGGCCTCGAAAGATGTAGGACCGTACATGCCGGCGATCGTCCCAAACCAGTGATGAAGGGAACGGAACACAAACGCAACCGAGGGAGCTGTGTGCTCACTACCCAGCGTAACGGAGCCAATTAGGGAACCCAATCCAAGGTGACTGAAGCCCTCCACGGAGACATCAGCCAGCGCCGATGAAGCATATCAGCCAAGCCGAGGTCAAAAGGTGGCAACCATCCAGCCACACAAACATTTATGACACAAATGCCAACAAGGTCCCTAGGGCCCCAATCCGGCCCAAGAGGAAGCCGGAGACAGGGAGGGAAACGGAACACGGACACCATTGTTTCAGCCGTTTGGCAACACACTTGCGGCGGCAACAGAGTTTACATGTTGGAGCAGCGGTGGGGCAGGACTTTAGTGTTCCATAGGCCAATTGTCTAACCGACAGGAGAGTCTGGTGAAGGTGCAGTCTCTTTGGAACACTGTTAAGGCAGGTGTGGTAACCGAGACTGCAGGAGCAAGTGCACCGGGGGGGGACTCCGGCGAGTCATGCTGAGGCACGGTTAGCACCACACCAACATCATCCACAGTGACGACTGGGCGGGGCAGTGGTGAGGTGGGACCTGATCGTCCTACAGTACACCCCAACTACCGAAAAGCAACCCGCATGTGAACGGACAAATGACGGGAACCCAGTACACGTATGTATAGCGGAGCGTACCAAGCACGGGCCGGCCACATGGGCGCGATCAACCAAACACTGCGCCAGAAAAATCCCAGCCCGTGGAGGACGTAGCGCATGAGGAGTGCGACGGGCGGAGGCAATGTGGACACCGACTGTCACCCACTCCAGTCCATGCCGAAGGCATCAGCGGATAAGAAGACCAACCGAAAGGCCACCGACAAGCCCGCCAGGGCAAGACAGCGATCCCGCAGGAAGAAGAACGGTACCAACAGGATCATGGCCCGGACGCGAAAGCGAAGAGCCCTGACCACTTGCCGTGGTGGCGAAGACCCATGTTAGATCGGGAGCCCCACCCCCCTCACACGACGCATCTGTGGCTATCCAGATGGCCGCCGGGGGAGCAGGCCAGGGCACCGCTGCCGCGAGCGAGCCCCGAGCGACCCAGTGTGATAGTCTCATATGTAGCAAGCGCGGTACCGGCCACAGCCAGTAAAGGTGGGGGCGATACAGGGAAGTGTTAGGGGACCAGTAGAACAAGGTAGTCGAGTCCGAGCTGGCCTAAAGGCACGGTCAGTGCCGCCCAAGGTAAAGATCCCAGCCGGGAAAACAACCAGAACACGTTCGTGAACGAGAACGGGCAGAACACGACAAGTGGTGACGTGGACACCCGACCCGGGGGAACAGGAGTACAGTGGAGGTTCCATGGCTCCCAGTGTGAAGGTGGGAGGACCGCCATGTGAAATAGCGATGGTGAACCCCAGGCCTGTGACACGGACGACTACAGCGAGTGTGTCCAGGACACAATGTGTGGAGATGTTATCGCGACGGCACCTCCCCCATACATGGACCGGAGTACCTGGGCCACCTCCTGAGACACTGCGTCGATGACGGGGAGGGCGCCCGAGAGGAGGTTGAGACCTCCACCTCCAGGCCAGACCCTACCATACCCCGTCGTGCCCACGACCGGCGTGGCTACCGCAGGAAGTGGGGGCGGGAGAAGCCGGTGCGGGCGCTTTGCGTCAGGCCCACCACCAAGTCAGTGAGACGGCCGGTTGAGGGGAGAGGGTATGGGCCAGGAGGAGCTACGCGTTGTGCGGAGCATAGCCTCCCTTAAGTTGTCATGGAGAAAGGAACTACCATGGCCAAACCCCCGTCCACCTGGCCGTCCTGACGAAAATGGAGAGCGGGCCTCACGCTCCGGCCTGTCTCCCTCCCGTCCGAGCAAGGCAGCGGAGGACGAGGGTCCCGGAACTTGCCAGCATAGTCCACCCACAGGACGGAACGGCAAACCGGGCACGAACGGCCACGGGAGGAGCGTATACAACGCCCCCCGTGGCCCTTCCCATACCCCAAGCCCCAGGGCTCCTTGCCGGCGACGGACCACCACTCGCATGGTTGGAGGAGGACGACGAGGGCTTCGCCACGACCTCCCATTGTGCGGAGCATGTGTCGCTTAGCACAAGCAAGAAAGCCTCCTGCCAAGCTACCCCCAGGAACGTCAGTCCCGGACTTAATAGGGCCGGCAGGTGGAGGTGGCTGTGGACGTCGGCAGGGGCTGACGAGCAGAGAAACCACCCGAACCAGTCGACGGCAATGGGTGGCGAAAGTCCTGGACCGGGCAGGAAAAGTGAATGCAACGTAGGGCTGAAGAACCCAGTGAAGTCCGAGGAGCGGAGCAGCAGGCC
Organism: Paralithodes platypus; assembly: GCA_032716605.1. NCBI lineage: Eukaryota > Metazoa > Arthropoda > Malacostraca > Decapoda > Lithodidae > Paralithodes > Paralithodes platypus. Next base: position 23,623,875 of record CM064511.1, on the reverse strand, counting down.
AGACACAAAAGCGGAGGCCACGGTGGGGATGGACGGTAAAAGGTCAATGAAGAAAGGAGGGAATCCAATACACACAGGACCAACGCCACGTGAGCGGAGGCCTGGGACCTGTCAGCGAGGCTCTGTGGCGATCTAGGAGCAAGAGGCCACCTGTGGAGCAGATTCGAGGCACAGAAGGAAATTAACAGAGGACACATCAAGGGGGGGAAACCCAGCGAAGCAGCCGGTCCCTGGGTCCATATGAATGCAAAGGGCATAAAGAACCAGAGGAAAAAGACACGTGGCCGATTCCTGGTGACAGATACAGGGCACAGGGTACATCCAAGACTATAAAACCCACCTGTGGAGCGAGGTTCTATAGAAAGAGGAAGAGGCAGATGACACCCTGCCTGTTTGGCGGAAAACGTGTGTAAACACAACGCGGAGTCAAGGCCGAACCCGCCTGGCAGTAGAAAGTCAAGTGTGAGCTACCCGACACCTAAGTGGTACAAATAGGAGGGGGAATCCAAGACACACAGGACAATCGCCACGCGAGCAGAGTCCTGGGACTAGGCAATAGGTAGGTCCCTGACTCCACCTAGTACACTAGAAGGCCGTCTGTAGGGCGGAAACGAAGCACAGGAGGACACAGAGGATAGGAAATCAGCCAAGTAGCCATATCCAGGACCATATGTACATTCAAACTGAGACAGGGCACCAACTCCATCAATAACCGAGAAAAAAGGCGATGTGGCCGATTCCCAGATACAGATATACAGGGTACATCAAAAGTAGAAAATGTGCTTGTATAGCGGAATTCTAGAAAAGATGAAGAGCCAGAGGACACCAGGAGATCCTCGCCTGTGAGGCGATCTAGGCCCGTCGGCCTTCCTCCGAAGCAGGGTGCGTCCAGGAGGTGAAGGGCGGAGAGACAAACTTCACATCGGCGGGGGTCGTAGACATCCTTGGCGTAGCAGGCCGTGCGGAGGCAGCACCCCCGACCGAAAGCATGTCAGGCGGAAGCAGGGAGGAGCCCACAGTACGGCACCGAAAAATGGGGGGGAGCGTCACACACCAGTAGAGGTGAGACAGGGGAAAAGTATGAGGCAGTAGAGCCAAAATAGCAGTTGAGACCCAAGTAAGACAATATCCAGGAAGACGCCAAGTAGCAAGGAAAGTCAATTAAAAGGCACCCACACAGTAGACCACAAACACCAGGGCTGGGACAAGCCCATTTGGCAAGACCCAACCCTGGTAAACAGGTCCAAGTCCTTTGGGGAAAAAAGACCCCACCCAAAATACCTGAGAACCCTCCGGGAGAGCGGAGGGAGGAGGGGGCGAAGCGGTGTAGGTTGCGCCGGCAGGAGAGCGGGCACCAGCAGGAAGGAAAAAGGTCAAGTGTGAGCAACCCAACAGTACCCTATTAGTGGATGCGGGTGCCCAACTCCGAAAGGAGTTGAAGTAGGGGAGCTATCCCCCCGCCAAAGGCGGCTTTCTAGGGCCTTTCCTAGCTGATGCTGAGAGGATTGGGTTCTAGTCATGTGGTGATGGGCTGGTCTATCAGAGTGAGAGCTGAGCGATCTCTGCCATACCCATAGCTTACTCTGACTGTTCCTTTTGCTTATATATCTTCTAGATCTCAAGTGACGGCGTCTTTTCCGTGGATCGACCTCCCTACTGCCAACCTAAAAGTTGGCAGATTGGGAGCCAAAGCGTCACATTTTTCCCTTGCCCCTCAACTTTCCCTTCATAATTGCTGAGGGGCACAGGGCCTTGGATGGGGCTTTGGTTTCTCGGGCGTTTCCGCGCCCTCCTCAGCTCCCTGCCATAGAGTGGCTTCGGTCACCTGGGTTTTGTTAGTGGTAAGCAGGGAGGGTTTTGTGGGGGCGCTCTATGGCCTTGGCCTTGCTCGGGACCTTGGGGCTGTTCGGCCAGGCAGCCTGGGGAACAACAACAACAACAACAACAACCCTATTAGTGGAAATAGGGAAGGGGAGGGAATCCAATACACACAGGACAATCACCACTTTAGGTCGAGTCCTAGGACTTTGCAGGAGGTCCTTGGGGCCACCTAGTATACTAGGAGGCCGCCTGTAGGGCGGAAACTAGGTACCAAAGGAGGACACAAGGGAGAGGAAACAGCCAAGCAGCCGTTGTCCAAGGAGTCCTGTCCAGGTACAATGAAAAAAGGTGGCAGAACAGGGTGCTGAAAACCAAGTCAAGTGAAAAAGCTATGTGGCCTAGGCCTTGACAAGGTATAGGGCATGACATGTCGGCCGAGAGCAGGGAGGAGCCGGCATCACAGCACTGAAAAATGGGGGAAGCATTACCCACCAGTGGAGGTGAGACAGGCAATATGAGGCAGTATAGCCAAATCAGCATATAATACTCAGTAAGACAATATCCAGTAAGAAGCTAAGTAGCAAGTATAACAGGAAAGTCAAATAAAAACCACCCACACCGGAGACCCTCAACACCAGGGCTGGGACAAGCCCCTTAGCGAGGCCCAACCCTGGGAACAGGTCCAAACCAAATTTTGGGTAAATTTGTCCCATCCGAAATACCTGAGAACCCTCTGTGAGAGCGGAGGGAGGAGGTGGCGAAGTGGCGGCGGCGTAGGGACAGCCGGCAGTAGAGCGGGCACCAGCTGGAAGGAAAAGGTCAAGTGTGAGCAACCCAACAGTACCCTATAAGTTTAAATAGGGGCGGGGAGGGAATCCAAAACACACAGGACATCGCCACTTTGGGTCGAGTCCTAGGACTTTTCAGGTGGTCCTTGGGTCCACCCAGTATACAAGGAGGCCACCTGTAGGGCGGGAACCAGGTACAGAAGGAGGACACAAGGAACAGGACATAAGGGATAGGAAAACAGCCAATCAGTCATTGTCCAAGGAGCCCTGTCCAGGTACATGAAATAGGGGGCAGAACAGGGCGCATAAACCAAGTCAAGTGAAAAAGCTATGTGGCCTAGGCCTTGACAAGGCACAGGGCACATAAAAAAGATAAAGGCGGTTGTAGGGCGGATTTAAAAAGATGAAGGAGCTGAGGACACCAGAAGACCCTTGCCTGTGTGGCGAAAAAACGTGAGTAAACACGAAAATCGAGTCAACTTGTCCAAGCATATCCTCCCTGTGAGCGGGGCCCCTATCGCGTACAGTTTCCAGACATCCCCCCCCCCCCCTTATTGTGATCAAGTAACCACAGGCAGGGGAAGAACAGAAACATGTAAAATGTAAGAAAAACGAGAATTTAACCGAGAGCTACGAGACCGAGACCTCCCAGTCAGTTGAGACAAAAGGAAGTCAGAAGGAAGGGACCTGTGTGGGCCATTCCAATGGCGGGCAGCTCAAGGCAAAAAACCGATTAGCTTAAACACACAATATAATGAGAATTTTAACAAGAGCTTAGAAGACCAACCAGCAAGTCAGTTGAGACAAGAGGAAAACAGAAGGATAGGACTGTGTGGCCCAATCCGACGGTGGTCAGCTCAAGGTAAAAAACAGGCCTAGCCTAGTTACACAATTCATAGAAAAGAGAAAACACTAGGGCAGTGTCAATCCCTGAGTGAAAAAACCTAGTAACAAAGCTAAACACTGCCCGAGAAGCCCCACAATTACGTTAAATTAATAAAATAAAAGGATAGCCTAGGGTTTGACCGACATTTTCACCAGAACCACGTATCCACGAGCCAAGTAGGCCCGGGGAAACGAAAAGGAACTGACAAAAGCGTGAACCAGGCGAACGAAATACAAGACCACCAACTATGGACAGGTTTAAGAAACAAGTCAGAAGGGCTAAAGGTCAGTTGAGACCAAAGCAGCATGTTTGTGAGAGAATAAAGGCTGTGTGGCCTATGCTCACACAAAAGCAGAATCCAGAGAAACCTCATGCTCAAGTCTTGCAAAACATCGACACGTAGTCATATGAGAAAAACAATAAAACAAAAAGTACATCAAAAAGGGAAAGAAACACAATGCATCCCGCGGGAAGCATATTTCCCCCGCATACAACGTGCCTAGTATTGAATTGAGGTGCAACTCTAGAGATTATTTGGTTACTTCGCGTGAGTACCGATAAATCGGCCCGCTGTGGTAGCGGCTGAGATCATAAGCCCTACGTTGGAAACGTAGAGACTGCTACTAAATACTGTACCCCAAATAATATCAATAGGCTACGTGGAAACAATATCATTGAAACCTGAGAAATAAATGTAGGCTCATATTCATGATTAAGACAGCAGTCATACATTGTTTTTAAGATGTTCAAATGTGGACAAAGGTAGAACTGCCTGTAACAAACAAATTGACACAAAAACTTAATTATTTAACTTAGTGCCAATGGACTTAATGGAAAATAAGATATTCAGAATTTTAATCTGTATGAAAATAATCCATCGTTCATTAGTCAATCACTATTACTGTATTTAATATTGCACTGATATATTACAATCTTCTTACCTCAGCATAAATAGACCTCATCAGTGCACTGAAGGACAAAGGCGCATCATCCAAATAGCTGGTCAGATTCAGTTTGTTCCACCCCACTCCAGCAAACTTCCGGATCTAAGCCCATGAATAATCCATTTGGTTCTCTGTCTACCCCTTTCTCAAGTTACATATTTTGGTTTCCATTCCATTGCTTTGGTTGCATATCTATTACTTTATCTTCTATATAGGTGGACAATTTCTTACTCTATTTAGGCGAGAATATCTTCTAATTGTACCTGTTTTCTTATCCAGGAAACTCTCTCCAGGTTATGCCTAACATTATCTTCTCCATTCCTCTCCAAACATTTATAAGTTTATATTCAAAACAGTTGTTAGTCTTCATTTTCTGGTTCATAAATGAATTAGTACACCTTCATTTGTCATTAAATCACAATACTAATTGTTTGTCTTGGATTCGAAACTGCATAATAAATCGTAGGCTTGTGCAGTATTCTTTAACTGTCTTCGTGGTGCAATGCATAAGTGTGTTGATTTTCGGTGTGAGCATCCTAGGTTCGAATCCCCGGACTGCCACATGTGTTTGTTAATTTCATTAATCGAGTTTAGGAGTAAAGTTGGTTAGTGGAGAGAGCATAATAATTCATTCAGGTTCAGTAGTAGTTTATCGAGAGGCCTTCCCTAGGGTTAAGTGCCCCATTAATTACTATTTCCTTTCACCTATGCATAGCCTCCGATAGTGCAGTTGGGATATTGTACATGCTAAGATTGGTATGCAGGATTCGAAACTGCATAATAAATCGTAGGCTTGTGCAGTATTCTTTAACTGTCTTCGTGGTGCAATGCATAAGTGTGTTGATTTTCGGTGTGAGCATCCTAGGTTCGAATCCCCGGACTGCCACATGTGTTTGTTAATTTCATTAATCGAGTTTAGGAGTAAAGTTGGTTAGTGGAGAGAGCATAATAATTCATTCAGGTTCAGTAGTAGTTTATCGAGAGGCCTTCCCTAGGGTTAAGTGCCCCATTAATTACTATTTCCTTTCACCTATGCATAGCCTCCGATAGTGCAGTTGGGATATTGTACATGCTAAGATTGGTATGCAGGATTCGAAACTGCATAATAAATCGTAGGCTTGTGCAGTATTCTTTAACTGTCTTCGTGGTGCAATGCATAAGTGTGTTGATTTTCGGTGTGAGCATCCTAGGTTCGAATCCCCGGACTGCCACATGTGTTTGTTAATTTCATTAATCGAGTTTAGGAGTAAAGTTGGTTAGTGGAGAGAGCATAATAATTCATTCAGGTTCAGTAGTAGTTTATCGAGAGGCCTTCCCTAGGGTTAAGTGCCCCATTAATTACTATTTCCTTTCACCTATGCATAGCCTCCGATAGTGCAGTTGGGATATTGTACATGCTAAGATTGGTATGCAGGATTCGAAACTGCATAATAAATCGTAGGCTTGTGCAGTATTCTTTAACTGTCTTCGTGGTGCAATGCATAAGTGTGTTGATTTTCGGTGTGAGCATCCTAGGTTCGAATCCCCGGACTGCCACATGTGTTTGTTAATTTCATTAATCGAGTTTAGGAGTAAAGTTGGTTAGTGGAGAGAGCATAATAATTCATTCAGGTTCAGTAGTAGTTTATCTAGAGGCCTTCCCTAGGGTTAAGTGCCCCATTAATTACTATTTCCTTTCACCTATGCATAGCCTCCGATAGTGCAGTTGGGATATTGTACATGCTAAGATTGGTATGCAGGATTCGAAACTGCATAATAAATCGTAGGCTTGTGCAGTATTCTTTAACTGTCTTCGTGGTGCAATGCATAAGTGTGTTGATTTTCGGTGTGAGCATCCTAGGTTCGAATCCCCGGACTGCCACATGTGTTTGTTAATTTCATTAATCGAGTTTAGGAGTAAAGTTGGTTAGTGGAGAGAGCATAATAATTCATTCAGGTTCAGTAGTAGTTTATCGAGAGGCCTTCCCTAGGGTTAAGTGCCCCATTAATTACTATTTCCTTTCACCTATGCATAGCCTCCGATAGTGCAGTTGGGATATTGTACATGCTAAGATTGGTATGCAGGATTCGAAACTGCATAATAAATCGTAGGCTTGTGCAGTATTCTTTAACTGTCTTCGTGGTGCAATGCATAAGTGTGTTGATTTTCGGTGTGAGCATCCTAGGTTCGAATCCCCGGACTGCCACATGTGTTTGTTAATTTCATTAATCGAGTTTAGGAGTAAAGTTGGTTAGTGGAGAGAGCATAATAATTCATTCAGGTTCAGTAGTAGTTTATCGAGAGGCCTTCCCTAGGGTTAAGTGCCCCATTAATTACTATTTCCTTTCACCTATGCATAGCCTCCGATAGTGCAGTTGGGATATTGTACATGCTAAGATTGGTATGCAGGATTCGAAACTGCATAATAAATCGTAGGCTTGTGCAGTATTCTTTAACTGTCTTCGTGGTGCAATGCATAAGTGTGTTGATTTTCGGTGTGAGCATCCTAGGTTCGAATCCCCGGACTGCCACATGTGTTTGTTAATTTCATTAATCGAGTTTAGGAGTAAAGTTGGTTAGTGGAGAGAGCATAATAATTCATTCAGGTTCAGTAGTAGTTTATCGAGAGGCCTTCCCTAGGGTTAAGTGCCCCATTAATTACTATTTCCTTTCACCTATGCATAGCCTCCGATAGTGCAGTTGGGATATTGTACATGCTAAGATTGGTATGCAGGATTCGAAACTGCATAATAAATCGTAGGCTTGTGCAGTATTCTTTAACTGTCTTCGTGGTGCAATGCATAAGTGTGTTGATTTTCGGTGTGAGCATCCTAGGTTCGAATCCCCGGACTGCCACATGTGTTTGTTAATTTCATTAATCGAGTTTAGGAGTAAAGTTGGTTAGTGGAGAGAGCATAATAATTCATTCAGGTTCAGTAGTAGTTTATCTAGAGGCCTTCCCTAGGGTTAAGTGCCCCATTAATTACTATTTCCTTTCACCTATGCATAGCCTCCGATAGTGCAGTTGGGATATTGTACATGCTAAGATTGGTATGCAGGATTCGAAACTGCATAATAAATCGTAGGCTTGTGCAGTATTCTTTAACTGTCTTCGTGGTGCAATGCATAAGTGTGTTGATTTTCGGTGTGAGCATCCTAGGTTCGAATCCCCGGACTGCCACATGTGTTTGTTAATTTCATTAATCGAGTTTAGGAGTAAAGTTGGTTAGTGGAGAGAGCATAATAATTCATTCAGGTTCAGTAGTAGTTTATCGAGAGGCCTTCCCTAGGGTTAAGTGCCCCATTAATTACTATTTCCTTTCACCTATGCATAGCCTCCGATAGTGCAGTTGGGATATTGTACATGCTAAGATTGGTATGCAGGATTCGAAACTGCATAATAAATCGTAGGCTTGTGCAGTATTCTTTAACTGTCTTCGTGGTGCAATGCATAAGTGTGTTGATTTTCGGTGTGAGCATCCTAGGTTCGAATCCCCGGACTGCCACATGTGTTTGTTAATTTCATTAATCGAGTTTAGGAGTAAAGTTGGTTAGTGGAGAGAGCATAATAATTCATTCAGGTTCAGTAGTAGTTTATCGAGAGGCCTTCCCTAGGGTTAAGTGCCCCATTAATTACTATTTCCTTTCACCTATGCATAGCCTCCGATAGTGCAGTTGGGATATTGTACATGCTAAGATTGGTATGCAGGATTCAAAACTGCATAATAAATCGTAGGCTTGTGCAGTATTCTTTAACTGTCTTCGTGGTGCAATGCATAAGTGTGTTGATTTTCGGTGTGAGCATCCTAGGTTCGAATCCCCGGACTGCCACATGTGTTTGTTAATTTCATTAATCGAGTTTAGGAGTAAAGTTGGTTAGTGGAGAGAGCATAATAATTCATTCAGGTTCAGTAGTAGTTTATCGAGAGGCCTTCCCTAGGGTTAAGTGCCCCATTAATTACTATTTCCTTTCACCTATGCATAGCCTCCGATAGTGCAGTTGGGATATTGTACATGCTAAGATTGGTATGCAGGATTCGAAACTGCATAATAAATCGTAGTCTTGTGCAGTATTCTTTAACTGTCTTCGTGGTGCAATGCATAAGTGTGTTGATTTTCGGTGTGAGCATCCTAGGTTCGAATCCCCGGACTGCCACATGTGTTTGTTAATTTCATTAATCGAGTTTAGGAGTAAAGTTGGTTAGTGGAGAGAGCATAATAATTCATTGTAAAATTCATGAACCACTAGGTGACTAGGTAATAATGCGAGTTAACTAATAGATACTTATCAACAGTGTAACTTAGAAGTAAAAACAAATATTAAGATATTATTAATTTAAGTATATAAATACTGTATATACGATAAAAAATGGATTTGAACCCTCGATCTCTCATTGAACACACAACATATCCATTCCACCACCAAGACAGTTTATCCATTCTCGAACATTGGTTATCAATCTTTTTTTTTTTTTTTTGTATTTGTCTAAATGCACTATGGTATTTAAATCCAATCACATATTTATTTCCTTAATGTTTAGCTTACTAAACAAAAATTTATGTGCGAGTGAGTAGGCCTAGGATAATGTTGAAATTTGAATCCTACTATTTATTATGTTCCTTCCAACAACCAACCATACTCCTAAAATTGATTAATGAATATTAGGGTACTGTATGCTGTAGGCTATATAGGCTGCAGTAATAAAACTATATTATATACAGTACGTCTAAGAATAGAAGTATGGACAATGCACAATAGGCCTACAGATCGTAAACAAAATCAAAGTACTGTAACACCAATACTTCCCCACTAATTCTTGATTTTAAACAAAAATCTTGCTATTCATGTCCATTAACAGTCAAAATAAGTTCATTTTGGTATATTGTATTTGGCCTATCCATACATATGTGCAGTATATAATTACGAGCTGAATAACAATTATAAAATCACAAATATGTGAACTACACACAATAAAATAATTTCCAGAACAACTCAGTTCACTTATAATTTACAACTGACTTCTGGGGGGGGGGGGGGGGGAATGATTACATAGGTTATCCCCCCCTACCCAAAAAGTGGGGGGGGATTCATCCCCCCCATGATCACAGACCTGCATTTTTTCACACAATTTTGTTCATCCATTCTCTCCACATGTCCATACCATCCCAGTCTACTTGTACGCATCACCTCGCTAATACTCTTTATACCTAAGGGTCTCCTCAGCTCAACATTTGTTATTCTACCCTGCAGCCTGGCCCCACACATCCATCTCACCATTCTCATCTCATTACGTTCCACTCTGTTGACATCCTCTACTTTAACGGCCCATGTTTCTGAAGTATACGTCATTGCACTTCTAACACATGAGGCATACACCTTTCCCTTCAGGGGGAGAGGCATTCTTTTCATGGTCAGAATTGGCAGCAGTTCTCTGAACTTCCCGCAGCCACATCTAATTCCAGTGACAGTGGCAGCCTCGGCCCCACCACCGGCAGAGATGGTATCTCCTAGGTAACAAAACTTGTCCATCATCATCAAATCTGACGCCCCGCTTCCAGAGGAAGCACCCCAAAAGGGATGGCCATGGCAGAAACTGCCTCCAGGCTTCCAGACATGCCCCGACTGACCCACTCCACAGTGCCATTTCCACTAAGTGGATTATGACCATGAACACTGAAGGAGCAGACCCAGAGCAGTCCCTCACCCGTATGGCAGTTCCACCACTGTTTTGCTATTTTATTTACCCCAGTGGGGTCCTGGCTGGAAGCATACCAAGCACAGGAATTTTCTGAAGATAGGAACCAGTAGTCCACTGCTCCAGAGGCTGATTGCACCACCAAAGTGGCGGGCGGTGGGGTCGCCGCATCCCTACGCCAGGGATTTCCACCAGCTCCAATGACTTATATCCAGAATTCACAGCCACAGGATCATCACTTAACACAAGCTCGCCTTTGCACACTACGCACTCAAATTTATCTATTTCTGACTAATCCTTCATCAGGGGTCCCTTTATTCTACTACAGCTCTTACTCCCATGGTGCACCCAGCATCGACAGATGCTACATCGAATCGAGTTAGCACCCACACCCTTTGCACACACTGCACATGGGTATGCACCACTCTTTTCCACATTGCCTCGTCTCAATCTACAATGCATAACCTTGGTTTTGTTAATATTGACTCTTAAACCCTTGCTCGCCATGCCCTCTCTCCATCTTCTGAATTTGGTCTCAGCATCTTGCATATTGTCAGCTATTAGACTAAATTGTTTGCATAAAACAGTTCCAACGGGAGTCCGCCTCTAAAAACTCTAGACAGTGCCTCCAGGACCATAATAAAGAGGAGGTGGCTTAACACTGAACCCTGATGAACTCCAACACGGACTGCGAACTCATCACTCAGTACAGTACACCCTTCACCCTCACCGCATTTCGCGAATCCTCATACATCTTCATTATCACACGCACCAGCCACTCTTCCACACCAAGTTTCCTCATAGCTCACTGCACAACATCTCTAGGCATCCTGTCAAAGGCTTTCTCCAGGTCTACAAACACAAAGTAAAGATCCCTGCCTTTTAGTAAGTATCTTTCCTGTATCTGCCTGACTATGAAGATAGCATCGGTTGTACCACGTCCTGGCATAAAACCAAACTGCATATCATCAATGGAGATGCTTTGCCTGATCAAACCTTCAAAGACTCTCTCACAGTGGCATAGCCAGGGTTTTCTCAGCAGGGGGGCACCTGGGGGGGCACCACTATCATGGGAGGGGCACCTGATACTCAGGGCCAGGTAGAGACTTCATTGGGCCCTGGTGCTGTGGGCCCCTATAAATTGATAGGCGAGCGAAGCGATCCAATCCAGTTGGGGGGTTCTGGGGGCGCTGTGAAGCCCCCCCCCCCCCCCGATATTTGTTTTGAATTTCACTACTTAATAGACTCAATCTCAAGCCATATTTTTTTTATAAATAGCACATTATCAAACTAATGATTCTAAGGAACTCCTCTTTGATTTTATCTTTAGCTTTGTCTATATGGTTAATCATTAGCCTACATTGTATTAAACTCAACTAACACTAACTTAATTTACATAACCAATTTGATATATAAATACTGTAAACACACAATCCTCTCAGACCTTTATTAAACACTTGTACTGTATATTTGTGGACAGAAATTTTGGAAATTAGAAGCTAATTCACATAATTGAAACTGAACCAAAGCAATCTTGTGAGACATAATCAGAGGAATATCCTTTACACACAAAAATTACTACTGCATAATCTAAGGATTATAGCCTCTGATAGTGCAGTTGGAATGAATGTACATGCTAAGATTGGTATGCAGGATTCGAAACTGCATAATAAATCGTAGGCTTGTGCATCATTCTTTAACTGTCTTTGTGGTGCAATTCATAAGTGTGTTGATTTTCGGTGTGAGCATCCTAGGTTCAAATCCCCGGACTGCCACATGTGTTTGTTAATTTCATTAATCGAGTTTAGGAGTAAAGTTGGTTGGTGGAGAGAACATAATAATTAATAAAGATTGATTTAAGTTAATATAAAACAAAAAACACAAATCAGGATGGAAAACGAAAGAAAACGAGCCTCCAATCAATGATTAATGCGGTAACTATCATAATTGTATACCGTACTCCTTTACAAAAGTTCACTGTTAATGCTGTTGGTGAAGTGATAATTTTAAATGGAGATACTTATAATCTTTAATAATGTTAATTGTTGTTTTAGGTGGTGGTGCCTTCTATCCAGGAGTTCCTAACTTCCTATTGAATACAAATTAACAATAACAAATTAGGTATACATGTAGGGCTGTGGTGTCTGGTGGGGGGGCACCTGGGGGGGCACAGGTTTCTCATGGGGGGGCATGTGCCCCCCCCTTGGCTATGCCACTGCTCTCTCACAGACCTTCATGATTTGGTCAAGCAATTTTAGGCCCCTATAATTACCTCTATTTATTAGTGGCCCCTCCATCATTGACGAACATGCCTATTACATAAGGCATCCTCTTCAAACACTAATCCGCCGTAGTTTGAATCTACCGCGCAGAGCATTTAAAAACTGAGGAGCCTTCATCATGAGCGCACGCGACCTCACTCATGGCTTCAGTCATTATGAATTGGGTTCTCACTACGAAAAAACTTCGTAAAAAATAAAAACAAAAAGAAAATAAGAATAACTATCCAATAAGCTTTCCATCATATCGTGGATGTACTTGTGTGGATTTCTGACCAGACGCTGAATCAGGCGTCATTCCTCCTTCTTTGCTCTGCGCTCAGCCTGCCCGGACGTACCTTTCAGGCTCCGCTGGTTCCGCATTCGTTGCGTCCCTAGTGAGTTTTTTCTCATTTGTTTACTCCGCGATGTATCGAGTAAGGTTAGGATAGGCGTAGCAGGAGTGTCCTGGGCTGGTTGCCCGCAGTGCAGTGTATTTTGGGTCGTATGTATGGGGCATCTATTTCGGATGTACCCTCGTGGTCCTGTTGTGGACACGTGAACTTTTCACAGTTGGGTTAGTTGGTGATGCAGGCGGCTTTCATTACGCGTTAATTATTGCTGCCTTTTATCCTTCTGATGAGGTAAGCTGTGTGTTTGCTGACGTTCCCAGCGTATTTTTCTTCACTTAGTGAAGTTTTTTCTGGGTCCGTATCAGGCTTCCCGGGGTGGGAAGTTATCGCTTCGGTGGTGTGTTGGCGGTGGTTCCTGTTGTGATATTCCAGTGTGTGTTTATATTTCAACTATTTTCATGCCGTCTACCTAGGCCTAGCCAGCCGCTCGTAGCTTTGCCACATGTCTAGTGTTATTATTTATTTTTAAATATGCCCTACTGTGTCATGTGTATCCGGGTTTTAGTTGTGTATTGGCTAATTCCTCGGACTATATTTGTTTCCTGGTTTAGTTGTGTATTGGCTAATTCCACGGATTATGTTGTGACCTTGGTTAGTCGTGCGTGTCTCTCCTCGTGTCGTATTGTTCAGATGGTGTCTGTTCAGGGTGGGGTTTGCCTTCCGGCGGGTTTTTCTCGGTTTCACCATGAAAAATCCTGACCGATGAGCAGTGTTGGGCCACACGTGGTTTTTAACTCTGGCTGGTTCCCCGGCGTGGGGAGGTGTCTGTGGCTCTCCAGGACTGCGTCTCTGTGGGTGCCTGGTTTCAGGCCTCCTTTAAAATTCCCGGCGGGATGGCTGTACCCATCCTTACATATATATTTAGATATATAAAGAAACGACGTTCTTGAGAACACTCGTTTTTTATAGGTTTTTCTACCTGGTTTACGACAACCACATGGAAAACCTAGCTGTTGTTTAGGCGTTCCTCCCCGGCGATCTTTTACAAAGAAGTGGGGTCAGGAACTTGTGGGGTTAACTTTTAGACTTCTCACCCGGCGGGTGCACCTGAGCAGGGTGGGATAAAACGACTTAGGTCTCTTATAGTTAACCAATCCATTTGAGTGATACTCTGTGTATCGCTGCCTTTACTCTTACGGCAATTGAAGGATCAGTGAGGTTTAACCAAATCGATTCCCACACCCGGCGGGTGCCCCTAAGTAGAGGAACTAAGGAATTTATAAACAAATTCAATTTCGATTAACCTTAATTGGGTGATACTTTCAGTATCGCCGCCTTCTATTTTTACGACGATCGTTTGGGACAATTCGTTAAAAAATCAGATCTCGTATTTTCCTGCCCTGGGCTATTCTACTAAAATATTTCAAGGGCCGGCGTCTTTATGAGGGGGGGCTTTGTTACAAAATTGAATCTTGAGACAGTCACCACCTCCTACAGACTATAAGTGCCATACTGGACCATTATATCAGAGGGTATTCTTCATGTTCTTTAGCTAAGAAGATTTGTTTAGCCTCTTTACACCCAGCCGCGTAGCGAGATGTGTTAGCTGTGTCTTTGCATCCCGTTACCCGGCGGGTTATTAACACTGGTATGCGAACACTTGGGTTAACCTTATGAGCATTAATTCCTGGAAATTTTTCTTTATTTTTCCAGAGCTGAGCTCCGGCGGACCAATACAGACCCGGCGGTAGTTTCCTCACACCAGTCTCTGTCATGGCTAATGTGGCCCCAGTTTTTGCCCTGTGCATTACCCCTACTTGCGCGGGTATCCCAATTTTTGCGCATACCCTTTGCATAAGGTGTGTTAGATGTCTAGACCGTTCAAGGGGTCTCTGGGTTACACTTAATTGTTCATTTTGCTCCCAATTAGCCAATAAAGTCCTGTGTGACAATGACAAGACCGCGGCGGTAGCGTTGAGAGAGGTCAGACAACAAATGTCGGCCTATACTACCATTGTCGCACATAAGTCACTTCAATGTGACAACGTCCCACTTTGGGATAAGTTGCTGTCAGAGCACCCTCCCCCTAAACGTACCTCTAGAGTAACGGGTTTTAAGCCGACAGAGACTAGCCAGGGTTCTGTATCGTCTGTGGATACGTTTAAACGCCCGAGAGAGCCTACTCCCCCGGCAGCCACCTCCTCGTCGCAGGCGAGATCGAGGTCAAGGTCACCCCTCAGACAACGGTCTTCAAGTCGGGCCTCTTCCCCGGCTAGTAAGAAGTGTAAGACTGAAGCTTCCCCCAGTGGCCATGGTGGTGATTCTTCCAAACCTAGGTCTAGTTCGCGGTCCCACCGTAGCCACAAATCCTCCAAAAAGGATTCCCATAAGAAGTCCTCTCGACATTCTACTAAGTCTAGTGCATCTCATCGTACCTCTACACCTGAAAATGTTTCTGTTACAGCCTCAGAGTATAGTGAAGCGCCTGTCCCTAAACAAGATTTACCTATTGATATTTTAACCCTAGAAACGGAAAGTTCAGGAAATTCAATAATTGAGAATGTTTCAGACTCTCAAGAGAGCGTAGGCCAGAGCCTCGGTGTTTGGCGGTTTGCTCAGCCAGGGTCTGACCATCCACGTCCGACTCATACGAGTCACACAGTAGCCGATGTCCACAGGGACGCGGCGACCCCATCCTCTATCCCTGATTTATCTTGGAAACAAGGTGCCCCTGCCTCGGCGGGGTCTTCTCAGGAGGATCGGGAGGAACAAGATGAAGTGTCATTAATTTCAGATAGGGAGGGACAAGGGTCAGGCTCAGGCCTGGACGCCGCCCATGATAATACTGATTCACCTGAAAGTTCTGCATCTAACCAGTTTGTTACAGCACAAGAAATTGATGGGTTACTTACTCATGCTCTATCAAAATTCTTTAATCAACAACGAGAAAACCCCACAATGGACTTGGGGGCTCCCTTGACAGGTTCTGCGGTACGGCCTCTGATAACGTCAATCGATTTATCTAAGATTCCTAACCCTCCTACTCTGTCACCGGCAGGGAGCTCTAAGCCAGCTACGGCGGCATTCACTACGTCAAATGTCAGGGTCATTACGGATGTTAATCCACCCCCTCTAGACAAAGCGCCTCTTAGAAAGGTAGCTATGCCCCTGCTTTATGGGCCAGACGAGTCATGGGTCCCTTTGAACCCCTCTAAGCCAGAGCTTGCCCAGCCTACCTTGTCAGGGGAACTCCCGGTACCACGTGAGTGGTTTATCCAGGGAAATAAGTCTAAGAAATTAAGGGCATTGGATGCCTTGGGTAATGTTTTGGACGTAAATATCAAGGCTATACCTAGTTATTATCATCAGGATTATTTTGTTTATGCATCTAAGCCTGCTTTACCCCCTGCCTCAGCTTCAAAACTTTTTTCAGACTGGTCTAAGCTGGATGGGTTTAATGATATTAAGGCTCTGTCGGCTCTTACTCCTGAACTAGATTTACAGACCGTCACAGACGAGACAGTTAATCCAGTGTTGAAGGTGGGACAGTTGGGACCAGGACCTTGGGTGGATTGGGAGGTAGAGGCTCAAAACTTTGCAACCACTTTCACTTCTAAATCTTCCCACCAGATCCCTCAGGATACACATTCATGGTTCTCCATTCATGGTTCTGCCGGCGGAGTTCCGTCAGCTTTATTTTCTTTTTTAGCTGCCCCTAAGATTAATCTTTGTGAACTAAAGGAACCATTCATTACCCCTACCCCTTCTCACCTAGACAGAGAATTTAGGCTAAGGGGAAAAGCTTTCCGCCTGTTTTCACAGTACATAGTTTCTCAACAGGTGGCTAAGTCTTTACTCAGGTCTACTCAGGCAATCGCAGACGCGGATGCTCGAAGATCAGTTGAATTATCCCGGCGTCTGATTCTTCAGTCGTCGATTCAATCCTTAGGTGACATACGCACAGCCTTACTTGAGGCGGTGCGAGCACGACAGGATCTTAGGATGTCATTAGTTCGCAAGCTGCCTGATCGCATTGCTAACCAGGTGGTAATGTCCCCAGTACTTACACCTTCTTTAATGTCCCCTGATGTATGGCGAACAGTGTTTAACATGGCACAGGCCGTGAAGCACAGTCCCGCACAGGCTAAGAAACCCGCATTTAACTTCCCCAAACCTAAGCCTCCTACTAAAGCTCAGCCAGGGGGTTCTAAGCCGTTTCTTCCGCCTAAGTCCTCCCAATCCCCCCTGGGTCAGTTCAGGCATAGACAGAGAGGGTTTTCAGGACAGAGGGGACGCGGCCAGTATAAGCCGGGGCAGGGCCAGTCTTCGGCCCACACCAGCCAGCCGGCGAAGCGTCCAACACCACCAAACCCACCATCAAAAAACTAAAGTCTTTCTCACTCCCAGTGCCTATCTTAGAGCCGGAGGAACCGAGGGAAGTACAGCCGGCGAACCCTTGTCTGCTAACTGGGTCGTTCCGAACGTGTCACCAAGCATGGCCGTTAAAAACCTGGGCACGGATGGTGGCACGCAAAGGCATCACTTGGCAGTGGCTCCGGCGACCTCGCTTACGTCAGCCGACAACGGCAAATTGTGTTTCATTAGAGGTGGAGTTGCTGGTCCAGGAGATGATTGCCAAGAATGTCATCATCCCGGTACCCCCAGATTACCCTGTATTCACGTCAAAACTGTTTTTGGTTCCCAAACGGGACAGTGTTCAGATGAGGCCGGTCGTAGACCTGTCGTATCTGAATCTTCACATTTACAACGAGTCTTTCAGAATGTTAACAGTTCATCAAATCAGGCTAACACTTCCGCCGGGTGGCTGGATGTGTTCCCTAGACCTGACAGACGCCTATTGGCACGTGTCGGTCAACAAAAGATTTCAAAGGTTTCTGGCCTTGAGGATCAGGCACCAAAATTTTGTTTTTCAGAGGATGCCGTTCGGTTTGAACCTAGCACCTCGATTATTCACGAAACTAGTCCGGCAAGCCCTGATGCCATTGTTAAAACAGGGAATCAGAGTGTTGTGGTATCTAGACGACTGGCTGGTGGTGGCAGAGACACAACAATTATGCATAAAACATGTCAATATCATTTTAAATCATGTCAAAACTCTAGGCTTCAAGGTAAATCTGGTAAAGTCAAACCTTGTTCCCTCAAGAGTAATTCAGTGGATAGGGCTGGTCTGGGACACCGCCGCTCTCACTCTGAGTCAGAGTGTGGACAATCGCAACAGGTTTCGCAGGAAACTGTTCAGGTTTCTTCACAGTCTGACTACGACACGAAGAGTCTGGGAGTCTCTGGTCGGCTCTCTCAACTGGATTCAGCTAACTGTCAAGTTGGGCCGGTTGAAAGTAAAACGATTAATATTGGAAGGCAACAAATATTTCCCACTCTTACCGGCGGGAAAATTATGGCCCATACCAAAATTAATCCACACCTTACTAGCGGTCTGGGCGAAGAGGGAAACATTGCACTCAATCATGTCATGGACCTCTCCTCCTCCAACGGTATGGGTAGACACGGATGCGTCAGGCACCATAGGGTGGGGATTTCAGTCAAATCAGGGGCACCAGGGTCAGGGACTTTGGTCCCACTTAGAAATCTCTCACATAAATGTCAAAGAGTTACTAGTCCCCTTGTATTTCCTTCAGGCTCACGGCCCGGCGTTACGGGGCAAGTCAGTGGCCTTCAGAATGGACAATCTGAATGCAGTTCACTGTATTCAGAAACAAGGGTCAACGAGGTCAAGGAAGTTGCTACTCGTGTCGGAAGAGATTTTTGTTCTAGCCACCAGTCTAGATATTTATCTTCACGCATCTTATCTCCCAGGCGTAGCGAACGTCTGGGCAGACGCTCTGTCCCGAGGACAGAGCACGACAGTAGAATGGGAGCTCAAGCAACCCATTTTCGACCTAATGATTGCGGAGCTCTCCCATCCACAAGTGGATCTTTTTGCGTCCGAGGAGACTCACAAGCTCCCTCTATACCTCACCCGCCGGGCGATAACGCCGGCAGGGGGGCCAGACGCCCTAGTGACAGACTGGAACAGATGGAGCTCCATCTATCTGTTTCCGCCGCCAGATGCGTCACTAATGTGCCACGTAGTGAACAAACTACGAGTTTATCGAGGCTTAGTCTCGCTAATCGCGCCCCTGTGGCCGGCGCAGGTGTGGTGCCAGCAGTTAATAATGTGGTGCCCGGACCCGGTATCGCTCCCGGTCGGGTACTTCCACTTAGACACGATTGGCAACCTAGAGACCTCGCTGACTTTTGCATTATGGACATTCAGGAGGCCAAGTGGCTAGCACCATACGGTAGGGATGTGACCAATAAATTGCTCAATCAATATACTCAGTCTACTAAGCGACAATATCAATCTCATTGGAAAGCTTTTACTTCTTGGATTGTTAGAACGGAACAAACTGTACCCTCAGTGGCATTGGTTTTTAATTACTTGAACTATCTGTTTGAGCAGAAACGTTTATCTGTGGTTACTTTGAAGAATCACTTAACTGCGATTAGAGTGCCCTTTTTCGACCTTACAGGTCTATCCATACCGGTGGCGGAGGAAACAGGATTTATGAGAGCGTGTTTTAAACTCCGCCCACCTCCCCGTCAGCTCATGCCTACTTGGTCTCTGGACAAAGCTTTGTCTTTACTTCATTCTCGTCTGTATCAAAATACTGCAGACTTTGCTTTAATCTTAAAGAAGGCAGTTTTCCTTTTGGCTTTGGCCACCGGAAACAGAGTGTCTGAGCTGGCGGCGATGAGCAACACACCTAATTGTCTTAGGTTTGGTAGACTTAATGATTCAATTTCCATTGCACCCTCCCCGGCGTTTGTAGCCAAGAATGAGCATAGTGCACACGTGTTTTCTGAATTCACGGTGCCGGCGTTAAAAAGGGGAAAGGTGCATCATAATTTATGTCCAGTGCAAGCTCTAACCAAATATTTAAGAATAGCTCCTCATAACCCCCAAGGTGCTTTATGGGTAGCGAGTACGGGTAAACGCTTACTTAAACGGCGATTAGCCTCTCTTCTGGTAGAAGTCATTAAAGAGAGTAATCCCGGCGTTGTGGGTAGGGCCCACGATTTACGCAAGTGGGCGGCCTCTTTACGTTTCCTGAAAAACTTTTCAGTTGAAGATATTGCGTCCACACAGTTGTGGGCGTCTAATCATACGTTTCTCTCTAGATACTTGTCAGTTGCTCTAGACAAACCTTCCTTACCATGTATAGCTTTAAGGCAGAGGGTCTAGGTGGCCCTGCAGTCACTTATGTTTATTTTCAAGGAAGGGGGGGGGGGTGCAGTCAGTTGACATAGGACACCCTAGACCCCGCCGGAGTATGAGAGCTGTGATACAATTTAAGGTTGAAATGTGATATGAAAATTTCTCTGCGAGAATTTGTGCTAGTACAAAGTTTAGTACAAAACAACGGTGTTGTTATAGTAGTTTTAGCTGCGAAAGCAATGTAACATTAGTTCAATGGAGTTCATTAGCAATTGATCTCCACATGTATTTTGGGGTTTATGATGTGCACATATAAACTTATAACTTATTATTTTGTCACCACTCGTTGAGTGGGGTGCCTTTTGTAACTAACAGATCTGTGTTCAGAATCTTCAGGGTTACCTATTTTTGTCAGGCAGGCTTCTTTGAAGCACGCACCTGCCTGAACCCCCTTTTTCTTGTATATTTCCGGCCTACGCCGTATTAAATACATTTTTCAAAAGTAAGAATACTATGTGGTTGTTTTTATTATCTGCTTTTCTAGAGTTATGATATGATTACGAATGTCCCCCTCCAGTCTTAGATATCAGGCATGTTCGTCAATGATGGAGGGGCCACTAATAAATTATAGGTTTGACTCCTGTAAGGAGATAAAGAAAACCTAATATTTAGTAGTGGCCCCGTAATCATTGACGACTGGGGCCCTCCCGACCGTCCCCTTCCCATTCGTTGATGTATTAAGGATTTTGGTTTACTTGATATGTCAGTGAAGGAGGAATGACGCCTGATTCAGCGTCTGGTCAGAAATCCACACAAGTACATCCACGATATGATGGAAAGCTTATTGGATAGTTATTCTTATTTTCTTTTTGTTTTTATTTTTTACGAAGTTTTTTCGTAGTGAGAACCCAATTCATAATGACTGAAGCCATGAGTGAGGTCGCGTGCGCTCATGATGAAGGCTCCTCAGTTTTTAAATGCTCTGCGCGGTAGATTCAAACTACGGCGGATTAGTGTTTGAAGAGGATGCCTTATGTAATAGGCATGTTCGTCAATGATTACGGGGCCACTACTAAATATTAGGTTTTCTTTATCTCCTTACAGGAGTCAAACCTATAGTTTAGGTCGTCAGCTGACCGCGGCGGGATATACGTACACAGTGTTGCCAAGGTCTTCTTTTGTTCGCACCATTGGGCTAGTTAGGATTCGTTCAGAAGCGTAGATTTGCGAGTTTCCATTTCAAACGATATTATATTCTTGATTTACAGTGTGATGGGGTGGATAGCCTCTGAAGTATTATCCTAACTAACATTGAGGAAAGCGGAATTGGGCTGGTTCTATATACTATTAAAGTTGTAGAGGTGTCGAGTGTTGAGTAGCCTATAGCTAGGCTACATTTCATACAAACGTTCATCATGGCTTTCTGTTGGTTGTACTATACATGTATGGTAGCCTATGTGGTGGTGACTGAATAACCTAATTAAGTGATTGTTTGTGAGGGGGGATTGGGACATTGATGCAGATTTGATGAGTGCATGATTGTGATAATAATGTATGTTGTATTTCATTAATATTTAAATGATGTGACACGTAGGCCACTACTCATACTATAGGTTTGACTCCTGTAAGGAGATAAAGAAAACCTAATATTAAGTAGTGGCCCCGTAATCATTGACGAACATGCCTATTACATAAGGCATCCTCTTCAAACACTAATCCGCCGTAGTTTGAATCTACCGCGCAGAACATTTAAAATCTGAGGAGCCTTCATCATGAGCGCACGTGACCTCACTCATGGCTTCAGTCATTATGAATTGGGTTCTCACTACGAAAAAACTTCGTAAAAAATAAAAACAAAAAGAAAATAAGAATAACTATCCAATAAGCTTTCCATCATATCGTGGATGTACTTGTGTGGATCTTTGACCAGACGCTGATTCAGGCGTCATTCTTCCTTCACTGACATATCAAGTAAACCAAAATCCTTAATACATCAACGAATGGGAAGGGGACGGTCGGGAGGGCCCCAGTCGTCAATGATTACGGGGCCACTACTAAATATTAGGTTTTCTTTATCTCCTTACAGGAGTCAAACCTATAATTTATTAGTGGCCCCTCCATCATTGACGAACATGCCTGATTTCTAAGACTGGAGGGGGACATTCGTAATCATATCATAACTCTAGCAAAGCAGATAATCAAACAACCACATAGTATTCTTACTTTGAAAAAATATATTTAATTACGGCGCAGACCATATCAATACAAAAAAGGGGGTTCAAGCAGGTGCGTGCTTCAAAGAAGCCTGCTTGACAAAAAAGGGGGTAACTCTGGAGATTCTGTGAACAGATCTGTAGTTACCAAGGCACCCCACTCAACGATTGGTGACAAAAAATAACAAGTTATAAGTTTACATGTGCACATATTAAACCCCATAATATTCGTGAAAAATAATTTGCAAAAAATCTCCACTGTTTAATACTAAATTGCTTTCACAGCTAAAACTACTATAACAACTCCATTGTTTTGTACTAACATTGTACTAGCACAATTTCTCGCAGAGAAATTTTCATATCACATTAATCCTAATTGTATCACAGCTCTTATACTCTGGCGGGGTCTAGGGTGTCCTATGTTACACTGACTGCACCCCCCCCCCCCCCTTTTCCTTGAAAGTAAACAACAGTGACAGTAGGGCCACCTAGACCCTCTGCCTTAAAGCTATACATGGTAAGGAAGGTTTGTCCAGAGCAACTGACAAGTATCTAGTCAAAAACGTATGATTAGACGCCCACAACTGTGTGGACGCAATATCTTCTACTGAAAAATTCTTCAGGAAACGTAAAGAGGCCGCCCATTTGCGTAAATCGTGGGCCCTACCCACAACGCCGGGATTACTCTCTTTAATGACTTCGACCAGTAGAGAAGCTAATCTCCGTTTCAGTAAGCGTTTACCCGTACTCGCTACCCATAAAGCACCTTGGGGGTTTAGAGGAGCCACTCTCAAATATTTGGTTAGAGCCTGCACTGGACATAGATTATGGTGCACCTTTCCCCTTTTTAACGCCGGCACCGTGAACTCAGAAAACACGTGTGCACTGTGCTCATTCTTGGCTATAAATCCCGGGGAAGGTGCAATGTGAATACATTCATTAAGTCTACCAAACCTAAGGCAATTAGGTGTGTTGCTCATCGCCGCCAGCTCAGACACTCTGTTCCCGGTGGCCAAAGCCAAAAGGAATACAGCCTTTTTTAAAAGTAATGCAAAATCTGCAGTATTTTGGTACAGACGACAGTGAAGTAAAGACAATGCCTTGTCCAGAGACCAAGTAGGCATGAGCTGACGGGGAGGTGGGCGGAGTTTAAAACATGCCCTCATAAAACCTGTTTCCTCCGCTACCGGTATGGAGAGACCTGTAAGGTCTAAAAAGGGCACTCTAATCGCAGTTAAGTGATTTTTTAACGTTACCACAGATAAACGTTTCTGCTCAAACAGATAATTTAAATAATTAAAAACTAATGCTACTGAAGGCACAGTCTGTTCTGTTCTAATGATCTAAGAAGTAGGTATCGTTTAATACAGGACAAATCCCGATGGACTGGAGAGAGGCGAACATAACAGCTATATTTAAGAAGGGAAAGAGAAATGACCCAGGGAATTATAGACCAGTCAGTTTGACAAGTGTTGTGTGTAAACTAATGGAAACGGTAATTAGAGAAGGAATAATGGATCATATGAAGTCAAACCAATTTTTCAGTGGGAGACAGTTCGGATTCTTGCCGGGGAGGTCGACGGTACTACAGCTAATTAAGGTGGTAGATGATTGGATGCAAATTCTAGAGGATGGTGATGTAATAGACGTGGTATATTGCGATTTTATGAAGGCCTTCGATAAGGTCCCACATAAAAGGTTAATAGAGAAAGTTAGAAGCTATAATATAGGGGAGAAATGTGTGAAATGGATAGAAGCCTTCCTGAAAGATCGGAGACAGAGGGTACTGGTGAATGGAATAGGCTCGGGGTGGAGGGAAATTACAAGTGGGGTACCTCAGGGATCTGTGTTGGGACCACTGCTGTTCGTTATATTTATCAACGACTTGCCTGAAGTTATAACTAATGGAAGTGAGGTATACCTGTATGCGGATGACACTAAACTGTATAGAAGAGTGAGGAGTAAGGAAGATATGGGTTTGCTTCAAGGAGATGTGGAGGGCATGAAGGGATGGTCTGAGCATTGGTTAATGCCTTTTCATCCAAAAAAATGCAAGTACATGCAGATTGGGACCAGCAAGATAGACAAGGTAGGATACAGTATGTATGAAGCGATGGAGGAAGTGAGTGCAGAAAAGGATATAGGAGTAGTGATAGACAATAAGTTAAATTTCTCAGAACATTTAGCGGAAAAGATAAACAAAGCCAATAGAATTGTAGGGCTGATAAGGAGGACATTTGTGTCACTTGACGAAGAAATCTTCAGGAATCTCTATACAGCGCTGGTTAGGCCGCACCTGGAATATGCGAACCAGGTGTGGGCTCCATATATGGTAAAGGATATAGAAGCAGTGGAGAAAGTGCAGAGGAGAGCTAGCAAGCTGGTGCCAACGTTGAAGAACGCGGGCTATGAGCAGAGGTTGAGGACACTGGGGCTTCCGACACTGGCATATAGGAGAAAGAGAGGGGATATGATAGAGACTTTTAAGATAGTGTCAGGAAAGTACGATGAGGATGTGTGTGAAGGTATCTTCTTGATGCGGGAGGGAACAAGAATGAGAGGACACTCTAAGAAAATTTACAAAGAAAGAAATAGGCTTGAGAAGGCAAAGAACTCATTTTGTGATAGAGTGGTAAATGAGTGGAACGCACTGCCCCAGTATGTAGTCGATTCCGAATCAATAAGGGAGTTTGAAAGGAATCTTGATAAAGCATGGGGAAGACAAGATTTGAAGTTTGATTATAAAACAAAAATACAGAATAGTAAAAATGTTGCGTCTGCTACCGCCGCCGCCAACACCGTGAACGACCGCAGCAGTGCAAGTACTGGTACTGAGCTGGATACACAGGCATAGTTTGCCTTTTTCCAGAGGATCTACTGTAAGAAACTGTAAGAAAGGCTTGCCAATGTGATTGATACTGTCGTTTCGTAGACTGAGTATATTGATTTAATACTTTTTTGGTCACATCTCTACCGTATGGGGCTAGCCACTTGGCCTTCTGAATGTCCATAATGCAAAAGTCAGCGAGGTCGCTAGGTTGCCAATCGTGTCTAAGTGGAAATACCCGACCGGGAGCGACACCGGGTGCGGGCACCACGTCTTTAATTGCTGGTACCACAACTGCGCCGGCCACAGGGGCGCGACTAGCGAGACTAAGCCTCGATAATCTCGTAGTTTGTTCACTACGTGGCACATTAGTGACGCGTCTGGCGGCGGAAACAGATAGATGGAGCTCCATCTGTTCCAGTGTGTCACTAGGGCGTCTGGCCCCCCTGCCGGCGTTTTCGTCCGGCGGGTGAGGTATAGAGGGAGTTTGTGAGTTTACCTAATTGTAGTTTACAGGAGTTGAGCTAAGCTCGTGTTGTCCCATCTCTCAGTCTACGTTTTATCCAATTTTTTCTTGAAAATATGGATGTTCCTTGCCCCTACCACCTCCTCCTCCAGCCCATTCCATTTGTCAATACATCTATAGGGGAAGCTAAACTTCCTGATATCGTTCTTGCAGGTAGGTCTTTTTACTTTGTAGCTGTGGCCTCTAGTTATTCCTGTATCCATAATTAACATATCCTCCCTATCCAGCCTCTCCAGCCCCCGGGTGCATTTGTACATCATTATCATGTCTCCCCTCTCTCTCCTCTCTTTTAAACTTGGTAGATTTAATTTGTCTAGCCTCCCTTCATATGGCAGTTCTCTGAGACTTGGAACCAATCTAGTAACTGCTCTCTGGATTCTTTCTAACTTGTGAATATGCTTCTTTAGATGCGGGGACCACACCACTGCTGCATACTCCAATCTTGGTCTAATCATACTCTTCATAATTTTCGCTACCATGGTCTCATCCAAGTACAGTAGTTCAGAGCAACTTTCATATTCCCGGCCATTGCATACATTCCGCTAAAGAGCTTGTTAATATGTTTCTCTGGCGACAAATTATCTTGTATAATCAACCCTAAATCCTTTTCTTTTTCGGCCTTGCTAATTATATTATCTCCCATCCTGTACTCCCAATTTGGTCTATTCACACTTCTTCCCATATTTAACACATGGAATTTACTTATATTAAATTTCATTTTCCACTTGGTGCTCCATTCATATATTCTATCTAAATCCCCTTGCAGCTCCTCACAACTACTTTTATTTGTTATTTGTCTCATAATTTTTACGTCGTCTGCAAACATTGACATGTAGGAATTTATGCCTATCGGCAGGTCATTCACGTACATAAGGAACATGAGAGGTGCCAACACAGATCCCTGCGGCACACCACTCTCAACTTTCCGCCACGATGAGTAAGTTCCTCTAATGTTGGTCCTCATTTCCCTATCTGTTAGATAGTTCTCCATCCATTTCAGCAAACTCCCCCTGACACATCCTAGCGTCTCAAGCTTAGATAACAATCTCTTATGTGGTACCTTATCGAATGCTTTGGAAAGGTCTAAGTAGACGCAGTCCACCCATCCACCTCTTTCTTGGAGTACATCTATCACCCTACTGTAATAACATAGCAAACTGGTAACACAAGATGTCCCTTCTCTGAATCCAAATTGCTTTGGGGTTATTATCTTCTTTCTCTCCAACATTTTCATCCATCTCTTCCTAACTAGCTTTTCACAAATCTTGCATACAATACTAGTAAGTGAAACTGGTCTATAGTTTAGAGGGTCCTCAGGGTTTCCATTCTTGTATATCGGGATGATATTAGCTCTTTTCCATTCAACAGGAACCTGTCCTTTATCTAAGGAAGCTTGAATTATGTCCCTCACTGGCTCCACTAATTGCTCTGCACACTCCTTTAAAACCCAGGCAGACACTTCATCCGGTCCCATAGCTTTCCTTACTTCAAGCCCTCTCATCGCAGATAACAGCTCATCTCTCCACTCTCCAGTACTCCCGCCTGTGGTTCGTCAAAACCTTCCTCTCTAGTAAAAACTGACCCCAATTTGTTATTCATTACCTCACACATGTCCGATACATTTTCATACGTCCTAGCATCAACTCTTAATTTAGTAATTTGTTTCTTTACCTTCAACTTACTGTTTATATATTTATAAAATAATCTAGGGTCACTTTCACATTTATTTACCATGTTCTTTTCATAGTTCATTTTAACTTGCCTAATTATATTAACATATCTATTCCTCTCCTGTTTATATTTATTCCGATTACTCTCAATGTTCCTTCTTCTTAATCTTGCCCAAGCTGCATCTCGCCTACGCAAAGCTCTTTTGCATTTCAAATTAAACCAATCTTTCTGCTTAGTAAAATTTCCAGTTTTATATTTTGTGACAAACAGATTGGTTCCTACTCTATAAATTTTGAGGAATCTACTATATTTACCTTGTACGTCCTGTTCCTTAAAAATAAGATCCCAATCTACTCCCTCTAAATATCTTTTCAAGGATACATAATCAGCTTTACTATAATTTAATCTGTCATTTATGTAGCTATTGTCTAATCTATTGGCATTACTCGAGGTCAACTTCCATTTTAGTAATAGGTGATCACTTTTACCTACAGGACATAGATAGTTTATATCACTAATTTCGTGAGGATCTTTTGTAAAAATCAGATCGAGTTTAGAAGGTTCGTTATTACCCCTCATTCTTGTATTTTCCTTCACATGTTGTGCAAGTACATTTTCCGTAACCAACTCCACTAGCCGACTTCCCCAAGATCTCTGATTTGGCCCTGCATCTCCCGATTCCCAATCAACCTCACTACAGTTGAAATCTCCTACCAAGATCAATCGATTTTTCCTTAACCCTCTCACCACGGAAGGGCTCTTGAACGCCCATAAAAAAGCATATAACAGGTACCCGGATGGTATCTTGAACGCCCAGTGGTTGAAAGCCTGTGAGCTTCGTGTGCGAGGCGTCGGTCTGACGCATGTAAACAACAGCCGGCTGGACCGTCGCCCCGCATCTCCGGCCACAAGAAGGAGAGCGTCGCTTGTTCGTGTGTGCCTGTATGTTGTTGTTAAGTATCGAAAAGTGGTATTCTGTTTTGGCCATAAAGTTATCTCCAATGAAATCATCATCACAGCTCAACCAGTTGACTTAGAGAGCTCTACTTAATGCCATGGGGATGAATTAATGAATGGGGACAAGAGAATCTAGTTTCCTTTAATGCACAGAAAACCAAGTACATTCAATTTTCTAACCGACAGAATCTCACTCCCATATTTTTTTAATGATGTAAATATTCCCACTTCCCCTAGTATTGACATTCTAACATAACTACTAACTTGAGCTGGACACATTATGTTAGAAGCATTGCTAAGAATGCCTCTAAAAAACTGGGACTCCTGTACAGAGTTCGAGAATCTTCACTGACGAGCAGTTGGCCGTAATATATAAAAGTCATGTGCGCTCTCAGATGGATTACTGTTCACCTCTGTGGGGTGGAAGTGGAGTGGTTGCATTGAGGCAGTTGGACAAAATTCAAAATAAAGCTATTAGATTAATCAATAACCCTGCAATCACACAGGACCTTCCTACATTAGCCATACGAAGAAACGTTGCATCCTTGCATTATTCTACAGATATTTCACAGCAATTGTTCGAGGAACTTGCTTCAATTGTGCCGCCTCTCCACATCTTTCCCCGTAGAACTAGGGCAGCTGAGAGCGCCCATGAATTTACACTTTCTCCTCCACAATGCAGAACTTCTGCTTATCAGAATTCATTTATCCCCAGAGCTACTACTCTTTGGAATTCACTTCCCTCGAATTGCTTTCCACAAACTTACAATCAACAAATGTTTAAATCCAGTTGTTACAAACATTTTATGAATGGAGGATGCCTTTAGGCACATGGACCTTTTTGTTTTATCTGTGTTTTTCCTTCCTCCATTCATTGTCTCTTAAAAAAAAAAAAAAAAAAAAATTCTACAGGTAAATAACACAGCTACGCTTGGGGATGCGCGGGAATGCGGGAAGCAGTCTGATTAACGAATATACGGTAGCCTAGCCTAGACGTTTTTCGGCCAAAACACCCGGGTTTCGAGGAATATATATATAATACATAGCCGGGGCTGGAGGGTTAAAAGCAATCTTCTCAACGACTGAATCATATCCTCTACCATCTCCTCAAACTCCAACTCCCTCCATGCTCTGGTCTTTGGTGGCATGTAAGCTACTGCCATGTCTAGCTTTTTTCCTTCAATATCATTGAGTTCAACTGCCATTATTTCTGCCTTATCATTATTTAACTCCACGTGCTTTGCTGTCATAGGGTTCTTAACTAATACTGCCACTCCACCTCCCCTTTTACCCTTCCTATCATATCTCCATATATTATATTCTTCACTAAACACTATGTTGCTGTCAAAGTCCTGGTTCAGCTTTGTCTCCGTCAAACAGACTATCTGTGGTTGATCTTTTCTTAATATCATCTAACTCTACCTTTTTACTGTTTATTCCATCTATATTAGTGTAGTAGCACAGTATATTTGAATCCACCTCCTTGTTTCTCTTCCCTCTCTGCCTCCTACCAGGTTCACCTCCTCCTCCATCCCTTCCCTGACCCAGTTCCACCTCCCCTGCTAATTCTATTCTCCTCCCTCCCCCTCTCTCTCCCTCTGTTCCACCTCCACGACATCCTGACTCTCTCTCCGGTCCCCTGCTCCCTGCATTATCTCTCGCTCCGTCTCCTTGCTTTGACTTCGTACTTGTCTCTCTGTCTCTTTCCCTATCACTCCTCTTACTTTCGGTTCTTGGTGGCTCCTGATGTACCACTTCCTTACTTGCCCTTCCCTTATTCTCCAAAAAAATTTCTTCTTTTGCTCTTCAGACAACTTTCCATTCTCTTCATCAGCCTTAGCTTGGAGT
Source organism: Paralithodes platypus (assembly GCA_032716605.1). Classification (NCBI taxonomy): domain Eukaryota; kingdom Metazoa; phylum Arthropoda; class Malacostraca; order Decapoda; family Lithodidae; genus Paralithodes; species Paralithodes platypus. The sequence continues at coordinate 23,593,870 of CM064511.1, read as the reverse complement.
TCCTTTAACTGTTCTCGTTCTTCTACACTTAGGTCCTTTTTTACCCTTATATGATTCAGCTCTGTCGAATTTAATTTCCAGCTCACATTGGCTACTGCTTCTGCTGTTGATCTAAACTTTAGTTCCACTCTTAGTGGACGCAAACAGATCCACTTGTGAATGGTAGAGCTCTGCAATCATTTGGTTGAAAATGGGTTGCTTGAGCTCCCATTCTACTGTCGTGCTCTGTCTCCGGGACAGAGCGTCTGCCCAAACGTTTGCTACGCCTGGGAGATAAGATGCGTGAAGATAAATGTCTAGTCTGTTGGCTAGAGTAAAAATCTCTTCCGAAACGTTTAGCAACTTCCTTGATCTCGTTGACCCCTGTTGTTGTTGTTGTTGTTGTTGTTGTTTTTCCCCAAGCTGCCTGGCCGAACAGCCCCAAGGCCCCGAGCAAGGCCAAGGCCATAACCGAGCGCCCCCACAGACCCCCCCCGCCGACCACAATAAAGCCTGGGTGACCGAAGCCACTCCATGGCGGGGAGCTGAGGAGGGTGCGGAAACGCCCGGGAAACCAAAGCCCCACCCAGGGCCCTGTGCCCCTCAGCAATTATGACCCCTGTTTCTGAATACAGTGAACTGCATTCAGATTGTCCATTCTGAAGGCCACCGACTTGCCCCGTAAAGCAGGGCCGTGAGCCTGAAGGAAATACAAGGGGACTAGTAATTCTTTGACATTGATGTGGGAGATTTCTAAGTGGGACCAAAGCCCCTGACCCTGGTGCCCCTGATTTGACTGAAATCCCCAACCTATTGTGCCTGACGCATCCGTGTCTACCCATACTGTTGGCGGAGGAGAGGTCCATGACATTATTGAGTGCAACGTTTCCCTCTTCGCCCAGACCGCTAGTAAGGTGTGGATTAATTTTGGGATGGGCCATAACTTTCCCGCCGGTAAGAGTGGGAAATATTTGTTGCCTTCCAATATTAAACGTTTTACTTTCAACCGGCCCAACATTACAGTTAGTTGAATCCAGTTGAGAGAGCCGACCAGAGACTCCCAGACCCTTCGTGTCGTAGTCAGACTGTGAAGAAACATGAACAGTTTCCTGCGAAACCTGTTGCGATTGTCCACACTCTGACTCAGAGTGAGAGCAGCTGTGTCCCAGACCAGCCCTATCCACTGAATTACTCGTGAGGGAACAAGGTTTGACTTTACCAGATTTACCTTGAACCCTAGAGTTTTGACATGATTTAAAATGATGTTGACATGTTTGATGCATAATTGCTCTGTCTCTGCCACCACCAGCCAGTCGTCTAGGTACCACAACACTCTGATTCCTTGCTTTAATAACGGCATCAAGGCTTGCCGGACTAATTTCGTGAATAATCGAGGTGCCAGGTTCAAACCGAATGGCATCCTTTGAAAAACAAAATTTTGGTGCCTGATCCGTAAGGCCAGAAACCTTTGAAACCTTTTGTTTACCGATACGTGCCAATAAGCGTCTGTCAGGTCTAGGGAACACATCCAACCTCCCGGCGGAAGTGTTAGCCTGATTTGGTGTACTGTTAACATACGGAATGACTCGTTGTGAATGTGAAGGTTCAGATAAGACAGGTCTACGACTGGTCTCATCTGAACACTGTCCCTTTTGGGAACCAAAAATAGCTTGGACGTGAATACAGGGTAATTTGGGGGAACCGGGATGATGACATTCTTGGCAATCATTTCCTGGACCAGTGACTCCACCTCTAATGAAACAAAATTCGCCGTTGTCGGCTGACGTAAGCGAGGTCGCCGGAGCCACTGCCAAGTGATGCCTTTGTGTGCCACCATCCGTGCCCAAGTTTTTAACGGCCATGCTTGGTGACACGTTCGGAACGACCCAGTTAGCAGACAAGGGTTCGCCGGCTGTACTACCCTTGGATCCGCCGGCCTTAAGACTGGCACCGGGAGTGAGAGAGACTTTAGTTTTTTGATGGTGGTGGAGTTGGTGGTGGTGGATGCTTCGCCGGCTGGCTGGCGTTGGCCGAAGACGGGCCCTGACCTGGCTTATTATGGCCGCGTCCTCTTTGACCTGAAAACCTACTCTGTCTATGCCTGTACTGACCTTGACGGGAGGAGGAGGACTTAGGTGGAAGAAAGGGCTTAGATCCCCCCGGCTGAGCCTTAGCGACTGGCCTGGGTTTGGGGAAGTTAAAGGCAGGTTTCTTAGAAGGGGTGGGACTGTGTTTAAAGGCCTGAGCCATATTAAACACCGTTCGCCACACGTCAGGGGTCATTAAAGAGGGAGTGAGCACTGGTGACATGACCACCTGATTCGCAATGCGATCAGGCAGTTTTCGGACTAAGGACATTCTGAGGTCTTGTCTCGCTCGTACCGCCTCAAGCAAGGCGGTGCGGATGTCACCTGAAGATTGGATTGACGACTGTAGAAGCAGTCGCCGGGACAATTCAACCGATCGTCTGGCGTCCGCGTCTGCGATTGCCTGAGTGGACCGGAGCAAAGACTTTGCTATCTGTTGAGACACTATGTATTGAGAGAACAGGCGAAAAGCTTTCCCTCTTAGCCTAAATTCTCGTTCTAGGTGAGTTGAGGTAGGGGTAGTGAAAGGTTCTTTTAGCTCACAGAGATTAATTTTAGGGGCAGCTAAGAAAGCAAACAAAGCTGAAGGGACTCCGCCGGCAGAACACAGGCATAAACTTCTACATGTCAATGTTTGCAGATGACGTAAAAATTATGAGACAAATAACAAATAAAAGTAGTTGTGAGGAGCTGCAAGGGGATTTAGATAAAATATACGAATGGAGCACCAAGTGGAAAATGAAATTTAATATAAGTAAATGCCATGTGTTAAATATGGGAAGAAGTGTGAATAGACCAAATTGGGAGTACAGGATGGGAGATAATATAATTAGCAAGGCCGAAAAAGAAAAGGATTTAGGGTTGATTATACAAGATAATTTGTCGCCAGAGAAACATATTAACAAGCTCTTTAGCGGAATGTATGCAATGGCCGGGAATATGAAAGTTGCTCTGAACTACTTGGATGAGACCATGGTAGCGAAAATTATGAAGAGTATTATTAGACCAAGATTGGAGTATGCAGCAGTGGTGTGGTCCCCGCATCTAAAGAAGCATATTCACAAGTTAGAAAGAATCCAGAGAGCAGTTACTAGATTGGTTCCAAGTCTCAGAGAGCTGCCATATGAAGGGAGGCTAGACAAATTAAATCTACCGAGTCTAAAAGAGAGGAGAGAGAGGGGAGACATGATAATGATGTACAAATGCACCCGGGGGCTGGATAGGCTGGATAGGGAGGATATATTAATTATGGATACAGGAATAACTAGAGGCCACAGCTACAAAGTAAAAAGACCTACCTGCAAGAACGATATCAGGAAGTTTAGCTTCCCCTATAGATGTATTGACAAATGGAATGGGCTGGAGGAGGAGGTGGTAGGGGCAAGGAATATCCATATTTTCAAGAAAAAATTGGATAAAAAGTAGACTGGTAGACGGGACAACACGAGCTTAGCTCAACTCCTGTAAACTACAATTAGGTAAATACACTGGCATGGAGAACCAAGAATGAGTATCTTGAGGGATCTGGTGGGAAGTTTTGGAAGTAAATGTGGTCGCAAAGTTTTGAGCCTCTGCCTCCCATTCCACCCAAGGTCCTGGACCCAACTGCCCCACCTTCAAGACTGGATTAGCTGCTGTGTCTGTGACGGTTAGCAAATCGAGTTCTGGAGTGAGAGCTGACAGAGTCTTAATGTCATTAAATCCGTCATGCTTAGACCAGTCTGAAAAAAAGTTTTGAAGCTGAGGCAGAGGGTAAAGCCGGCTTAGCAGCATAAACAAAATAATCTTGGTGATAATAACTAGGTATAGCCTTGATGTTGACATCTAGTACATTGCCTAAAGTATCCAAGGCCCTTAATTTCCTAGATTTATTGCCCTAGATGACCCACTCACGCGGTACTGGGAGTTCCCCTGACAAGGTAGGTTGGGCAATCTCTGGTTTAGTGGGGGTCAAAAGGACCCATGACTCGTCTGGTCCGTAAAGCAAGGGCATAGCTACCTTTCTGAGAGGCGCTCTGTCTAGGGGGGGCGGATTGACATCCGTTATAACCCTTACATTCGAAGTGGTCAATGCCGCCGTAGCAGGCCTAGTAAGCACTGATGGTGACAGAGGGGGAGGGTGAGGGATCTGAGTTAAAGCAATAGAAGTCATCAGAGGCCGTACCGTAGAGCTTGTCGTGGGAGCTCCCAAGTCCACTGTGGGAGTTTCCTGCTGTTGGCTAAAAAATTTAGATAAAGAATTACTGAGTAGCCCATCAATTTCCTGTACAGTGACAAATTGACTTGATGATGTACTAACTAGGGAATCATTAAGATCTTGTGCGGCGTCTAAGCCTGAACCTGACTCTTGCCCTTCCATATCTGAGATAATTGAAACCTCGTCTTTTTGATCCTGTTCCTCCTGAGAAGATCCCGCCGAAGCTGGGGTATCACCTTGTTGCCAAGATAAGTCAGGGATAGAGGATGGGATCGCCGCGTCCCGGTGGACGTCAGCCACTGTGTGAATAGTATGAGCCGGAAGTGGGTGGTCAGGTCCTGGCTGAGAAAAACGCCAAACACCTAGACCTTGGCCTACACTCCCTTGGGAGTCTGCAACACTCTCACCCCCTGAGCCCCCTGAATTCTCTAATTCCAGGGTTAAAAATGTTAATGGGTAAATCATCTTTAGGTACAGGCACTATACTGGACCCTTGAGCCCGAACACCAACTCTGTCTGGGGTAGAGGTACGATGAGAAGCACTAGAAACTGGTGAATGTCGTGAGGCCTTTTTATCATGGGAATCCCTCTTTGAAGATTTATGGCTGCGGTGTGACCGTGAACTACTCTTCGATTTATAGGATTTATCGCCGTGACCACTGGTGGAACTTTCTGTCTTACTCTTCTTACTCGATGGTGAAGAGGCAAGACTAGATGGCTGGTGTCTGAGAGGTGACCTAGACCGAGATCTCTCCCGGGACGAGGAGGCTGCCGCCGGGGGTGTAGGCTCTCGTTGACGTTTCGCAGTAGCAGTAGGAGCAGACACAGAAACCTGACCAGTCTCTGCCGGCTTACGACTAGTTACTCGAGAGGGACGTTTAGGGGGAGGGTGCTCAACAAGAAGCCTATCCCAAAGAGGGACGTTGTCACATTGAAGTGACTTATGAGCCACAATCGTAGTATACGCTGCCATCTGTTGCCTAACCTCTCGTAAGGCGACCGCTGCGGTCTTATCATTATCGCAGAGGACTTTGACACTTAATTGGGAGCAAAATGAACATTTGCGCGTCGCCCACAGACCCCTTGAACGGTCTAGACATTTAACACACTTGATGCAAAGAGTGTGCGCAAAAATAGGGATACCGGCACAGGTAGGGGTAATGCATAAAGCAAAAACTGGGGCAAAGGTAGCCATGACAGAGACTGGTGGGAAACTACTGCAGGGTCTGTATTGGTCCGCCGGGGCCCAGCTCTGGAAAACAAGAAAATTTCCAGGAGTTAATGCTCATAAGGTTAACCCAACATGATCGCATACACACACACACACACGTGTCAATAACCCGCCGGGTAACGAGCCGTAATGTCACAACGATCACAGCTCGCTACGCGGCGGGGTCCGAATATCGAAACATGTCCTAAGAAAGTTAAGAATACCCTCTGACATAATATAAAGGACCAGTATGGCGTTTATAACATAGTCTTTCTGGTGGTGACTGTCTCAAGATTCAATTTTGGAAAAAAAAAAAACCCACAAAGACGCCGGTACCAGAATTATTTAGCAGAATAACACAGGGCAGGCTGAATACGAGATCTGATTTCTAACGAATTGTCACAAAGGATCGCCGTAAGTTTGAAGGCGGCGATACATAAACGTATCTCTCAATTAACTGGTTAACTATATGGAATTGTAAATTCCTTATTTCCTCCTCCCAGGAGCACCCGCCGGGTGTGAGAAATTTGTGAAAAGATGTTAAACCTAATTGAGCCTTCGATCGCTGTCAGGCTGAAGGCGGAGATACCTAAAGTACCACTTAAAATGGATCGGTTAACTAAATTGAATGACCAAGACGTTCATCCCACCCTACCAAGGTGCACCCGCCGGGTGAGATGTAAACAACGTTAACCCCATAAGTTCCTGTCCCCACTTCTTTGTAAAAGATCGCCGGGGAGGAAAGCCCTCAATCAACAGCTAGGTTTGTTCTATGTGGTTTGTAAAACCGGGTAGAAAAACTTCATAACATCTGTCCGCATGAACAATGTTAGATGGGTACAGCCAGACCGCCGGGGATCATAGGGAGCCTGAAACAGGCACCAACACAGAGACGCAGTCCTGGAGAGCCACAGACACCTCCTCGCCGGGGACACAAGCCTGTGTTGAAACCACGCGTGGCCCAACACGGCTCTCGGCCGGGTTTTTCATGGTGAAACCGAGAAAAACCCGCCGGAAAGTAACCCACCCCGTTCAGAAACCAACTGAACGCACAACGGACCTGGGATCAAGCCAAGCACGACTAGCCCAGGGCCCACACAATAATCCGTGGAATTAGCCAATACACAACTAAACCAGGAAACATACATAGTCCGTGGAATTAGCCAATACACAACTAAACCAGGATACACAGTAGGACATATTTATAAAATAAACAATAACACTTGTACATGTGGCAAAGCTACGAGCGCCTGGCTAGGCCTAAGCAGACGGCATACGAAATGTTGAAATATAAACAAAAACACTGGAAATATAACAACAGGAACCACCGCCAACACACCACTGTAGTAAAGACTTCCGACAAAGGGAAGACTGACTCGAGACCCAGAAATTTTTTCACTAAGTGAAGAAAAATACGCTGGGAACGTCAGAAGCACAGCTTGCCTCATCAGAGCGATAAAAGGCAGCATAAAATAACGCGTAATGAAAGCCGCCTGCATCACAAGCTAACTCAACTGTGAAAAGATCACATGTCCACAACAGGACCACGAGGGTACATCCGAAATAGATGCCCCAAACACACGACCCAAAATACACTGCACTGCGGGCAACCAGCCCAGGACACTCCTGCTACACATATCCTAACCATCCTAATACATCCCGGAGTAAACAAATGAGAAAAAACTCACTAGGGACGCAGCAAATGCGGAACCAGCGGAGCGTGGGGAGACACGTCCGGGCAGGTTGAGCGCAGAGCAGAGAAGGAAGAATGACGCCTGAATCAGCGTCTGGTCAAAGATCCACACAAGTACATCCACGATATGATGGAAAGCTTATTGGATAGTTATTCTTATTATTTTTTTTATTTTTTTTTTTACGGTTTTTTCGTAGTGAGAACCCAATTCATAATGACTGAAGCCATGAGTGAGGTCGCGTGCGCTCATGATGAAGGCTCCTCAGATTTTAAATGCTCTGCGCGGTAGATTCAAACTACGGCGGATTAGTGTTTGAAGAGGATGCCTTATGTAATAGGCATGTTCTATGCTATATGGGACTAGGCCTAGTTATATTTGGGGAACTCATAGTATCATGCATGCATGGCTGTTAAAGATAAACATATCAGAAAATGTGTGTGATAGGATTAAAATAGCTGAAATTGTCTGTTGTGCGGTATTAAGTGATTGGGCTACTTTTGGGCGAGTTTGGAGATGTGATGTGCGCTGGCAACCTTGGAATACACACACACACGACACAATCTATAACTGAACATTTTAACCTTTATTAAGGCTATAATCAACATTATATTAAGATTTCCATCTGTGAGAAACAAATATCTACCACCATTACTGCTAATGTGCACATAGATGAACAACTAATGTCAAATTTAACAAAGTAAGTTAAGTGGGGAAGAGATGTTTACTGTCCGAGAAGTTTCGTTTAATGACTATTATGGGTAGCGAACACTGGCATCAATTTATTATGCGCTTGCCAGATCTGAAACTAGTTTATAATTGTATAATCTAATATCCAGTAAAGTGGCTAATGACTATTATTTTATAAGTTCATCTCGAGTTTTTATACATATCATTTTAATTTTAGGACATAGATACCTATCTATTAAAATATTAACAGGACTACTTTTCGAATGACTGCTGCCATGTGTTTTTGTGGGCCTAATCAAATATGTTTTATTAATCATAAATACTTTGTATATTGGACAATGTACTGAATAGAATGTTAGAGTAATATGTCTGTAACATTCATGACTATAGAGATCCAGTGATATTTTGATGACTGCGATTTAAAAATTTGAATTCACTCGATGGCAACAGATTTGGGTTCGGTGCGAACCTAAGGCGGGAAAAATAGCAGAAAAATTTGTATTTTCCCCCATTCAAAGAGAACAATGCATTTGTGTCTACTCTTCAAAGCCTTTTAAGATTTTGAAACATTCAATAAGTTGGCCCCTTAATCTTCTCTTTTTGAGTGAGAATAAGTAAAGTGTTTTCAGTCTTTCATTGTATGTTTTGTTTTTCAGAGTTGAGATTAGTTTTGTCGTTCTTCTCTGTACTCTCTCCATCATTTCAATGTCTTTTACTAGGTATGGCGACCATAACTGCACACCGTATTCAAGGTGCGGTCTTACATACAATACATACATTGGGAGGTTTGACGACCTCCCAAATAACCAAATAAGGAAAACCTCCTATTTGGTAGTAGTCTCGGAGTATCCAACGTAGGGCTTATAAGTTCAGCCGCTGGGACAGCGGGCCGATTTATCGGTACTACATGTGCAATCCAATATCTTCTAGAGAAGCACCTAAAATCTGTACGTTGTACACACTTCGAGACTACTTTTTGAGAATAGAAAACGAAAAAGGAAGGGTAGAAAAAATTAAAATAGTTGCCCACTCAATCTAGCTTCCCTCTGGACTCATGCGCGAACTCAACATACCTGCTCTCAGACAGGTATTTCCATCAAGGTATCAAGTAATCAGACTAGATTGGATGGGCAGGGGTTAGGCGTGAGGGTGGGATACTCTGTCGTTGGATACTCCGAGATTACTACCAAATAGGAGGTTTTCTTTATTTGGTTATTTGGGAGGTTACTAGAGACAGTGACAAATTTTAGTTGGAGGCTAAACACAAATGAAGAACTGAAACATATAAGACTAAAGAAGGATTTGAGCATAAAACAAAGACATAAAACAAAGACAAAAAATAAAGGAATTACAAGAAAAGGCTGATGAAAATAATGGAAAGTTGGGTGAGGAGGATAAGAGGATTTTTTTCTGGATAGTGAGGGATGGGAAATTGAAGAAGTGGTTTATACGAATAGAAGGGAGGGGGAGATCAGGGAGGGAAGAGAATGTGATAGGAGTTGTGACGGAGGAGGAGAACAGGGTGGAGGTGTCACAGGGAGGGACAGGAGACAAAGTTGCAGACCCAGTAGTGCTAAGGGGGAGTAGGGTACGGACAGGAGGAGCGGGATGGTGTAGTTGCTGAAGGAATGGTAGATGGATTAACCCTTAAAAAGCGGCTCACCACATAAGTCGAGTTGAAAAAACTGGCAAAAAACGGGTGAAAAAAGGGTGGAAATCGAGTGAAAATGGGTGGGATAGTAATGATCCATACGTCCGACATCTGTGGCCTCCCGGCCCACACTAACTCCAGTTCCCCCACCGCGCGGGAGGATGACAGTGTAACCAATAGTTCGCTAAAAGTGAGCAAGGTAGCAAAATCAGCTAAACTTCCATCTTCGAGGTAACACTGTCAGTGCTCCACGAGTGCTACGTAGCTGTATGTGGCGTCATTGTGTAGCGATTTCCACCTAGTTTTCGGCGCAATACAGTTCCTTTCATACTGATGGTTGATATAGCAGTCAGAACGGCCTGAAAAGGCCCAAAACGGCCACAGAGGGCCCGCTAGACAAGGGTTAAGGATTATGTTTAGTAATGTGGATGTGTTTACCCAGGACAAGAAAAGAGAACTGATATGTAGGTTGAAGGATGATGAGGAAAAACCTGATGTCATAGCCTTACAGGAAGTAAGACCAAAATATGCTAGAATTGAAAGGGAACTGGTGGAGTATAGTTTGGAGGGTTTTGAGTTATATGAGAGGAATGCTATTAGAGCAGAGGTTGGAAGAGGACTGTTTATTTATGTAAGAAAAGAGCTCAAGGTTAATGAGGTGGATATGAGACAGCAGTATTGTGAGTATTTGTGTATTGAAGTAAAATGTGCAAGAGGATCAATTCTAATTGCCTCTATATATAGAAGCCCAAATAATAGTAGGGAAGAGGATGATAACCTACTGAAAGCAATGGAGGAAATAGATAATAGAGAACAAATATAAGATTTTGATTGGAGATTTCAATTTGCCAAGGATCAACTGGGCAAATTGTACTACTCCAGCGGGACAGTGTAGCCTGGAAAACAAGTTTATAGAGAAAGTGAGAGATTGTTTTTTAACGCAACATATTACAGAGATGACAAGATATAGAGATGGGACGCAGGGGAGTGTACTTGATTTGATTTTTAGCAATGAGGAGGATATAGTGGAACATGTCAATGTGGATAGCCCTATAGGTCGTAGTGACTATGCCTGTATAAGCTTTAGTTGCAATATTAAAACAGAGAGGGATAATAGAAGAAATAAAAAAAAATATACATGTATGATAAAGCAGATTATAAGCTGCTGAGACAGTGTTTAGACATTGACTGGGGGGAATACTTGAACGGTGAAGACGCTGAAGGAATGTGGAGGAAAATTAGAGTTAAACTGGAGAAAGCTGTATCCAAAAGTGTACCAGTAAGGGAATATAAGAATAAAACAAAATTGAGGAAAAGAACGAACCCAGAATTGCCAATGAAAAGAAAGCTTTGGACATTGATTAGAAGAAAGAAACGATTGTGGGAAAGACTAAAATTGTTAAAAAAGAACAGGGGGTCTAGTATAGAAGCTAAAGAAGTGGATCTGGAACGCAGACAAATAAACAATAACATAAGGTGGGAGACAAGGACCCCCTCCTTGTCTCCCACCTTATGGAGGAGAGGGAGAGAGAGATTGTTAGAAATGTGAAGGATAATCCAAAACTATTCTGGAAGTATATTCAGGAAAAGTTAACAAGAAGAGTAGGTATCCCAGAACTGATAGGAGACTTGGATGATGGGAATAGAGCAGAAACTGATAAGGAGAAAGCAGAGGTGCTGGGGAAATACTTTGGGGAGGTACTAACAGTGGAGTCGGTTGATGCAGTGCCTACTATTCCCATCAAACAGGCACCAGCACTAGAACTAATAAGAGTTTTCCCATGCTAGAATAAGGAGGGCTATAGAAAAAATGAACAGAAGTAAGTCCCCGGGACCGGATGGGATACATCCAAGAATCATAAAGGAAGGAGGTGAGATGTTAGTAGAGCCATTAAATTTTTTATTTGAGGTACAGTAAACCCTCGCTATCTCGGACTAATTGGGGAGAGACCACCCGCGATATGTCCGAGAGGGAAAGAGAAATGCCGAAATTATAGAAGAGGACAGGAGGTCACAATTGAAAGTGTCATTGAGGAATAATTGAGATTATTTTTTTTGTGCATCTATCTAGCCTATCTATACATAATTATAGGTTGATCCTGTAAGGAGATAAAGAAAACCTAATATTTAGTAGTGGCCCCGTAATCATTGACGAACATGCCTATTACATAAGGCATCCTCTTCAAACACTAATCCGCCGTAGTTTGAATCTACCGCGCAGAGCATTTAAAAACTGAGGAGCCTTCATCATGAGCGCACGCGACCTCACTCATGGCTTCAGTCATTATGAATTGGGTTCTCACTACGAAAAAACTTCGTAAAAAATAAAAACAAAAAGAAAATAAGAATAACTATCTAATAAGCTTTCCATCATATCGTGGATGTACTTGTGTGGATTTCTGACCAGACGCTGATTCAGGCGTCATTCCTCCTTCACTGACATATCAAGTAAACCAAAATCCTTAATACATCAACGAATGGGAAGGGGACGGTCGGGAGGGCCCCAGTCGTCAATGATTACGGGGCCACTACTAAATATTAGGTTTTCTTTATCTCCTTACAGGAGTCAAACCTATAATTTATTAGTGGCCCCTCCATCATTGACGAACATGCCTGATTTCTAAGACTGGAGGGGGACATTCGTAATCATATCATAACTCTATAAAAGCAGATAATAAAAAACAACCACATAGTATTCTTACTTTTGAAAAATATATTTAAATGTGGCGTAGGCCAAAAATATACAAGAAAAAGGGGTTCAGGCAGGTGCGTGCTTCAAAGAAGCCTGTCTGACAAAAAATGGGTAACCCTGAAGATTCTGAACACAGATCTGCAGGTACAAAGGCACCCCACTCAACGAGTGGTGACAAAAATAACAAGTTATAAGTTTATATGTGCACATAATAAACCCCAAAATAATCGTGGAGGTAAATTGCAAAGGATCTCCACTATTTTAATATTAGATTGCTTTCGCAGCTAAAACTACTATAACAACACCGTTGTTTTGTACTAACATTGTACTAGCACAATTTCTCGCTGAGAAATTTTCATATCACATTAACCTTAAATTGTACCACAGCTCTTATACTCCGGCGGGGTCTAGGGTGTCCTATGTCAGCTGACTGCCCCCCCCCCCCTTCTCGTGAAAATACACAAAAGTGACTGCAGGGCCACCTAGACCCTCTGCCTTAAAGCTATGCATGGTAAGGAAGGCTTGTCTAGAGCAACTGACAAGTATCTAGACAAAAACGTATGATTAGACACCCACAACTGAGTGGACGCGATATCTTCTACTGAAATTTTTTTCAGGAAACGTAAAGAAGCTGCCCATTTGCGTAAATCGTGGGCCCTACCCACAACGCCGGGATTACTTTCTTTAATGACTTCGACCAGAAGAGAGGCTAATCGTCGTTTAAGTAAGCGTTTACCCGTACTTGCTACCCATAAAGCACCTTGGGGGTTAAGAGGAGCTACTCTCAAATATTTGGTTAGAGCTTGCACTGGACATAGATTATGATGCACCTTACCCCTTTTTAACGCCGGCACCGTGAACTCAGAAAACACGTGTGCACTGTGCTCATTCTTGGCTACAAAACCTGGGGAAGGTGCAATGTAAATACATTCATTAAGTCTGCCAAACCTAAGGCAATTAGGTGTGTTGCTCATCGCCGCCAGCTCAGACACTCTGTTCCCGGTGGCCAAAGCCATAAGGAAAACCGCCTTTTTTAAGAGTAATGCAAAGTCTGCAGTATTATGGTACAGACGAGAGTGAAGTAAAGACAAGGCTTTGTCGAGAGACCAAGTAGGCATGAGCTGACGGGGAGGTGGGCGAAGTTTAAAACAAGCTCTCATAAAACCTGTTTCCTCCGCCACCGGTATGGAGAGACCTGTCAGGTCTAAAAAGGGCACTCTAATCGCAGTTAAGTGATTTTTTAATGTTACCACAGATAAATGTTTCTGCTCAAACAGATAATTTAAATAATTGAAAACTAAAGCCACTGACGGCACATTCTGTTCCGTTCTGATGATCCAGGAAGTAAAAGCTTGCCAATGTGAGTGATACTGTCGTTTCGTAGACTGAGTATATTGATTGATTAATTTATTGGTCACATCTCTACCGTATGGTGCTAGCCACTTGGCCTCCTGAATGTCCATAATGCAAAAGTCAGCGAGGTCGCTAGGTTGCCAATCGTGTCTAAGTGGAAATACCCGACCGGGAGCGACACCGGGTCCGGGCACCACGTTTTCAATTGCTGGTACCACAACTGCGCCGGCCACAGGGGCGCGATTAGCGAGACTAAGCCTCGATAATCTCGTAGTTTGTTCACTACGTGGCACATTAGTGACGCATCTGGCGGCGGAAACAGATAGATGGAGCTCCATCTGTTCCAGTCTGTCACTAGGGCGTCTGGCCCCCCTGCCGGCGTTTTCGCCCGGCGGGTGAGGTATAGAGGGAATTTGTGAGTCTCCTCGGACGCAAAAAGATCCACTTGTGGATGGGAGAGCTCTGCAATCATTAGGTTGAAAATGGGTTGCTTGAGCTCCCATTCTACTGTCGTGCTCTGTCTCCGGGACAGAGCGTCTGCCCAGACGTTCGCTACGCCTGGGAGATAAGATGCGTGAATGTAAATGTCTAGTCTGTTGGCGAGAGTAAAAATCTCTTCCGACACGTTTAGCAACCTCCTTGACCTCGTTGATCCTTGTTTCTGAATACAGTGAACTGCATTCAGATTGTCCATCCTGAAGGCCACCGACTTGCCCTGTAACGCCGGCCCGTGAGCCTGAAGGAAATACAAGGGGACTAGTAATTCTTTGACATTGATGTGAGAGATTCTAAGTGGGACCAAAGCCCCTGACCCTGGTGCCCCTGATTTGACTGAAATCCCCACCCTATTGTGCCTGACGCATCCGTGTCTACCCATACCGTTGGTGGAGGAGAGGTCCATGACATTATTGAATGCAACGTTTCCCTCTTTGCCCAGACCGCTAGCAAGGTGTGGATTAATTTCGGGATGGGCCATAATTTTTCCGCCGGTAAGAGCGGGAAATATTTGTTGCCTTCCAATATTAATCGTTTTACTTTCAACCGGCCCAACTTGACAGTTAGTTGAATCCAGTTGAGAGAGCCTACCAGAGACTCCCAGACCCTCCGCGTCGTAGTCAGACTGTGAAGAAACATTAACAGTTTCCTGCGAAACCTGTTGCGATTGTCCACACTCTGACTCAGAGTGAGAGCGGCCGTGTCCCAGACCAGCCCTATCCACTGAATTACTCGTGAGGGAACAAGGTTTGACTTTACCAGATTTACCTTGAAGCCTAGAGTTTTGACATGATTTAAAATAATATTGACATGTTTTATGCATAAGTGTTGTGTCTCTGCCACTACCAGCCAGTCGTCTACTGTAGATACCACAACACTCTGATCCCCTGTTTTAACAATGGTATCAGGGCTTGCCGGACTAATTTCGTGAATAATCGAGGTGCTAGGTTCAAGCCGAACGGCATCCTTTGAAAAACAAAATTTTGGTGCCTGATCCGTAAGGCCAAAAAACCTTTGAAATCTTTTGTTGACCGAGACGTGCCAATAGGTGTCTGTCAGGTCTAGTGAACACATCCAACCTCCCGGCGGAAGTGTTAGCCTGATTTGGTGTACTGTTAACATTCTGAAAGATTCGTTGTGAATGTGAAGGTTCAGATAAGACAGGTCTACGACCGGCCTCATCTGAACACTGTCCCTTTTGGGAACCAAAAATAGTTTGGACGTGAATACAGGGTAATTTGGGGGGACCGGGATGATGAATCTTGGCAATCATTTCCTGGACCAGTGACTCCACCTCTAAAGAAACAAAATTTGCCGTTGTAGGCTGACGTAAGCGAGGTCGCCGGAGCCACTGCCAAGTGATGCCCTTGCGTGCCACCATCCGTGCCCAAGTGTTTAAAGGCCATGCTTGGTGACACGTTCGGAACGACCCAGTTAGCAGACAAAGGTTCGCCGGCTGTACTACCCTCGGGTCCTCCGGCCTTAAGGTTGGCACCGGGAGTGAGAGAGACTTTAGTTTTTTGATGGTGGGGTTGGTGGTGCTGGACGCTTTGCCGGCTGGCTGGTGTTGGCCGAAGACTGGCCCTGACCTGGCTTATGCTGGCCGCGTCCTCTCTGACCTGAAAACCGACTCTGTCTATGCCTGTACTGACCTTGGGGGGAGTGGGAGGACTTAGGCAGAAGAAAGGGTTTAGATCCCCCTGGCTGAGCTTTAGCAGTTGGCCTAGGTTTGGGGAAGTTAAATGCAGGTTTCTTAGCTGGAGTGGGACTGTGCTTAACGGCCTGTGCCATATTGAACACCGTTCGCCACACTTCAGGGGACATTAAAGAGGGAGTAAGCACTGGTGACATGATCACCTGATTCGCAATGCGATCAGGTAGCTTGCGAACTAAAGACATTCTGAGATCTTGTCTTGCTCGTACCGCCTCAAGCAAGGCGGTGCGTATGTCACCCAAGGATTGGATTGACGACTGGAGGAGCAGTCGCCGGGATAATTCAACCGATCTTCTGGCATCCGCGTCTGCGATTGCCTGAGTGGACCGTAGTAAAGACTTAGCCACCTGTTGAGACACTATGTACTGAGAGAACAGGCGAAAAGCTTTCCCCCTTAGCCTAAATTCTCTGTCTAGGTGAGTAGGGGTAGGGGTAGTGAAGGGGTCTTTTAGCTCACAAAGATTAATCTTAGGGGCAGCTAGGAAAGAAAACAAGGCTGCTGGGACTCCGCCGGCAGAACCTACCGGCATGGAGAACCAAGAATGAGTGTCCTGAGGGATCTGGTGGGAAGATTTAGAAGTGAATGTGGTTGCAAAGTTTTGAGCCTCTATCTCCCAATCTACCCAAGGTCCTGGCCCCAACTGCCCCACCTTCAAAACTGGATTAGCTGCTTCGTCTGTGACGGTCTGTAAATCAAGTTCAGGAGTAAGAGCTGACAGAGTCTTAATATCATTAAACCCATCCAGCTTAGACCAGTCTGAAAATAGTTTTGAAGCTGAGGCAGGGGGTAAAGCTGGTTTAGTAGCATACACAAAATAGTCTTGGTGATAATAACTAGGTATAGCCTTGATGTTTACGTCTAGTACATTCCCCAAAATATCCAAGGCCCTCAATTTCTTTGATTTATTGCCCTGGATGACCCACTCACGCGGTACCGGGAGTTCCCCTGACAAGGTAGGTTGGGCGAGCTCTGGGTTAGTGGGGGTCAAAAGGACCCATGACTCGTCTGGTCCATAAAGCAAGGGCATAGCTACCTTTCTGAGAGGCGCCTTGTCTAGAGGGGGTGGATTGACGTCCGTGATGGCCCTGACATTTGAAGTTGTCAATGCCGCCGTAGCAGGCTTAGTAACCCCTGATGGTGACAGAGTGGGAGGGTTAGGGATCTTAGATAAAGCAATCGAAGTCATCAGAGGCCGTACCGTAGAACTTGTCGTGGGAGCCCCCAAGTCCATAGTGGGGGTTTCCTGTTGTTGGCCAAAAAATTTAGATAAAGCATCAGTAAGTAGCCCATTAATTTCTTGCGCAGTAACAAATTGGTTAGATGATGAACTTACAGGTGAATCATTACTATCCTGCGCGGCGTCTAAGCCTGAGCCTGACTCTTGCCCTTCCATCTCCGAAATTATAGAAACCTCGTCTTTTTCCTCCTGATCCTCCTGAGAAGACCCCGCCGAAGCTGGGGTACCTTGTTGCCAAGATAAGTCAGGAATAGAGGATGGGATCGCCGCGTCCCTGTGGACATCAGCTACTGTGTGACTCGTTTGAGTCGGACGTGGGTGGTCAGACCCTGGCTGAGCAAACCGCCAAACACCGAGGCCCTGGCCTACACTCTCTTGGGAGTCTGAAACATTCTCAATTATTGAACCACCTGAACTTTCCAATTCCAGGGTTAGAATATTACTAGGTAAATCCTCTTTAGGGACCGGCACCGCACTGGACCCTTGAGGCCTAACACAAACTTTGCCTGAGGTAGAGGTACTATAAGAGGCACTAGAAGCTGGTGAATGTAGGGAGGACTGTCTCTTATGGGAATCCTTTTTGGAGGATTTATGGCTACGGTGTGACCGAGAACTACTCTTAGATTTGGAGGAATCCTCGCCGTGACCACTGGTGGAACTTTCCGTCCTACTCTTCTTACTCGCTGGTGAAGAGGCAAGACTAGAAGACTGGCGTCTGAGAGGTGACCGAGACCGAGATCTCTCCCGAGACGATGAGGCGGACGCCGGGGGTGTAGGCTCTCTTGGACGTTTTGGTGTAGTAGCCGAAGATACAGAACCCTGACCAGTCTCCGCCGGCTTATAACTCGTGACTCTAGAGGAACGTTTAGGGGGGGGGAGGGTATTCAAACAGCAATCGATCCCAAAGAGGGACGTTGTCACATTGAAGTGATTTATGCGCAACAATCGTAGTGTAAGCTGCCATCTGCTGCCGTACTTCTCTTAAAGCTACTGCCGCGGTCTTATCATTATCGCAAAGGACCTTGATAGCTAATTGGGAGCAAAAAGAACAATTACGCATAACCCAGAGACCCCTTGAACGGTCTAGACATTTAACACACCTTATGCAACGGGTATGCGCAAAAATAGGGATACCGGAACAATCAGGGGTAGTGCATAAAGCAAAGACTGGGGCTGAGGTAGCCATGACAGAGACTGGTGGGGAAACTACCGCCGGGTCTGTATTGGTCCGCCGGAGCCCAGCTCTGGAAAAAAAGAAAATTTCCAGGAATTAATGCTCATAAGGTTAACCCAACATGTTCGCACACAAGTGTTAATAACCCACCGGATAACGAGATGTAATGACACAATGATCACAGCTCGTTACGCGGCGGGGTTCAGA
Source organism: Paralithodes platypus (assembly GCA_032716605.1). NCBI lineage: Eukaryota > Metazoa > Arthropoda > Malacostraca > Decapoda > Lithodidae > Paralithodes > Paralithodes platypus. Next base: position 23,575,492 of record CM064511.1, on the reverse strand, counting down.
ATATCTAAACAAATCTTTTGAAGAAAGTGAAGAATACCCTCTGACATAATATAACTGTCCAGCATGGCGATTATAGTCTTTCTGGTGGTGACTGTCTTAAGATTCAATTTTTGGAACAAAAACAACCCCCCATAAAGACGCCGGCCCTTGAAATATTTTTAGTAGAATAACACAGGGCGGGCTGACACGAGATCTGATTCCTAACGAATTGTCACAAAAAGATCGCCGTAAGGTTGAAGGCGGCGATACCTAATTGTATCACTAAATTAAGTGGTTAACTCGAAATTGAATTGTAAATTCCTTATTTCCTCCACCTAGGAGCACCCCCGGGTGTGAAAAACGATGTTAACCCTAATTGAACCTTCAATCGCCGTAAGTATAAAGGCGGTGATACATATAGCATCACTTAAAATGGAATGGTTGTTGTTGTTGTTGTTGTTCCCTAAGCTGCCTGGCCGAACAGCCCCGAGTCCCTGAGGAAGGCCATGGCCACGATCGGGCTTTCCCACAGAGCTCTCACCGAGTGTAGGTTGTGTTGTTGGCGCAAGTGGTTGTGTGAAATGCAGTCTTCCATGATGTGTTCAATGGAATGGCGTGCTGTGTTACATCCCGGGCAGGCGTCGACAACGGAGTCATCCAGCCTCTTCTGATAGCTCAGGAGAGCTGGATGGTGTCCGCATCTCAGCCCGGCCAGGTGGACTCTGTCCTCGCGAGGAAGGGAGGATTCGGAAGGATGGATCTCGGGAGGTCGTGCACGCAGCTGCGCGCCGTCTGTGAGTGAGTGGATGGATTGGCGAGAGATATGAGTATGGATGCGCTTCTGGAAGTTGGTTCGGGGCGGGCAGGGAGGGAGAGAGGACAACAACTGTGCGTGACACCGTGTGCTGGGTGTTGCTTTGATATTTCTTGGTGTCTGTGGGTGCGTTGCCATATAGTTCAGTGGGTGGTCTCAGTTCGTGGAGGCTGCTGCCAGGAATCGAGTGCCTCTCATGTCCAGATGGTCCCCGACTCCGAGGATTTTGGTTTCTTGATGTAGATGATCTGTGGGTGCAGTAGCTGTGCAGCCTGTAATGATCTTCAGGGCTTTGTTTTGGATAGTCTGTAAGGTCTTATGATGTGTTTCAGCTAGGTTAGAAGCCCAGGCTGGGCTTGCGTACTCCATTACTGATCTTATGTATTGTTTATATACTGTGGTGGTAGTTTCTTTGTTGTGTCCAAATTTTGTGTGAGCAAGTGACCTGAGGGCGTTAAGTCTGGGTGTCAGCTTCTTTTTAATGTTTGTGGTGTGCTGTTTGAATGTCATATGAGTATCATATGTTACTCCTAGGATTTTGGGTGTGTGTGTATGTGTTAGGGGTGTGTTGCTTATGGTGAGTTGAGGGATGTATTCGTGTTCACCTGTCCAGCTTGTGAGCAGGGTTGCGGTGGATTTGGCTGGGGCTAGATTCAGTCTGTTTGTAGTGCACCAGCCATGTAGTGTGTTGAGATAGGGTTGAAGGAGATCTGTTGCTCTTCTTGGGTCATGGTGTGTGCATGTGAGTGTTATGTCATCTGCATAGGAGGCTAAGTTTATTTGGGGAGTATTGGGTGTAGTTATATCGTGCATGTACAGATTGAAGAGTGCGGGCGATAGGACGGATCCCTGTGGGACTCCGTTTGGAAAGTTTCTGATTTTAGATGACTGACCGGCAAAAGATACGTGTGCACATCTGCCTGCTAGGAAGTTGGCCAGCCACCTTTTTGTGTTGTTGTGCATGTTTGTGTTGTAGATTTTGTTTGTTAGGTTGTGCCGGGGGATGGCATCGAAGGCTTTACTAATGTCGAGTGTGGCTAATAGTGATCTGTGTGGTGGTCTAGCTGAGTTGATGCCGTCAAAAGCTCTTTGTGTAAGGTCTGTGAGAAGAGTGTTTGTGGAGTGCAGTGGCCTAAAGCCATGTTGTGTTGGAGCTAGGGGTAGGTCGGGTGTAATTAGTTGTAATACTAGGCGTTCCATGACTTTGGAGGGGGAGCAAAGGAGTGTGATGGGGCGGGCCGAGAAGGGTAGCGTGGGGTCTTTGTTGGTTTGGGGAATGTGATGATGATACCATGCTTCCAAATGTCTGGTATTGTGTTGTGTGAATAGCTGTAGTTTGATATGTTAGTGAGTGTTTGTATGCCTTGTGGTCCCAGGTGTCTGAGGTGTATGTTGCTTATGTTGTCTAGGCCACAGGCGGGTGAGTGCTTGAGATTGTTGATGATATGCTTTGTCTGGTGATTGGTGAAGGGTGTATAGTCAGGGTCTGTGGGGAATTGTCTCTTACGTCGGATGACACGTCGGTCGTCTTTGTGAGGTTTTAGGTGGCTGACATGTGAGAAGTGATTGATGAGTGTTTGCTTGTTGTTTACATGAAGGAGTAGAGTCTGTTGTTGTGATTGCAGCATGTGATTGTGTTGTGTTGCTGTTGGAAAGTGTGATGCTGTTTAGTGTTTGTAGAGTTTTTTGGGTTTGTTTTGTGATCAAGTGTTTGTAGGAAGTTATTCCAATTTAGTTTTTGTTGTTCTTGTATTTGTTGTTAGTTTGGGTGTTGAGTGCTTGAATTTGTTGTGTGATGTCTTGTGTGTGGGGTGCTCGGGAGTGTTTCAGTGTGTCGCGTTGTCTGATGAGGTTTTGAATTTCTGGTGTGAAGTTGGGGTTGTGTCTTTTCCTGTTACCTCTTGGAATGTGTTTCTTGTCAGCGTTTTGGATAGTTTTATTGAGTATGTGTACAGCATTGTTGATGTTAGTGATGGGTGTACTGTTTAGAGTTGTGAAGTGTTGTTCTGTCTCATTTGTAAATGCTTCCCAGTTAGCTCTTTTATAATTGGTGTATGTGTGTTTGTGGCTAGCTGGGGTGAGTCTGGTTTTGGTGGTGATAATGATCGGGAATGGTTAATGAACTAATTGACTTAGTTGTTCATCCCACCCTACCAAGGTACACCCGCCGGGTGAGATGTCAAAAAGTTAACCCCATAAGTTCCTGTCCCCACTTCTTTGTAAAAGATCGCCGGGGAGGAAAGCCCTTAACACAGCTAGGTTTTTCATGTGGTTTTTTGTAAAACCTGGTAGAAAAACTACATAACGTATGTTCGTATGAACAGCGTTTTATAGATGGGTACAGTCATTCCGCCGGGAATCAAAGGGTGCCTGAAACCAGGTACCAACAGAGACGCAGTCCTGGAGAGCCACAGACACCTCATCGCCGGGAATACAAGCCTGTGTGAAAACCACGTGTGGCCCAACACGGCTCTCGGCCGGGTTTTTTCATGGTGAAACCGAGAAAAAACCCGCCGGAAGGAAACCCACCCCGAACAGACACCATCTGATCGTACAACGGACACGAAGGAAGCCACGCACGACTAACCTAAGTCCACACAATAATCCGTGGAATTAGCCAATACACAACTAAACCAGGAACAAACATAGTCCGAGGAATTAGCCAATACACAACTAAAACCCGGATACACATGACACAGTAGGGCATATTTATTAATAATAAACAATAACACTTGTACATGTGGCAAAAGCTACGCGTGGCTGGCTAGGCCTAAGTAGACGGCATAATAAATGTTGAAATATACACAAAACACTGGAAATATCAAAACAGGAACCACCGCCAACACACCACTGTAGCAAATACTTCCGGCAAAGGGAAGACTGACTCGGGACCCAGAAAAAACTTCACTAAGTGAAGAAAAATACGCTGGGAACGTCAGTAAGCAAAGCTTACCTCATCAGACAGATAAAAGGCAGCAATAACTAACGCGTAATGAAAGCCGCCTGTAACACAAGCTAACTAACTGTGAAAAAGTTCACATGTCCACAACAGGACCACGAGGGAACATCCGAAATAGATGCCCCAAACACACGACCCAAAATACACTGCACTGCGGGCAACCAGCCCAGGACACTCCTGCTACGCATATCCTAACCTTACTCGATACATCCCGGAGTAAACAAATGAGAAAAAACTCACTAGGGACGCAACAAATGCGGAATCAGCGGAGCGTGGGGAGACACGTCCTGGCAGGCTGAACGCAGAGCAGAGAAGGAGGAATGACGCCTGAATCAGCGTCTGGTCAGAAATCCACACAAGTACATCCACGATATGATGGAAAGCTTATTAGATAGTTATTCTTATTTTGTTTTTGTTTTTATTTTTTACGAAGTTTTTTCGTAGTGAGAACCCAATTCATAATGACTGAAGCCATGAGTGAGGTCGCGTGCGCTCATGATGAAGGCTCCTCAGTTTTTAAATGCTCTGCGCGGTAGATTCAAACTACGGCGGATTAGTGTTTGAAGAGGATGCCTTATGTAATAGGCATGTTCGTCAATGATGGAGGGGCCACTAATAAATATAACTATGTCTTATTTGGTCTTTTTTGTAATCTATGAATCATTTCTAATACGATGGAATTGAAAACATATTACCCTTCTAACACACAAATAATAAAATGAAAACGAGAGTAAATCAAAATTTCTCCTTTGTCTTTCAGAAACAAGTCCGTCTCATATATGTTAGTATTTTATCGCTCGCTCGCCCCTAGCCACTCTCTCTCTATCTATTTATCTCTCTAATGCATCTACCTAACTCCCTTATACATTAACATAACTATGTCTTATTTGGACTTTTTGTAATCTATAAATCATTTCTAATGCGATGGAATTGAAAACAATATTATCCTTCTAGCACACAAATAATAACATGAAAAAGAGTCAATAAAAATGTCTCCTTTGTCTTTTCAGAACCAATTAAGTCTGTCTCATAATAGTTCGTGTTTATCGCTCACTTCCCCTCTGCAACTCTCTCTTTCTATCTATCTATCTCTCTAGTGCAATAAATCCCTTATACATTAACATAACTACTGTATGTCTTATTTGGACTTTTTGTAATCTTTGAATAATTTCTAATGCGATGGAATTGAAAAATATAATATCATTCCTGCACATAGATAAACAATAAACAAGATAGTCAACACAATATTTCAACCCTCCCCTCCGTCTTGCTGTGCGAGGCGCTGAGCTTCGCAGACCGGAAGATTTACGTTTGATAGATTTTTTTTTTCCCACGGTATACACAAAATGATGGGGAAATATTGTAACATATTTTTAATTGACATTTGTGTCGTTTTTGCTGATTATGAGTTGGTGGAAAAAAAAATCTTTAATTCCATCATATTGGAAATGATTCACAGATTATATAGAGACCAAATAACATACACTTTTAAGTGTGTTCAATAGTTTGCATTATCAATAGGGTGTAGCACAAGGCTTATCAACATCATCACAGTAACGGGGTCGGGGTTGAGGCCGGGACAGGGAGGGACGGGGAGGGGAGGGGAGGGAGTAGGCCTACAGCGGCGGGGATATACACATATATTATATATATACGGTATATATATATATATATATATATATATATATATATATATATATATATACAGTATATATATATATATATATATATATATATATATATATATATATTTTTTTATCATATTAACACTAGATTAGCGGGCTAGGGGTTTATTTATATGTACCGCCCAGCGGGGTGTTTTTAGCCAAAATAGGGCTGTTTACGTGATCATTTTCATGCCTAAATAAGACCTAGAGCGTAAAACAAGTATCTATCCCTGAAAGGGCATAAACAGAGCTTTCCAATGACACCATAACGATTCTTTTATGACGGCTAGTTTTCTTGCAACAACCGCGCAACGCGAGTGCAAAAAGCATGTAATTCGGTACTTTCCCCATTAAATTCAGTATGTAGAGAGGGAGGGAGGAGGTGGGATTCGTGTCAGTAGGTTCGCCGCGGTGGTCTGGAGCAGTCATACGCTCGCTACTCTCCTGCCACCACTTGTCTCTCTCTCTCAACAACATTACGTGCTGAAATTGCCACACGACCTATGTCGCGCGCCGCCAGATAGTCCAGATTTATTTAACTCGACTTATGTTGCGCACCGATAGTTAGGGGTTAATGACAAATACGACCCTTATTATGTTTTCAGGGACAGTACAGCATATAGTAATTAAAAGGCACAGGCTTAAATTCATCCTAAAATCACTTAAAACCGAGTGAGAGAACATTGTAAACCGGACATAGACCAGTTTCACTTACTAGTATTGTATGCAAGATTTGTGAAAAGCTAATTAGGAAGAGATGGATGAAAATGTTGGAGAGAAAGAAGATAATAACCCCAAAGCAATTTGGATTCAGAGAAGGGACATCTTGTGTTACCAGTTTGCTATGTTATTACAGTAGGGTGATAGATGTACTCCAAGAAAGAGGCGGATGGGTGGACTGCGTCTACTTAGACCTTTCCAAAGCATTCGATAAGGTACCACATAAGAGATTGTTATCTAAGCTTGAGACGCTAGGATGTGTCAGGGGGAGTTTGCTGAAATGGATGGAGAGCTATTTAACAGATAGGGAAATGAGGACCAACATTAGAGGAACTTACTCATCGTGGAGGAAAGTTGAGAGTGGTGTGCCGCAGGGATCTGTGTTGGCACCTCTCACGTTCCTTATGTACGTGAATGACCTGCCGATAGGCATAAACTCCTACATGTCAATGTTTGCAGATGACGTAAAAATTATGAGACAAATAACAAATAAAAGTAGTTGTGAGGAGCTGCAAGGGGATTTAGATAAAATATACGAATGGAGCACCAAGTGGAAAATGAAATTTAATATAAGTAAATGCCATGTGTTAAATATGGGAAGAAGTGTGAATAGACCAAATTGGGAGTACAGGATGGGAGATAATATAATTAGTAAGGCCGAAAAAGAAAAGGATTTAGGGTTGATTATACAAGATAACTTGTCGCCAGAGAAACATATTAACAAGCTCTTTAGCGGAATGTATGCAATGGCCGGGAATATGAAAGTTGCTCTGAACTACTTGGATGAGACCATGGTAGCGAAAATTATAAAAAGTATGATTAGACCAAGATTGGAGTATGCAGCAGCAGTGTGGTCCCCACATCTAAAGAAGCATATTCACAAGTTAGAAAGAATCCAGAGAGCAGTTACTAGATTGGTTCCAAGTCCCAGAGATCTGCCATATGAAGGGAGGCTAGACAAATTAAATCTACCGAGTCTAAAAGAGAGGAGAGAGAGGGGAGACATGATAATGATGTACAAATGCACCCGAGGGCTGGAGAGGCTGGATAAGGAGGATATATTAATTATGGATACAGGAATAAATAGAGGCCACAGCTACAAAGTAAAAAGACCTACCTGCAAGAACGATATCAGGAAGTTTAGCTTCCCCTATAGATGAATTGACAAATGGAATAGGCTGGAGAAGGAGGTGGTAGGGGCAAGGAACATTCATATTTTCAAGAAAAAATTGGATGAAAGTAGACTGAGAGACGGGACAACACGAACTTAGCTCAACTCCTGTAAACTACAATTAGATAAATACAGTACAATTAGGACAATTAGGTAAATACAAATCCCGTCCAACTCGGAAATTGCCGAGATATACAGGGACATCTCCGAGAGGCCTGTGCCATTCCGAGAAGTGCGGGTTTCCGACAATTAGAGGTCCGAAATGGCGAGGGGTTACTGTATCTTTTAATACAGGACAAATCCCGATGGACTGGAGAGAGGCGAACATAACAGCTATATTTAAGAAGGGAAAGAGAAATGACCCAAGAAATTATAGACCAGTCAGTTTGACAAGTGTTGTGTGTAAACTAATGGAAACGGTAATTAGAGAAGGAATAATGGAGCATATGAAATCAAACCAACTTTTCAGTGGGAGACAGTTCGGATTCTTGCCGGGGAGGTCGACGGTACTACAGCTAATTAAGGTGGTAGATGATTGGATGCAAATTCTAGAGGATGGTGATGTAATAGACGTGTTATATTGTGATCTTATGAAGGCCTTCGATAAGGTCCCACATAAAAGGTTAATAGAGAAAGTTAGAAGCTATAATATAGGGGAGAAATGTGTGAAATGGATAGAAGCCTTCCTGAAAGATCGGAGACAGAGGGTGCTGGTGAATGGAATAGGCTCGGGGTGGAGGGAAATTACAAGTGGGGTTCCTCAGGGATCTGTGTTGGGACCACTACTGTTCGTTATATTTATCAACGACTTACCTGAAGTTATAACTAATGGAAGTGAGGTACACCTGTATGCGGATGACACTAAGCTGTATAGAAGAGTGAGGAGTAAGGAAGATGTGGGTTTGCTTCAAGGAGATGTGGATGGCATGAAGGGATGGTCTGAGCATTGGTTAATGCCTTTTCATAAAAAAAAATGCAAGTACTGTACATGCGGATTGGGACAAGCAAGATAGACAAGATAGGATACAGTATGTATGAAGCAATGGAGGAAGTGAATGCAGAAAAGGATATAGGAGTAGTGATAGACAATAAGTTAAATTTCTCAGAACATTTAGCGGAAAAGATAAACAAAGCCAATAGAATTGTAGGGCTGATAAGGAGGACATTTGTGTCACTTGACGAAGAAATCTTCAGGAATCTCTATACAGCGCTGGTTAGGCCGCACCTGGAATATGCAAACCAGGTGTGGGTTCCATATATGGTAAAGGATATAGAAGCAGTGGAGAAAGTGCAGAGGAGAGCTAGCAAGCTAGTACCAACGTTGAAGAACGCGGGCTATGAGCAGAGGTTGAGGACACTGGGGCTTCCGACACTGGCATATAGGAGAAAGAGAGGGGATATGATAAGAGACTTTTAAGATAGCGTCAGGAGAGTATGATGAGGATGTGTGTGAAGGTATCTTCTTGATGCGGGAGGGAACAAGAATGAGAGGGAACAAGAATGAGAGGACACTCAAAGAAAATTTACAAAGAAAGAAATAGGCTTGAGAAGGCAAAGAACTCATTTTGTGATAGAGTGGTAAATGAGTGGAACGCACTGCCCCAGTATGTAGTCGATTCCGAATCAATAAGGGAGTTTGAAAGTAATCTTGATAAAGCATGGGGAAGACAAGATTTGAAGTTTGATTATAAAGCAAAAATACAGAATAGTAAAAATGTTGCGTCTGCTACCGCCGCCGCCAACACCGTGAACGACCACAGCAGTGCAAGTACTGGTACTGAGCTGGATACACAGGCCTAGTTTGCCTTTTTCCAGAGGATCTACTGTAAGAAACTGTAAGAAACTGTAAGAACTGTAATTTGGGGCTCCGCAATCCCAGCAGATCCACGATAGACTTTGGCCAATCGAACGCCACCGTGAAGCCTCTGACACAGCCGATATGAAACCAGCCCTGGTGGACGGAAGCCTCACAGCAGCGGTCGCACTGGATGGCCCGTTGCCCCCACTTTACCGCACCCCGACAAATTTGTCATGGGAACTTGGGGGCATGCGGGCCGGGGTTGACCAAAGCCCCAGTGTCACCACACACAAGTAGTAGCAGCGTTAGGTCTTGGAAGTTCGATTTATTCCTAAATTTAGTTCTGGCTGGTCCTAGGCTACTCAACAAGTGTGTGTATATGTTTCTGTACATGTAGGTGTCAGGCAAGAGTGATTGTGAAATTTGTATGTGCTCACAGACATGGTATTTAGTGTTGTTTGTGTTATAGAGTAGGCAAATAATGCAAAATATATATAAGGATGTAGATACTAGCGTAAATGTTGTCTTGTGAGTGTGAGAGTACATTGTTTTTTACACAGACATAATAGGCATCATAAAACAAGTGGAAGCTACCTGTACTGATGTTTGCTGATGATACAGTTCTGATGAGCGATATTGAATGGGAGTTGCAGGGTCTGGTAAATACCGGTATGTTTGGAACAGTGTGCGAAAAACGGATTCTGAAGGAAAATGAGGGGAAGAGCAAGGTTATGGTCTATGAAAGGAGTGAAGCCACAGAGTTTGAGTTGAAGTTGAACAGTCAGGCTATGGAGATTGTCAGCTCATTTAAGTATCTGGGCAGTGTGCTGAGTAAAGATGAAAAATGGATGAAAAAGTGCGGGAGAGGGTGCAACAGGGGAAGAGGGTTGTAGGAACGCTAAAAGTAGTAACAAGAAATACGGTGGTCAGCATGGAAGTGAAGAAGACCTTGCATGACAGTGTGGTAATACCGACACTGACTTACGGAAGCAAAGCATGGACGTTGGTGGAGAGACTCAGACCAAGAGTGAGAGGAGTGGAAATGAGTTACTTGAGAAGTGCGTGCAGAGTTACATGGAGGGATAGAAAGACAAATGAGGAAGTAAGAGGGAGGTGTGGTGTGGAGGTAGATGTGCTGGAAAGTGTGAAAAGGAACACCTTGAGATGGTTCGGCTATATGGAACGTATGGGAAGCGAGAGAATGACTAAGAGGGTGTACGAGAGCGAGGTGGAAGGACAGAGAGGAAGATGTAAACCAAGAGAGAGGTGGAAAGATGGAGTGAAGAAGTATATGAATGAAGGCGGTGCTGGTTGGGAGGAGGGGCATCGACTAACTGGGGACAGAGGTGCATGGGGGCGTTTCGTTCGTGGTCACACCTTCGGGGATCACGGCATCAGGCAATAGATGGATAAATATCCCCTGTAAAATTATAAATTGTCTACTGGGTGAAGTTTAAAAGTATATTAAAAGAAACAACTACCGTATGTAAGACTACACAAGAAAAAAAACTAGATAAAAGTTTAAAAACAAACCTTGACCGGCTGCCCCACCAAAACAAACCAGGGAACAACAGCTGTTCTGCTAGTGGGGCAACGTGCCTAAAAAATATCTAATAAGACTATGCATTAATAACTAATTAAAACTACAGTATTCTAAAAAGTTGTTAAAACAAAGAATAATAATACTCAGTTTGATGACATGAGTGAGGTGCCGAGGTGAAGAGGAAAGGGGATTAACCCCTACTGTACCAGACGGTACAGTATTGCTATAAATGTATCTTCCAGTACCCGGCATTGTGGCAAAAATCTTCAGAGTCAAGAGAGAATACCCTCTCACCCTTAAAGTTGGAGGAATACTGTCCCAGATAGCTCCCACAGGCTTGTATACAGGCTGAGAAGTGTTGCCAAGGTCTCAGAGCAGTGCGTATACTGTAAGTCACGGTACCTGCTACCGCTCGATACGGGCAGTTACAAGGACCGCATAGTACTGACGGCTGTATACTGTCGCTGGTACAGTAAGGGTTAAGGAGAAGGAAGGGTGGAACACGGATGGACACGGATGGACACGTCCGTCTCCCCTGGATGCATAACCTTCCCTTTGGGTTGTCCAACCCATAACTTTACTTGTATAATGAACCAGAAAATAGGTGTAAAAAGCAAATATCCAGTGAAAAACATATTATTGTGAAGGGAGATGAGGGGGGAGGTGTACGAGGGAGCGCGACAAAGGTGTGCCTTCGTTGCTTGCCTTAGGAATACTGACTCTCCCAGCAGTCTACTGTGCATGTAAGAGGGAGGAAGGAGGTAGGGAGAGTGTACGGGAGGGTAGTGAATGTATTTCAGGCTGGAGGAAGGAAGTAGAAGTGAAATTGGAGGGAAAAAGTACAATAAAGGAGGGAGAAAGGGGTGGTAGGAGAGGGAGGGGGGTAACACATGCAAGGGGAAGGTAGGAAGTGGTGGAAAGGAAGTATGCCACCTAATCGCATATTTCACCGGCACAATGGCTTTTGTTTGTGTGTGTATGTATGTATGTGTGTTTTTTTTTTTTTTTTTTTTTTTTTTTTTTACGGATGGAATGTTGCATTTGCCCAGTAAAACCTTCTGGAACTCCCAGGTTAAGTGTGTGCATTATATTTTCAGAATGGAGCATTGAATGCAAATCACTGACCTTTGCCATGAGTTGTGCCGTTTCCTGCTGCGTTGCGCAGACTCGAACAGTGATAGTTTCTCCCAGGGTGTTAGTGAACTCTGCACTCTCTTCACCTCTCACATGCTCACTCAGCGCAGGGAACTAAGTGGCAAAACATCCTAGGTTACCGTAGGTATAAAATCAGGGGCAGTATATTGCACTCTCCACAGTCCTCACCAGGTTCACTCAGTGCTGGGAAAAAGTGGCAAAACATTCCTGGTTAGCTAAAAACTTAGGGAAAGGTATACAGTATTAGTCAACTTCATAGTGGCCCCTCCATCAATGACGTACATTCCGTTCACACAAATATATACAGTATTCAACTCATCAGTGCAAAGATTGTGTTTTCTGCAAGTGTACCTGTCCATCGTCGACTTAACCAAAGTACTACTGAAGCATATTTCTGAGTCTGCTACAAGGTCGCCGTCTTTCCCATTGTAGAAAATGAAGCCAAGTATATACCCAATCCTACAATCACGCAGCACGAGAAGTTTTATCCCAAACCGATGTGTTTTGGAAGGGATATACTGCCAGAAGTGAAGGTTGCTCCGGAACAATACCAGAGACTCATCCATGATAGCAATCTGTCTCTATGCGTCACTCTACACACACTCCTCAAGAAGTTCATCTCCATCACATCTTACTTTCTTCTATCTTGTGCCTTCAGAGCCCATGTCTAAGCCCATACATCACTCTTGGTACAACTATCCCTTGATACATTGCACTTTTAGTTTTCATTCCGAGATTTCTCACCTTCATCATACTTCCCATTGCTCAGAAAACCTTCCTTCCTTCACATACTCTCTGTCTTACCTCTATTTCCACAACAGTGTCCCTCCTTATCACTCCTCCCAGATATTTATAACACTCCACTTGTTCCAGTAATTCCCCATCCAATCGTACATTTAGATTTATCCTACGAGTACCTCTATTACACACTATCACTTAACTTTTATTGACATTCACCCTCAGCTTCATACATGCATACATACATACAAGTTTAAAAACCGTTTGTCCACAAAAACTGTGGTTACAGTCTCACGTCCTAAATGGCAGCTTTCCAGTCAAGGGCTGCCTCTGTTGTCAAGTTCTTTATTTTGAGATCGGACCGGAGTACCCGAGCCCACATCATTCTAGGTCCACCCCTACGCGTAGCTCCCCCCAAGTTCACAGTCCGGCATTTCTTCACCAAGTTCTGATCATCCATTCTCTCCACATGTCCAAACCAACCAAGTCGGCTCTTCACTGATACTCCTAATGCCCAGACGCCTTCTCAATTCCTCGCTCGATACCCTGTCTCTAAGATTAACCCCACACATCTATCTCACCATTCTCTTCTCATTCCGTTCCATTCTATTGACATCCTCCGCTTTAACCGGCCACGTCTCAGAGGCATAGGTCATCGCACTCCTATACACACGAGGTATACACCTTCCCTTTAAGGTGGGGTGGGAGCCCTCTCATGGTTAGGAGTGGCAACAGCTCTCTAAACTTTCCCCAGCCACTTCTGACTCTAGCAATGGAGCTAGCTTCAGCGCCACCTCCAGCGGAAACTGTATCGCCCAGGTAGCAAAACTTATTCACACACTCCAGCGTTACACTGTCGAAATCAACACTGACAGGCGGGTCATTTAATACAAGATCTCCCTTGCACACTGCACATTCAAAGTCTATGATTCTTGTCAAAGGTCCTCTAGCTCCACTACATCTCTTGTGTACCCAGTCACTACAGACACAACATTGAATTGAATTACTTCCCACCCCCTTCCCACATACTGCGCATGGATAGTCGCCGCTTCTTTCCATAGCTCCACGCCCTACTCCACTAATCATGACCTTTGGTTTATCTATGTTAACTCTTAGACCCTTATTTATTAGTGGCCCCTCCATCATTGACGATTATGCCTATTACATAAGGCTACCTCTTCAAACGCCCATAAGCGCAGTTTGAAACTACCGCCGCAGAGCTCAGAGGAACCTTCATCATAAGCACACGCTAAATCACTCATGGTTCGTCTTTATGATTGGGTTCTCACTACGAAAAAACTTCGTAAAAAATAAAAAATAAAAATAAAATAAGAATAACTATTCATAAGCTTTCCATATTCCATGGATGTACTTTTGTGGATTCTTGGACCAGACGCTGGCTAGCGCATCCATCCACCTTCCTTGCTCTGCGTTCACCCCACCCGGACGTGTCCCCCACAGTGCTCCGCTTTGATTCCGAATTCTTGCGTCCCTAGTGAGTTTTTTCTCATTTGTTTACTCTGGGATGTCTTGAGTAAGGTTAGGATTAGCTGAGCAGGGCTGTCATGGGTGGTTTTCTCGCAGAACAAGTGTATTTTGGGTCGTTTTTGTTAGGGCGTCTATTTCGGACGGACCCTCGTGGCCGACTTGAGGACGCTCTGAAACTGTTTTTCGTGTTTAGCCATCTTTAGTCCTAGCTTGTTAGGAGGCTTTAACTACGCGATGTCGGGCTTCTAGCTATCTTTCTGATGGAGTAGCCTATGTTAATTGTACTGACGTTCCTGGTGTATTTTTCTTCACTTAGTGGAGTTCTTTCTGGGTCCCGAGTCAGTGTTACCCTTTCCCGGGTGTTTTCTACGATTTTGATGTGGCGGCTGTTCCAGTTTTGGTGGGATGGAGTGCTTTTCGATGGTGTTTCGACGTCATTAAGTGTTTTTTCCGTTTTCACCAGGCCAAGCCAGCCACTCGTAGTTTTTTCACATATGCAAGTGTTTTCATTGTTTATTATAATAAAAATGTATTCATGTGCCATGTGTGTCCTGGTTTAGTTGTGATTGGCTGATCCAGGAGCTTCGGACTGTGGGTCTGATTATGTTTATCAGACTGCGTTCTGTTTGGTGTGGGTTGCCTTTCCGGCGGTTTTTCTCGATTGCTCCGAGAAAGCCGTTTTGTTTACCGAGTTTTAGTCAGGATGGCTAAAATAGGTTAGTTACCCCGGCGAGTTTGGTAGCTTGAGGGCTCATCAGAAACTGCGTTTTCTGTGGTCGAGCCTGTGATCAGGCTTCCTGTTTTATTCCCGGCGAGGTGGGCTCCACACATTTATCTAGGTGATCATGCTGACACCTGTTGGATTTGTTTTCTCGGCTTTTCAAAGCCATTGAAACAATGCTGTTTGTTTGTTTGGTCTTTCCCTCCCGGCGACCTGTTTACAAAGAGGTCTGGGGCAGGTACAATTGGTTTGACAGTGCATATAAAACCCGGCGGTTGTACCTTCGGGTGGTTATATTAACGGATTTGCAATTCGCTATAATTTGCCAAACAATTGATTGATACAATAGGGTATCACGGCCTTCAAGACGGCGATCTATGAGGGCTTCTGGGAGAAGCCGGATTAGAGATTAAGATAGGCTTAGACTTTTTATGGGATAAAAAGATGCCTGAATCTTACTGGTGTTTCAAGTGTAAAGAGATACTTGAAAGACTTCATCTTTAATAAAGATATGCTTCATCTTTATGAGGATTCAGAAGATATGCTTAAATCTTTTGGACAGGTAAAGATATGCTGAAATCTTTAAGATGAAACTAGTCGGTTTAGAGATTTAATAGGCTTAGACTTTTTATGGGATAAAAAGATGCCTGAATCTTACTAGTGTTTCAAGTGTAAAGAGATACTTGAAAGACTTCATCTTTTATAAAGATATGCTTCATCTTTCTGACGATTCAGAAGATATGTTTAAATCTTTTGGACAGGTAAAGATATGCTGAAATCTTTAATATGAAACTAAAGGAAAACGAAAAGTAGTGGTTGAGGGCTACGGTTTGTTGACCAACGGTTTTGTGACACATGTTTGTGTACCTTTTTGGGGTAACCTTACGAGCCTGTGAGCAGGCTTCCTGTGTTATTCCCGGCGAAGTGGGCTCCACACATTTATCCAGGGGATCATGCTGACACCTGTTGGATATGGTTTTCTCGACTTTTCAACGCCATTGAAACAATGCTGTTTGTTTGTTTGGTCTTGCCCTCCCGGCGACCTTTTTACAAAGAGGTCTGGGGCAGGTACAATTGGTTTGACATTGAATATAAAACCCGGCGGTTGTACTTTCGGGTGGTTATATTAACGGATTTGCAATTCACTATGGTTTGCCAAACGATTGATTGATACAATAGGGTATCACGGCCTTCAAGACGGCGATCTATGAGGGCTTCTGGGAGAAGTCGGATTAGAGATTATGATAGGCTTAGACTTTTTATGGGATAAAAAGATGCCTGAATCTTACTAGTGTTTCAAGTGTAAAGGGATACTTGAAAGACTTCATCTTTAATAAAGATATGCTTCATCTTTATGACGATTCAGAAGATATGCTTAAATCTTTTGGACAGGTAAAGATATGCTGAAATCTTTAATATGAAACTAAAGGAAAACGAAAAGTAGTGGTTGAGGGCTACGGTTCGTTGACCAGCGGTTTTGTGACACATGTTTGTGTACCTTTTTGGGGTAACCTTATGAGCATTAATTCCTGGAAATGTTCTCTTTCCAGGGCGGAGTACCGGCGTTGCGCCAGGTGATCAGGTAGATCCCGGGGGTGGGGTAGATTTCCCCCAGTCTCTGTCATGTCGGCACTTGAA
>CM064511.1:23330790-23559001 GCA_032716605.1 Paralithodes platypus | reverse complement strand
GTCCAGGGCACAGCCGCAAGAGCGGCCCCGAGCAACCCAGCGACCGAAGCGCCGGCGAACGGTACGCGGTGAGCGGCAGGAGCCGATCCATAGGGGCAACGGAAACACCCGCGGTGCCCATGAGGAGGAGGCGGCGTAGCCAGAGGCTCCCTAATGGAAGGGGCAGAGCGGCCCAATGCAGCGAACCCACGAACGAGTCCCAGAGCCACCCCGGGAGGGAGACCGAGTGCAACACGGCGAGGACCGTCCACCGAAGGTGCACCGCGGCCGGCAGCTCACGGGTCACCGTAGCGCCGGACAAAACCCATGAGAGACCGACCCATGGCACGACACGCGACGGGGTCAAGCGTGACTTGGGAACATCGAAGGGGAACCCTAACCGTGCGATGTCGCGAACGATTGTGAGGGCGTCGCCAATGCACAGGCCTAGGGCGTCGGAAACTACCAACCAAACGGCCAAGGAAAACAGGAGCTGGAGCCCGCTCCTGAGGAGAGGACCCAGAGCCTGCCCCACCAGTGCGGAGAAGATCTGCGGCGCGATGTGGAGACCGAAGGGAAGGCCGTCGAACAGGAACACACGATCGGAAGTCCGAACGGCCAAGAATCGCTGGAAGCGGGTATGGTGAGGAACGAGCCAGGACACATCCTGGTGGGCCAGCGACACTACCCACGACAGGGGGCACAGGGCCAGGCGTACCAGGGGTACCGGCAGCATCCGAAACCGTGTGTGCACGATGTGCCCGTTGAGGGCCAACAGATCCACCAACGGTCGCATCGCGTCGCAGGTCGGCGACGGAACCAGAAAGACACGGGAGAGCGAAAACCGGGTGACCGGCGGTCAACTCCCTCGACGCTACCCAGCTCGGGCATGGAAGTGAACACGTGGGCCACCTCTGAAGAGATGGGCCGTTGTCGGTGACAAGAGCGGAGTGGGGGTCCGGACGTCCACCTCCAGGTGAGAACCCTCCGCGCAACCCGCCGCCCCCAACGTCCCTCGCGGCTACCGAGGGGCGCAAGGGCGAAAACAACCCGAGGGAGCACCCGAGAGGAGGGGAGCGACCCGGTACGCCCAGGCGAGAAGGAGAACAAGGAGGCCGACCCAGAGAACTACACATTGTGTTGACGTGGAGGTACCCCCGGTACGGGCCGTGCGGGCATGAGCGCCACGTTGACCTCCTCTACCCCCGCCCCCCCCCAACCTCGTCGAAAAGGGCGGGCCACCCCAACCCAAGGCCGGCGCGGGGCTGACCCCTACGAAAGGCGGCCGGAAGTGGAAGGCCGGCCAGCCCCGACACAGAGGGGATGAAAGGGGCAAGAACAGAAGTGCGAGGCGGAACCGAAGCACTGGCCAGCAACGTCCCAGTCTTGAGCACGGGCAAGGCGACAGCACTTGCAGCACCACCCGAAGAGGGACCGGCAGAAGGACGGGACTGGGAAACCCCCGCGCGCGGCACAGCGCGTCGGTGCGTGACGTAAGCAGGGTCCGTAACGACACAGCACGGCGTCGTGTGGCGGAAGCAGGGGCCGCCGACAGAGAAGCGGAGCACTCCCAAGCATCCTGCGTAAAAAACCCCGACGTATATAGCGCAGAGTACAACAAACCCTGACGAATAACCAAGGGGGCCGGCCGGCAGAACGAAGACCGTACCGTCGTGCGGTGCCGAGTTTGCCGCGCACAAAACCGCCTTCAGCTCGGGAACCAAAGACACCGCGAGCCGAAGGTGGACCCGCTCAACGCGGTCCAAACCCTCGCGAAGATCGCCTGGCGCAGACGCCTCGAAAAGCCGCAGGTGGTGAACAGACGTCTGGAGGGAACCTAAAGACAAGACAATAAGTCCGTCACCCTCCGTCGCAAGGGAAAAACCTTGGCGACAGAGGGCTGATCCGGGTGAGAGAAGAACGGGGTAGCAATAGAACAAAGTTCAAGAACGGGCGCGCTCATCCAGGACCAGAACGCGCCGTCCAACCCGCCGACAGACACAAGAGGAGGCAAAATCAGGGACGACTCCGGGGGAGGGACGGAAGGAGAGCCGTCGACGGATCGGTGTGTGAAGTCGAAGGCCTCAGCAAACCAGGCCTCCAATGGGAGAGGGTGACCGAGCATGACGGCTAAGCCAGGCGTACCGGCGTCGCACAAACCTGTCCCTTAGGAGGACAGACCCGTCAACACAGCCAGGGACTGAACAGCCGGAAGGATGTCAGTGCGGCTGAAGCCTGACCAGAGCGTAGGCCTGCAGAAGGGAGGGGGACCATAGCAGGGGTAGGTAGGGTGAGGTGCTGAGGGTGAGGCACCGCCAAGAAGGGCGAGAAGAGGGAGTCTTCCATCGACTCCAAGCGCCCGTCGAAGCGTGACACAACCCAGCCCTGCATAGCCGACAATTGATCCGAGAGAGGCTATCCCCCCCCAGATTGGTCGGCCCGCAGGGGCGAGCGTGAGCGGGAGCGAGACCCACGACACGAACCAGCAGCGTCGCGGCCCAAGGAAGGCGAGCGACGACGGTTGTGTCGCCGTTGAGGGACTCGTCCCCGATCACGAACGGCCGAGGGGGAAACAGCACCATTCCCCTCTTCCAGCGACACATCAGCTCCTGAGAAAGGGGACCCCGAAACCTCGCGAAACCCCACCGAGGCAAGAGGAGGGGTACCCCCCTGGCGAGACGGTAAGGGAAGGTCAGGAAGAGAAGAATGAGGAGGAGCAGGACGCCGGGAGTGGGAAGGCTGGCCGGGTGAAAGGAGGCCAGGAGCCGCGGGGGGAAACAGAGCAAGGATCCCCGGGGCTGAGATAACAGGGCGGCCCGACACCGAGGCGGAGGAGGGAGGGACCACCACCGTGGGACGAGACCGTGAAGTAAGAATAGGCACTGAAGCAGGTGAAGTAGGAGAAGCAACGACATCCAGGCGGACCCTCCTGGACAGTGTAGGAGGAGGGAGCAGAGGGCCAGCTACAGCATGAACAACCGCGCGCGGGGAGAGGACAACGTAAGAGGAAGTCGTCTGGGCTGGGGAAGCGGGCGGAAGGGAGTAGAGCCCCTATCCGTAGAGGCCAGGGGAGGGCGCACAGGGGCAGAGCCGCTAACCCCGGCCTCAGGGCGAGAACCATGACGAGGCGATGGGCGTCGTCAAGGCGATCAGGAGGACGACAAGGCGAGCGAGAGCGTGGACGGAGCCGGGGAACCCCCGACGATGGGACGACCGGCTGCGGGACCCAGGGGAGAGGGCCCGAGCAGGGAGAGGGCCAGGTAAATGGCCGTCAGTCGGGTCAGGGATACCCAGGGCGACGCGGATCCGGTCGCCAACAAAGGCCGGGGAACGGTGGCCCACAGTCCTAATGTGGCGGGAGACCATCGTCCACACCGACGGAAGGGAAGCAGGAGGCCACAGCCGCCGCCGAGGAACCAGGGCCATGGAGCAGCACAACCACCAGGGCCAGACACGTGCCACACAGAGCAGGGAGGTAGGCCGTAGAGGACACACAGAGCGAGTGGCGCAAGCAGGACTTGTGGCTCTCCAAGCACGGGGGAGCGACAACCAAGGCGAAAGCAAGGCAGCCTACCTGCACTAGAAGAACACACACCATAATCAGCACGTCGAAGGAGTAAGTGGAGAGAATGTCCAAGAAGAACCAGGGAAGGAGCATGGGGAAACAGGAACACACATGCAAACAGGTATCCGTACTCACCCTAAACTGGGAGCACAGAGGTAGGTGAGGAGGGCGGCCGAGGCGGAAGAGCACTAGCAGAACCTGCAAAGATGGAGAAAGTGTTAACCACCACTCAACATCTTACATGCAGGGCCTATAACACCAGTAAAGTGCATACACCAATATAGTATCAGGCAACAAGATGACATAACAAAAGTCAATAGTGAAAGCCAACTATTACCGCAAATTTGCGGGCCAATGGAGGCATAACCGTACCAACACCACCCTCCTGCAATTTCGCGGGACCCCCCAACGATCTCCGCAAATTTGCGGGGAACCGAAATGGCCCAGAGGACCGAATCGAGCACCCCGCAAATTTGCGGGACCGGCCGAGATGGTCCGGCGCCGAAAAAGCGAGAGGAGCGTCTAGGAAATACCAAAGAGGCCCAGAAAAAAGCGTCATCTCCTTATAAACTCCAAGTGACGATGGCCATCAAGCTGAGCAGTGTCTTCCTTGATAATATCCTGACTCAACCGGTCAAGGGAGAGGCAAGGAAGACACACCAGGGGAGAGGAGGCACATCCCCTAGGAACCACCCAACCCACAGAGATAGAGCAAAGCCCATGAGGAGAAGTGGCAGGAAGGGTGGTTTGGCACAAACAGGGGCCCCCGTAGGGTACCCCAGGATTGGGCAAAAGGGTATGAAAGGATGGAGGTGAAAACAGTAAGGGAACACAAAAACCAGTAAATGAAACTGGCGAGAAAAAGGGTGGCCTAGCCGTGAGGAGAGAATGTGTCAGGGGCGAAAAAACCCTGTGGTGTGAGGGAGGGGCCCCCGTGGGGTACCCCAGGATAACACGAACCACCAAGCGCCCAGGCCCTTGAGACACAGTGAAGGCTCGAAAGGGGGGACTCGGGAATAACGCTAATAATGCGGCCGACACAAACCCTACAAACAGCACCGCCACCACGAAATCTCAGATCGTGAACCAACTGTACACCTAGGCTATGAAAATATGAAAACTCATAGGGGCATAGCAATTCCTGAATGAGAAACAGGCTAGGCTAAAATAAGCTAAAAGCTAAACTATGCCCAGACTAACAGGAAAAAAGAATATGAAAAGAGAAAGGAATGAAAAACACACACGAGGAACGCCAGGCGCCCCCGTACCTTCGGTAGCTATTTCCACACGCGTCTCCATTAAACACACTGAGGAGCCCATTTACGTGTGCCCTAGATCACGTAACATCTGTCTAACAAAAAAGAAGGCCAGATAAGCCGAAACGAACCTAAACAGGGTGAATTAAAGGAGCACAACAAAAGCGACTGCATTCAATGGAGCGCGTGAAAAAATGATAACAAGAGAGGGTCGCTCATGCGCACGTTCGACAGGGATCTGCACATGACGGAACACAGGATGGGCCTTAAGCGGTAACTAAGGTAAACCCCTTTTTCTTCTCTTCTATGCTTTTTTCACCTTCGGTGGTAGTTTTGGTTAATGTACAACGTCTCCTAGAGCAAGATAAGGAGTAGACTCTAGACGTTTTCTTTTTAACCGCGGTTGGAATGACGACATAGCAGTCAAAATAGACAAGTCGTCATTGCAATTAGGTTAATAGCCTTGACGTTGGATTTGCCAAGACTACTAACAAATAGAAAGTTCAGGATATTAACTAGTTACCAAGTAGAACTACAGTAATTCTACAGTCAAAGGTCTGGAGACTGGATAATTTCTCCAGATATAGAAGAGTCCTCTGGCACATCCCAATACAAAAAAAAAAAAAAAAAAAAAGGTCCTAGCTATCCCATTCAGTATAAGAGCGAGAATGTTCACCAGAATTCCTTCCAGCGCGGACATACCTCCCAAGGGAGTGAAACAAACTCTTCCCCCTCTACTCAAAAGTCAGCGTAAAAATACTGTTTAACCTTCAAGATTGTAGATTTCTGTGGTCCTCTCCACTCCATAGCCAAAAAATCAAATCCTGATAGTCACATAACAGGTGACAAAAGGAGGTTTCAGAATAAATTTAGAGAAATAAAAATTCTCACTCCTACACAATCAGCAGAATGAGTAGGAGTAATCGGGGATACACAACTCCAGACTATAAAACAAAATCCATCCAATGCCAAGTCTTTAAATATAACCATTCACAGTACTGTATTACATACCAAGACTGTAAACAGTAACTGTGTTTTGAGTTCAAAATGATAAGGTTCCTAAACTTCCTCAGGTTTATGGAACTAATCTGACCAGGCAACAAAACCGTTCCACAAACACTCCCCAATTCCCTCCTATTTACCCCAAGAGAATTCGACATCCCCTGGCGTTGCGGGGAAAATTCTCAAGTAAAAGTAATCAGTGACACATTGGCAAAAATCCACCTCCCACTTTTGGGATTGGACACAGACGCTTCGAATCTGATAGGGTGGCACTATCAGTCGTTCTGAAGTTAATCAGTCAAAGAAAATGGACAACCTTTAGTCAGTGTCACCATACCCAAGAACTAACAGCCCTGCGTTTTTCCCAAAGTTCATGCAATATCATTGACCTCCAGGTCAATGTCATACCAGATGGACACGATGACGACTGTAATTGGCTTGGAGGAACAGGTCCCTACCCGGACCAGTTCTCTCTAGAATTACTTGGGTAAAAGATATGCTTTCTAGCCCAAAACATTCACCTTTAATCCAGGCAACAACTCTTCCAGGGTTCCCCAACCCGTAGACAGATATAACACTTGCGATATGGACATCCTCTAAATGGCTACTATCCTGCGACAAGGAAGTCACAGATACACTTACTAGCCAATACACAGCTTCAACTCTAAGACAGGATAGTTCACGCTTGATACAATTTACACCTTGGAGTGCAAGTTCAAAACCAGCAGTCTCCATCGGTTGCTGGTCGCTGAAGCACCTAAATTTATTATTGACTTTAAAAAGAGCTAACAATTAACACACTTATAAACCACGTATCGTCATAAAGAAATCCTTCTTGACGCGTACTAGTTTATCTCTGCCCCAGAAAGACCAGTGGGGTTTGTTAGGCAGGCTGGTGTTAAGCTCAGAGCCCCTAATCACCATTTGCTTCCTCAATGGTCAATCTCGAAGGACCTAACTTTTTCACAGTCTAGGCCTTCTCCTGTGAGACCACAAATGACAAGAGACTTAGTGGGTGCATATTGTCAAAGGACCCAGACCATTGGCCAAAGGGTCTCAGAACTGACATCCATAACAGGGTCTACCTAGTTTTGCTACTAAGGAGGACTCTATACATGTTGCTGCTACACCAGAGTGATCACAAAGAGGAACACCAGGAACATCTCCCCACACCTTTATCTATTCCTGCCTTGACAAGAGCAAAAATACTCCATGCTCGATTCCCTGTTAATGCACTATATACCTACTCTAAGTCTATTAGTCCTAGGAATATGACACAATTGTGCTTCCCCCGGGAGGGTCAAATAAGGTGGGGAAAGAAAGTGTTAGCATCCCTTTTGCAAAGATAATGAAGGAAGCTGAACCTCAGGTGATCGCAAAACCCCATGATAGGCACATATGGTCTGCTACCATTAGTTTTCCTAAATGGGTGTTTTCAGGGTAAGATATAACGCAGACGGGCCTGTTGGCCCTCTAGCAATGCGTCCCTAGCCATATACTTGTCGGTACTTCCGGAGAAGTCCCAAATTACCAAACATAGCTGTAGGGCAGGATGATGCCCCCCAAAGCCATTAAGTAGATGGTTGTGTTTATTCAATGCCTTATTACCAGGGTGCAAGGTAATAGAAAGTGCGTCCTACCTGTCACCTTAAATGAAAAAAAAAAAAATGGGGGGGGGGGGCACGTTAAGTCCAGGACAAGTTGGCAGGACACACAACCCGGAATGGATAACAAGAGTGCTATTACTGCACACTAGATCTGTTGCATAACAATATTAATACGTTATTGCAACTATAAATGCATAGCTTTATTTTAATTTTAATTTTGTGATATACAATTATCAGTATTCACACCTCAGTCCTGTCTTTCCGAGATGAGGCTTCTTTAATGGTACCCGCCTTATACATCTTTTTCTTACGACTATACAGTACAGTACAGTACTCTTATATTTGGACACATGTCACAGTTTTCGTTTTGGTCTTCCTAATAGTTTCTCGCGGTTTAGCGTGATGAGCTTATTTAGGTCCCTCCACCAGTCGTGATATTCTAGGCACTTACGTCATTGACGTAAGGAGCCACCAATAAATTACGGTTTTGACAACCCGTAAGGGAAGGAAGGAAAAACTACTATTTATTGGTGGCTCCTGGAGTCAATGACGAAGAGTGCCCTCCCACCATCCCCTTCCATACCATGCTCAACTTGATATTACATTAGAGAAGGTTCCTGGGAGGAACAGCCAACTAGCAGGTGTATGGGAAACAGAGGTAGACCGTGAGCGCGCGTCGGCGCGGTGTTCAAACTGTGCTAATTCTTTTATTTTTATTTCCTACTTTTCAGTGGCTCCAACCCAATGACGTACCGTAGGAATGATTAAGGGGTACCCCCTATGATGATCTTGGTTCTCGACCACCGTGATCCAGGTTAACCCGGGCTCAGAGGAGCCCGGAACGAGGCCATATTAACATAGGCACTTACGTCATTGACTCCAGGAGCCACCAATAAATAGTAGTTTTTCCTTCCTTCCCTTACGGGTTGTCAAAACCGTATTTTACTTTGTAGCTGTGGCCTCTAGTTATTCCTGTATCCATAATTATTATATCCTCCCTATCCAGCCTCTCCAGCCCTAGGGTGCATTTGTACATCATTATCATGTCTCCCTTCTCTCTCCTCTCTTTTAGACTCGGTAGATTTAATTTGTCTAGCCTCCCTTCATATGGCAGTTCTCTGAGACTTGGAACCAATGTAGTAACTGCTCTCTGGATTCTTTCTAACTTGTGAATATGCTTCTTAAGATGCGGGGACCACACCACTGCTGCATACTCCAATCTTGGTCTAATCATACTTTTTATAATTTTCGCTAACATGTTCTCATCCAAGTAGTTCAGAGCAACTTCATATTCCCGGCCATTGCATACATTCCGCTAAAGAGCTTGTTAATATGTTTCTCTGGCGACAAGTTATCTTGTATAATCAACCCTAAATCCTTTTCTTTTTCGGCCTTGCTAATTATAATATCTCCCATCCTGTATTCCCAATTTGGTCTATTCACACTTCTTCCCATATTTAACACATGACATTTACTTTTATTAAATTTCATTTTCCACTTGGTGCTCCATTCGTATATTTTATCTAAATCCCCGTGTAGCTCCTCACAACTACTTTTATTTGTTATTTGTCTTATAATTTTTACGTCATCTGCAAACATTGACATGTAGGAGTTTATGACTATCGGCAGGTCATTCACGTACATAAAGGAACATGAGAGGTGCCAACGCAGATCCCTGTGGCACACCACTCTCAACTTTCCGCCACGATGAGTAAGTTCCTCTAATGTTGGTCCTCATTTCTCTATCTGTTAAATAGCTCTCCATCCATTTCAGCAAACTCCCCCTGACACATCCTATCGTCTCAAGCTTAGATAACAATCTCCTATGTGGTAGGCTACCTTATTGAATGCTTTGGAAAGGTCTAAGTAGATGCAGTCCACCCATCTGCCTCTTTCTTGCAGTACATCTATCACCCTACTGTAGTAACATAGCAGACTGGTAACACAAGATGTCCCTTCTCTGAATCCAAATTGCTTTGGCGTTATTATCTTCTTTCTCTCCAACATTTTCATCCATCTCTTCCTAATTAGCTTTTCACAAATCTTGCATACAATACTAGTAAGTGAAACTGGTCTATAGTTTAGAGGGTCCTCAGGGTTTCCATCCTTGTATATCGGAATGATATTAGCTCTTTTCCATTCAACAGGACCTGTTCTTTATCTAAGGAAGCTTGAATTATGTCCCTCAGTGGCTCCACTAAGTGCTCTGCACACTACTTTAAAACCCAGGCAGACACTTCATCCGGTCCCATATCTTTCCTTACTTCAAGTCCTCTCATCGCAGATAACAGCTCATCTCTAGTTATTTCAATCTTGCTAAGACCACTCTCCAGTACTCCCGCCTGTGGTTCGTCAAAACTTTCCTCTCTTGTAAAAACCGACCCCAATTTGTAATTCATTACCTCGCACATGTCCGATACATTTTCATACGTCCTAGCATCTACAGTACTCTTAATTTAGTCATTTGTTTCTTTACCTTCAACTTACTGTTTATATATTTATAAAACAATTTAGGGTCACTCACATTTATTTACTATGTTCTTCTCATAGTTCATTTTAACTTGCCTAATTATGTTAACATATCTATTCCTCTCCTGTTTATATTTATTCCGATTACTCTCGGTGTTCCTTCTTCTTAACCCTCCAGCCCCGGCTATGTATTATATATATATTTCCCGAAACCCGGGTGTTTTGGCCGAAAAACGTCTAGGCTAGGCTGCCGTATATTTGTTAATCTGACTGCTTCCGCATTCCCACGCATCCCCAAGCGTAGCTGTGTTATTTACCTGTAGAATGGCATTAAGTAGAGCTCTCTAAGTCAACTGGTTGATTTGTGATGATGATTTCATTGGAGATAACTTTATGGCAAAAACAGCCACTTTACACTACTTTTCGATACTTAACAACAACATACAGGCACACACGAGCAAGCGACGCTCTCCTTCTTGTGGCCGGAGATGCGGGGCGTCGGTCCAGCCGGCTGTTGTTTACATGCGTCGGACTGACGCCTCGCACAAGAAGCTTACAGGTTTTCAACCACTGGGCGTTCAAGAGCCCTTCCGGGTACCTGTTATATGCTTTTTTATGGGCGTTCAAGAGCCCCCTTCCGTGGTGAGAGGGTTAATCTAGCCCAAGCTGCATCACGCCTACCCAAAGCTCTTTTGCATTTCAAATTAAACCATTCCTTCTGCTTAGTAAAATTTCCAGTTTTATATCTTGGGACAAACAGATTGGTTCCTTCTCTATTAATTTCGAGGAACCTACTATATTTACCTTGTACATCTTGTTCCTTCAAAATAAGATCCCAATCTACTCCCTCTAAATATCTTGTCAAGTGTCTCAACATCGATCGAAAATGGGGAAAATAGTTTTTTCTAATTAATTACAAACACTATAGGCTATATTGATGCAAATGAACACAAAACAATTAAAAAAAACACTCGGATTTTTTTTGGTAGCCTATTAAAATAAATCCCGTGCCTTCAGTCAGCTGACTGTTGGGCACAGTGGCTGTTCAATGGAGTTTTATACTCCCCACATTCTGGAGCTACTCTTGTTATTAGTTTGTTATTGCAAGACTTGGCTCAATGTAGGGGTGTGAATTGATGCTACAATATAAACCAGGTGTGGGCTCCATATATGGTAAAGGATATAGAAGCAGTGGAGAAAGTGCAGAGGAGAGCTAGCAAGCTGGTACCAACATTGAAGAACGCGGGCTATGAGCAGAGGTTGAGGACACTGGGGCTTCCGACACTGGCATATAGGAGAAAGAGAGGGGATATGATTGGGAGGTTTGACGTACCTCCCAACCTACCAAATAGGAAAACCTACTATTTGGTAGTAGTCTTGGAAAATCCAACGTCAAGGCTATTAACCTAATTGCAATGACGACTTGTCTATTTTGACTGCTATGTCGTCATTCCAACCGCGGTTAAAAAGAAAACGTCTAGAGTCTACTCCTTATCTTGCTCTAGGAGACGTTGTACATTAACCAAAACTACCACCGAAGGTGAAAAAAGCATAGAAGAGAAGAAAAAGGGGTTTACCTTAGTTACCGCTTAAGGCCCATCCCGTGTTCCGTCATGTGCAGATCCCTGTCGAACGTGCGCATGAGCGACCCTCTCTTGTCATCACATCTCACGTCAGCAGAAGAACGCGGATGGGCAGGGGTCCGGCGTGAGGGAGGGTATTATGTACGTTGGATTTTCCAAGACTACTACCAAATAGTAGGTTTTCCTATTTGGTAGGTTGGGAGGTACGTCAAACCTCCCAATTTGTTAGTAGTCTTGGCAAATCCAACGTCAAGGCTGCATAACAAATAGGAGGAGGACATCCAAGCCCAACCTACCAAAAAAACCAATGCATAAAACAAAATTACGAATGACAAAGACACAATTTAAACAAGAGAGTTTAATAAAAGAGTGAAAAACTGAGGAGTAGCTAAAAAGAACAGTTTTAACACATGCCCGGCATTCATAGTAATGCAAAAACATAGACTTGTCTGAAACCAAAAAGGTACTGTACCCAAAATCCCTTTTCTTCAAAAACCAACAAAAACACTGAACACAAGAACAAAACACAATTTTCAATGTGGCAAAAACACTTATGTACTGGAACAATACATAATCCCAAACTTGCAATCCAGTGTTGGAAACCCATACACCCCCCCCCCCCCTTTGTCAAAAAACAAAGGAAAAGAACGAGGGACAAGGGGGGAAGACCAGGGATCTTCGCCAGAGCACCAGGAAACACGACCCCCGAGAGCAATCACCGGCCGAGGGGGTCGAACACTGGACACGGAGAGGTAGGAGGAGATGAAGGAATTGATAGAAGACCACAAAACCGCTGAGGCGAAGGCAGGGAAGGATCGACGTGGCAGGAACCGGAAGGAGGCAGCAAAGGATCTGACATCGCGCGCAGAACCCCTACAAACAGGGTGACGGGCACGAACGGTCCGACAAACGTGGCGGCCCAGCTGCACCTGCTAGAGCCTCCCACCTGTCCGAGGAGACACCCACACAGCAGTACCCGAAGGCGGCGCCACAGACGCAACAGAGGAGTGCAAGGCTGACACCGGGCACAACACATGGCGAGGATGCCCACGCCGTAAAGCCTGGACGGCGAAAGGCTGGAAAACGGGGGCCTCCCTCCCATGCGTGGTAACAAAAGGTGGGGAGGAGGCGAACGAGAACGCCATGCAAGGACTGGGAGTATCGCACGCAGTCCCGGGGCCGTGACAATGCCGCTAGTGCAGACACCCGATCCCCAGTGGCCAGAGCGACAAGGAAGAGTGGACGCCCGAGCAACAGAACCGGCGTAGCGGCCCTTGTATACGTGGGGGAAGCCAGAAGGACCAGAGCCCGCCCCAGATCCCACAGCGGAGGGACCTGGCGCGGAGGCGGTCGATCCCGGAAGGCAGCCGTCAGGAAGGAATCCAGCACCTGTGGCGGAACGACCAGCCCAGCGACGGACCCAAAGAACCCCCCGGACGGCAGACAAGTGGGTACGTATAGCGTCGACTGGAAAGCGACGTGTACGGAAGAGGTGAAACAAGGAGCGTAGGACGAGGGAAGGAGAGCCAACTGGCAGGTGAGTGGCCTGTAGCCACCTAGTAAAAGACCTCCAGCGGGACCCGTAAGTCCCCCAAGGAGAAGACGGCCAGAAACGCTGCAGGAAGTCAGTCAGGGCCCGGCCGGGGACCGGGAGCCACCGTGCCTCATGAACAAGCACGATGCGAAGGCCAAAGAGGTCCGCAGGACCCCAACCTAGCCCAAGTGGAAGCCGGAGACAGGTAGAGGGACCGGACTCGGGCACCACCGCGGCAACCGGGCGGACCAAGTCCGTGCCGGCCACAGAGGCGCGAGGAGCCAGACGCAGCCGTGGTACAGCCGCAGCTTCGCGAGGACGGCACATCAACAGCGCGTCTGGTGGCGGAAAGATGGATATCGACCGCCACCTGTACCAGGCGACCATGAAAGCGTCCGGACCCCCCCCGGAGCGCGAGGCCGGAGGGAGAGGTCCAGAGGCAACTGGCGCGGCACCCCCGATGCGAACAAGGCGACCTCCGGAACACCTCAGGAAGCCGCGAGGTCGGCGAACACAGTCCGTTTCATCGCCCATTCTACAAGAACGCCCTGCCCTCTCGACAGGGCGGCCGCCCAAAGGGTGGCAGGTCCGGGCAGGGAGGAGGCATGCAAGGAGAAGGGGTGTCGGTCCGCGAGGAAGAACAACTCCACCGAGACCCCCAATAGAGTCAACGACCTGGAGGACCCCCGCATAAGGAAACAGGGGACAGCTTGTCTGAGTGTCCAACCCGAAGGCCACCGACTTACCCCGAAGGGCCAGCGCGTGGTCCCGCAGGAAGAACAAAGGAACCAACAATCCGAGGGCATAGACGGGTAAGAGGAGGGAGACCCACCCATCTGCCGGGAAGTGGACGTCCCAGGTTCGATTGGGAACCTCACCCAACCTCGCTCGACGTATCTGTGGTTACCCAGACCGTCGGCGGGGGGGGGGCGGTCCAGGGCACAGCCGCAGAGAGCGAGCCCCGAGCAACCCAGCGACCGAAGCGTCGGCGAACGGTACGCGGGAGCGGCAGGAGCCGATCCATAGGGGCAACGGAAACACCGCGGTGCCCATGAGGAGGAGGCGGCGTAGCCAGAGGCTCCCTAAGGGAAGGGGCAGAGCGGCCCAATGCAGCGAACCCACGAACGAGTCCCAGAGCCACCCCGGGAGGGAGACCGAGTGCAACACGGCGAGGACCGTCCACCGAAGGTGCACCGCGGCCGGCAGACCCCGGGTCACCGTAGCGCCGGACAAAACCCATGCGAGACCGACCCATGGCACGACACGCGACGGGGTCAAGCGTGACTTGGGAACATCGAAGGGGAACCCTAACCGTGCGATGTTGCGAACGACTGTGAGGGCGTCGCCAATGCACAGGCCTAGGGCGTCGGAAACTATCAACCAAACGGCCAAGGAAAACAGGAGCTGGAGCCCTCTCCTGAGGAGAGGACCCAGAGCCTGCCCCACCAGTGCGAAGAAGATCTGCGGCGCGATGTGGAGACCGAAGGGAAGGCCGTCGAACAGGAACACACGATCGGAAGTCCGAACGGCCAAGAATCGCTGGAAGCGAGGATGGAGAGGAACGAGCCAAGACACATCCTGGAGGGCCAGCGACACTACCCACGACAGAGGGCACAGGGCCAGGCGTACCAGGGGTACCGGCAGCATCCGAAACCGTGTGTGCACGATGTGCCCGTTGAGGGCCGACAGATCCACCACCGGTCGCATCGCGTCGCAGGTCGGCGACGGAACCAGAAAGACACGGGAGAGGAAAACCGGGTGACCGGCGGTCAACTCCCTCGACGCTACCCAGCTCGGGCATGGAAGTGAACACGTGGGCCACCTCTGAAGAGATGGGCCGTTGTCGGTGACAAGAGCGGAGTGGGGGTCTGGACGTCCACCTCCAGGTGAGACCCCTCCGCGCAACCCGCCGCCCCCAACGTCCCTCGCGGCTACCGAGGGGCGCAAGGGCGAAAACAACCCGAGGGAGCACCCGAGAGGAGGGGAGCGACCCGGTACGCCCAGGCGAGAAGGAGAACAAGGAGGCCGACCCAGAGAACTACACATTGTGTTGACGTGGAGGTACCCCCGGTACGGGCCGTGCGGGCATGAGCGCCACGTTGACCTCCTCTACCCCCGCCCCCCCCAACCTCGTCGAAAAGGGCGGGCCACCCCAACCCCAGGCCGGCGCGGGGCTGACCCCTCCAAGGGCGGCCGGAAGTGGAAGGCCGGCCAGCCCCGACACAGAGGGGATGAAAGGGGCAAGAACAGAAGTGCGAGGCGGAACCGATGCACTGGCCAGCAACGTCCCAGTCCTGCGCCCGTGCAAGGCGGCAGCACTTGCAGCAGCACCCCGAAGAGGACCGGCAGAAGGACGGGACTGAGAAGACCCCGCCCGCGGCACAGCGCGTCGGTGCGTGACGTAAGCAGGGTCCGTAACGACACAGCGCGGCGTCGTGTGGCGGAAGCAGGGGCCGCCGACAGAGAAGCGTAGCATTCCCAAGCATCCTGCGTAAAAAACCCCGACGTATATAGCGCAGAGTACAACAAACCCTGACGAATAACCAAGGGGGCCGGCCGGCAGAACGAAGACCGTACCGTCGTGCGGTGCCGAGTTGCCGCGCACAAAACCGCCTTCAGCTCGGGAACCAAAGACACCGCGAGCCGAAGGTGGACCCGCTGAACGCGGTCCAAACCCTCGCGAAGATCGCCTGGCGCAGACGCCTCGAAAAGCCGCAGGTGGTGAACAGACGTCTGGAGGGAACCTAAAGACAAGACAATAAGTCCGTCACCCTCTGTCGCAAGGGAAAAACCTTGGCGACAGAGGGCTGATCCGGGTGAGAGAAGAACGGGGTAGCAATAGAACAAAGTTCAAGAACGGGCGCGCTCATCCAGGACCAGAACGCGCCGTCCAACCCGCCGACAGACACAAGAGGAGGCAAAATCATGGACGACTCCGGGGGAGGGACGGAAGGAGAGCCGTCGACGGATCGGTGTGTGAAGTCGAAGGCCTCAGCAAACCAGGCCTCCAATGGGAGAGGGTGACCGAGCATGATGGCTAAGCCAGGCGTACCGGCGTCGCACAAACCTGTCCCATAGGAGGACAGACCCGTCAACACAGCCAGGGACTGAACAGCCGGAAGGATGTCAGGGCGGCTGAAGTCTGACCAGAGCGTAGGCCTGCAGAAGGGAGGGGGACCGTAGCAGGGGTAGGTAGGGTGAGGCGCGGAGGGTGAGTCACCGCCAAGAAGGGCGAGAAGAGGGAGTCTTCCATCGACTCCAAGCGCCCGTCGAAGCGTGACACAACCCAGCCCTGCATAGCCGACAATCGATCCGAGAGAGGCTACCCCCCCCCCCAGATTGGTCGGCCCGCAGGGGCG
Source organism: Paralithodes platypus (assembly GCA_032716605.1). NCBI lineage: Eukaryota > Metazoa > Arthropoda > Malacostraca > Decapoda > Lithodidae > Paralithodes > Paralithodes platypus. Next base: position 23,542,647 of record CM064511.1, on the reverse strand, counting down.
AGCGTGAGCGGGAGCGAGACCCACGACACGAACCAGCAGCGTCGCGGCCCAAGGAAGGCGAGCGACGACGGTCGTGTCGCCGTTGAGGGACTCGTCCCCGATCACGAACGGCCGAGGGGGAAACAGCACCATCCCCCTCTTCCAGCGACACGTCAGCTCCTGAGAAAGGGGACCCCGAAACCTCGCGAAAGCCCACCGAGGCAAGAGGAGGGGTACCCCCCTGGCGAGACGGTAAGTGAAGGTCAGGAAGAGAAGAATGAGGAGGAGCAGGACGACGGGAGTGGGAATGCTGGCCGGGTGAAAGGAGGCCAGAAGGAGCCGCGGGGGGAAACAGAGCAAGGATCCCCGGGGCTGAGAGAACAGGGCGGCCCGACACCGAGGCGGAGGAGGGAGGGACCTCCACCGTGGGACGAGACCGTGAAGGAAGAATAGGCACTGAAGCAGGTGAAGTAGGAGAAGCAACGGCATCCAGGCGGACCCTGCTGGACAGTGTAGGAGGAGGGAGCAGAGGGCCAGCTACAGCATGAACAACCGCGCGCGGAGAGGACAACGTAAGAGGAAGTCGTCTGGGCTGGGGAAGCGGGCGGAAGGGAGTAGAGCCCCTATCCGTAGAGGCCAGGGGAGGGCGCACAGGGGCAGAGCCGCGAACCCCGGCCTCAGGGCGAGAACCATGACGAGGGCGAAGGGCGTCGTCAAGGCGATCAGGACGACGAGGGGCAGTAGAGGACGACGAGGCGAGCGAGAGCGTGGACGGAGCTGGGGAACCCCCCGACGATGGGACGACCGGCTGCGGGACCCAGGGGAGAGGGCCCGAGCAGGGAGAGGGCCAGGTGAACGGCCTTCAGTTGGGTCAGAGATACCCAGGGCGACGCGGATCCGGTCGGCAACAAAGGCCGGGGAACGGTGGCCCACAGTCCAAATGTGGCGGGAGACCATCGTCCACACCGACGGAAGGGAAGCAGAGGCCACAGCCGCCGCCGAGGAACCAGGGCCATGGTGCAGCACACCCACCAGGGCCAGACACGTGCCACACAGAGCAGGGAGGTAGGCCGTAGAGGACACACAGAGCGAGTGGCGCAAGCAGGACTTGTGGCTCTCTAAGCACGGGGAGCGACAACCAAGGCGAAAGCAAGGCAGCCTACCTGCCCTAGAAGAACACACACCATAATCAGCACGTCGAAGGAGTAAGTGGAGAGAATGTCCAAGAAGAACCAGGGAAGGAGCATGGGGAAACAGGAACACACATGCAAACAGGTATCCGTACTCACCCTAAACTGGGAGCACAGAGGCAGGTGAGGAGGGCGGCCGAGGCGGAAGAGCACTAGCAGAACCTGCAAAGATGGAGAAAGTGTTAACCACCACTCAACATCTTACATGCAGGGCCTATAACACCAGTAAAGTGCATACACCAATATAGTATCAGGCAACAAGATGACATAAAAAAAGTCAATAGTGAAAGCCAACTATTACCGCAAATTTGCGGGCCAATGGAGGCATTGGGAGGTTTGACGTACCTCCCAACCTACCAAATAGGAAAACCTACTATTTGGTAGTAGTCTTGGAAAATCCAACGTCAAGGCTATTAACCTAATTGCAATGACGACTTGTCTATTTTGACTGCTATGTCGTCATTCCAACCGCGGTTAAAAAGAAAACGTCTAGAGTCTACTCCTTATCTTGCTCTAGGAGACGTTGTACATTAACCAAAACTACCACCGAAGGTGAAAAAAGCATAGAAGAGAAGAAAAAAGGGGTTTACCTTAGTTACCGCTTAAGGCCCATCCTGTGTTCCGTCATGTGCAGATCCCTGTCGAACGTGCGCATGAGCGACCCTCTCTTGTTATCACATCTCACGTCAGCAGAAGAACGCGGATGGGCAGGGGTCCGGCGTGAGGGAGGGTATTATGTACGTTGGATTTTCCAAGACTACTACCAAATAGTAGGTTTTCCTATTTGGTAGGTTGGGAGGTACGTCAAACCTCCCAATTTGTTAGTAGTCTTGGCAAATCCAACGTCAAGGCTGCATAACAAATAGGAGGAGGACATCCAAGCCCAACCTACCAAAAAAACCAATGCATAAAACAAAATTACGAATGACAAAGACACAATGTAAACAAGAGAGTTTAATAAAAGAGTGAAAAACTGAGGAGTAGCTAAAAAGAACAGTTTTAACACATGCCCGTCATTCATAGTAATGCAAAAACATAGACTTGTCTGAAACCAAATAGGTACTGTACCCAAAATCCCTTTTCTTCAAAAACCAACAAAAACACTGAACACAAGAACAAAACACAATTTTCAATGTGGCAAAAACACTTATGTACTGGAACAATACATAATCCCAAACTTGCAATCCAGTGTTGCAAACCCATACACCCCCCCCCCCCCCCTTTGTCAAATAAAACAAAGGAAAAGAACGAGGGACAAGGGGGGAAGACCAGGGATCTTCGCCAGAGCACCAGGAAACACGACCCCCGAGAGCAATCACCGGCCGAGGGGGTCGAACACTGGACACGGAGAGGTAGGAGGAGATGAAGGAATTGATAGAAGACCACAAAACCGCGGAGGCGAAGGCAGGGAAGGATCGACGTGGCAGGAACCGGAAGGAGGCAGCAAAGGATCTGACATCGCGCGCAGAACCCCTACAAACAGGGTGACGGGCACGAACGGTCCGACAAACGTGGCGGCCCAGCTGCACCTGCTAGAGCCTCCCACCTGTCCGAGGAGACACCCACACAGCAGTACCCGAAGGCGGCGCCACAGACGCAACAGAGGAGTGCAAGGCTGACACCGGGCACAACACATGGCGAGGATGCCCACGCCGTAAAGCCTGGATGGCGAAAGGCTGGAAAACGGGGGCCTCCCTCCCATGCGTGGTAACAAAAGGTGGGGAGGAGGCGAACGAGACGCCATGCAAGGACGGGGAGAATCGGACGCAGTCCCGGGGCCGTGACAATGCCGCTAGTGCAGACACCCGATCCCCAGTGGCCAGAGCGACAAGGAAGAGTGGACGCCCGAGCAACGGAACCGGCGTAGCGGCCCTTGTATACGTGGGGGAAGCCAGAAGGACCAGAGCCCGCCCCAGATCCCACAGCGGAGAGACCTGGCGCGGAGGCGGTCAATCCCGGAAGGCAGCCGTCAGGAAGGAATCCAGCACCTGTGGCGGAACGACCAGCCCAGCGACGGACCCAAAGAACCCCCCGGACGGCAGACAAGTGGGTACGTATAGCGTCGACTGGAAAGCGACGTGTACGGAAGAGGTGAAACAAGGAGCGTAGGACGAGGGAAGGAGAGCCAACTGGCAGGCGAGTGGCCTGTAGCCACCTAGTAAAAAACCTCCAGCGGGACCCGTAAGGCCCCCAAGGAGAAGACGGCCAGGAACGCTGCAGGAAGTCAGTCAGGGCCCGGCCGGGGACCGGGAGCCACCGTGCCTCATGAACAAGCACGATGCGAAGGCCAAAGAGGTCCGCAGGACCCCAACCTAGCCCAAGTGGAAGCCGGAGACAGGTAGAGGGACCGGACCCGGGCACCACCGCGGCAACCGGGCGGACCAAGTCCGTGCCGGCCACAGAGGCGCGAGGAGCCAGACGCAGCCGTGGTACAGCCGCAGCTTCGCGAAGACCGGGCACATCAACAGCGCGTCTGGTGGCGGAAAAATGGATATCGACCGCCACCAGTACCAGGCGACCATGAAAGCGTCCGGACCCCCCCCGGAGCGCGAGGCCGGAGGGAGAGGTCCAGAGGCAACTGGCGCGGCACCCCCGATGCGAACAAGGCGACCTCCGGAACACCTCAGGAAGCCGCGAGGTCGGCGAACACAGTCCGTTTCATCGCCCATTCTACAAGAACGCCCTGCCCTCTCGACAGGGCGGCCGCCCAAAGGGTGGCAGGCCCGGGCAGGGAGGAGGCATGCAAGGAGAAGGGGTGTCGGTCCGCGAGGAAGAACAACTCCACCGAGACCCCTAATAGAGTCAACGACCTGGAGGACCCCCGCATAAGGAAACAGGGGACAGCTTGTCTGAGTGTCCAACCCGAAGGCCACCGACTCACCCCGAAGGGCCAGCGCGGGGACCCGCAGGAAGAACAAAGGAACCAACAATCCGAGGGCATAGACAGGTAAGAGGAGGGAGACCCACCCATCTGCCGGGAAGTGGACGTCCCAGGTTCGATTGGGAACCTCACCCAACCTCGCTCGACGTATCTGTGGTTACCCAGACCGTCGGCGGGGGGGTCGGTCCAGGGCACAGCCGCAAAGAGCGAGCCCCGAGCAACCCAGCGACCGAAGCGCCGGCGAACGGTACGCGGGAGCGGCAGGAGCCGATCCATAGGGGCAACGGAAACACCGCGGTGCCCATGAGGAGGAGGCGGCGTAGCCAGAGGCTCCCTAATGGAAGGGGCAGAGCGGCCCAATGCAGCGAACCCACGAACGAGTCCCAGAGCCACCCCGGGAGGGAGACCGAGTGCAACACGGCGAGGACCGTCCACCGAAGGTGCACCGCGGCCGGCAGACCCCGGGTCACCGTAGCGCCGGACAAAACCCATGCGAGACCGACCCATGGCACGACACGCGACGGGGTCAAGCGTGACTTGGGAACATCGAAGGGGAACCCTAACCGTGCGATGTCGCGAACGATTGTGAGGGCGTCGCCAATGCACAGGCCTAGGGCGTCGGAAACTACCAACCAAACGGCCAAGGAAAACAGGAGCTGGAGCCCGCTCCTGAGGAGAGGACCCAGAGCCTGCCCCACCAGTGCGGAGAAGATCTGCGGCGCGATGTGGAGACCGAAGGGAAGGCCGTCGAACAGGAACACACGATCGGAAGTCCGAACGGCCAAGAATCGCTGGAAGCGAGGATGGAGAGGAACGAGCCAAGACACATCCTGGAGGGCCAGCGACACTACCCACGACAGAGGGCACAGGGCCAGGCGTACCAGGGGTACCGGCAGCATCCGAAACCGTGTGTGCACGATGTGCCCGTTGAGGGCCAACAGATCCACCACCGGTCGCATCGCGTCGCAGGTCGGCGACGGAACCAGAAAGACACGGGAGAGGAAAACCGGGTGACCGGCGGTCAACTCCCTCGACGCTACCCAGCTCGGGCATGGAAGTGAACACGTGGGCCACCTCTGAAGAGATGGGCCGTTGTCGGTGACAAGAGCGGAGTGGGGGTCCGGACGTCCACCTCCAGGTGAGAACCCTCCGCGCAACCCGCCGCCCCCAACGTCCCTCGCGGCTACCGAGGGGCGCAAGGGCGAAAACAACCCGAGGGAGCACCCGAGAGGAGGGGAGCGACCCGGTACGCCCAGGCGAGAAGGAGAACAAGGAGGCCGACCCAGAGAACTACACATTGTGTTGACGTGGAGGTACCCCCGGTACGGGCCGTGCGGGCATGAGCGCCACGTTGACCTCCTCTACCCCCGCCCCCCCCCAACCTCGTCGAAAAGGGCGGGCCACCCCAACCCAAGGCCGGCGCGGGGCTGACCCCTACGAAAGGCGGCCGGAAGTGGAAGGCCGGCCAGCCCCGACACAGAGGGGATGAAAGGGGCAAGAACAGAAGTGCGAGGCGGAACCGAAGCACTGGCCAGCAACGTCCCAGTCTTGCGCCCGGGCAAGGCGGCAGCACTTGCAGCAGCACCCCGAAGAGGACCGGCAGAAGGACGGGACTGAGAAAACCCCGCGCGCGGCACAGCGCGTCGGTGCGTGACGTAAGCAGGGTCCGTAACGACACAGCACGGCGTCGTGTGGCGGAAGCAGGGGCCGCCGACAGAGAAGCGGAGCATTCCCAAGCATCCTGCGTAAAAAACCCCGACGTATATAGCGCAGAGTACAACAAACCCTGACGAATAACCAAGGGGGCCGGCCGGCAGAACGAAGACCGTACCGTCGTGCGGTGCCGAGTTGCCGCGCACAAAACCGCCTTCAGCTCGGGAACCAAAGACACCGCGAGCCGAAGGTGGACCCGCTCAACGCGGTCCAAACCCTCGCGAAGATCGCCTGGCGCAGACGCCTCGAAAAGCCGCAGGTGGTGAACAGACGTCTGGAGGGAACCTAAAGACAAGACAATAAGTCCGTCACCCTCCGTCGCAAGGGAAAAACCTTGGCGACAGAGGGCTGATCCGGGTGAGAGAAGAACGGGGTAGCAATAGAACAAAGTTCAAGAACGGGCGCGCTCATCCAGGACCAGAACGCGCCGTCCAACCCGCCGACAGACACAAGAGGAGGCAAAATCAGGGACGACTCCGGGGGAGGGACGGAAGGAGAGCCGTCGACGGATCGGTGTGTGAAGTCGAAGGCCTCAGCAAACCAGGCCTCCAATGGGAGAGGGTGACCGAGCATGACGGCTAAGCCAGGCGTACCGGCGTCGCACAAACCTGTCCCATAGGAGGACAGACCCGTCAACACAGCCAGGGACTGAACAGCCGGAAGGATGTCAGTGCGGCTGAAGCCTGACCAGAGCGTAGGCCTGCAGAAGGGAGGGGGACCATAGCAGGGGTAGGTAGGGTGAGGTGCTGAGGGTGAGGCACCGCCAAGAAGGGCGAGAAGAGGGAGTCTTCCATCGACTCCAAGCGCCCGTCGAAGCGTGACACAACCCAGCCCTGCATAGCCGACAATTGATCCGAGAGAGGCTACCCCCCCCCCCCCCCCCCCCCCCAGATTGGTCGGCCCGCAGGGGCGAGCGTGAGCGGGAGCGAGACCCACGACACGAACCAGCAGCGTCGCGGCCCAAGGAAGGCGAGCGACGACGGTTGTGTCGCCGTTGAGGGACTCGTCCCCGATCACGAACGGCCGAGGGGGAAACAGCACCATTCCCCTCTTCCAGCGACACATCAGCTCCTGAGAAAGGGGACCCCGAAACCTCGCGAAACCCCACCGAGGCAAGAGGAGGGGTACCCCCCTGGCGAGACGGTAAGGGAAGGTCAGGAAGAGAAGAATGAGGAGGAGCAGGACGACGGGAGTGGGAAGGCTGGCCGGGTGAAAGGAGGCCAGGAACCGCGGGGGGAAACAGAGCAAGGATCCCCGGGGCTGAGATAACAGGGCGGCCCGACACCGAGGCGGAGGAGGGAGGGACCACCACCGTGGGACGAGACCGTGAAGTAAGAATAGGCACTGAAGCAGGTGAAGTAGGAGAAGCAACGACATCCAGGCGGACCCTCCTGGACAGTGTAGGAGGAGGGAGCAGAGGGCCAGCTACAGCATGAACAACCGCGCGCGGAGAGGACAACGTAAGAGGAAGTCGTCTGGGCTGGGGAAGCGGGCGGAAGGGAGTAGAGCCCCTATCCGTAGAGGCCAGGGGAGGGCGCACAGGGGCAGAGCCGCTAACCCCGGCCTCAGGGCGAGAACCATGACGAGGGCGATGGGCGTCGTCAAGGCGATCAGGAGGACGACAAGGCGAGCGAGAGCGTGGACGGAGCCGGGGAAACCCCCCGACGATGGGACGACCGGCTGCGGGACCCAGGGGAGAGGGCCCGAGCAGGGAGAGGGCCAGGTAAATGGCCGTCAGTCGGGTCAGGGATACCCAGGGCGACGCGGATCCGGTCGCCAACAAAGGCCGGGGAACGGTGGCCCACAGTCCTAATGTGGCGGGAGACCATCGTCCACACCGACGGAAGGGAAGCAGGAGGCCACAGCCGCCGCCGAGGAACCAGGGCCATGGAGCAGCACAACCACCAGGGCCAGACACGTGCCACACAGAGCAGGGAGGTAGGCCGTAGAGGACACACAGAGCGAGTGGCGCAAGCAGGACTTGTGGCTCTCCAAGCACGGGGAGCGACAACCAAGGCGAAAGCAAGGCAGCCTACCTGCACTAGAAGAACACACACCATAATCAGCACGTCGAAGGAGTAAGTGGAGAGAATGTCCAAGAAGAACCAGGGAAGGAGCATGGGGAAACAGGAACACACATGCAAACAGGTATCCGTACTCACCCTAAACTGGGAGCACAGAGGTAGGTGAGGAGGGCAGGTGAGGAGGGCGGCCGAGGCGGAAGAGCACTAGCAGAACCTGCAAAGATGGAGAAAGTGTTAACCACCACTCAACATCTTACATGCAGGGCCTATAACACCAGTAAAGTGCATACACCAATATAGTATCAGGCAACAAGATGACATAACAAAAGTCAATAGTGAAAGCCAACTATTACCGCAAATTTGCGGGCCAATGGAGGCATAACCGTACCGACACCACCCTCCTGCAATTTCGCGGGACCCCCCAACGATCTCCGCAAATTTGCGGGGAACCGAAATGGCCCAGAGGACCGAATCGAGCACCCCGCAAATTTGCGGGGCCGGCCGAGATGGTCCGGGGCCGAAAAAGCGAGAGGAGCGTCTAGGAAATACCAAAGAGGCCCAGAAAAAAGCGTCATCTCCTTATGAACTCCAAGCGACGATGGCCATCAAGCTGAGCAGTGTCTTCCTTGATAATATCCTGACTCAACCGGTCAAGGGAGAGGCAAGGAAGACACACCAGGGGAGAGGAGGCACATCCCCTAGGAACCACCCAACCCACAGAGATAGAGCAAAGCCCATGAGGAGAAGTGGCAGGAAGGGTGGTTTGGCACAAACAGGGGCCCCCGTAGGGTACCCCAGGATTGGGCAAAAGGGTATGAAAGGATGGAGGTGAAAACAGTAAGGGAACACAAAAACCAGTAAATGAAACTGGCGAGAAAAAGGGTGGCCTAGCCGTGAGGAGAGAATGTGTCAGGGGCGAAAAACCCTGTGGTGTGAGGGAGGGGCCCCCGTGGGGTACCCCAGGATAACACGAACCACCAAGCGCCCAGGCCCTTGAGACACAGTGAAGGCTCGAAAGGGGGGACTCGGGAATAACGCTAATAATGCGGCCGACACAAACCCTACAAACAGCACCGCCACCACGAAATCTCAGATCGTGAACCAACTGTACACCTAGGCTATGAAAATATGAAAACTCATAGGGGCATAGCAATTCCTGAATGAGAAACAAGCTAGGCTAAAATAAGCTAAAAGCTAAACTATGCCCAGACTAACAGGAAAAAAGAATATGAAAAGAGAAAGAAATGAAAAACACACACGAGGAACGCCAGGCGCCCCCGTACCTTCGGTAGCTATTTCCACACGCGTCTCCATTAAACACACTGAGGAGCCCATTTACGTGTGCCCTAGATCACGTAACATCTGTCTAACAAAAAAGAAGGCCAGATAAGCCGAAACGAACCTAAACAGGGTGAATTAAAGGAGCACAACAAAAGCGACTTCATTCAATGGAGCGCGTGAAAAAATGATGACAAGAGAGGGTCGCTCATGCGCACGTTCGACAGGGTTCTGCACATGACGGAACACGGGATGGTCCTTAAGCGGTAACTAAGGTAAACCCCTTTTTCTTCTCTTCTATGCTTTTTTCACCTTCGGTGGTAGTTTTGGTTAATGTACAACGTCTCCTAGAGCAAGATAAGGAGTAGACTCTAGACGTTTTCTTTTTAACCGCGGTTGGAATGACGACATAGCAGTCAAAATAGACAAGTCGTCATTGCAATTAGGTTAATAGCCTTGACGTTGGATTTGCCAAGACTACTAACAAATTGTCCCTTTTGGGGAGAGGAACATGTGTGATAGAGAAGCTGGCATGCCTTCTGGCACCTAAGTCACAACATTGTCTGTCAACATTTGGTTCATCAATGTTTATTTAACTCTAGAGATAGTTGTCCATTGTTAGACTGAGCTCTGAGGAGGGGTTAGCTTGTTTGCCAGAAAACTGCCCAAATATATCCCTCTGATGGCTTAGCAACAGAGCATGAACCTTATTCCAGGTCGTTTGGGGAAACAATCTGCATGTGAATCGAGGTGAGAAGAGAGCCGGAGTAGCAATATCTTTGGGTATATTCTTGGACAATTGGGTGAGTGGATACTGTCTAGCTCTAGTTGCCTTACAAATCGCAATCTTGATATTCCCAGTGGTCATCCGAGAATTACCACGTGAAGCTCTTCTGATAAAATGAAGTGCAGACCTGAAGTTTTGTTCAGGGATAGAATCTGCTACTTGCCTCATGGCTTGTGCAAGTTGTTGTTTTGTGATAAAATTTTACAGTAACCTATGGGTTCTTTGTCGTAGTTTAAAGTCTTTGTCAGTCCGTGCAGGGTAGGTGTATTAATCATGGGGTCAACTAGTTGGTTTACAACTATTGTTGGAGATCTGAGATATTTCCAGAACTCCTGGGGAATAGAGTCGGAGTTGTATATATGCATAGTGGTAAATTTTGTATTACGTCCAGCAATTGGTCTTGTGCATCTTTGTATGTAGATGCCTAAGCTCGTCCCTTTTAATAATCCACTCATTTGGTATTGGCACCAAGTCTGAATGACCTGTGTCAGCATTAGTAGGTGCTATCCTGGTAATTGTTTCCAGTATCGAGATTCACCAATTAGTAGAGGGGGAAGCTTCTTGAACATTTCATGAGCAGGTTGTTTAAGCTGGACAGGTAAATGAGACAGTGGGACTGTGTCTGGTATGGCATATTGTAACATGGGTGGAGCCAGAGACCTACTTGGAGATCTCGGATAGCTTTATCTAAAGACATAAATTTCTGTTTAATTTTGTCTGTCAACTCATGCATAGATTTAAGAAAATACCTGAAGTTCACCCACCAAGCCACCAGGCGGGCTCGGATTAGGGACTATATCAGGAAACTCTTCTTCACTTTGTTCTAATGGAGAACCATGGTACTCATTCTACTCCAACCCTCTTCTGTATGGTTACTGGTTTCCAATTCATACCATCCTACCATAGCATTGCTTATGACCAAAGGTTCTGGGGTATCCTTAGGAAGTACTTTTTTCCGTATTGCCCCAACCGTACTGTAACCAAAATGTCTGGAGCTGCCAGAGAAGGGTCTAAACGAACAGGTAAGTCCGTAGGAGGCTGAACAGGTAATTAGTGTATGGGTTTATGTACTTCAGCTTCAATATTCACCTGAATCAGTTTAGGGTGCTTTAATGTGGGTGGAGCAAGCAATTGGGTTTATTCAGATTGCTGTTCAATTGTATCAGCTGCTGTTCAATAGTATCAGCTAACTGTAATAGGGAAAGTGGGGGGGGGGGGACTGATACCCTCAGAACTTGGATCAGTCAAGGAAGTAGATGAGAATTTTTTTTTGGGGGGGGGGGGGGATAGCCGGGTGGCTGACCACATTAGACAATGTCAAAAGTCTGGGGGTATGTGGTGTAGAATGCAGGATTTTGGAATCATGACTGCGAGTCGAGTCAGGGAAGTTTGGTACTTAGCAGGTCACCTTTTAGTTTGAAATTTGCTCACTTTCTTCTGTTTATTTACTGGAAGAATTTGAGTTGGAGGACCTATGTCTTTTCCTGCTAGATCCAGACATTTTCTTGTCAGGAGATGGAGAGGAGCTAGGGGTTCTAGAAAAAGATATTTCTAAAAAAAGCTTACATGCTTTGCCTCCATAATACCTGGATATTTTGTTTAAGGTACCTGAAATGTAAGACTTTTACCGAACCCCACACAGATAATAACACTTGTTTGCATGTGACCGAGGGCATAAATATTTTTTTGGGTCATGGTTATTAACAAAAATATGATTTAGTAGCAGTCTCTACGTTTCCAACGTAGGGCTTATGATCTCAGCCGCTACCACAGCGGGCCGATTTATCGGTACTCACGCGAAGTAACCAAATAATCTCTAGAGTTGCACCTCAATTCACTACTAGGCACGTTGTACACACTCCGAGACGACTAAAGAAGGAAGAGAAAGCGAAGGAGAGAAAGAATTGTTATAGTTACCCATTTAATCTAGCTGCTCTCCTCTAAGCCATGCTCCATTTTCTATGAGCCTGCGCCAGGACCTGCCAAAGTATCAGTCACTTCGCGCTCACCGTCGATGTCACACGCCTTTTTTGTCTGTGCTTCGCGAGTGCCTGCTTTGCATCCCCTTCGCTTCGACTATTAGTGAGTGTGAGCCTTTTCAGGCTGTTGAGGTTTTAGAAGGATGTTCAGTGATGTAGGCAGCACTTTACTACGGATTTATGGGGTGTTTATGGGTGTGCGCGTAGTGCTGGAGACGTGTTTATTTATTTGTTTTCTTCGGGGGTGGTTGGTCCTCAACGCCGCGTAGCGGTCGTTGTGTGTCTATTCTACCCTCGCTTTTCGGGTTCATGTTCACTTTAACTACCCCTTAACGTAACTTGGGGGGGATATGCTTCCCGCGGGATGCATTGTGTTTCTTTCCCTTTTTGACGTACTTTTTGTTTTATTGTTTTTTCATATGACTACGTGTCGATGTTTTACAAGACTTGAGCATGAGGTTTCTCTGGATTCTGCTTTTGTGTGAGCATAGGGCACACAGCCTTTATTCTCTCACAAACATGCTGCTTTGGTCTCAACTGACCTATAGCCCTTCTGACTTGTTTATTTAACATGTCCATAGTTGGTGGTCTTGTATTTCGTTCGCCTGGTTCACGCTTTTGTCATTTCCTTTTCGTTTCCCCGGGCCTACTTGGCTCGTGGATACGTGGTTCTGGTGAAAATGTCGGTCAACCCCTAGGCTATCCTAACTTTTATTTTATTCCTTTAACGTACTTGTGGGGATTCTCGGGCAGTGTTTAGCTTTGTTACTAGGTTCTTTCACTCAGGGATTGATGCTGCCCTAGTGTTTTCTCTTTTCTGTGATTTGTGTAACTAGGCTAAGCCTGTTTTTTACCTTGAGCTGACCGCCGTCAGATTGGGCCACACAGGTCCTTTCCTTCTGTTTTCCTTTTGTCTCTACTGACTTGCTGGTTAAGGTCTTCTACGCTCTTGTTAAAATTCTCACCTTTGTTTTTGTGTTTAAACTAATCGGTTTTTTGCCTTGCGCTGCCCCCACACAGGTCCTTTCCTTCTGACTTCCTTTTGTCTCAACTGACTGGGAGGTCTCGGTCTCGTAGCTCTCGGTAAAATTCTTGTTTTTCTTATGCAAAAGAGCTTTGGGTAGGCGTGATGCAGCTTGGGCTAGATTAAGAAGAAGGAACACTGAGAGTAATCGGAATAAATATAAACAGGAGAGGAATAGATATGTTAACATAATTAGGCAAGTTAAAATGAACTATGAGAAGAACATAGTAAATAAATGTGAAAGTGACCCTAGATTATTCTTATAAATATATAAACAGTAAGTTGAAGGTAAAGAAACAAATTACTAAATTAAGAGTTGATGCTAGGACGTATGAAAATGTATCGGACATGTGTGAGGTAATGAATAACAAATTGGGGTCAGTTTTTACTAGAGAGGAAGGTTTCGACGAACCACAGGCGGGAGTACTGGAGAGTGGTCTTAGTAAGATTGAAATAACTAGAGATGAGCTGTTATCTGCGATGAGAGGACTTGAAGTAAGGAAAGCTATGGGACCGGATGAAGTGTCTGCCTGGGTTTTAAAGGAGTGTGCAGAGCAATTAGTGGAGCCAGTGAGGGACATAATTCAAGCTTCCTTAGATAAAGGACAGGTTCCTGTTGAATGGAAAAGAGCTAATATCATTCCGATATACAAGAATGGAAACCCTGAGGACCCTCTAAACTATAGACCAGTTTCACTTACTAGTATTGTATGCAAGATTTGTGAAAAGCTAATTAGGAAGAGATGGATGAAAATGTTGGAGAGAAAGAAGATAATAACCCCAAAGCAATTTGGATTCAGAGAAGGGACATCTTGTGTTACCAGTTTGCTATGTTATTACAGTAGGGTGATAGATGTACTCCAAGAAAGAGGTGGATGGGTGGACTGCGTCTACTTAGACCTTTCCAAAGCATTCGATAAGGTACCACATAAGAGATTGTTATCTAAGCTTGAGACGCTAGGATGTGTCAGGGGGCGTTTGCTGAAATGGATGGAGAGCTATTTAACAGATAGGGAAATGAGGACCAACATTAGAGGAACTTACTCATCGTGGCGGAAAGTTGAGAGTGGTGTGCCGCAGGGATCTGTGTTGGCACCTCTCATGTTCCTTATGTACGTGAATGACCTGCCGATAGGCATAAACTCTTACATGTCAATGTTTGCAGATGACGTAAAATTATGAGACAAATAACAAATAAAAGTAGTTGTGAGGAGCTGCAAGGGGATTTAGATAAAATATACGAATGGAGCACCAAGTGGAAAATGAAATTTAATATAAGTAAATGCCATGTGTTAAATATGGGAAGAAGTGTGAATAGACCAAATTGGGAGTACAGGATGGGAGATAATATAATTAGCAAGGCCGAAAAAGAAAAAGATTTAGGGTTGATTATACAAGATAATTTGTCGCCAGAGAAACATATTAACAAGCTCTTTAGCGGAATGTATGCAATGGCCGGGAATATGAAAGTTGCTCTGAACTACTTGGATGAGACCATGGTAGCGAAAATTATGAAGAGTATGATTAGACCAAGATTGGAGTATGCAGCAGTGGTGTGGTCCCCGCATCTAAAGAAGCATATTCACAAGTTAGAAAGAATCCAGAGAGCAGTCACTAGATTGGTTCCAAGTCTCAGAGAACTGCCATATGAAGGGAGGCTAGACAAATTAAATCTACCGAGTCTAAAAGAGAGGAGAGAGAGGGGAGACATGATAATGATGTACAAATGTACCCGGGGGCTGGAGAGGCTGGATAGGGAGGATATATTAATTATGGATACAGGAATAACTAGAGGCCACAGCTACAAAGTAAAAAGACCTACCTGCAAGAACGATATCAGGAAGTTTAGCTTCCCCTATAGATGTATTGACAAATGGAATGGGCTGGAGGAGGAGGTGGTAGGGGCAAGGAACATCCATATTTTCAAGAAAAAATTGGATAAAAAGTAGACTGAGAGACGGGACAACACAAGCTTAGCTCAACTCCTGTAAACTACAATTAGGTAAATACAATTAGGCAATTAGGTAAATACATTTTACCTGTTTCTGTTAAGTACAAAGGAGTACAAAGTAAATCAAGCAACAACAGATCTAGTGACCCTTCTAGGCTGCTTGTCCTCCAAAACACTGAGGATCAAGTGTCCAAACAGTGGTTTAGAGTGGGTAAGGGAACATTGGAAAGGGAACTACTGCCCTGCCACTAATGTGGCAGGACTAGGAAGTTAGTAGGGGACATATGGGTTAGTAACTGAGGGGAGGATAAAATATAGTTATTCATTTACAAACGCAGTCAGTCGCGGGTTTGATGCGAGATATTTGTCTAGGCGGAATTTAAATGAATCAACGGTGCTGCAGTCTATAACGTCTCGGGGAAGCCCATTCCACAAGTTGACAACTCGATTGAAGAAGAAATTCTTAGATTCGTGTGAGTTAAAAGATTTACCAATAATTTTGCAACCGTTTCCCCGCGTGTAATTAGATTGGTCGATAGTGAAGTACTTACTACAGTTCATATTGTCGATGCCTTTGATGATTTTGAACACTTGAATTAAGTCACCTCTTAATCTGCGCTGGGTTAAAGGAAATAGATTTAATTCTCTAAGACGCTCTTCGTATGGTTTGTTCTTTAGGCTAGGTATCATACGTTGAACTCGTTCTAGCTTGTTTATGTCTTTTTGGTAATAAGGGCACCAGCATTGAACGCAGTATTCCAGAAGAGGGCGGACTAAGGAATTGTAAAGGGTTAGGATTACGTCTTTGGATTTATGCTCAAATGATCTGCCTATAAAGCCAATTATTTTGTTTGCCTTCTTAACCCGGGAACTGCGGGGAGACTCTTAAGAGTTCCCCCGGCGGACTGCGGGGAGACTCTTATGAGTGAGTGAAAAAAAAAATCAACTTTTGACATCGAAATTTTTTTTTTTTTTTATTTTTATTTTTTTTTTTGTTTTTTTTTTTTTTTTGGCCCCTGGGCTATGCAAAATCTCAGTCCTCTACCTCCCCTCCTTCCCCACTTTCCTCCTCTCCTTCAGTTATCACCTATTTTCCCTGTTATTCCCTTATTCTGAGGTATATTTTCGTGCTAACATTAGCGAGTTGCAAGCAGGGTGTTGTCATCACTGATGGCAAGCGAGTGCAAGAGAGAGAGAGAGAGTATCGATCGACTGTGTCTCAGTGGCCTTGGGGGAAATTGGCGGGAAAACAGTTTGCCTCACCCATACATTATACAACTCGCGGGCTATATCTCCGATTTTGACCATCCAAACGCTGTTTTCACTCGTTTTATTGTTGTTTCAGGTTAATACCTTTATAATCAACCCATAATAGGCGCATATGGATAAGTATTAATGCTATTAATGGCACAATGAATATTTTAGTGACGGAAACACCTCAAATACGTCAGCACAGGGGGACGTTTCCAATTACCTCCATGCGCACTTCAGAGGTTAACAACTTCTGAACATTGTTGACTCGGTTTTAGGTTACTCGATATTGTTACTCCCAGATCGGTTTCTCTGTTTACATTCTTAAGCTGAGTGCCATTCATCGAATAGTTTGCTTTCTCATTTAGGTATCCGATATGTAGTACTTTACATTTATCCGCATTGAAACTCATTTGCCAAATTTGGGCCCAATTTGACAATTTATCTAGATTGTGTTGCATATCGTCAACTTGATCTTTTGAGAGTACGCTATTTGCAATTTTTGTATCGTCAGCAAATTTTGAGATTGTACAGGTGAGACCCTCATCTATGTCGTTGATGTAAATTAGAAAGAGAATTGGTCCTAGTACCGATCCCTGGGGTACCCCGCTACTTACATTGGTCCATTTAGATGCCTTACCGTTTATGACTACTCTTTGCTTTCTGTCGCTGAGCCAATTTTCTATCCATTTCAACACACCGTCTTGTATTCCATGCGCTTTTAGTTTTATCAGTAAACGTTTGTGGGGAACTTTGTCAAAGGCCTTTTGAAAATCAAGGTATATAATATCTACAGCTTTACTCTCATCGTAGAGGTTGAGGATATCATGGAAGAAGTCTAAGAGGTTTGTTAAACAGGAACGTTTTTTACGAAAGCCGTGTTGAGTATCTTTAAGTATGTTATTTTCCTCTAAGTGATTTACGAGTCTGTCTCTTATGACCATTTCTAGCATTTTACATACAACTGAGGTTAAGCTAATTGGACGATAGTTACTGGGTAGGGATTTGCTGCCTTTTTTTAATATCGGTGTTACGTTGGCTATCTTCCACTGATCAAGCATAGTTCCAGATTGCAAGGATTTATTGAATAGTAATGTCAGTGGTTTGGAGAGCTCATCCTTAGCTTCCTTTAGAACTCTAGGCGAGATTGTATCAGGTCCAGGCGTTTTATTTACCTTGAGTTTATCTAAACAATTCAATATTTCTCTCTCTGTAACGGTGATATTGCTTAGAACATCTGAATTATCAATCTGAATCGGCGATGGTGTAGGGATATCACTGAGGTCTTCTGTTGTAAAAACTGATGCAAAGAAGGTATTGAGGGCATTACTCATTTGTACTTCGTCTTTGGTGTATTCTCCATTTTCATCGACTAACGGTCCAACAGTTGAAGTAACTACTTTTTTCTTTCTGATATAACTATAGAATTCTTTCGGGTTTGTTTTACTTTGATTCGCAATATGTAACTCTAGGGTCTTTTTACTTTGCTTAACCCTTCAAACTCGGATGGTACATGTGTGTACCATTATGTTTTGCCCCCAGGAACCCGGGTGGTACAACATTGTACCATTGCTTGAAAGCCTGTGAGCTTCGTGTGCGAGGCGTCGGTCCGACGCATGTAAACAACAGCCGGCTGGACCGACGCCCCGCATCTCCGGCCACAAGAAGGAGAGCGTCGCTTGTTTGTGTGTGCCTGTATGTTGTTGTTAAGTATCGAAAAGTAGTGTAAAGTGGCTGTTTTGGCCATAAAGTTATCTCCAATGAAATCATCATCACAAATCAAGCACTTGACTTAGAGAGCTCTACTTAACGCCATTCTACAGGTAGATAACACAGCTACGCTTGGGGATGCGCGGGAATGCGGGAAGCAGTCAGCATAACAATGATACGGTAGCCTAGCCTAGACGTTTTTCGGCCAAAACACCCGAATTTCGGGGAATATTTATGTAATGCGTAGCCGGGGCGGGAGGGTTAATTAACTTTTTGGCTTTGCGTCGTAGCTCTACAAATTTCACCCGTTCTTCGTCATTTTGTGAGGATTTTAATCTATCATTAGCAAATTTTTTAGCAAGCAGGCAGTTTGAAATATCTTTATTCCACCATTTGGGCTTATTATTATGGCCTGGACGCCGTATTTTCGATGGTATGCAGTCTTGCACTGCTTTTAGGTAAGTGGTTTCGAATAACTTCCAAGATGTATTTATGTCGTTATTGTTAATTAAAAAGCTCCAGTCAGTTTCTTTAAACATAGCTCTAAGTTTATGAAAGTTTGCTTTCTTGAAATTAGGGACTTTTTCGATGCTACTATTTGGTTCGTTACTAGTAAAGTTTAAAGTGAAAGTTATCGTACGATGGTTGCTGTTACTGAATTCATCACCAACATTCAAATTCTCTATTAATTCTTCTTTTGTTGCAAGTACAATGTCAAGAACGTTATTACCACGGGTCGGAGTTTGAACAAATTGATAAAGCGAACTCTCTTGCAAGTTCGTATACAAGTCATGTCCGGAGTGTGAAGTAAGAGTATCGCCCCACTTGGTCACAGGTAAATTAAAGTCGCCAAAAAATACGGTATCTTGTGAGTTACTTACATCTGCAATTTGTTCATAAATTGTACCTGTTCTTCCCCTGCCTGTGTTTACTTGATCATAAGGGGGGGATGTCTGGAAACTGTACGCGATAATAAGGGCCCCGCTCACAGGGAGGATATGCTTGGACAAGTTGACTCGACTTTCGTGTTTACTCACGTTTTTTCGCCACACAGGCGGGGGTCTTCAGGTGTCCTCAGCTCCTTCATCTTTTTAAATCCACCCTACAAGCGCCTTTATCTTTTTGATGTGCCCTGTGCCTTGTCAAGGCCTAGGCCACATAGCTTTTTCACTTGACTTGGTTTTAAGCGCCCTGTTATGCCCCCTTTTTCATGTACCTGGACAGGGCTACTTGGACAACGGCTGATTGGCTGTTTTCCTCTCCCTTATGTCCTGTTCCTTGTGTCCTCCTTCTGTACCTGGTTCCTGCCCTACAGGCGGCCTCCTAGTATACTGGGTGGACCCAAGGACCACCTGAAAGTCCTTGGACTCGACCCAAAGTGGCGATTGTCCTGTGTGTTTTGGATTCCCTCCCCTCCCCTATTTAAACTTATAGGGTACTGTTGGGTTGCTCACACTTGACCTTTTTCCTTCTAGCTGGTGCCCGCTCTACTGCCGGCTGTACCTACGCCGCCGCCACTTCGCCCCTCCTCCCTCCGCTCTCCCAGAGGGTTCTCAGGTATTTCGGATGGGACCTTTTTTTCCCCAAAATTGGTTTGGACCTGTTCCCAGGGTTGGGTCTCGCTAAGGGGCTTGTCCCAGCCCTGGTGTTTACGGTCTCCGGGGTGGGTGGTTTTTACTTGACTTTCCTGTTATACTTGCTACTTAGCGTCTTACTGGATGTTGTCTTACTTGAGTATTACATGCTGTTTTGGTTGTACTGCCTCATATTGCCTGTCTCACCTCCACTGGTGTGTAATGCTTCCCCCATTTTTCAGTGCTGTGATGCCGGCTCCTCCCTGCTCTCGGCCGACTTGTCAGCGGTCGGCCTTGCGGGATCATCGGGAATGCTGCCTCCACACGGCCTGCTATGGGAAGGATGTGTACGATCCCCGCCGATGTGGGGTTTGTCTCTCCGCTCTTCAACTGCTGGAGACTCTACCTACATCGGCGGAAGGACAACGGGCCAGGACGTCTCTCCGTCAGTCGTGGGACGTCATCTCCCGTTACGTCCAAGTTGTCCTGCACAGGGCTCCTTCCTTCCGTGAGGATGACGTCCGGGTGTTGTTGGGGATCCCACCTACCTCCGATGCTGCACGCCGTTCCCGCTCCCCTACTGTTCGTCACTCCCGCTCTCCTCATACGGCTCGTGGCTCCCCTACCAGGAGTTCGGGTCCGGCGGACGGGAGGGCGCATCCCATGGAGCGGGCCCCCCGGCGTCATGATCGTCGAGTGCCTGCCTCCGACCTGTCCGTGACTTCGGAAGCGTCTGGCAGGAGGAAACGACGCTGATCACCCTCCCCTGCTGATCGACCCCGCCTTGCTTCTCCTCACCTCAGGATGAGCTCCCCTCCTTCGCTGGGTTCCACGATCTTCAGGGCCAAACGCCGTCCTGCCCCGCCTGCCGAGGAGGTCGTTCTCCATCCTGCACCATCTTCAGCCACTGGTGGGGTGGAGTTCGAGCCTCTGCCTGCCTCCCAGCCTGTGAGGGGTCCCGGCCTCTTCCCTATGGCGGGCCCTGCTGTGGTGGTCCCGGCGGCGATGCCCTCCCTGCCTCCTCCTCAACCTGGATGTTCAGACGCCTCGATCCCTTGTGGCCAGCCGTCTCCTACCCATCTCCCGGACCATTCAGACGATGTTCTCGAGATGGAGGTTGCGGACTTTGACAGGCTGGAGGACGAGGATGTGGGGGTCGACTCGTCTTCGGACGGTGCACCCGATTCTGGTCAGGATGACCCCGCCGTGGAGGCCCATTACTCACCCCCGTCCCCTGCGTTCTCCCCGCTCACGGACCATGATGCCCGAGGGCCCAGTGAGGCTGGTTCCATCTCTCCTCTACAGGCGTCCATCCCTCCTGCTGTGGAGACGGAGTTAAGAGCGGAGTTGGCGTCCATTCGTCTCGAGATGGCTTCCACTAAGGCAGACATCCTCTCCTCTGTCACGGCGGCCATGGAGGCAGTGGTCTCTCGGTTTGGTACTCCGAACCCGGTACCTCTGCAGACTCCGATTGTGGCTCCTCTCCCGCCTGTTGCCGACCACATCCCATCTCGGCCTGCTCTCCCGGTCGCGGTACCGTTGACGTCCTCTGCATCATCACCTGCACCTCCGACTCCTCTCTGGTCCGTTGTTATCCCGGGCCAGGGTTTGGGGTTGTTCTCTCACCCCCTCTCCGTGCCGCCTCTCTCCAAGTTTAAGATCCCCAAGGTCAAGATGCCATCCCTGTATGGGGATTCTGTGGCTTGGAGAGCTGTGATCGCCTCCAACCCTGAGGGAGCGGTCCGCCTGCCGGCCGGAGAGCGGGCTGTGCCGGAGGGCTGGGCTATCCAGGTCAATGAGAAGAATGTCTTCAGGGCCATTACTCCACAAGGTCTGGTCCCAGAGGTCGATGTGAGGGTATACCCTAACCGGCAAGACATGAGGTATTTTTCATATCATCCCTCGGTCTTACTTTACACTGTCACCAAGCCCTGGGCTGACTACTCCCGCCAAGACCTGTCTGCGGATGTCCACTCCCTCTCTGCCATTTCAGGGACGCCGTACCTCCAGAATGTGCGCGATTGGGACGGGGTCCTGATTCTAGAACTGCCGCACCTCTGTACGGGTCCCTGGGAGGGTGGGTCCGTGAAGCGGTGGAGTTTGGTCAGTCCATGGCAGAGACTTTGCCGGCCATCCCGACCATGGACTCATCCTTTCTGTCGGGCATGCTCCTTACCTCCTCGGGCTTCCCTCTGCCTGTGTGGGAGTGGCTCAATGCTCCCAAACTGTCGGTGGGCCCCCTTCCGTGTTCCTTTTTCACGGCACCGGAGAAGGCACCATTGGAACGGGACTTCAAGTTCCGTCAGCGAGCGGCACGCCAACTTTCAACTCTTCTTGCCCAGTTGGAACTGGTGCGGGTTCACCTCCGCCTTATAGAGTCCCTGGAATCGGCTGATCATCGCCAAGGATTTGAGCATGTCCGACGGATCGCCCTGCAGCTTGCCCTCAACCCTGTTCAGGACATCCGCCACTCCCTCCATGAAGCCACTCGTTGCCATCAACAACTTCGAGTGGCTTTCTGCAAGAAGGCCCCTGCCGACATCCGCAACCGCCTCCTCCTGACTGACCTTCCGACTCCTGGTCTGTTCCCTGAGGAGGCTTGGCAAGGGGCTTTTCTACTGGCGCAGAGCGACACCTACTCTGCTCAACGGAAGGTGGTGGCGAAGCCCGCTTCATCATCCTCCACCCGCGGACGCGGGGGCAAGTCTGTCGCCGGCAAAGGGCGCCAGGCTAGAGGTTTGGCCAAGGGACTGGCTCCCAGGGGGCGTGGTGTACCCGCCTTCCGTGGCCGTCGGTCCCCGGATCGCCGTCCCCGTCAAGAGGGGATGCGGCGCTGGCAGGCGCCTGGCCCCATTTCCTCCGCTGCCAGACACAGCCTGGAGGGGGATAGGCCGGAGCGCGAGGCCCGTCCATCGTTTCGGCGGGGCGGGGGGACGTCTGGGGGAGGACGTGGTGGCTCATCCCACTACGATAAGTCCAAGAGGAGCTCCGCAACAAAAAACGCATAGTTCCTCCTGGCCAGTCCCCTCTTCCCTCGCCCAACCATCTCATCGAATCGGTGATGGGCCTGACACAAGGCGCTCGCACCGGCTTCTTCCGCCCCCACTACCGGCAATGGCCCCGCCGGTCGTGGGCGCGTCGGGTGGTCAAGAAAGGTCTGACTTGGAGGTGGAGGTCCAGGCCTCCTCTCAGGTGCCCTCCCCGACAGCGACCAGTGTCTCAGGAAGTGGCCCAAGAGATCATGTCCATGCACGAGGAAGGCGTTATCAAGGAAATATCTTCTACACAAAAGGTATTTCTTTCTCGTGTTTTTCTGGTCCCAAAGAAGGACTGCGCTGCTATGAGGCCGGTGGTAGATCTCTCAGTCCTCAACTCTCACATTGTGAACACCCGTTTCCGCATGCTCACCGTCAACCAGGTATGCCTGGCACTCAAGCCCTTGTCTTGGGTGGTCACCCTGGATCTGAAGGATGCTTATTGGCATGTGCCGATGGCTCCTCGGTTCCAGGGCTGCCTCGCACTGCAGTCGGGTCAACGGGTGTTCCAATTCACCAGACTACCATTCGGCCTCAACATAGCACCGCGGGTCTTCACCAAACTGGTAAAGCAGGCTCTGACCCCCTTGCTCTTACAAGGGATTCAGATCCTGTTTTACCTGGACGATTGGCTCATCTCAGCAGACTCTCTCACACAATGTGTACAGGACACGCTAACTGTAGTCAGACATATCACAAACCTGGGGTTCAAACTCAATATTCCCAAGTCCTGCCTCTCACCGTCACAAGAAGTGACGTGGGTGGGCTTGCACTGGGATCTCCTAAGCGCCACCGTTTCCCAGAGTCGGGTGAATGCGGCGAAACTTCGAAGGAAGCTCTTTATCGTGTTGCACTCGATCTCGATAACACGAAAAATCTGGGACTCCCTACTAGGGTCTTTGAATTGGGCGTCTCTGACCGTGCCCTTGGGCCGGCTCCGACTAAAACGCCTCATTCAGCTGGGCAACAGGCACTTCCCTATCTCGCCCCCTTACCGTTTGTGGACGGTACCGCGCTCAATACATCTGAGACCGACACACTGGGTCGCTCGGGGCACGCTCTCTGCGGCTGTGCCCTGGACTGCTCCTCCGCCGACCATCTGGGTAGACACAGATGCGTCGAGCGGGGTGGGGTGGGGCTATCAATCAGACATGGGACATCAAAACCACGGCAGGTGGTCGGGGCTCTCACACTTCCACATCAATGCCCTGGAACTGTTGGTACCGTTGTTCTTCCTGCGGGATCACGGACTGGCCCTCACGAGCAAGTCGGTGGCCTTCAGGATGGACAACATGTTCGCGGTTCATTGTATCCAAAAGCAGGGCTCCTCCAGGTCTGTTGTTCTCCAAGATCTGGCGGAGAAATTGTTTTATCTGGCCGATCATTACAGCATCACCCTGCATGCGACTTACCTGCCCGGGACGGCCAATCTTTGGGCGGATGCTTTGTCGAGAGGACAGAGCACCAAGGTAGAGTGGTCATTAAGACAAAGCGTTTTCGACGACCTCGCAGCCTCCTGGGGCCATCCGCAGGTGGACTTGTTCGCCTCCTCGGGGACGAACAAGCTGCCGGACTACCTCACCCGCTGGACTTGTACTCAGGCGGGGGGCCCGGATGCCTTCAGCGAGGACTGGAGCAGGTGGCAGTCGATTTACGCTTTTCCACCGCCCGACGCACTGCTTATGTGCAAAGTCCTACACAGGCTGAGAGAGTACCGTGGCAGGCCTAGGCTACCGTATTTATGTTTATTTTCACTGCTAGAACTTTCCCACTCATCTATAATCGTAGTGCGGTTTTCAATCTGTATTTTGGCATTGAGTAGAGCTCTGTAAGTCAACTGGTTCAGTTGTGATGACGATTTCAGTGGAGCCAATATTGCAGAGATGTTGCCAATATGGGGGCTTTTCAGACACTAATTTCGTCATGACGTCAGAACAATAACATTGAGGAGTCTTCTCCTTCTTGTTTTCGGAGGTGCGGTGACGAACGCTTGGGTTTGTTGACATACGTCGTATGCACGGCGTTCAGACCAAGCTTAATTAGGCTATTAAGCTCATGCCTTAGATAAGGCATACCGGGTAGCGGCCCTTCTTTCGTGCTGTCCTTACCTAAGGCAGACCGGGTAGGAAGGGTTAATTGCGCTCCTCTGGCCGGCCCAAGCCTGGTACGCTCAGCTGAAGCGATGGTGCCCGAGTCCCGTTCCCCTGTCTGTCTCAGACTTCCACTTGGGACAGATTGGAGACCTAGGGACCTCGTTGGCATTCGCATCGTGGATGTTTGTGAGGCAGGGTGGTTACTGAAATATGGACGTTGCTTGACTGATATGCTTAATCAGCACTGGACTAAGGCTACTTTGAAGACTTACGAGTCTCATTGGACTACTTTCACAAAATGGATCAATGACACCGAACAAACAGTTCCGTCGGTTGCGTTAGTTTTCCTTTACCTTAATCACTTGTTTGGGACACGCACCTACATGTACAACACCATTAGGAACCACCTCTCCGCTATTAGGGAGCCTTTTGAAACCTTGACGGGGCTGGTGCTCCCTCACAAGGAGCTGTCATTTTTCATGAAAGCCTGCTTTAGGCTCAGACCGCCCCCGCGCCAGATACCGCCTCAATGGTCTCTGGCGAAGGCTCTAAGGCTCCTTACCTCACCCATCTAGACCACTAACCCAACACCTGTTCATCTGCTTGATAAAACATTGTTTCTTTTAGCGTTGGCTACAGGAGAGAGGGTCTCGGAGTTGGCTGCCATGTCGAGGGCCCCGAATTGCATGAGTATTTCGCCTTCCTTGGGGTCAGTCACTTTGGCCCCTTCTGTTCATTTTGTGGCCAAGAATGAACGTGAGGCGCACATTTTTAAGCCGTTTACTGTACCGGCTTTAAAATGTGGGAGCACGCATCATCCGCTATGCCCGGTAAGAGCCTTGCATACGTATGTGCGTGCCGCTGTGCCGACGTCGGGGACGGCGCTCTGGTTGGCCCCTAAAACAGGGACACGGTTAGGCAAACGTGCTGTGTGACTTCATTTACGTCATGTGATTCTTGCTAGTAATCCCCTTACGAAGGGCTCAGTGCATGATATCCGCTCTTATGCAGCGACAGTGCGGTTTTTACATGACTCTTCACTATAGGACATAGCCGGCACAGGGTTATGGTCCTCCCACAGCACTTTTGTCTCATCGTACCTGTCCATGTCCACTGCCAGGCCAGGTGTGCCTTGTGTCGCGTTAGGCCAATGTGTCACGTGATTCATCTCCATCCTGTATCTCTTCTCATCCCATACTGTATTTTCTTCCTTTCCCCACACTGGGGGGGGGGGGGGGGGTCATTTTGTATACTTGTACAATGCCTATCTCTCTTTCATTTTACATGTATATACTCTATGTTTAGTATTAAGGATATATCTCTTACTTAATTACATATATGGACTCTACTGTCTAGGGTTACTTGTTTGGTATGCCTATGCCTCATACCTGGTTTTGTTATTAACCCATAACTAGCGGCGCGCAACATAAGTCGAGTTAAATAAAGCTGGACTATGTGGCGGCGCTCGACATAACTCGAGTGGCAATTTCAGCACGTAATGTGGCTGAGAGAGAGAGACAAGTGGTGGCAGGAGACTAGCGAGCGTATGACTGCTCCAGACCACCGCGGCGAACCTACTGACACAAATCTCAGCTCCCTCCTCCCTCTCTCACTCGCTACATACTCAATTATGTACCGAAAGTACCGAATTACCTGCTTTTTGCACTCGCGTTGCACGGTTATTGCAAGAAAACTATCCATCATACAAGGATCGTTATGGTGTCATTCGAAAGCTCTGTTTATGCCCTTTCAGGGATAGGTACTTGTTTTACGTTCTGGGTCTTATTTAGGCATGAAAATTATCACGTAAACAGCCCTATTTTGGCTAAAAACACCCCGCTGGGCGGTACACATAAATAAACCGCATAGGCCGCTCGTAAGGTGTTAAAGAGTGTCCTTGGAGATCATCCACCTACTGTGCAATGCCTTAAGGTTCTTGTCCTACTGTCCACTTGCCTTCATTCTTCCCAGATTGGTGTGCCATTCACAGGTCGACATGACCTATTCCTTGCCCTGCTTCGGCACTTTTAGACCCTAGACTGATACTTGTAACATGTACTTTCTTCATATGCACCGTACTGTTACGCTCTTTTTCCAATAAACTGATTGGTTTATTTGTGTCTTTTCTTGGTCCTCTGCTTGTGCTACGGCTTGGGGTTTGAGGTTTCTTGGATGTCTGCTTCCAATTTGGGATTCAAGCCCTACGTTGGAAACGTAGAGACTGCTACTAAATTGGGAGGTTTGACGACCTCCCTTATAACCAAATAAGGAAAACCTCTTATTTGGTAGCAGTCTCGGAGTATCCAACGACAGAGTATCCCGCCCTCATGCCGATCCCCTGCCCATCCAATCTAAACTGATTACTTGATACCTCGATACTTTGGCAGGCTCATAGAAAATGGAGCATGGCTTAGAGGAGAGCAGCTAGATTAAATGGGTAACTATAACAATTCTTTCTCTCCTTCGCTTTCTCTTCCTTCTTTAGTCGTCTCTGAGTGTGTACAACGTGCCTAGTAGTGAATTGAGGTGCAACTCTAGAGATTATTTGGTTACTTCGCGTGAGTACCGATAAATTGGCCCGCTGTGGTAGCGGCTGAGATCATAAGCCCTACGTTGGATACTCCGAGACTGCTACCAAATAAGAGGTTTTCCTTATTTGGTTATAAGGGAGGTCGGCAAACCTCCCAATTAGTGACATAGTCACTTAGCCGGTGAGCCGGAAACGTTTAGTGTTTTGTAAAAATGAACTCGCCTTAAAATGTAAGGTGTTGGGCTCCTCCAGTGGTTATTACTTGGCCGAAAGGGATCGTTCTAATTGTTGAAGAGCCTCTTCTCCAGTAATGCAGCAGCTCACCTGTGAAATACCAAGGAGTCAATGTTGCATGGTGGAAATAATACCGGAATTATTAGATCTGCTTAGATTTGGCTAAATAGGATCTAGTCATGCATCGTTTATTTTAAATAAACTGCAGTTGCCTTTTATCTAAGAAATAGTCTAGTGAATTATTACTCGGTGTCACTGGGTATAATTACTTGGTAATTTTTTAGTCAGGTATAGGCTAGCCTTTTTAGAAAGGGAAAGAAAACTTGTACTAATTTCCTGGAAATATAATTACAATTATGTAGTTAGTGAGAATCTACTTAGTAGATGAACCTGAAACTTCTAGAGTTTTGCCCAGTGAACTCACCTTAAAGATTACGGTTTTGTTAGCCGAGTGAAGGGAGTAACAGGTGAAATGGTTAGGTCTACCCTGGCCTTGAAATCTGGAATACTGTTCATCTCTTGCTGAGGGTAGGCTTATCACTTGGCCGGGGCCAAGGCCTACTTAACTTGGGCAAAATTAGGATCTAGCCTTGTATTGTTTACTTTAAATAAGCTAATTAGATAGAAGTACTTATGTAAGTTCTCGTTTCTATTGTAAGTCTGATTGGGAGGTTTGACGTACCTCCCAACCTACCAAATAGGAAAACCTACTATTTGGTAGTAGTCTTGGAAAATCCAACGTCAAGGCTATTAACCTAATTGCAATGACGACTTGTCTATTTTGACTCCTATGTCGTCATTCCAACCGCGGTTAAAAAGAAAACGTCTAGAGTCTACTCCTTATCTTGCTCTAGGAGACGTTGTACATTAACCAAAACTACCACCGAAGGTGAAAAAAGCATAGAAGAGAAGAAAAAGGGGTTTACCTTAGTTACCGCTTAAGGACCATCCCGTGTTCCGTCATGTGCAGAACCCTGTCGAACGTGCGCATGAGCGACCCTCTCTTGTCATCACATCTCACGTCAGCAGAAGAACGCGGATGGGCAGGGGTCCGGCGTGAGGGAGGGTATTATGTACGTTGGATTTTCCAAGACTACTACCAAATAGTAGGTTTTCCTATTTGGTAGGTTGGGAGGTACGTCAAACCTCCCAATTTGTTAGTAGTCTTGGCAAATCCAACGTCAAGGCTGCATAACAAATAGGAGGAGGACATCCAAGCCCAACCTACCAAAAAAAACAATGCATAAAACAAAAGTATGAATGACAAAGACACAAGTGAAACAAGAGAGTTTAATAAAAGAGTGAAAAACTGAGGAGTAGCTAAAAAGAACAGTTTTAACACATGCCTGTCATTCATAGTAATGCAAAAACATAGACTTGTCTGAAACCAAAAAAGGTCTATCTATCTATCTATTGCCTGACGCCGTGATCCCCGAAGGGGTGGCCACGAACGAACCGCCCCCATGCACCTCTGTCCCCAGTCAGTCGACGCCCCTCCCCCCAACCAGCACCGCCTTCGTTCATGTAGTTCCTCACTCCATCCTTCCACCTCATATTCGGTCTACCTCTCCCCCTCTGTCCCTCCACCTCGCTCTCGTACACCCTCTTAGTCATTCTCTCGCTTTCCATACGTTCCATATGGCCGAACCATCTCAAGTTGTTCCTTTTCACACTTTCCAGCACATCTACCTCCACACCACACCTCCTTCTTACTTCCTCATTAGTCTGTCTATCCCTCCATGTAACTCCGCACGCACTCCTTAAGTAATTCATTTCCACTGCTCTCACTCTTGGTCTGAGTCTCTCAACCAACGTCCATGCTTCGCTTCCGTAAGTCAGTGTCGGGATTACCACACTGTCATGCAAGGACTTCTTCACTTCCATACTGACCACCCTATTTCTTGTTACTGCTTTTAGCGTTCCTACAACCCTCTTCCCCTGTTGTACCCTCTCCCGCACCTCTTCATCCATAGTCCCATCTTTACTCAACACACTGCCCAGATACTTAAAAGAGTTGACGATCTCCATAGCCTGACCGTTCAGCTTCACCTCACACTCTGTGACTTCACCCCTTTCGAAGACCATAACCTTGCTCTTCCCCGTATTTACCTTCAAATTCCGTTTTTCGCACACTGTTCCAAACTCATTTACCAGACCCTGCAACTCCCATTCATTATCACTCATCAGAACTGTATCATCCGCAAACAGCAGTATAGGTAGCTTCCACTCAATTCCCTCCCTTTTCAACGATACACCAACATCCACTGCTCTTGATAGTATTTCTTTCATAACTCCATCCATATACAGTAAACAACCACGGGGACATCACACACCCCTGTTTCAAACCAACATTCAGGTCAAAGAACTCGCTCTGCTCACTCTCCACACGTACTGCCGCCTTTGCACCCTCATACATGCTCTTCACTGCTTTCAGCAACTTGCCCTCTACTCCGTATATTCTAAGTACTTTCCACAAACCTTCTCTATCCACTCTGTCATAGGCCTTCTCCAAGTCCATAAAGGCAACATACACCTTTTGTTTCTTCTCCAGATACTTCTCCACAACACAATTCAGGGTAAAAATCTGATCTACACATCCTCTTCCCTTCCTAAAACCTCCCTGCTCGTCGCCTATCCATTTCTCCGTTCTCACTCTCACTCTCTCAATCACTACCCTACTGTATACCTTCCCTACTACGCTTAGAAGACATATTCCTCGGTGGTTACCACACACTCCTCTTTCCCCTTTGCCCTTATATAGGGGGACTATTATGCCAGTCTTCCAGTCATCGGGTGCACTCCCCTTCTCCCATGCTAGTTTGCACATTTTCCATACCCATTCTATCACTATCTACCACCATACCTCAACATTTCCCCACACACTCCATCTGTTCCTGGTGCTTTCCCCAACTTCACTCTTTTCATGGCTTCCCACACTTCTGACCTCCTGATCCCCACCTCCTCCTCCACTACTTCTCTTCTTCTCCCTCCCATACCATATCCAGCTATGTTTGCTGGCTCTTCATTCCTTTCATTTAGCAACTCACTGAAGTACTCCCTCCATCTTTCGACTCTCTCTTGCTTCTCGGCTAGCATTCTCCCATTCTTATCTTTCACACCCTTACTGTTTCCCTTGCTACCTTCCCTAACTTTCTTGACTTCTTTCCAGAACAGTTTCTTACTCTCCCTCCATTTTACACTCAGATTCCTTCCAAATTCCTCAAAAGTACCAAAAGTACAGTACCAAAAAGGTACTGTACCCAAAATCCCTTTTCTTCGAAAACCAACAAAAACACTGAACACAAGAACAAAACACAATTTTCAATGTGGCAAAAACACTTATGTACTGGAACAATACATAATCCCAAACTTGCAATCCAGTGTTGCAAACCCGTACACCCCCCCCCCCCCCCTTTGTCAAATAAAACAAAGGAAAAGAACGAGGGACAAGGGGGGAAGACCAGGGATCTTCGCCAGAGCACCAGGAAACACGACCCCCGAGAGCAATCACCGGCCGAGGGGGTCGAACACTGGACACGGAGAGGTAGGAGGAGATGAAGGAATTGATAGAAGACCACAAAACCGCCGAGGCGATGGCAGGTAAGGATCGACGTGGCAGGAACCGGAAGGAGGCAGCAAAGGATCTGACATCGTGCGCAGAACCCCTACAAACAGGGTGACGGGCACGAACGGTCCGACAAACGTGGCGGCCCATCTGCACCTGCGAGAGCCTCCCACCTGTCCGAGGAGACACCCACACAGCAGTACCCGAAGGCGGCGCCACAGACGCAACAGAGGAGTGCAAGGCTGACACCAGGCACAACACATGGCGAGGATGCCCACGCCGTAAAGCCTGGATGGCGAAAGGCTGGAAAACGGGGGCCTCCCTCCCATGCGTTGTAACAAAAGGAGGGGAGGAGGCGAACGAGACGCCATGCAAGGACGGGGAGAATCGCACGCAGTCCCGGGGCCATGACAATGCCGCTAGTGCAGACACCCGATCCCCAGTGGCCAGAGCGACAAGGAAGAGTGGACGCCCGAGCAACGGAACCGGCGTAGCGACCCTTGTATACGTGGGTGAAGCCAGAAGGACCAGAGCCCGCCCCAGATCCCACTGCGGAGGGACCTGGCGCGGAGGCGGTCGATCCCGGAAGGCAGCCGTCAGGAAGGAATCCAGCTCCTGTGGCGGAACGACCAGCCCAGCGACGGACCCAAAGACCCCCCCGGACGGCAGACAAGTGGGTACGTATAGCGTCGACTTGAAAGTGACGTGTACGGAAGAGGTGAAACAAGGAGCGTAGGACGAGGGAAGGAGAGCCAACTGGCAGGCGAGTGGCCTGTAGCCACCTAGTAAAAGACCTCCAGCGGGACCCGTAAGTCCCCCAAGGAGAAGACGGCCAGGAACGCTGCAGGAGGTCAGTCAGGGCCCGGCCGGGGACCGGGAGCCACCGGGCCACATGAACAAGCACGATGCGAAGGCCAACGAGGTCCGCAGGTCCACAACCTAGCCCAAGTGGAAGCCGGAGACAGGTAGAGGGACCGGACTCGGGCACCACCGCGGCAACCGGGCGTACCAAGCCCGTGCCGGCCACAGAGGCGCGAGGAGCCAGACGCAGCCGTGGTACAGCCGCAGCCTCGCGAGGACTGGGCACATCAACAGCGCGTCTGGTGGCGGAAAGACGTATATCGACCGCCACCTGTACCAGGCTACCATGAAAGCGTCTGGACCCCCCCCGAAGCGCGAGGCCGGAGGGAGAGGTCCAGAGGCAACTGGCGCGGCACCCCCGATGCGAACAAGGCGACCTCCGGAACACCTCAGGAAGCCGCGATGTCGGCGAACACAGTCCGTTTCATCGCCCATTCTACAAGAACGCCCGGCCCTCTCGACAGGGCGGCCGCCCACAGGGAGGAGGCATGCAAGGAGAATGGGTGTCGGTCTGCGAGGAAGAACAACTCCACTGAGACCCCCAATAGAGTCAACGACCTGGAGGACCCCCGCATTAGGAAACAGTGGACAGCTTGTCTGAGTGTCCAACCCGAAGGCCACCGACTTACCCCGAAGGGCCAGCGCGTGGTCCCGCAGGAAGAACAAAGGAACCAACAGTCCGAGGGCATAGACGGGTAAGTGGAGGGAGACCCACCCATCTGCCGGGAAGTGGACGTCCCAGGTTCGATCGGGAACCTCACCCAACCTCGCTCGACGTATCTGTGGCTACCCAGACCGTCGGCGGGGGGGCGGTCCAGGGCACAGCCGCAGAGAGCGAGCCCCGAGCAACCCAGCGACCAGAGCATCTGCGAACGGTACGCGGGAGCGGCAGGAGCCGATCCATAGGGGCAACGGAAACACCGCGGTGCCCATGAGGAGGAGGCGGCGTAGCCAGAGGCTCCCTAAGGGAAGGGGCAGAGCGGCCCAATGCAGCGAACCCACGAACGAGTCCCAGAGCCACCCCGGGAGGGAGACCGAGTGCAACACGGCGAAGACCTTCCACCGAAGGTGCACCGCGGCCGGCAGACCCCGGGGCACCGTAGCGCCGGACAAAACCCATGCGAGACCGACCCATGGCACGACACGCGACGGGGTCAAGCGTGACTTGGGAACATCGAAGGGGAACCCTAACCGTGCGATGTTGCGAACGACTGTGAGGGCGTCGCCAATGCCCAGTCCTAGGGCTTCGGAAACTACCAACCAATCGGCCAAGGAAAACAGGAGCTGGAGCCCGCTCCTGAGGAGAGGACCCAGAGCCTGCCCCACCAGTGCGGAGAAGATCCGCGGCGCAATGTGGAGACCGAAGGGAAGGCCGTCGAACAGGAACACACGACCGGAAGGCCGAACGGCCAAGAATCGCTGGAAGCGAGGATGGAGAGGAACGAGCCAAGACGCATCCTGGAGGGCCAGCGACACTACCCACGACAGAGGGCGCAGGGCCAGGCATACCAGGGGTACCGGCAGCATCCGAAACCGTGTGTGCACGATGTGCCCGTTGAGGGCCGACAGATCCACCACCGGTCGCATCGCGTCGCAGTTCGGCGACGGTACCAGAAAGACACGGGAGAGGAAAACCGGGTGACCGGCGGTCAACTCCGTCGACGCTACCCAGCTCGGGCATGGAAGTGAACACGTGGGCCACCTCTGAAGAGATGGGCCGGCGTCGGTGACAAGAGCGGAGTGGGGTCTGGACGTCCACCTCCAGGTGAAACCCCTCCGCGCAACCCGCCGCCCCCAACGTCCCTCGCGGCCACCGAGGGGCGCAAGGGCGAAAACAACCCGAGGGAGCACCCGAGAGGAGGGGAGCGACCCGGTCGGCCAGGCGAGAAGGAGAACAAGGAGGCCGACTCAGAGAACCTAAACATTGTGTTGACGTGGAGGTACCCCCGGTACGGGCCGTGCGGGCATGAGCGCCACGTTGACCTCCTCTACCCCCCCCCCCAACCTCGTCGAAAAGGGCGGGCCACCCCAACCCCAGGCCGTCGCGGGGCTGACCCCGTCGAAGGGCGGTCGGAAGGGGAAGGCCGGCCAGCCCCGACACGGCGGGGATGAAAAGGGCAAGAACAGAAGTGCGAGGCGGAACCGACGCACTGGCCTGCAACGTCCCAATCCTGCGCCCGTGCAAGGCGGCAGCACTTGCAGCAGCACCCCGAAGAGGACCGGCAGAAGGACGGGACTGAGAAGACCCCGCGCGCGACACAGCGCGTCGGTGCGTGACGTAAGCAGGGTCCGCAACGACACAGCGCGTCGTCGCGTGGCGGAAGCAGGAGCCGCCGACAGAGAAGCGTAGCATTCCCAAGCATCCTGCTTAAAAAACCCCGATGTATATAGCGCAGAGTACAACAAACCCTGACGAATATCCAAGGGGGCCGGCCGGGAGAACGAGGACTGTACCGTCGGGCGTTGCCGAGTTGCCGCGCACAAAACCGCCTTCAGCTCGGGAACCAAAGACACCGCGAGCCGAAGATGGATCCGCTGAACGCGGTCCAAACCCTCGCGAAGATCGCCTGGCGCAGACGCCTCGAAAAGCCGCAGGTGGTGAACAGACGTCTGGAGGGAACCTAAAGACAAGACAATAAGTCCGTCACCCTCCGTCGCAAGGGAAAAACCGTGGCGACAGAGGGCTGATCCGGGTGAGAGAAGAACGGGGTAGCAATAGAACAAAGTTCAAGAACGGGCGCGCTCATCCAGGACCAGAACGCGCCGTCTAACCCGCCGACAGACACAAGAGGAGGCAAAATCAGTGATGACTCCTGGGGAGGGACTGAAGGAGAGCCGTCGACGGATCGGTGTGTGAAGGCGAAGGCCTCAGCAAACCAGGCCTCCAATGGGAGAGGGTGACCGAGCATGATGGCTAAGCCAGGCGTACCGGCGTCGCACAAACCTGTCCCATAGGAGGACAGACCCGTCAACATAGCCAGGGACTGAACAGCCGGAAGGATGTCAGGGGGGCTGAAGTCTGACCAGAGCGTAGGCCTGCAGAAGGGAGGGGGACCGTAGCAGGGGTAGGTAGGGTGAGGCGCTGAGGGTGAGTCACTGCGAAGAAGCGCGAGAAGAGGGAGTCTTCCATCGACTCCAAGCACCCGTCGAAGCGTGACACAACCCAGCCCTGCATAGCCAACAATCGATGCGAGAGAGGCGACCCCCCCCCCCCCCCCCCCCCAGAATGGTCGGCCCGCAGGGGCGAACGGAAGCGGGAGCGAGACCCACGACACGAACCAGCAGCGTCGCGGCCCAAGGAAGGTGAGCGACGACGGTCGTGTCGCCGTTGAGGGACTCGTCCCCGATCACGAACGGCCGAGGGGGAAACAGCACCATCCCCCTCTTCCAGCGACACGTCAGCTCCTGAGAAAGGGGACCCCGAAACCTCGTGAAAGCCCACCGAGGCAAGAGGAGGGGTACCCCCCTGGCGAGACGGTAAGTGAAGGTCAGGAAGAGAAGAATGAGGAGGAGCAGGACGACGGGAGTGGGAAGGCTGGCCGGGCGAAAGGAGGCCAGAAGGAGCCGCGGGGGGAAACAGAGCAAGGATCCCCGGGGCTGAGAGAACAGGGCGGCCCGACACCGAGGCGGAGGAGGGAGGGACCTCCACCGTGGGACGAGACCGTGAAGGAAGAATAGGCACTGAAGCAGGTGAAGTAGGAGAAGCAACGACATCCAGGCGGACCCTCCTGGACAGTGTAGGAGGAGGGAGCAGAGGGCCAGCTACAGCATGAACAACCGCGCGCGGAGAGGACAACGTAAGAGGAAGTCGTCAGGGCTGGGGAAGCGGGCGGAAGGGAGTAGAGCCCCTATCCGTAGAGGCCAGGGGAGGGCGCACAGGGGCAGAGCCGCTAACCCCGGCCTCAGGGCGAGAACCATGACGAGGGCGAAGGGCGTCGTCAAGGCGATCAGGAGGACGACGAGGAGCAGTAGAGGACGGACGACGAGGCGAGCGAGAGCGTGGACGGAGCTGGGGAACCCCCCGACGATGGGACGACCGGCTGCGGGACCCAGGGGAGAGGGCCCGAGCAGGGAGAGGGCCAGGTGAACGGCCTTCAGTCGGGTCAGAGATACCCAGGGCGACGCGGATCCGGTCGGCAACAAAGGCCGGGGAACGGTGGCCCACAGTCCAAATGTGGCGGGAGACCATCGTCCACACCGACGGAAGGGAAGCAGAGGCCACAGCCGCCGCCGAGGAACCAGGGCCATGGTGCAGCACACCCACCAGGGCCAGACACGTGCCACACAGAGCAGGGAGGTAGGCCGTAGAGGACACACAGAGCGAGTGGCGCAAGCAGGACTTGTGGCTCTCCAAGCACGGGGAGCGACAACCAAGGCGAAAGCAAGGCAG
This sequence comes from Paralithodes platypus, assembly GCA_032716605.1. NCBI lineage: Eukaryota > Metazoa > Arthropoda > Malacostraca > Decapoda > Lithodidae > Paralithodes > Paralithodes platypus. The sequence goes on along the minus strand of CM064511.1, from coordinate 23,506,598 downwards.
CCTACCTGCACTAGAAGAACACACACCATAATCAGCACGTCGAAGGAGTAAGTGGAGAGAATGTCCAAGAAGAATCAGGGAAGGAGCATGGGGAAACAGGAACACACATGCAAACAGGTATCCGTACTCACCCTAAACTGGGAGCACAGAGGTAGGTGAGGAGGGCGGCCGAGGCGGAAGAGCACTAGCAGAACCTGCAAAGATGGAGAAAGTGTTAACCACCACTCAACATCTTACATGCAGGGCCTATAACACCAGTAAAGTGCATACACCAATATAGTATCAGGCAACAAGACGACATAAAAAAAGTCAATAGTGAAAGCCAACTATTACCGCAAATTTGCGGGCCAATGGAGGCATAACCTTACCGACACCACCCTCCCGCAATTTCGCGGACCCCCCCAACGATCTCCGCAAATTTGCGGGGAGCCGAACCGTCCCAGAGGACCGAATCGCGCTCCCGCAAATTCGCGGGACCGGCCGAGATGGTCCGGCGCCGAAAAAAGCGAGAGGAGCGTCTAGGGAATACCAAAAGAGGCCCAGAAAAAAGCGTCATCTCCTTATGAACTCCAAGCGACGATGGCCATCAAGCTGAGCAGTGTCTTCCTTGATAATATCCTGACTCAACCGGTCAAGGGAGAGGCAAGGAAGACACACCAGGGGAGAGGAGGCACATCCCCCAGGAACCACCCAACCCACAGAGATAGAGCAAAGCCCATGAGGAGAAGTGGCAGGAAGGGTGGTTTGGCACAAACAGGGGCCCCCGTGGGGTACCCCAGGATTGGGCAAAAGGCTATGAAAGGATGGAGGTGAAAACAGGAAGGGAAAACAAAAAACCAGTAAATGAAACTGGCGAGAAAAAGGGTGGCCTAGCCGTGAGCAGAGAATGGTCAGGGGCGAAAAACCCTGTGGTGTGAAAGAGGGGCCCCCGTGGGGTACCCCTGGAGTATCACGAACCACCTGTCGCCCAGGCCCTTGAGACACAGTGAAGGACTCGAAAGGGGTGACTCGGGAAGAACGCTAATAATGCGGCCGACACAAACTCTACAAACAGCACCGCCACCAACGAAATCTCAGATTGTGAACCAACTGTACACCTATGCTATGAAAAAATGAAAACTCATAGGGGCATAGCAAGTCCTGAATGAGAAACAAGCTAGGCTAAAATAAGCGAAAAGCTAAACTATGCCCAGACTAACAGGAAAAAAGAATATGAAAAGAGAAAGAAATGAAAAACACACACGAGGAACGCCAGGCGCCCCCGTACCTTCGGTAGCTATTTCCACACGCGTCTCCATTAAACACACTGAGGAGCCCATTTACGTGTGCCCTAGATCACGTAACATCTGTCTAACAAAAAAGAAGGCCAGAGAAGCCGAAACGAACCTAAACAGGGTGAATTAAAGGAGCACAACAAAAGCGACTTCATTCAATGGAGCGCGTGAAAAAATGATGACAAGAGAGGGTCGCTCATGCGCACGTTCGACAGGGTTCTGCACATGACGGAACACGGGATGGTCCTTAAGCGGTAACTAAGGTAAACCCCTTTTTCTTCTCTTCTATGCTTTTTTCACCTTCGGTGGTAGTTTTGGTTAATGTACAACGTCTCCTAGAGCAAGATAAGGAGTAGACTCTAGACGTTTTCTTTTTAACCGCGGTTGGAATGACGACATAGCAGTCAAAATAGACAAGTCGTCATTGCAATTAGGTTAATAGCCTTGACGTTGGATTTGCCAAGACTACTAACAAATAGTTATGTTAATTACTGGTAGCCGGGCCTGTCTCTAATATGGTATGACATCCTTATTATAATGTGACCAAGCCTAGGGTACCCGGCAAGAATTCCATTTGATTCCATTATTGGAACCCTGGTTTGTCTTTATTAAAGTGTGACAAAGCTTAGGGTACCTGGTAAAATAATATCTGTTACTCGGACTTGTTCTTGTCATAGTCTGACAAGGCTTTGGGCAACACAGCACCCATATGGTGGTCTCAATTTTTTCGGTACCCGGGCCTGTCATAGTGAAACTATGAACTATGTCATGGTGCCTGGTTTCGTAATATGTCTCTAATATGTTAAGACATCCTTATTATCGTATGACCAAGCCTAGAGTACCCGGCAATAATCCTAAACAGAGCAAATAACAAGAGAAACCTTACATGACAAGGTCACTGTTGTTCCAGCTGATCTGTGTAAACATTCAAGGTTGAGTATGGAAACGCATACTAGTCAACGTATGAAACGCACTTAACCCTCCTGGCCCGGGCTAGCTCTCCTAATGACAATGCTAGAATAAGAAGGGCTATAGAAAAAATGAACAGAAGTAAGTCACCGGGACCGGATGGGATACACCCAAGAATCATAAAGGAAGGAGGGGAGATGTTAGTAGAGCCATTGAAAATGTTATTTGAGGTATCGTTTAATACAGGACAAATCCCGATGGACTGGAGAGAGGCGAACATAACAGCTATATTTAAGAAGGGAAAGAGAAATGACCCAGGGAATTATAGACCAGTCAGTTTGACAAGTGTTGTGTGTAAACTAATGGAAACGGTAATTAGAGAAGGAATAATGGATCATATGAAGTCAAACCAACTTTTCAGCGGGAGACAGTTCGGATTCTTGCCGGGGAGGTCGACGGTACTACAGCTAATTAAGGTGGTAGATGATTGGATGCAAATTCTAGAAGATGGTGATGTAATCTATCTATCTATCTATTGCCTGACGCCGTGATCCCCGAAGGGGTGGCCACGAACGAACCGCCCCCATGCACCTCTGTCCCCAGTCAGTCGACGCCCCTCCTCCCAACCAGCACCGCCTTCGTTCATGTAGTTCCTCACTCCATCCTTCCACCTCATATTCGGTCTACCTCTCCCCCTCTGTCCCTCCACCTCGCTCTCGTACACCCTCTTAGTCATTCTCGCTTTCCATACGTTCCATATGGCCGAACCATCTCAAGTTGTTCCTTTTCACACCTTCCAGCACATCTACCTCCACACCACACCTCCTTCTTACTTCCTCATTAGTCTGTCTATCCCTCCATGTAACTCCGCACGCACTCCTTAAGTAATTCATTTCCACTGCTCTCACTCTTGGTCCGAGTCTCTCAACCAACGTCCATGCTTCGCTTCCGTAAGTCAGTGTCGGGATTACCACACTGTCATGCAAGGACTTCTTCACTTCCATACTGACCACCCTATTTCTTGTTACTGCTTTTAGCGTTCCTACAACCCTCTTCCCCTGTTGTACCCTCTCCCGCACCTCTTCATCCATAGTCCCATCTTTACTCAACACACTGCCCAGATACTTAAAAGAGTTGACGATCTCCATAGCCTGACCGTTCAGCTTCACCTCACACTCTGTGACTTCACCCCTTTCGAAGACCATAACCTTGCTCTTCCCCGTATTTACCTTCAAATTCCGTTTTTCGCACACTGTTCCAAACTCATTTACCAGACCCTGCAACTCCCATTCATTATCACTCATCAGAACTGTATCATCCGCAAACAGCAGTATAGGTAGCTTCCACTCAATTCCCTCCCTTTTCAGCGATACACCAACATCCACTGCTCTTGATAGTATTTCTTTCATAACTCCATCCATATATACAGTAAACAACCACGGGGACATCACACACCCCTGTTTCAAACCAACATTCAGGTCAAAGAACTCGCTTTGCTCACTCTGCACACGTACTGCCGCCTTTGCACCCTCATACATGCTCTTCACTGCTTTCAGCAACTTGCCCTCTACTCTGTATATTCTAAGTACTTTCCACAAACCTTCTCTATCCACTCTGTCATAGGCCTTCTCCAAGTCCATAAAGGCAACATACACCTTTTGTTTCTTCTCCAGATACTTCTCCACAACACAATTCAGGGTAAAATCTGATCTACACATCCTCTTCCCTTCCTAAAACCTCCCTGCTCGTCGCCTATCCATTTCTCCGTTCTCACTCTCACTCTCTCAATCACTACCCTACTGTATACCTTCCCTACTACGCTTAGAATACATATTCCTCGGTGGTTACCACACACTCCTCTTTCCCCTTTGCCCTTATATAGGGGGACTATTATGCCAGTCTTCCAGTCATCGGGTGCACTCCCCTTCTCCCATGCTAGTTTGCACATTTTCCATACCCATTCTATCACTATCTCACCACCATACCTCAACATTTCCCCACACACTCCATCTGTTCCTGGTGCTTTCCCCAACTTCACTCTTTTCATGGCTTCCCACACTTCTGACCTCCTGATCCCCACCTCCTCCTCCACTACTTCTCTTCTTCTCCCTCCCATACCATATCCAGCTATGTTTGCTGGCTCTTCATTCCTTTCATTTAGCAACTCACTGAAGTACTCCCTCCATCTTTCGACTCTCTCTTGCTTCTCGGCTAGCATTCTCCCATTCTTATCTTTCACACCCTTACTGTTTCCCTTGCTACCTTCCCTAACTTTCTTGACTTCTTTCCAGAACAGTTTCTTACTCTCCCTCCATTTTACACTCAGATTCCTTCCAAATTCCTCATCTACTCTTCTCTTACTTTCCTTCACTACTCTCTTCACCACCCTCTTACTCTCCACGTACCTCGCTCGTTTCTGTCTCTCGGAATCTTCATTCCCTCTACTACCCAACCACTCTCTATATGCTTTCTTCTTTTCTTCCACAGCTATTCTTACCTCTTCTGTCCACCATGCTGTACCTTTCACTCCCCTCCCTCTTCTCCTCACTCCACACACCTCCTCACATGCTGCACAGATCTCATCCTTAAACACCTTGCTCATCTCCTCCACTTCCTCCATAACTTCCAGGTCGAACCCACCTAGTCGTCTTTCCACTGCTCTCCTGTACTCCTCCCTGACTTCCTTCTCCTGCAACCTCTCCACCCTCCTCTCGCCTCCCTCCCGCTCTCCTCACCCACTTCTTTTGTATCCTAACCTTAGCTACCACTACATAATGATCAGACAGACCCCTCCAATACCCCTATACACCCTAGCATCCATCACAGATTTCTTCATTCGTTCATCCACACATACATAATCAATCAATGACTTTCGTTCCACCACTGTCTTATCCTTCATCGTCAACATCCGTTTCCACGTGTACCTGTGGATCATTCTGTGTCGGAAGAAGGTGTTGGCTATCCACAGCCTCCTCCCCACACATACGTCCACAAGTGCACTACCATTCCCATTCACCTCTGATGGTACCCCCCACCCTCCCACTCCCTCAACTTTCCTATCACCCACCTTACCATTCATATCCCCAATCAGAAATATTCTTTCGTTCTTGTCAAACTTCTCCAGGTACGCCTCCACATTCATCCAGAACTCCTCTTTCTTTCTTTCAAGTATATCCTCTGTCGGGGCATACACGCATACAATCACCCACGTTTGTATTCCTACTTTCATTCTCACCCACACAATCCTTGAACCCACAGACCCATACTCTCTTACACATTCCTTCCATTTGCTACTTACAAACAAACATGCACCTTCTCTCGCTGTTCCTTCACTCACTCCAGCACACACACCCATTCCACACTCCCACTCTCTCACATCTGAACCTTTCCATTTGGTCTCTGTCATTCCACATACATCCAGCCTGGCATTCACTAACACTTCCAGAACCTCTCTCTCTTTTGTGCCATCATTCATGCCACTAACATTCCACGTAGCCATTCTCAGAATGTCCGAAGGCATGTCCTTAGTCGGTCGTGGTTCGTCAACGTTGGTTCCGTCCGCATCCGAGGCTGTTTGTTCGTTTTTCTTTGCTTAGATATTTTTTCCGGGTGGGGGTCGCAAGCCCACCGACCCAACCTCTTTAGTCGCCTCTTACGACACGCAGAAGGCACGTGGGGCATATTCTATTCCCTAACCCCCAGGGGGGCCTAACCCCCAGGGTGATGTAATAGACGTGGTATATTGCGATTTTATGAAGGCCTTCGATAAGGTCCCACATAAAAGGTTAATAGAGAAAGTTAGAAGCTATAATATAGGGGAGAAATGTGTGAAATGGATAGAAGCCTTCCTGAAAGATCGGAGACAGAGGGTACTGGTGAATGGAATAGGCTCGGGGTGGAGGGAAATTACAAGTGGGGTACCTCAGGGATCTGTGTTGGGACCACTGCTGTTCGTTATATTTATCAATGACTTGCCTGAAGTTATAACTAATGGAAGTGAGGTATACCTGTATGCGGATGACACTAAACTGTATAGAAGAGTGAGGAGTAAGGAAGATATGGGTTTGCTTCAAGGAGATGTGGAGGGCATGAAGGGATGGTCTGAGCATTGGTTAATGCCTTTTCATCCAAAAAAATGCAAGTACAGTAGGGTCCCGCATAAAACGTGTTCGCATAAAACGAGTCTCGATTAAAACGACCGACCTAAAATATTAATATTTAATTTTCGATCAGAACGAATGTGATCACATAAAACGAGTCCGCCGTCAAAGTGGGGCAAATCCGAGGAGTTTTCATATAGAGCGCCGAAATATCGTTCGCTTTGTACGAAAATTTTCGCTTACAGTGAACATTGACGATATTGCGCCACCAAAATGCTGTGTTCACATAAAACGAAATCGCATAAAACGCCCTCGTTTATCGACCATAAACTCGTTTTATGTGAGACCCTACTGTACATGCGGATTGGGACCAGCAAGATAGACAAGGTAGGATACAGTATGTATGAAGCGATGGAGGAAGTGAGTGCAGAAAAGGATATAGGAGTAGTGATAGACAATAAGTTAAATTTCTCAGAACATTTAGCGGAAAAGATAAACAAAGCCAATAGAATTGTAGGGCTGATAAGGAGGACATTTGTGTCACTTGACGAAGAAATCTTCAGGAATCTCTATACAGCGCTGGTTAGGCCGCACCTGGAATATGCGAACCAGGTGTGGGCTCCATATATGGTAAAGGATATAGAAGCAGTGGAGAAAGTGCAGAGGAGAGCTAGCAAGCTGGTACCAACGTTGAAGAACGCGGGCTATGAGCAGAGGTTGAGGACACTGGGGCTTCCGACACTGGCATATAGGAGAAAGAGAGGGGATATGATAGAGACTTTTAAGATAGTGTCAGGAAAGTACGATGAGGATGTGTGTGAAGGTATCTTCTTGATGCGGGAGGGAACAAGAACGAGAGGACACTCTAAAAAAAATTACAAAGAAAGAAATAGGCTTGAGAAGGCAAAGAACTCATTTTGTGATAGAGTGGTAAATGAGTGGAACGCACTGCCCCTGTATGTAGTCGATTCCGAATCAATAGGGGAGTTTGAAAGTAATCTTGATAAAGCATGGGGAAGACAAGATTTGAAGTTTGATTATAAAACAAAAATACAGAATAGTAAAAATGTTGCGTCTGCTACCGCCGCCGCCAACGACCGCAGCAGTGCAAGTACTGGTACTGAGCTGGATACACAGGCATAGTTTGCCTTTTTCCAGAGGATCTACTGTAAGAAACTGTAAGAAAATGACAGTGCGGCGTACCCGGGCGATCAGGCCGAAAAACGTCTAGGCCTAGGCTACCGTATTTTGGTTAATTTTAACTGCTAGAAATGTTCCCCCTATAAATGTAGTGCGGTTTCCAATCTGTAGACTGGCGTTGAGTAGAGCTCTCTAAGTCAACTGGTTCAGTTGTGATGACGATTTTAGTGGAGAGCATTTTCAGGCGATGTTAGCAATATGACGATCTTTTCACTACTGAAACAACGACATACAGACATACAATAACAAAAGAGTCTTCTTCTTGTTTTCGGAGGTGCGGTGACGCAACGATCGGCTTTGTTTACATGCGTCGGACGCACGGCGTTCAGACCAAGCTGAATAGGCTTGAAAGCTTACTATCTCCTGAAAGGACACCCGGGCACCTGCCCTTATTTCGTGGTGTCATATTAAAATGGCCAGAAGGGTTAACCCACTGAGCACCAGCTAAATATAAATAAATGTACAGTCCTCCCTCGGGTAGCGTGGCTTTGGACAGTGCGGTTTTGGTCTAACGCGGGTACCCCTAGTGTGCCGAGTCAGCATCTAACACGCTTTTATTTATGTAGCGAGCTCTGTGGTTGGCTGGGGGCTCGGCATCTCTCGCCATATCTCGGCCGTGACGTCAGACTCGGTAGACTTGTGACGTCAGACTCGGTAGACTCGTGACGTCAGACTCGTGACATCAGGCTCGGCTCGGCCTCCCCCACGCTTGGGTAGGCCTAGTCCTACGCCGCGTGTCTCCGTGATATCATAGTGCCCGCCCAAATCGTTTCTGTTCTACCAAGTATCACCGCAACCATGCCCCCACCACTCAAGCGCCGCAAGTTCACTTATGCAGAGAAGCTAGAGGTGGTGAAGAAGGTGGAATCTGGTACCAAGAAGGCACATATTGCCCATACTTATGGGGTGAATGAATCGACAATACGAACAATCTTCAAGAATAGAGACAAGATACGAAAAGTTCTCAAGGGTAACCCAGGCGTAGCGAGTCAACATGCCTTTAACCCTCCAGCCCCGGCTATGTATTATATATATATTCCCCGAAACTCGGGGGTTTTGGCCGAAAAACGTCTACGCTTAGGCTACCGCATCTTTGTTATTTGGCTTGCTTCCGCATTCCCGCGCATCCCCAAGTGTAGATGTGTTTCGTACCTGTTGAATGGCATTAAGTAGAGCTCTCTAAGTCAACTGGTTCAGTTGTGATGATGATTTCATTGGAGATAACTTTATGGCAAAAACAGACACTTTACACTACTTTTCGATACTTAACAATAACATACAGGCACACACGAACAAGCGACGCACTCCTTCTTGTGGCGGGAGATGCGGGGCGTCGGTCCAGCCGGCTGTTGTTTACATGCGTCGGACGGACGCCTCGCACACCAAGCTCACAGGCTTTCAAGCACTGGGGGCCTCAGAGCCCTTCCGGGTTGCGCTGACCGAGTTTTTTTATGGGTGTTTAAGAGCTCTTCCGGGTTCCAAGGGTTAAGGTAGCCAACCCTGTTCTCAAGACGACTGAGAAACTTGTTGGTCGTTATATTGATCGCCAAAGCAGGAGGGGGGTCCCTCTTGATGGAAAAGCTATTCGTCAGAAGGCCAAAAAACTTTATCTAGAAGTTGCTGTCAAGTTGAGCGTGCCTAACCCGCCACCATTTCAAGCGTCACACGGATGGCTCTGGTCTTTTCTTAATCGGCAGAAGGTTAAGAATGTGCGAATAACTGGAGAAGCCGCAAGTGCCAATGTAGCAGCTGCCCGAGAATTTCCTGCCTACCTACGCCAGATTATAGAAGAGGGTGGATATTCAGCTGACCAGATTTTCAACGCCGATGAGACAGGCTTTTTTTGGAAAAAAATGCCCAAACGCACCTACATCCACAGGAAGCAGAAGAGCGCCAAGGGTTTCAAAGGGGCAAATGATAGGGTAACATTGCTCTTGACGTGCAATGCTTCAGGGTCTTGCAAGATGAAGCCCCTAGTCATCCACCGAGCTAAGAAACCTCGCCCCTACAGGAACTTAGACATGTCACGTCTCAACGTGCATTGGATGTCCAACAAGAAAGCCTGGATGTCAGCTGCCCTCAGTCTTAAGTGGTTTGATAAATATCTTGTACCTGAACTTGAACAGGTTTGTCTGTGGAAAAATCTAGCTTTTAAGATCCTGTTCTTGCTGGACAACGCACCTGGTCATTTGCCCCTGCTAGTTGACAGACACCCTTCAATAAAGGTGATGTTTATGCCACCCAACACAACCTCTCTTCTACAGCCATTAGATCAGGAGATCATCGCCTGTCTTAAAGCTGCCTATGCCACGAAGACCTTCTTAATGTTGGATTCTGCAACCGACACAAATGAAGAAATTGATCAGATGTCCGACCTGGATTCTGAGCCTGATGACCCCAATGCCGCCCCACAACAAGCCCAAGATCCAGCCCCTGACCAAGCCCCTAAACAAGCCCAAGATCCAGCCCCTGAACAAGCCCCTGCACAAGCCCAAGATCCCCCTGAAAATCCAGCCACCCTTACAGTCTTCCAATTTTGGAAGCAATTCCACATAAAAATGGGAATTGACTTCATTGTCGAGAGTTGGAACTCAATCAACCAGCCCACTATCCACCACGCATGGAGGAATATTTTGGAGGGGTTACCTGGCCACAAGCTAGACCTGCCAGGTGAGCGTCAGAGGGTAGAAGCGGCGGTTGAACAGGCAGTGGCGGCAGCTCGTAACATGGCAGGCCTACAAGATATCAACGAGGAAGACGTCCGAGAGATGATTGTTCCACCTGAGCAGGATCCCGAGGACTTACTGCAGGAATTGAATGAGGAACTAGCGGATGAAGATGGAGTTAACGATGGAGACCCTATCACCAGTGACTTATGTGAGATCGTCGAGTTGGCTGATCGCTTGGGTGACCGTATCCAGAACAAGGATCCAAATAGGGATAGGGCTCGAGTAACGTCTATGCAACTCTCAACTCTGCTGAGACACTACTCCGAGATGTTTACTGAGAGGGTCAATGCTCGCCAACAGAGAAGGATCACAGAGTTTTTCCGTGACCGCCAGGAACAGCAGGAACGGCAGCAGGGTGACGATTCGGAGGAGGAAGAACGCCAGCTGGGTGACGATTCGGACTCCCTCCCTTCTGACGTTGACATTGACGACAACATGTCATTGTTCTCAGGGTTCGGCGATGACGACCAGAACCTGGGAAGGCCTTCAACCTCCTCAAGGCCTTCAACCTCCTCTCAGTGACGCCCATCTTGGTGTCGTGGGGGAGGGGAGGGGAGGGGAGGGGGCAGGCGGGCGGGCGGGCGGGAGAGAGAGGGAGGCGACGCACCACATCCACAGCACCACTCGACAAGGTAATGAACAGTAACTTACCTGTGTGTCTCATTTCATAGATATGATCTGTAAAATAGGGTTAGGTTGTCTGTTACTAATGTTTGATCCATATTTGGTAAGGTTATTGGGTGGTAAATGGTCAAAAAGGTGACTTTGGGGAAGTCGTCAGAACCAATAGAATTAATCCCATAAGTTCTTTGCTTTGTGTAGTGCGGCGCGGTCCCAGTACGATATACCCGCGCTACCCGAGGGAGGAGTGTACATCCAGGGACCGGCCGATTTTGCCAATTTTTTATTTTTTTTCTAAAATGGAAGAAAAATATGAGAAAAGAAGAAAAAAAATTACTCACCTCGGTCATTTGGGGGTCGTATGGGGGGGGGAGCAGCCTCATACATCAGCTGGTGCCGGGCGGCCTTCAAACTTCCCACCCGGTCAGCCATAGTTGAGCATGGCAGATGTACGATGCGGCCAGTTTTCGAGTGACGGTTATTTACACCACCCGAGCATCATGTGTGCCTTCATAGTTCATATATTAGCAACATGTATCACATAATGTCATTGTAAGTGAAATTACAGTGTGAAAAGTGGTTAGATATAAGTCTTGTAAGTGCACACGAGTGGCAAGAGCGTGGCGCTTCCCCGTTGCCATGGAGACTGGCGGCCATCATGGTCTCGGACAATAACAAACCGAACGCACGTACACACACCCTGCTGACTGACACACGCCCCCAGCACTTTCACTTTTATTGCCTTTCTCTCTTATTCCCCCGCTTTATTCAGTTTTCATGTTACTTCCCATCTTTATTCAGTTTTCATGTTACTTCCCATCTTTATTCAGTTTATTACTTTATCATATGTTTTATAGTTATAAAATATTTGTTTCACACATTGTTTTACACACTTTCGACTTAGAAATATGCTATATTTACACTTATTGGTGTTCGTCACTGTTTTACGTATATTTGAGTGTCAATATCACTTACATATTGTGTTCGGCACTTTGTATAGCCTATATTTATTATTTACACTTTGTTTTTATACACACACTTCACATTTCATAGCGTCTTTTATCGCAGTCTTTGAGTACAGTTAGAAATGCTCAAGGGTGTGATACTCCCTGAAGCAGTCCAGGAAACACAGTCCAACATCACATTCTGGGCACATATACCTGGTATCTGATCTGACAGGCTCCCTCTGTGTCGTGTTGCGGCACAAATGACACCGTCTTCGGGGTTTCTCATTGTTATCTGTGGCCGGCACATATTCAGGGAAATGGCGTTGTGTCAGCCTGGCAATCCCTTCTGCTGCTGGCTGTCGATGGGCGGGGGGTTGCTGGAAGTGGGGGGGCAGTCATGTATTCCCTCAACGTTGGGGTTGGTGCTTTTAGTGGAGAGGGAATGGGGGGTGGTGGGGAAGGCAAACGCGGGGGAGCACCACCACGGCGAGGCAAGTGTGGTGTCGGAGCTTGACCTACCTCCTCCTCCTCCCCATCATCGTCACCTCTTCTCTTCTCAGCCCTACGATGAGAAAGTGGAATGTTGATGAAGGCCATGGGGTCTGTGTCATCTTCCTCATCCTCTTCTCCACTTGCTGGGGACTCCACTATGTCACGAGGGGGAGCAGGGGAACGATAGCTACTCGCCTCCCTTTGTTGTAACCTGGCGTACCGTTCAGCGATGGGGAGATAGGGTTCCTCCTCATGCATTTCATCATACTCGGCCACAGTGGGACTATATTCGTCCTCTGAATCGTCATTTGATGATCCAGTGTCACTATCAGGCACATCACTCTCCTCAATTATGGCCATGGCATCGGCCAGGGATATTCCCCTGCGTGGGTAACGGCGTGGTAAATCCGACATGGTGTTGCACTCGCGAGATGTATGGGTAAACTGACTTTCCTTTGTCACGCACGTCCCTTGTCCCAACAAACCGAGATTTGTGGGTTGCCATACATTGCCTACATCCTAAGGAATATCCCATACAAATATCAAGCCAATAGCTACCGGTGTGTGTGTGAGAGAGGAGGGTCATGTCCGTTGCGGTCCGGGATTTTTCGACTATCCCGCGGGATACTGGTGATTAAACTTTCAAAAAATCACACACAAAAACAAACGTAGTGATAAAACCGATTGATAAAATATCTGGAGAGATATACGCGTTTTAGAGAAAAAATCCGTTAACTCCTACAGCAGTGCCACGGCGCTGGTCTAGGACAGGCCTAGGGCAGGCCCATAAGGCGGGTGGAAAGAAGAAGGGAAAGAAAAAAACGTTACGTTCCAAAGCAAATTGTTAGCTATATAGTCCTATGGAATCAAACAGGGCTATGGGAAAATAGGAAGCCTAAGTTAAAAGTGATAGTGAACATCGTATATCACGTAAATAATCTAGAAAAGTATAATACAGAGAACTAAAGTCAGGGGAACTTTTAACTTTTAGCTTGGGAACAGGACGTATGCTGTAAACAAAATACCCTCGGTGACCGCAAAGACCATAAACTGTGGGGAGATTGTAGGCACCAATCGATCAGGGCTAGACCCAGGTGAGGTTATAGGCATGTGATAAAGAGTCGCTGGAACTCCTGTTTCACTTGCTTGGCCTCTCTTACTGATTTTCCTTGTGCCTCATTTACACAGAGAGCAATCCAGCTAGCTCTCTCAAACACCTCCTCCTCCTATCCACTTCACTACGCTAAACATGCACACCACACTTCATTCCTCCACACCAAAATTAAAAAGAAAAAAAAATGATGAATTCCAGCCCAGCCTCGGAGTCCCCAGGGGGGGGGACCATAAATGCCCCCACACCCAACCGACCATCCCCCGACGACCCCACACAATTACCTGGACCTCGGCCTGTTACTCTTTCTATTAATTTCTGCAACATTCGTGGACTTTCCTCTAACTTTCACTCTGTTGAGCACCATCTCTCCTCCTACAAACCTGATCTTCTCTTCCTCACCGAAACTCAGGTGTCTGTAGCAACATCCAGCAGCCCCTTCTCTGTATCCTCCTACTTTCTCTATCCTAGTTTCAAAGCCAAAGGCGGATGTTGTGCATATGTGCACAACAAACTCACTTGCTCTCGTGTTCCCGATTTCGACTCCACTGAATTCTCAACTTTATGGCTCAAACTTTTGTCATTCTCTTACTAAATATTTCTGTGCTGTCTATCTTTCCCCTAACTCTACCAACTTTCCCAAATTCTTTGACTATCTAAACTCTACAGTGGAACACATTCTATCCATTTCTCCTTTCTCAGAAATCTCCATCTTAGGAGATTTCAACGTTCACCACCGCCAATGGCTCTCCTCTCACACTACTGATCCACCTGGTGAACAAGCCTACGTCTTCTCTATCATAAATGACCTAGAGCAGTTAGTTCAGCAACCCACCCGTATCCCGGATCGCATCGGAGATCGGCCCAACATTCTTGACTTGTTTCTAACTTCTAACCCTTCTTCTTATACTGTCGATCTTTTCTCTCCTCTGGGCTCCTCCGACCATAAACTTATCTCTGTCACCTGTCCTATCTCTCCAGTACGGCCACCCGATCCTCCTAGCCGGCGGTGCTTGTGGCACTTTGGCTCTGCCGACTGGGAGGCTCTCCGGCAGTACTTCTTTGATTTCCCATGGAATGATTTCTGCTTCCGTGGCCGGGGACCCTCGGAGAGTGCTGAACGCATTACCGAGGTAATCCTATCGGGCATGGAAGCATACATTCCATTCTCTTTCTCTCAGACTAATGCTAAAAAATCTTGGTTTACTCACGCCTGTTCTACTGCTGTCCGCAATAAGGAGGAAGCATTCAAACGGTACCGACGCCTTAAAACTCAAGACTTTCATTCTTCTTATGTTTCTGCCCGGAATCAAGCCAAATCTGTTCTTCGATTTGCCAAACACTCTTTCATCAATAATAAATGCACTGAATTATCCAACTCTAGCTCTTCCCAAGCTTTCTGGCATCTAGCCAAAAACCTCTCCAACAATTTCTCTTCCTCGTCTTTCCCTCCCCTTTCCCACTCTGATGGCACTACCATCACTTCTTCCTCTGACAAAGCTAAACTCTTCGCGCAAACTTTTGCTAGAAACTCCACCTTGGATGATTCCGGTGCTATTCCTCCCTCTCCGCCCTCCTCTCTCTTACTTATGCCTAATATCCTAATCTCTTCTAAAGATGTACTTTCTACCCTCTCTGGGCTTAACACTAATAAGGCGTACGGTCCGGACGGTGTTCCTCCTGTTGTTCTCAAAAACTGTGCTTCCGTGCTGACTGCCTGCCTAGGCAAACTCTTTCGTCTCTGTCTATCCTCTAACGTCTTCCCTTCATGCTGGAAGTTTGCTCACATTCAACCTGTCCCAAAGAAGGGTGACCGCTCTCAACCCTCCAACTATCGTCCAATTGCTCTCATCTCTTGTCTTTCTAAAGTTTTTGAAACTATTCTTGCTTCCAAATTTCTTAAGCATTTCTCTTCTCATAATCTGCTCTCAGATCGCCAGTATGGCTTCCTTAACCCTCCAGCCCCGGCTATGTATTATATATATATTCCTCGAAACCCGGGTGTTTTGGCCGAAAAACGTCTAGGCTAGGCTACCGTATATTCGTTAATCAGACTGCTTCCCGCATTCCCGCGCATCCCCAAGCGTAGCTGTGTTATTTACCTGTAGAATGGCATTAAGTAGAGCTCTCTAAGTGAACTGGTTGAGCTGTGATGATGATTTCATTGGAGATAACTTTATGGACAAAACAGCCACTTTACACCACTTTTCGATACTTAACAACAACATACAGGCACACACGAACAAGCGACGCTCTCCTTCTTGTGGCCGGAGATGCGGAGCGTCGGTCCAGCCAGCTGTTGTTTACATGCGTCGGACCGACGCCTCGCACACCAAGCTCACAGGCTTTGACCTCATGGGTGTTTAAGAGCCCTTCCGGGCAGCTCGTGTATGCTTTTTTATGGGCGTTCAAGAGCCCTTCCGGGAACAGAGGGTTAAGGGTCGCTCTACTGGTGATCTTCTTTCATATCTTACTAACTCTTGGTCATCCTCCTTTCGGGACTTCGGTGAGACTTTTTCTATTGCACTAGACATATCGAAAGCCTTCGATAGAGTCTGGCATAAATCTTTAATTTCTAAACTACCCTCCTTCGGTTTCTATCCCTCCATCTGTGCCTTTGTCTCTAATTTCCTTTCCGGCCGTTCCATAGCCGCGGTTGTGGACGGCCATAGTTCACTTCCTCACCCTATAAACTCCGGTGTTCCTCAGGGCTCTGTCCTATCTCCTATTCTCTTTCTAATTTTTATAAATGATCTCCTTAACTGTACCTTAATTCCCATCCATTCATACGCAGACGACTCAACCTTACACTACTCCATTAGTTTTTCAGAACGCCCCAGCCAGCAATTCCTCAACGATAAACGTAATGAAGCCATAGAACTCTTAAATTCTGATCTAAATACTATTTCCAATTGGGGCAGAGAAAACCTTGTTAACTTTAATGCCTCCAAAACCCAATTTCTCCATCTATCTACCCGTCAGGATCTCCCAGCGGACTATCCCTTATTCTTCAACAATACAAAAATCAACCCTTCATCTTCTCTCAATATTCTTGGTGTCCCTTTTTCTTCTGCTCTCATTTGGAAGGACCATATTACCAGTCTTCCTAAGGCAGCCTCCCAGAAGCTGGGTGTGCTCAACCGCCTTAGGGGGTTCTTTTCCCCAGCACAGCTTCTTGCTCTGTACAGGGGCATAGTGCGCCCTTGTATTGAGTATTGTTCACATGTGTGGGGAGGTTCCTCTCACACCGCTCTCCTAGACAAAGTTGAAAGGAAGGCCTTTCGTATCATTAACTCCCGTCCACTCACCAACTCTCTGCAATCTCTCTCTCTCCGCCGCAATGTTGCATCTCTCTCGCTATTCTATCGCTACTATAATAATCAGTGTTCCTCAGAGCTATCCCAGTGCATACCACCTCCTTTACGTAGGGCACGTGGTACCCGTCTTGCAACTCAATCCCACCCCTACTCTGTGCAACTCTCCAACCCAAGAGTGAAACGTTACTCTCAAACTTTCTTCTACTCAACAGCTGAGCTCTGGAACTCTCTCCCAGAATCAGTTTCCCTCTTCCTATGACTTAAATTGCTTCAAACTCCGTGTGTCCAGGCATTTTGGCTCGAACGTCCCTTGATTTTGGCCCTGTCACTCTTTCAACTATGGGGGAGGCACTCGCTATAGGCAGTAATGCCTTTTGCCTCCCTCAATCACATAGAAAAAAAAAAAAACATATATCCCCTCGCTCTCCTGGATACGTCCCCTCCCCCTATACGATTTTACCAAAAGCGAAACTTAACCTCGACAGGAAAGGGTACAAAACAAATATCGTAAATAATAGCAAACAGAGAAAAACAATATGTAAACAAATTAAATCAGTGCAGATTATTTCTCGACCATATCGTAGGTTAGTAGTGACGTTATTGGAGAGAAAGATCTCCCACGCAACCAAATGTGGTGAAAATTCGAACCTGAGCAGTGTTGAATCAAGGTGATAGGTAAAACATGAAAATTAAAATAGATAATATATATAGGTAGCCTGGTAAATTCGTTATTTTCCTAGAGTGCCGTATATTCCGCTAAACAGCCGACCAAAAACGGGAAAAGTGGTTAGGGCAGTGAGAATTCTGTTTCATAAGATAATTATTGAAAGTGTTACTTAAAGTTATTTAAAGTTTAAACATAACGAGTGTAAACGAGTGGCACTCCCCCCCCCCCCCCCCCACTCACCACAAACCGCGTAACAAACACCTCCTTGTCCTCCACGCCCCCCCCCCCCCCTCTCTCTCTCTCTCTCTCTCTCTCTCTCTCCCCCCTCTCTCTCTCTCTCTCTCTCTATCTATCTATCTCTCTCTCTCTCTCCTCTCTCTCTCTCTCTCTCTCTCTCTCTCTCTCTCTCTCTCTTCCCCCCCCCCGTGTAAGGGCGGGTGGAAAAAAAAAAAAAATAAAAAAATAAAAAAAAAAAAAAAAAAAAAAATGTCTACCAGAGACACCTGTACGAGGTGTAACATGAATATACACGTGGATAAAGGCACAGCATGTCAGATATGCAAGCAACCATACCACTGGGTTTGCATAGGACTGATACCAATAAATGAGGCGTACAATACAAGAGGGAAGAACCTCCATTTCTGCGATAGTTGTTTCGATATCACATGGCAACTCATACAGAAGTAATAGATAGACCGAAATATAGCCAAGACATAGCTACTTTTCACAGAAACTGGGGAACTATTGGGGCCTCAGGGCCCATACTAATATCACAACCCACACACGCACACCTTCCCATGAAAATGCCCGCATTGCCTCCTGCACATCAACACACATCGCCTGCCGAACAACAACCTTTCGCACCCTACAAATTCACAAACCCAGCCGCACATCTTCCCACACCTCCCCAGACCCAGAAAACACCCACATTAATCCCATCTATGGCCATTGACCACCCTACTGCTGTTGATCAAATACATTTGCAGGATGAACGTAGGATGCAACAAGCCCCCATATCAGGCTCCCCTTCCACATCGCCTCCCCCCTCACCACTGCCACCTGCCCACCTACAACCGACCCGTAACTCCACCCCCCTGCAGGCCTCACCCACCCATACACCAAGCCCACTATCACCCACAACCACACTTAGCTCACCACATAACCCCTCGCAGCCCCAGCCACACCTACTGGGGTTGTCTACACCAGTGTGCAGATATTATCTGGAAAGAAGGTGCTACTTTGGTCAAAAGGGCGAATATAATGGGAAGTCATGTAGATTTGCTCATCCCAAAATTTGCAACAACATAACCAGTCATGGAAAATGTAGATTTGGTGAAACCTGCAAATACCACCACCCATCCCTTTGCAAGACATCACTTGAGAAGAAGACCTGCTACAATATGAAATGCCCAACTTTTCATATTAAAGGGACTTGGAGATATGCTAGACCTAACACGAATGGTAGCCCAAAAAACTCTCTAGCTATGCGAGGACGAGACAGAGGAAAAGGCAAGGAGGGAAAGGGCAGATGAAGATGAAGAGACTGAGGGAGATGGAAGAGCACATAGAACACCTCGAGCACCTCCTGGCCTCCCAAGAGTGGCCAATACATCCCGAAGACTATTAGGTACACATAGTACTCCAAAACAATCCCTCCCCAATCTTGTTTGCAAATATCCAAGGCCTAAAAAATAGAACCACGAACAAAGTACCATTTATTAGGGGCCTGCTAGAAGAAGGAAACGCTATATTTGCGGCTCTCACAGAAACTCCCATTAAAGATCAGCAAGATAGTGAGGTATGGATTCCTGGTTACAACCTACATAGGGCGGACAGAACGCATAGATCACATGGAGGTGTAGCCTTGTACATACATGACTCACTGATATGTACTGAATTCCTAAATAACAGTAACGAAGTGGTGGAAATACTTGGAGTTAAAATAGAATCCCTAAATTTAGCAGTTATTGTTACATACAGGCCTCCAGACTCATCCCGAGAAGAATTCAAAACCCAGCTCAACAAAATAAAATCAGAAGTGGAAACCCTGGGGAACCCAACACCAAATATTATATGGCTAGGAGACTTTAACCTACCAAACATTAAATGGAGACAACTAGAAACCAGTTAGTAGCAAATAACACCAGAGAAGCAAATACTAATACGAGAGAGCTTTTTGAACTTTGTGATTTTTTTAGTCTTACCCAACATATTGCTGAACCCACACGGGAAAACAATATCTTAGACCTGGTCTTCACTAACAACGACTCTCTAGTACACAGCATTAACATATCGGACACAACATACTCAGATCATAAATTAATTGAGATCAAAACAACCTTAGAAAGTGTACAGACAACCTCAGAATCGAGAACAAAAACCGGCCCCTTCAGTAAATTTAACTTCAATAACAAAAACATTAGGTGCGAAGAGGTAAATCAAGAAATGGAGGAAATAGACTGGGAAGATTTAATGGATAACCTGACACCAGCAGAATGTCTAGTCTTAATAACAGAAACCATGACCCAAATCTGTAGCCACCATATACCTGCAAGACAAACAAAACGAAGAAGCAAACAAGATCGGGAAAGGAGGAGGCTGTACAGAAGAAGAAAATTACTCACACAAAGACGCACACATCAAAATCTACAGGATAGGTAAAAGGTCGAAATAGATAGAGAAATTGTGGAAATTGAACAAAGGCTAAGAATATCATATGAACTACAACATATGGAAGAGGAGAGGAAATCTATTGCAGGTATAAAGGAAAATTCCAAATACTTCTTTTCATACGCCAAACAAAAGGCTAAAACAACATCAAACATCGGCCCACTGAGCAAAGGGGACGGCTCTTTCACAGGGGACAAAAAGGAAATGAGCGAACTCTTAAGCAGGCAGTATGAAATGGCATTCAGTGAGCCTGATGAAACAAAAGTCATCAGAGACCAAAATATATTTTTCATGGAAACCTCCCCCACGGAAACCCCCAGATGCTGGATATTGATTTCGGTCCAAAAGACATAGAAGAGGCCATTTCCAACATGCCATCCCACTCGGCACCAGGCCCGGACTCATGGAATTCGATCCTAATGAAGAAATGTAAGGAAAACCTCTCAAAACCCCTGGCTATAATGTGGAGAAGGAGTCTAGACACTGGTGACATACCAGATAGCTTGAAAAACGCAATAATTGCCCCACTGCATAAAGGAGGGAGTAAAGCACTACCAAAAAACTACCGCCCGGTAGCTCTAACCTCTCACATCATTAAAGTTTTCGAGCGAGTCCTGCGAAGCAAAATTTCAACATTCATGGAGACAAATGAACTACACAACACCGGTCAACATGGGTTCAGAGCGGGAAGATCATGTCTCTCACAACTTTTGGAACACTATGACAAAATTCTTAAAGCGCTAGAAGAAAAGAAAAACGTGGATGTCATTTACACCGATTTTGCTAGGGCATTTGATAAATGTGACCATGGTATAATAGCCCACAAACTGAAAGCAAAAGGTATAACTGGGAAAATCGGACGGTGGATATACAATTTCCTCGTAAACCGAAAACAATCAGTAGCAGTAAACCAAGTCACATCTGAGCCTTCGGATGTCAAAAGCTCAGTGCCCCAAGGAACAGTGCTAGCGCCCCTTCTGTTCCTCATACTAATTTGCGACATAGATACCAACACCAGACACAGTACGGTGTCGTCTTTTGCTGATGACACAAAATTAAGCAAGATAGTAAACACACAAGAGGACACGGGCCGACTGCAGGAAGACATGAATGTAGTGTTCCAGTGGACCAGGGAAAACAACATGCAATTCAATGAGGAAAAATTCCAATTAATACGGTACGGAGATAATAATGGTGTTAAAGAAATTACAAATTACTTAACAGAATCTAACCACATAATAGAACGGAAAGACAGTGTGAAAGACCTTGGGGTATTAATGTCTGAAATATGGGTTTCAAAGTACATAACCAGGTCAAAGTGGCGGCTGCGAAACGTCTAACGGGTTGGATTCTGTGTACTTTTAAAACACGCGGTGAATTGCCTATGATAACGCTCTTCAAATCTCTAGTGCTACCGCGGCTTGAATACTGTAGCGTATTAACATCCCCATACAAAGCAGGTGAAATAAATGACGTAGAGAGTGTACAAAGAAATTTCACTTCGCATATAAGTTTGATAAAACATCTACACTATTGGGAGCGTTTAAGAGCACTGAATCTGTACTCACTGGAACCTAGAAGAGAACGTTACCTAATAATATACACGTGGAAAATCGCAGAGGGTTTAGTACCAAACCTACATACTCCGATAGTCATGAAATTCAGTGATAGGAGAGGCTGGGAATGCGAAATCCCCCGGATGAATAACAGGGGTGCTATGGGCTCTCTTCGAGAGGGCTGGTTATCACACAGAGGCCCACGTCTCTTCAACAAACTCCCACGGCGAGTAAGAGACATGAGGGACATCTCGTTAGACAACTTCAAGAGAGCCCTAGATGTCGAACTGCAAAAAGTGCCAGACGAGCCCATCCTCGCAAGGGAGCGAGCTGTCGCTTCAAACAGTCTACTGCACCAAATCACCACCCATAACGAGGGGCGTCGCGCTCCTTGGTGCCGCTAGAAGAGTGGCGAACACATCAAAAGGTATCAAAAGGTATCATAGGACAAGAGTAAAGTGGTCGAAAGTCGTTGGGAGATATGTGGGTACAGTGTCTTTCATCACCTCCCCCGCATGACCACCCGCCCGGCAGGACTTGGGGGATAGCTGAGCATGGTCATGTAATGTGTACATCCTAAGGTGTGTCTCACACAAATTTCAAGCCTATAGCTACCATAGGACAAGAATAAATGAGGTCGAAAGTCGTTTGGATATAAGTGGGTACAGTGTTTTTCATCACCTCCCCCGCATGACCACCCGTCCGGCAGCACTAGGGTGACAACTGAGTATGGCATTGTAATGCGTACATCCTAAGGAGTGTCTCACACAAATCTCAAGCCTCTAGCTCCCATACGACAGGAGTAGATAAGGTCCAAAGTCGCGGTGAAATAAGTGGGTAAAGTGGCGCCACTAATCCCACCACCACCACCCGCGCGGCCTGCCTGGCCGGTTCACGCGTACCGTCCCTGTTTGCCAACACTCTACGGTACCTCCCCTCCAATTCTCAAGCCATTTCCTACCATACGAGCCGAATAATAGATTTTTTAGTGGCCGACGCAATGTTCGCGTCGCTGGGGTCTAGCGTTACATACATTGCCAACGCAAACAGTGCGTCGCTGGGGCTCAGTGGGTTAAACAGGTGTCGTTTCAAAGGCTTGATATTTGTTTTGGTAAAATGATACTATCCGGGGATATTGGTATTCGACTAACTAGATAGAAGTACAGTAGGGTCTCTTAGGATGCGAGATCAGACGATGCGATTCGCATAAGATGCGAGGACCCCCAAATAATAAAAATAAATTATTTTAACCCTTCCAGCCCGGGTGTCATTTTCTAAGGACACCAAAAAAAAAGGGCCGGTACCCGGGTGTCATTTTAAAATCCTTGTGCTTGAAAGCGTGCTTCAAAATTCGCGCGGCCAAATTTTGCATTGTAGGAGCGACCGCAGCGTCACCAAGCCTCAACTACTAGTATTATCAGTTCGTACGTGGCCGCCATAGCGAGTAATACTGAAAACATGTTTTCCGACGTGTCCGATTCGCTGCAACCTCCCGCGGGACCCAGTGCTACCCCGCTCGCAACTTCAACGCCTGTTGCAACCGAGAAGAAAGTTAAGCGTTTGTTGAGTGATAGCGCTATACAGCGAAAACTTTTTGATAGTGAAGAGAGCAGTGGTGAAAGCTTGGTGGACAAGGTACAATTCATAAGTGCGAGTGAAGATGACGATTTCGTGGGCTTTGGAGACGACGATAATGTTGATTTATTTGAGGGGGGAGACAGTAGTGATGATCCTGATGTGGAAGTGTTTCAGGAAGGTGCCATTGAGCTTCCAAGTGTGCTAGAACCTAGGCCTACCCCCTCACCATCTTTGCTAGGTCAGCCTAGGCCTAGCCCTAGCCCTAGCCCAGGACCTTCCCCTTTGCCTGCCCGTACGCCCTTGAAAGTGGGCAAATATTTCTACAAACAATCGTTGGTGAAAAGTGCAACTAAAAAAGCATGCAGGGCAGCCGCAGAAAAGCATAGGGAAGCTGAAGACAGTGATAATGATGCCGACCCTGGCCTAGCAACCACCCGCATTCCATTGTCCCGACGCCTTGACCCGGGACGCCGCGTGGGTCACCCACAGCCCTCGGCTTCATCTCTCCTTCAGGATGACCAAAGGGCCTCTTCAAGTGGTATTGGTGATGTGCCACAGCCCTCAACACACCGCAGAGCATTATTTGCTGCGGAGAAGCCCTCGGCTCGCCACAAAAGGAGCCCAACTCCCGAGGCCGAGGCTCCCATTGTTGAAGCACCCGCAGCCTCCCGCGCCCCACACCGCCGACGCCCGGTCACTTCTTCACCAGAATTGTCTCCTGAAGAGGATGCTGACGACCCCAACATTGCCCCAGATAACCTGATGTCGCCTGAGGAGGAAGAGGAACAGGAACAGGAACAGGAAGAGGAAGAGGAAGTCCCGACAAGACGAGCGAGAGGGCGAGGTCGTGGACGTGGTCAGTCTGCCGACACCGCTGCCCCTGGGCGTGGGCGTGGGCGTGCAGGGCGTCCGCGTAGCCAAGGGCGTGTGCCAGGGCATCCAGGGCGTGTGCCTGCTGCACCTGCACGTCCTCGAGCATCAGCATCCGACCTGTTTGTGTGGACAGATGGGGCTGATTTTGAGCCAGATTGTCCTGCCTTTGACGAGGTACAGATGGGTTCCGGGGTGTCACCAGCATATCCCTGTGGCCCAGATGCTACCCCCAGTGAACTTTTCTGTGGCTTCTATGACAATGAAGTCATGGAATACCTCGTCAAAGAGACAAATCACCACCATGCTATCTGTGCCAACTTTCTTGGGAGGAAGACCAGTGCCAAGATGGTGGCATGGAGAGCTGTCACTGTGGCAGAACTATATGTGTTCTTGGCACTCACAATGCTGATGACACATATAAAGAAGCACGTTCTGGCCGACTACTGGATCACTGGCGACATCATAACGACTCCAGCATTTGGCAAATACATGTCCAGGGACAGGTACTTCGACATCCTCTCCTATCTCCACCTGACAAACAACATGGCAGTCCACCTTCCCGACTCATTATGGAAGATCAGGAAGCTGTATGACATGATACGTCATCGGTTCACCACATACCCGATTCCTTTACAGAAGATGTGCCTCGACGAGTCTCTGGTCCTGTTCCGTGGTAGGCTGCACTTCCGACAGTATATCCCGTCCAAGAGACACCGTTTCGGCATCAATCTCTTCGTCCTCTGCGACTGTTTGACGGGGTATGTGCTGGACTTTTTATAGTCTACAGCAGCAAGGCTGGAGAAATTGAGACTGACCCCCTCATTGGTTTTGGTGGTGCTGTAGTGAAGAAGATGATGGAGAGGCACTTCAATAAAAACCACATCCTCTACACAGATAATTATTACACGTCGCCTCTCCTGACCAAGTACCTCCATGACCGCAAGACCGGAACTGTCGGCACAGTCAAGGGCAAGAGGAAGGGCATGCCAGGCTACCCAACCAAGACGAAGAAGGTGGACATCTTCCACCAGAAGAGTGGCCCCATCCTCTCCATCCACTGGCATGACCAGCGCAAGGTCAACCTCCTCACCACATGCCACAAGGCCCAGATGGTCGCCACAGGGAAGGTGGACCGAAGAACCAAGAACCCCGTCCAAAAACCAGCTGCTGTTCTGGATTATAACCTCAACATGCGCCTCGTTGACAAGTCCGACATGCAGATGGGCTTCATCGACTGCCTGCGAACATCTTGCAGGTGGTACAAGAAGTTTATCCTGCATACGGTAGATATGTCGGTCCTCAATGCCTACAACATCTACCGTCTGAGGACTCCAGGAGCCAAGAAGTACAAGTCCCTGCGGAAGTTCCACAAGCATGTGCTACTTGAGCTCCTGGCTAAACATGCGGCTACACCAGGGAGGCCACTACAAGGACCAGGCCAGCTGGACAGAACGGGGTGTGCTGAATTTTTCAGGAAGCACCAGCTCAACGCCCTTCCTTTCAAAGCACCAGGTAGTAACGTTAGGAGTCAGAAGAGGTGCCATGTGTGCAGCCACACAACTCGCAGACCCCGCAAACCCACAAAAAACACTTGGGAATGCCTCGAGTGTCAAGTTGGACTGTGTGCTGGCACCTGCTTCAACGACTTCCACACTCTAACAAACTTTTGAAGTGGAAGTGACAACAGTGAAAGTGACACTCAAATGTATCAAATGTAGGCTAAGAATAATAATATAACTAAGTATAAGTGAAAAGGACACTTATAATAAGTAATACACATAAGTAATAATAAGTGCCTTCAATAACAATATGAACAAGTGAAAGTGACACTAAATTATATATTTCTAACAATAAATAAGTGAAAATGACACTCAATAAACCTAGGCCAGTCAAAGTGACAGTATAATAATAATAAAACTAAGTATAAGTGAAAGAGACACACACAAGTAATAATAAGTGCCTTCATAACAATATGAACAAGTGAGAGTGACACTATATATATTATTAGCTTACCTAACAATACATAAAAGCGGAAATGACACTACCAATTATCAAAGTCCAGTGAAAGTGACACTATAATCATAATAATAATAATAAAACTAAGTAATAAGTGACAGAGACACAAATCAGTTCATGTAAATAACTTTATTGAGTGAAAATAACATAACTATAATAAATGACAGCATAACCAATAAAAAACTATCAAATCGCTTTCCGGCATAATTGCAGGTGGAGCGACGAGTGCAACTGGGCGTCGTAGCCGGGGCCGCGGTTAAGTGTTCGGACGCGCCGAGGTAAATACGCGGCAAAAGTTACCTCCACTTCCATCACCATCACTCCGGAACCAGTTGAGCTAGAGAGCTCTACTCAACGCCATTCTACGCAGCAAGGTAAGGCGCCCATTTCTATATATGTTTGAGATGCTGAGAGGATTGGGTTCTAGTCATGTGGTGATGGGCTGGTCTATAAGAGTGAGAGCTGAGCAATCTCTGCCATACCCATAGCTTACTCTGACTTTTCCTTTAACTTATATATTTTCTAGATCTCAAGTGACGGCGTCTCTTCCGTGGATTGACCTCCCAATCTACCAAGATTGGAAGCCAAAGCGTCGCATTTTTCCCTTGCCCCTCAACTTTCTCTTCATAATTGCTGAGGGGCACAGGGCCCTGGGTGGGGCTTTGGTTTCCCGGGCGTTTCCGCACCCTCCTCAGCCCCCCGCCATGGAGTGGCTTCGGTCACCCAGGCTTTATTGTGGTCGGCGGGGAGGGTTCTGTGGGGGCACTCGGTTATGGCCTTGGAATTGCTTGGGGCCTTGGGGCTGTTCGGCCAGGCAGCTTGGGGAACAACAACAACAACATATATGTTTGATTAATGTAGGTAATATATTAAGCGAGATTAGCCTTAGTTTACTTTTGTTGATATTCGGCCAGATCGCCCGGATACGAGCTCGTCCTTTGGAGAGCCTGCCCGGGCCAGGAGGGTTAAGATACGAGACTGACCATAATTTGCGAATCGGAGGCTCAAAGTGGACTAAATCCGAGGAGAAACCTCAAGATGCGAAAAACAAAATAAAATGCGAGCCTTAGGCGGGAGTTCGCATGCCATTGGCTGGCTCAGACCTGCGTAGTATGACATTTAAGGTAAGGGAAAAATTGAATTTTTTTATATATTTTATTGATAGTGTGTATTTTGTCTCATTTTCATTTATTAATTTATTATTTTCTGTTTGTATGTGACCGAAATGTATGGTATCATGCACCAATTACCTTTTTCAGGGATTATTACCAACAAAATTGGGAATTTGCGTGAACAAATTGGATTTATAGGGTGTAAATGGGACTTTACGGCATATTTTTTGGGGCGGATCGACCATAAGACGTTTTTCCCATAAGCTACGTGTATCGTAAGATGCGAATTTGTAAGATGCGATCGCATCCATCGACCATAAACTCGCATCTTACGAGACCCTACTGTACTATTTAAGCTCTCGTATCTATCGTAAGTCTGATAGTGATGTTACTTATTGGTAACCGGGAGTGTCTGTAATATGTTAAGACATCTTTATTTTAGTACGAGCAAGCCTAGAGTACCCGGAAATAATTTCTAGTTTGGGCATGTCTAGGTTAGGCCTACAGTGGCCGGTAAATGGCCTACTGGTGTCCTAGCCTGGTTTCCGGCGGGCTTGTCTTGGTACCAGGGTTTGTCATCGTCGTGACAGCCTCCAGAGTACTCGGCTATGGCCTATTATTACTCGGGGCTATGTAGGTAAGGCCTAGAGTATCCGGTAAATGATTTATTGGAGTCCGGCACTGTTGCCAGTGGGCTTGTTCTGGACTCCGGGATCGTCATTGTTGTGACAGCCTCCCGTGTACCAGGCTAAGGCCTATTAGTACTCGGGGTTGTCTTTAGTTTTTTAACTGTCTCCAGAGTGACCGGTCGTAGCCTAGTGGTGACCGGGACTGTTTTTTACTGGTAGTATTGGTACCTGGGGCTAGATAAGGTCTAGGGTACCCGGGGGCTTGAGAATTTTCGAGAAGGGTCCGACGGACTTTGTACTCGTAAGGTTATGCCTACTCGGCCACGAGTGTTAATTGGCGATCCGTTATGTAACTTGTACATGTTTTTAAAGTTCTCATATCTTTGTAAGTCAGTGAGATATAAACTGTTTTGTATTTTTTTTATATCTTTGTAAGTCAGTGAGCTATAAATATGTTTTGTAAAATTTTATAACTCAATTTTGTTTTGGTTATATCTTTGTAAGTCAGTGAGATATAAATATGCTTTTTTCAAATTATTATATCTTTGTAGGTCAGTGAGATAAATTCAATCAAGGTATTATTTCGAGTACTCGGGCTACTTGTTGTAGGCCTAATTGGTACCCTTTGGAAAAATAAATAAGAGTGCCTAAAAATAGTGAAATAGGCTACTATAAAAGTTTGTATATGCATTTGACATCACAAAATTATGTTATCAGCTATAAATATTTGGTGTTTAACACTGAAAATAATGCATATATCTGTATTGAAGACAAACACTGTACGAAAAAGCACTCTTGATTGAATAATGTGAGGCACTAAGAATTCCACCATCTCATAGATGGTTTTGATGGTAGGTACTGAAGGTATTGCAGTTAATATGGGAAGAACCATCTATTTTCTACAATATGTGATCAATTAATGAGTAACTTAGCAGTGATTGGTTATGAAAGTAACCCCTGGCCTGGGCACAATCATGGGGAGTACAAGCAAAGGGATAAAATTCTATGAATTTGGCACTAACATAGCACTCAACACTCAAGGAAATAAATATTAGTTACAATGTTAATACACACTTTCACAGAAAAAAACAAAAAAAGGGACACTGTAGCTAAAGAGCCAAGGCTCGTATGATAACACTGAGCTGTAGCGTTTGGGAGGGGCTATGGAAACTGAATAAGGGAGCAAGGGATTTGTGTTTCCAGTTGGTCGCCGGTCGAGAGAGGTCGCTCCTGGGCAGGAGGAGGTATGAGTCAGGCTCATGGGAAGCAGAGGAAGATCGGAATGCGCTGGGGCGAGGTGTTCAAACTGTGTTAATTCTTTTCTTTTTTATTTCCTACTTTTCAGTGGCTCCGTCTCAATGACGTACCTTAGGAATTATTAAGGGGTACCCCCTAAGATGATCTTGGTTCTCGACCGCCGTAATCGAGGTTAACCCGGGCTCTGAGGAGCCCAGAACGAGGCCATATTATCATAGGCTCTTACGTCATTGACGTAAGGAGCCACCAATAAATCAACAAATTCAGCGGTAGGCCTAGACGGAAATAAGTGTTTTTGTGCCACCACTCGGTACCACCGTGACCTTTATAACGGTAATATAATGCCAATCTTTCTTAAACTACATATGATACTGTGCTGTAATCCTCCAGCTTCGCAATTATATGCACATTGTGTATGTAGGCCTAGGCCTATTTCTATACACATAATAATATGTAATTTAAGTACTTGCCAACAGAATGGGTATGGAAAATGTGCAAACTAGCATGGGAGAAGGGGAGTGCACCCGATGACTGGAAGACTGGCATAATAGTCCCCCTATATAAGGGCAAAGGGGAAAGAGGAGTGTGTGGTAACCACCGAGGAATATGTCTTCTAAGCGTAGTAGGGAAGGTATACAGTAGGGTAGTGATTGAGAGAGTGAGAGTGAGAACGGAGAAATGGATAGGCGACGAGCAGGGAGGTTTTTAGGAAGGGAAGAGGATGTGTAGATCAGATTTTTACCCTGAATTGTGTTGTGGAGAAGTATCTGGAGAAGAAACAAAAGGTGTATGTTGCCTTTATGGACTTGGAGAAGGCCTATGACAGAGTGGATAGAGAAGGTTTGTGGAAAGTACTTAGAATATACGGAGTAGAGGGCAAGTTGCTGAAAGCAGTGAAGAGCATGTATGAGGGTGCAAAGGCGGGCAGTACGTGTGGAGAGTGAGCAGAGCGAGTTCTTTGACCTGAATGTTGGTTTGAAACAGGGGTGTGTGATGTCCCCGTGGTTGTTTACTGTATATATGGATGGAGTCATGAAATAAATACTATCAAGAGCAGTGGATGTTGGTGTATCACTGAAAAGGGAGGGAATTGAGTGGAAGCTACCTATACTGCTGTTTGCGGATGATACAGTTCTGATGAGTGATAATGAATGGGAGTTGCAGGGTCTGGTAAATAAGTTTGGAACAGTGTGCGAAAAAACAGAATTTGAAGGTAAATGCGGGGAAGAGCAAGGTTATGGTCTTCGAAAGAGGTGAAGTCACAGAGTGTGAGGGGAAGCTGAACGGTCAGGCTATGGAGATCGTCAACTCTTTTAAGTATCTGGGCAGTGTGTTGAGTAAAGATGGGACTATGGATGAAGAAGTGCGGGAGAGGGTACAACAGGGGAAGAGGGTTGTAGGAACGCTAAAAGCAGTAACAAGAAATAGGGTGGTCAGTATGGAAGTGAAGAAGTCCTTGCATGACAGTGTGGTAATCCCGACACTGACTACGGAAGCGAAGCATGGACGTTGGTTGAGAGACTCAGACCAAGAGTGAGAGCAGTGGAAATGAATTACTTAAGGAGTGCGTGCGGAGTTACATGGAGGGATAGACAGACTAATGAGGAAGTAAGAAGGAGGTGTGGTGTGGAGGTAGATGTGCTGGAAAGTGTGAAAAGGAACAACTTGAGATGGTTCGGCCATATGGAACGTATGGAAAGCGAGAGAATGACTAAGAGGGTGTACGAGAGCGAGGTGGAGGGACAGAGGGAGAGGTAGACCGAATGAGAGGTGGAAGGATGGAGTGAGGAAGTACATGAACGAAGGCGGTGCTGGTTGGGGGGAGGGGCGTTGACTGACTGGGGACAGAGGTGCATGGGGGTGGTTCATTCGTGGCCACCCCTTCGGGGATCACGGCGTCAGGCAATAGATAGATAGATAGATAGACCAACAGGTCGTTCTAAGGCCATTAGAATTGCCTCTACATTTTCCTACTTTTGCCTTTTTAAGCTTCTCCTCGTCATATAATGACGTTCAGTTATTCACAACTATAAATCCTGTGTAGAAATGCCGATACTGAAGCTATATTCGTCATATTAGCCTGTAATATGACGAGACCACAAATCTGCCATTTCAGGCCACAGACTGGGAGTTTCAAACTACTGTAGGCCTATTCTTGGAAAATTTAAGAAAATTACTAGCCTAAGTTATCGTATCTACCTTACATCATGTCATTAACTAAATAAAATACAAATTTATTGCCAAATTAGTATACAAACAATAGATTTAGACCCATTTATTGAAATTATTTCATATTACAGTAAAAGTCCGATAATCCGACGACTGATAATTGGAATCTCCCAATAATCCGAATTTTTTAAAATGAGGCCAAATCCGAATTCACCCGATAGTCCGAATTTCAAAAAGTCCCAAAGTCCCATTTTTGAGGCATTAGGCCACCCAAATAACACATAATGGTACACAGACATCATAATTATGTTCATGAAATCACTTTAAAAGTTTACTATTATGTGTCATATTGGATGTATAGCATTATATTGTGCATATGCATAGCCTATATTATGTTCAGGTTTTCGTCAGGCCATTAATACACAGGTTCATAGGGGTAAATTCCAATAATCCGAAAAATTCGGTAATCGGAACGAGGGCCGGTCCGCTGCCCTTCGGATTAACGGAAGTTTACTGTAACTAGTAAATTTAAACACTTGCCAATGAAAAATATTGTTCGAACACCTCAGGGATTTGGCTTCGTCTTAACAAACTCATGGTGACCTTATTTTACTCAAACCAAGAATGAGAGGGGTGGAAATGAGTTACTTGAGAATTGCGTGCGGAGTTGGAGGGATAGACAGACGAATGAGGAAGTATGAGAGTGGTGTGGTGTGGATGTAGATGTGCTGGAAAGTGTGAAAAGGAACACCTTGAGATGGTTCGGCCATGTGGAACCTATGGGAAGCGAGAGAATGACTAAGAAAGTGTACGAGAGTGAGGTGGAAGGACAGAGAGGTAAACCGAGTGAGAGGTGGAAGGATGGAGTTAAGAAGTACAGTATATGAGTGAAGGCCATGCTGGATGGGAGGAAAGGCGTCGACTGACTGGGGACAGAGGTGCATGGGGCCATTTCGTTCGTGGCCACCCTTTCGGGGGTCACGGCACTAGATAGATAGATAGATCAATAAGTTTTTTATTTCTAAGAATTTCTAACATTTCAGGTGAAATGACTAGCTGCAGCGATGCTTAGCTGGTTAAAGGAGAAGCTGTTGGTGAGGAAAGAGGCATTGGATGAATCTGACAGCAGCGATGGTGGTGAGGTCTCAAAGCCACTGGCGCAACAGGAGGTGGAGGCAGCGTGTGAGGTCATTGAGGAGGGGGAGGTGAAGAGTCGGTCAGAGATTAGTACAAACTTTTGTATCCAAGAAAGTAAGCAAGGGGAGAAACATCATCAAAGAAATTATGCTAAAGTTGAAGGTGATGATAGCAGTACAAAAAACATTAGTGGTAATAGTTTAGAGGAATTTATTGACTGTGATGAAAATAAGACATTTGTTACAAGGAAATCACCACTGAATGAATTTGACAGCAATGATGGAGGCGACATCCGGAGCACTCCGGCACAAAAGGAGGTGGAGGCATCTCATGAGGTTTGTGAGGTGGAGGGAACATATCCCTCACAGATAAATACGACCTTTCAGGGTCAAGTACGTTCTCTTAACTGTAGCATAGAGAACAGATGTCTTGAGAAAAATGGAGGTTATGTTGATGGTGATGATAATAGTAGTGAGATCAAGGTCAGTGGTAACAATAAGGAGGAATGTATTACCAGTGATGACGTGAAGAGTAGCCGTGATGACTTAAAGGATCCCAAGAACAAGAACTCGAGCAGCTTTGACAAGAACTCCAGCAACTTTAACAAGAACTCCAGCAGCTTTGACAAGAACTTGAGCAGCTTTGACAAGAACTCGAGCAGCTTTGACAAGAACTCGAGCAGCTTTGACAAGAACTCAAGCAGCTTTGACAAGGACCGAGGGATGCCCACTGAAAACAAAGATGGATGCAAGGCTGTTGAAGGGAGCAGCAACAACATACAAGGAAGACTAAAGATACCTCAGGTTGATCAGAGAGCAGAGATGACCAACCATGATGGATGTTCTAACAGTGCCACCTTGTCATTACCATCAGGATATCAGACCTATTTCTCGAACCCCAAGCTTAAGCAAGTTGAAGAAAGCCTCGAGGTGAAAAATGACGTTCAAATCTATTGCTTGAATCCTAAGCTTAAACAAGTTGAGGAAAAGTCTGAAGTAAAGAATGGCTGCAACAAGTTTCCCTCCAGTAGCTCTATAGATGACAATGCCGAGGCTAAACAAACTTACATCTCAACTTGTTCATCAACCTATCCAGAGACAAAACCTTCATTACCAAAGTCTCATGATTTGAAAGGACCTGCACAATTCGGATCAGTTTCATCAAAATTCTCAAACCCATCAAGAATATCCAAAGTAGATTACACTAATTCTGCACTTTCTTTATTGGGCATTTCTGCTTTAGATTCACAAGGTGTTACAAAGGGTGATACTCATGATGGGACTGAAGAAGCATTAAACACAGAAAGGGAGAAAGTGCATGCAAAGAGAAATGTTAGAAATAATCATAACAGGAATGAAGAAACATTGGGCACAGAAAAGAATATTATGCATGCAGGTGAAATGGCAATAAACAACCAAGATAAGGACCCCCATCAGTTGACTATCAGCAGAGGGAATGTGTGTATCAGTGACCGAGCAGATAAGAGTTTCCGGAATATGCTTTCACTTGACACTGATAAGCCATACTGTGACGGTGGTAGGAATGATTGCCACACCACCCTTAATCAGACATATGCTGATGAATTCATTGGTATCATTAATGGTATCAGTGAATCAACACCATCCTCTACACAAGATAAAACTGATAGCTCTTCTGTAAATAATGAAAATAGTAATATAAATCAGGTACTGCTGAGTTTGCAGGAGGTCAAGTTAACGAGTATTAACGACCTTAAACTTGATAATGATGCAAACCAAGCACAGAAGAAAAGAGATGTAGGTCTACCGGTACAACAAAATCAAGAATCTGTTGCAAATTCTGAGAAGCAACTAAAGAGAGAAGAGTCTGTAAAAGAAGCACAAGAAGAGGTAAGAAAATATGACAAACAGGAAGAGAGTAGCAAGGGAAAAAGACAAATTTATGCTGAAATGGACAGAAGAGGTGAGGGAGAAGAGATAAAGCACTATAGAGGGGAGAAATGGAGGGAGGACAAGGAAAATGAAGAACACAAAGAAAGTAATAGAGGAGCTACCATGGAACAAGAGAATGGTGGAGATGGAACAAGAAGAAGAGAGAATATCCTCCGTACAAATGAGAACAAACATAAGGACATTGGAAATAAGGAAGAATCAAAGCCGAGAGCAGAAGAAGACCTGGTCGCAAAACACCACCTGATTACACTCTCCCAAAGTAAAGAATCGCTAGCAGACCAAACAAACAAAGCAGAAGTAAAGGAAGACAAGGAAGTGAAAGAAGAAGAAAAACGTAGCAAGGTGGAAGAAATTATACAAGAACTACTAAACAAACAAAAAGGAATGATACAAGAGCTACTAGACACAGATGAAGGAAGGATTCAAGACCTACTGAACAGAGAAGAACAAATGATAACCCAATTATTGAATACAGAAGAAGGGAGGATTCAAAGGATACAAGAAATTATGAACAAAGATGAGGGAATGATGCAAGAACTAGTGAGCCTGGAAGAGGGCCTACAAGAACAGTTAACCAGGGAAGAAAGAAGAATGCAAGAAGGAAGAAGTTTACAAGAACTACTAAACATTCAAGAAGGGAGGAGACAAGAGAAGGAAAAACCAATGCAAATAGCAGAAGAAAAGATGCATGAAACTCTGAACAAAGAAGAACAAATGGTACAACAATTGGATAATGCTGAAGGAAGGAGGCAAGAACATATAAAGAACAATGAACATATGGTACAGCAACTGGATGATGGAAAAGGACAAATGGAAGAACAATTAAGTGAGGAAGAACAAATGGTACAACAGCTGGATAATGCAGAAGGAAGGAGGCAAGAACAAATAAATACAGATGAACAATTGACACAAAAACAAGTGAAAAATGAAGAAATAGTAGCAGACCAGTTAAGCAAGAATGATAACATAACAGAAGACCTAATTATCTTTGAAGAAAGTAAGGTTCAAGAACATCGAAACAACTCAAATGTGACAACACAGCTGAAGAGCGAGGCAAGAAATGTACAAAAACAACACAACGAGGAAGAATTAGTTAAGCAAGGAGCCAAAGAAGAAAACCACCCCAAACTAAATGAAGAGAAAGCACATATGGGAGGAGTTGAAAATACTGCACTAGATCAAGTGCAAATGCCTGCTGGTGGTAGTGTGCCATGTTGCTTCCCCCCTGCCTACCTCCCTCCCACCTGCCTGTACAACCAACCGGGCAAGTTATGTACGCTGCTAGGTGATCGCTACATAGTTACTCGTGTCAACTCTGCACCCGTCTTGGTCAGTACCAGTATAACAAGTAATGGACTGGGAGTGTGTGGTGTTGTGTTATTGTTGCACAATGGCTTCCCTGTTGTCCTGAAGGAAGTACCAGATGAAACAGACGTAATTTTTGATGCCGTAATTCCTCCACGAAAAACTGAGTTTGTGGCGCTGGTAATCTGGCAGAAAGCAAAACCAAGCTTCTCCATTGAGCCTTATTTTGATGGCTATATTATCTTGAATGAGCTTCACAGCTTAAAGGTCAAGTTTGTTTCATTTGCCAAGTCAATTGGAGTTATCAGCGCTGTCATTCAAGGACGAGAACAACTAATAAATTTCTGTAAGTCAGTTGTTTATATCAATGGACAAGAAGTGGGCAAAACAGTGGACATCACAAAGTTTAAGAATTGTGAGTATGGGCAGCTATTGGCAGATGTGTGTGTTCTTGTTACTGCCAGTGTTGACAACCAAGTTAACTACAGTTTTACCTGCAACTGTTTGTGGGCAGGTGTTGAGCCACTTCAGCATTCTCTTCCTCAAAAATTTGACTACTTGACTCTGTATGGAAAACGTAGCTCCAACCCAGATAATTTTAATATTAATAAAAGACAGTTCTACATGCACTGTGATGCCCAGGTTGAACTTGTTTGTAGTGAAAATGAATGGAACCTGGAGTATGGGAAGGATGGTGATCCAATTAAGATTCCTTGCAGCGATGAAATATTTTACTGCGGTAACCAGAGAGTAATGGCAACAAGTGGTGGGAAAGTGATGGCTCATATCAGGAGATATGTAAACAAGAAGGGTATTGAATATTTAAGGGTTGGTATGGTCCAGATTCCTGAAAGTCTTGTGGCCAGACCAGAGGCAGCTCAGACATCACAGTGTTGCTTGAAGAAGGCAGCCTCATCACAAATCAAGATGTCTTCCAGTCAGACTCTTACTGTCTCACCTTCACCCAGTCATCAGTCTCTCACCACAAGTTCACCCAGATCTCAGTCGTTCAGTCTGTCAGATATAACCACAACTTCTCTCAGTTCATTAGTCACAACCACAGTTTCCCTCAGTCAGCATCAGACCACATCATCTATTGATCTGCATCTATCTTCCGCAGCTCCGCTCAGTAGTCTCAGTCACACTAACACACTATACTCTACCTCCAATCAGCCACACACTTGTACACACTCACCCAACACACCTTCTCTTATTATACAACCCCCTGCTGAGAGTACAACCACCAAATCTGCTTTAAAATCTGCAGTCAAAGCTGATCATTCTTGTACAGGACCAAACACAGTGCCGCACAATGTGAAGGATTCTGAGGGAACAAGTTCACAATCCTGCCAGACCACACCAAACAATGTCATTAAGAACCCACATTTGTGCACAAGTATTTCTGAAAGTATTTTTTTTTCCAAAGTTGATGACTTGCTACTAGAAAATAATAACTGTAAAGTAGAATCAAAGAGAGAGAAGTCTATTTCTAATGAAGCTGAAAAGTATACAGAGATCAAGCCAAAGGAAAAATCTGTCCTGCACCCTTTTGTCAATAAAGGAAAAAAGGATTGTAAAAAGACATCCTTTACCGAATCCCACAGCTTTCCTAATGATGAGATCATAACAGAAAATTATAGAAAAAATATGAATGCTAATACTGAGCAATCTCTTGATATACCAATATATCTTTTCCTTGAAGGAGAGCTGAAAATGTTTGACAATAAGTTTACCTACACCTACAAGGGGCTCAAGAGGTGTATAACAGTGACACCAGATAAACAACTGGACCAGCCAGTCTCACCAGTTGAATCAATCCACAAGTTCCACCTGGTACTCCACACAGATTCTGATCATCCAGTCTGTGGCTGGTTTGAGAAGAAGAACCGAAAGGTGTATGCTGAACACAGTCTTACATTGTACGATTATGACTATGAAGAAGAAAGATTGAGCTTACTATGTGACAGTGGAGAACTGGTCCACTTCCAGTATGCTGGGTTTTATGTGGTGATCGGCAAGACAATGCAGCCGATACAAGAAAGTATTAGCCAGCGTCTAAAGGTTCATGTTGTTGTGGAGGAGGTCAAATCACAGGTCATAATGGATCATGAAGTCAGTAGAAAGGTCATCTTCCTCACAAGTAATAATTTCCTGTGTCAGCAGTCCCTAAAGTTTTTGGCACTTGGTCATGTTGACAGTGATGATATGGAGCTTAATTCAGATTTCAATCTCACCAAAAATCAGATACAGTGTCAAGGATCTGAGAATATTCACAAGAGTTCCTTAGTTTCACTGTCTGTTAAAGATAATATTAAAGGTGTGACATCTCCAGAAACTGCAACCCAAATAGTACCCAGCAAAGAAGATGTTGAAAGAGATGGTAGGCATCAAACAGAGCTTTTATCCCATCCAAATCTAGAAAAGCACAGTTTATCATTTCCCTCAAACCAAAGTAAGATTAGTGAAAAATGTTTGTCAAAAAAAACTAACCCAGTTGACAGTTGGTGGTTGTGTAAAGACTCTCTGAGGCAAATCATAGACAATGGGTCTTTCGGAGATCTTGCCAAAAAACTTGCTCTGGGTTTCCCCATCTTTAAGGGTAATATTGAGGAAGTACCTCGTGGCAAGCCTTTATTCCACTGCAGCCACCTATCCAAGCCTCTACCTCTCCCTTTGGGTATACCTCAATATGGCAGGAAGAGTGACAGAATGGGAAAATGTTTTCTGCTAACGTCTAAGAAATTTGAAGATGGAGAAATGAGATACCATCCGCTGTATATATGGCCTGAAGGAACCAAATGTGAGCCATATGTTATCACAGCTAAAGGGCCCATCTTATTAGATACTGGTACTGACAATAGTGTACTAACACTGGAAGATGAAGCAAAAGGCACTAAGAGAAGTTTTGTATACAAGTATGACATTGCTTGTACAACACGTTACAGGAAATCTTTAAAGGAATTTCTGAATTTACCAGTAGATACACCAGTTTATGCTATAGTGGAAGACTTCACCCCGGTACCCAAGAGTATCGGTAAAGATATAATTGAGGGAGAGATTCTATTCCTAACAAGTAGCAGTATGTTAGCATTAGCTTGTATTAATACATCAATTACTAGCATCACCATTGACAGAAACACAGAGCTTCTAGACAGACAAAATTATTCAATTTCTCCTTGCTCAAAGGAAGTGATTGATAGTGATAATGTGGAGATTGAAAATGGTAGTTTGTCTGATGATCCGTCCAACACTGAGAATAATACTTGCTCTAGTGATCATGATGTTCCATGTGCCACCTCGGCCAATGCCTTAGATCTGACCAAAACACCACAACTCAGGCATGACGGTAAAGTCGACAAACCGCACAAGACAAGATTGTGCTCGTACTTGAAGCTAAACCAGCTTGTTCTTGTGGAGGCAGACTATGCTTTACTGAGAGACACGGACAAGATTGTGTTGGCTAGACGATTGGTGACATACTCCGGTAAAGCCAAAGTGACTGGGCCTCTGACAGATCTGGTGAAAATAAAATCTGGTGAGGTGGAGGTTGATGCTGTAGTGGTGCTTTTACCTTCCCCGATTACTGTCACAGGATACACAGTCACTCATGAAGCTCTGTTAGCATGGATCGGCGGGGTGCCTAATAGGGGGATCATCATGAACGACTCGAGTATAGATGACTGTTGTTACAAGAGAGGATTTGGATGGGAAGAAGGGAATGAAAAAGTAGGGACAAGCAGAAGCAAGTGTGCTGAAGGAAGAGAGGTAAGCGAAGATGAATTTGGAAAGATAAATAAAGATAACAAGAGTGACTTACAACAAGAAGAGGAAAAAAAAGATACAGAATCAAACAGAGAAGGATGTGCTGAAGGGAAAGAAATAAACATAAATGATTGGCTTGAATTGAGAAAGATTAATGAATATGATAGCAAAAGGGACTTAAGGATAGAAGAAGAACATGAAGATACAGAGACAAACAAAGAAGGATTTGTTGAAGGAAAAAAAGTAAACAAAAGTGATTGGTTTGACAGGAAAGAAAATAATGGTGATGATCAGAGCGGAGAAGCAAAGACAAGTGGAGTGAAGTGGCATGAAGAGATGAATACAAGTGAAATGGAGCAAAGTGATAGTGTACAAACCTTGGCACCTTCAGGCTCAAGTGAAAGTAATTTTGTGAAATTTGTCAGCAAGTTGGAAAGTGAAAAAAGCAACTTGGAACTAGAAAATGATGAAGAACAAGTCATGATATACATTACAGACGTAGAAAGTGCCTCCGAATTATTCAGCTTAAGTGACATTGAAAATGAAGAAAGTTTAGGAGGTTTAGAAAGTGATACCAGTACTGCAAGCAACTCAGAAAGGGTGACTGAAGTTGACAAAGGAAGTGATCTTGCATTTGAGTATAGTGAAGAGAATGATAAGAATCAGAGTGTGCTAGATACAGAAATGAAGAGCATGGGAAAGGAGCTTAGCACTGAGATCAGCACCACAGGGATGAAAGAACCAAGAAAAGGAAGCCTCGCAGAATGTTTAGAAGGGAGGACAAAAGTGTTAACATTTTTGGCTGTGCCCCCTCACCCTCTCTCTCCCTGTTCACTCCAGAAGTTAGACCAGACATACGGAGTGCTGAAGAGTGGCACTGGCTACATTATGTTCAAGAGGAAGCACATTACAGCACAAGAGCACCAAAGTATGACTGAAGCTGATCTTGCTGAGAAAAAACTGGGTGCTGTCATAATGAAGTTGAGTTGCCCTGTTTTGGTTTTAGGTTTCTTTGTAACCAGTATTGCTCTGCTAGTGTGGACTGATGCAATGCCAGGGAATTGGGAAGAATTAATCCGAGGCAGCTTGGACCTGTATCGAGAAGACTGGAAGGTTGAATTCAAGATAAATAGGCCTAAGAAACAGGACTCTATTAGTGTCTCACAGAATGTCGGTGAAGAACCTGTTGTAGTTCTGGGTACAAAAAAGAAGCACTTAAAACCACAGATTCCAAGTGAAGAATATGCAATAGTTCTAGGTACAAAAGTAAAACAGTTGAAACCACATATAAAGAATATGAAAGTCACCATGCATATTCCTTCTGTAGTGATGGCATATGTATGCAGGTGTGTAATAGCTGAGAAGGATTTTATGTTATTAGAAGCTAAAGAGATGAGCATATTGGCCTTGAAAAGTAACTTCTTTAATGATAGAAAGAAAGTACAACCATCCTCCTCACTTAAGAATCAGTTAGAAAACTTGAAGGGTACCAGTATTTCTGTAATTCCAGCAAATATTTCTAAGCCTTTGTGTCTTCTAAATAAGAAGGTAACCCATTTTGCCATGGTAACATTTATTGGCAAAAAATCTGCTCAATTTGATGACATAGTAGCTAGCTGGAAAGAGGGCAGATTTGATAAAGAGGCAACAGTGTATGTCGAGGATGAGGGTGGTTTACAAATAACTTTCTCCTTTGAGGTAAAAGGTCAAATGCCATCAAAAGGTGAAGCTAAGATTCTACAGGTAAACATCAAGGCTCAACCATCTCTATCTAAGGTGCCTAAACAATGTAATGTGAAAGCTGCTAATTCAGTTCAGTCCAATGTAAAGCCAATTCAGTCTAATGTAAAGTCAGTTCAGTCCATTGTAAAGCCAGTTCAG
The DNA here is from genome assembly GCA_032716605.1 of Paralithodes platypus. Taxonomy (NCBI): domain Eukaryota; kingdom Metazoa; phylum Arthropoda; class Malacostraca; order Decapoda; family Lithodidae; genus Paralithodes; species Paralithodes platypus. Next base: position 23,465,355 of record CM064511.1, on the reverse strand, counting down.
TCTAATGTAAAGCCAAATGGACAGTCTACTGGTAATGTAAACATGCCGCTGCCTGTATCAGTCACACCTGCTCACCACCTTGATAGTAGTAAATTCAGCATGGGCACATTTTTAGATACAAATTGTGCAAAAATTTTCCAACTAAACAAAAACTCTGGATTGTTAACAGTGACTCATGAAACTAAGGGGCAATTGAATATTTTCTTCAAAAGAGAAGCTGTGTTTATAAACAAGGAGGCTCTATGCATAACAAAAACTGTGATTTCACATCTCTCCCCCCTGAAAAATAAGCCATTTGGTTGCCTTGCTCGTGCAGTTCCCAAAACGAAGAAAGTACTCATCTGCGACAGAAGAGTTCAGTTCTTGGCAGATGTGGTGTGGTATGGGGAGAGGCCGTCCAGGAGTAAGATCAAGATGATGACGGCTCAGTCCAAACCAACTGGGGCAACAGCACCCAAAACCAAGACCAAGAGTGCCTCATTACCCTCACTCAGTACCGGTAACCTCACTTCTGTAAGTAGTGTACAGTAGTATATTGTTGTTCCCCCCCCCCCCCCCCTTCTCTCTCTCTCTCTCTTATATAATGAAGAAAAAGTTGCATCCCTGTTTTCAAATGAATCTTGATGATTACCTTTACTGTAGGCTACTGATCTGGTATTATAGTGTTAAAGAGCATAGCTCGTCACATATTTTGACTCCGGTATCCCCAGAATCGTCATTGTCAATGTACAACATACTCCTATGTAAAATATTAGGTGGCTGGGTTCTCTATATTAAAATGTAAAACTTGCAAACTAAACAAACCAAAATTGGGACAAGGACAATATAAAGTCAAATTAAATTATCAAAATCGCTATGTGGAAACAACGCTTACTAAAATGAAAATTATTAAATAAAAGAACACAATCCACCACATAGGGTGTACATTACTACATGAGCAAGTTAATCTGTTTCCCAAGCAAACTAATCGCACATATAACAACGCACTATCGTCACGTTAAAGGAATTAGTCAAGTTTGGGAAGTCCGGGATGTTCTGGTAAATTTTTACTAAACTCTGCATGAATAAAGAAACTACATGTTAAATGTCAAAATATTATTTAAAATCAAATTTGCAACATGACAAGACATTAACAATAGTACAAAATACAAATACAGTACAGGTATTGATAATATATCTATACTATTACAAAATAATATATAAAATATAGTACAGCACTCACTAACGATAGTGCTATCGGGTAGGTACCTGTAAGCATAGCATGCCTCAAGTGACCCCTATCAATAGCTACCCTACAAATAACCTACATTTATCGCACAAATAAACTAAGGAAATCGCAAAAGCAAGCAATTGATACTATCGACAATGAATACATATAATATAAAGACAAATAATTGCAAAATATGAAGTAACAACAGATTTAAACAAAGAGTACTCTTTTAACAAGAACGATCAATTTAAAAAATCATCAATATTAATATTAATAATAGAAAAAGAAAAAGATAAACAATAAATACAGACAAAAAGTAAGCAGAGGTTATACAAGAAACTTCAAGTTAAAAATGCTTGATTCAAATTATTGATGTCAAATTTTAGAATACAGTCACAATAATTGACCCTAAAAAGATTAAATTTATGGAACAATTTACTTGCCTCAAAACCTATGTCTACTAAGAGTCTGTATAGTAACCTAGCTCTAGCCCAAAAGTCATCTACTTTAGTGCAAATTTTACAAAATCTTATTAACTGGGAATAAAAACAATTATAAGTTATTTTACTATCGATATATATAAATATATGCAATTTTGTGTTTTGGGGGGGTGAATTTTGTGACGTCACAGGAGTTATAGTGACGTCAGCGTGATACCGTGAGTACCTATATTTTCACAATACCACCCTTAGTCAAATTGAATTTCTTTGTCTAGTTGTCGAGTTGCCAGTTTCTCTAATATGTTTCCCAATAATAGCCCCATGGAAAACGAAGGGATGTCTTACCTACCACATAAAGATTCATATATTAGTAAATGAAAGTAGAGAACATTGGAAATAACCTAAATAATCCATATAGCCGGAAAAAATACAATTGTATTTGGGAATCGACTCCTCTGTCTTCTTTTTCTTATGGGGGTCGGCCCAGCCACGCCTTTCTATCGGCTTCCTTTCTTTTAGGGAAAGCCACAAAACAGCAGGAAGAAATATATCCTTACATTTGTTGTTGTTGTTGTTGTTCCCCAAGCTGCCTGGCCAAACAGCCCCAAGTCCCCGAGCAAGGCCAAGGCCTTAACCGAGCGCCCCCACAGGATCCTCCCTGCCGACTACAATAAAGCCTGGGTGACCGAAGCCACTCCATGGCGGGGAGCTGAGGAGGGTGCGGAAACGCCCGGGAAACCAAAGCCCCACCCAGGGCCCTGTGCCCCTCAGCAATTATGAAGAGAAAGTTGAGGGGCAAAGGAAAAATGTGACGCTTTGGCTTTCAATCTTGGTAGATTGGGAGGTCAATCCACGGAAGAGACGCCGTCACTTGAGATCTAGAAAATATATAAGTAAAAGGAACAGTCAGAGTAAGCTATGGGTATGGCAGAGATCGCTCAGTTCTCACTCTGATAGACCAGCCCATCACCACATGACTAGAACCCAATCCTCTCAGCATCAGCTACGAAAGGCCCTAGAAAGCTGCCTTTGGCGGGGGGATAGCTCCCCTATTTCAACCCCTTTCGGGGTTGGGCACCCGCTGTTTAGAACAGTGGTTCCCAAACTATTTTAATGGCGACCCTTAATACAATGTGTCATGGTCCTTGCGACCCTACACCCTGGATTAGTACGTTTTATATTTGTATTGAGTGTTATATTCCTAATGATTGTACAAGACAGTTATTTATAGTTTTACATTATAGTACCGGTATGTAAAACTCGATAACTTAGGTTTCTGCAACATCTGTACATATAACTTACGTTTCTGCAACATCTGTTGTTACGTCTTGGGATATATAAACACTGGGCTCTTTCTATTGGACTAGGTATGCGGCATCAAGCAACAACGGAAAACGCTAGATCCAACCCTTATCTATAAACCCAGGCAACAAACCACCCTAAACCGTCAAGAGTCCTGCCTGGACAACGAGGTATCCTATGACTCGGTTACAGGGTGCACGCACTATAGACTGCTGATAGTCAAGCAGGCTATATAAAAGATCACACAATTAAGTTGACTTAAAGCTTCAAGGAAAAGATAGATAACGGAATTAAATTGCAGAAACAATTTAATAACAAACTAGAAGAAAGTACATTTAACGTTACGTTAATTAATACAACTAATCACCCCTGCGTGAAAGAAGGTGAAAGCAAACAGTCCTCAAAACATCGTACAGGTAGACAAGATGCGGGTCTCTAAACTGCATGCGGCTACTGTAGGATCTGATGCTTAGCAAAGAAAGTACGTTACGGATTTAGAGAACTCTTAACTCATAAGCAGGAATAAATACTAGTGATAGGACCTACAGTGTATAATGGCATAGGTATAATTAAATAAAGGCAGCAACTCGCAACATAACCACATACAGGTGTGCTTCTCACTCTTAGTCAGGCAAGCCTGCTCGGACAGAGTCTCTAAGCCACACCCTGACTCACAATGCTCACAAAAACAGTAAACTGTGGCACAATAACAAGCATACTGAGATAATAAACCCCTAGCTGTTAATCTGCCAGGTGGCAGAGGTCTAGCCGGAAGGATATAGGCTTCGGATGCCCGGGCTGAGCCACCTGCTCTAGCCTAGGGACGTTCCCAGGTCTGTGCGCCAAATTACTCTAATTGAAAGGGTGCTCTCTTGAGAGACTCAGATCGCAAGTATCTGACTCTCTCCTGGCGACCCTAAAACAAAAGCAAGACGTGCTAGCGCAGTGCTGAGTGGACTAGGCAATGGCCCTCACACAACACAATGCTAGACACACAGGGACACAGACAAGAAAATGCCCCCAGACTCCCACGGGTATCCTAGTAAAGTCGTGCGGGTCCACGGGACTCGCACCAGCAGACTTTACTTAAAGGATCGCAAAAAGCCTCCCCTCCGGTCTAGCCTCTGCTAACCTGACACAAGAACACACTAGCAAGCATGAAACCACCAAATATGAGACAAAAACAAAAACTTCCTAGGTCTCATTAACAATTACATCCCTGCATAAGGCCCAAAATCCTATCTAGTTATCTGAGAGCTCGTCATTAATACAATAATAGATATAAGGTCTATCAAGGGGATGGGATAATTAAATAGATTGGTGAAGTAGTGGAAAGAAGGTATACAAAGTAAGAGAGAACGTTTCTAAGTGGGGTTGAGAGGGATAGATATCAAGGGGGTCCGAAGGGTACGACAATGAGGTGAGCTCTGAGTCTTGAAACTGTCTGGACCCCACCCTAGGCATGCAGAATACATCCCAGGCTTGGCAACACTCAACACAGTTGCCTGGTCAAAATGCTCTACCCCGTGCGTGAATCGAAACTAAGCCTAACGTTGCAATCAAATGCATGTGGCAGCGCTTCAGGCTCGTCCCAAGCTGGTCTCACCGCGCGAAGCAACGTCCCAAGCCGGTCTCTCTCTCCCGCTCGTCTGGACTTACATCTTATATATTATAATGAAACAATCAACTATCGAGAATAAAATATACTAAGATGCGTTGGTTAAGAATAAGGGCAGCTTCAAGCTGTGAAACAACATAAGAATATCCCAGACGTTAGTTACATTGTCGTAGGATATATACTAAGGGAAAGCCTGCCGGCCGGCTACCACCAGCCGGTTTCTAAACGGCTGGGCAGCCGACGCGCGCGCATGCCTGCACGTGGGTACTATGCAGAAGCGTCACACCTCCCCCAAGATATAAGACCCTTGACTAAGTTCTTCATATCTAACAGAAAGCTTCTCATAGTACCACACACTCTTGCGACACAAGGCACTATATATAAAAAAAAAATAAAGACTGTTGCGCTCCACCGAGCAAGTTCAACTAACTCAGCGACAATAAGCGAAAACATTCAACTTAGATACTGCTACAACATCTTATACAAAATTCTACACGTTATAAAAAATAAAGAGTTTTTATAAGGTTTTTGCTTTTTTAATTTGTTTTTTTAATTTGTTTTTTTCGGCTGAACTACAGTGACAGCCTATTTTCCTCCACACTCAACCCTCAATCCTGTGGCAGTCTAACCAACATCATCCACCCTTGATAGACAATCCGCTATCACGTTATCAGAACCGGCAATATGGCGTATGTCCAGATTATACTCCTGAAGCATGAGTGACCACCTGGTCAGCCTCATATTCCGGTTATGAAACTGATTCAAGAATTTCAGAGGGTGATGATCGGTATAAACCACTACGACTGGTCCGAAAGCAGGAACATATACATCGAAGTGCCTGAGCGCCAGCACTATCGCCAGGAGTTCTTTTTCAATTACAGCGTAATTCCTTTGTGCACTATTGAATTTTTTACTGTAAAAACTCACTGGATGTTTGATACCTTCATCATCTGTCTGTAACAAGACAGCCCCAGCCCCTACGCCACTGGCATCAGTCGCCAGCTGAAAAGGTCTGCTGAAGTCCGGGGCTCTGAGTATGGGGTGGGTACATAACAGGTGTTTTACCAAGGAAAATGCCTCTGCACACTCAGGAGACCACCGGAACTTCTTGTCCTTAGATAATAAGTCAGTTAAAGGTGCAAGTACAGTCGAATAGCCTTTGATGAAGCGACGATAATAGCCTATCATACCTAGAAACCGCATGATTTGTTTCTTAGTCGTAGGCTGGGGAAACTGATCGATGGCTTTGATCTTTGTCTGTGGAGGGCACACCTGACCCATCCCCACCTCGAACCCCAGGTACAAAACTGTGGCTTTGACAAAATCGCACTTACCCAGGTTTACCACCAAACCTGCTTCATTCAGTTTATTAAAAAGCTGTCCGATGTGAGCACAGTGACTGTTAAAATCATCGTCGTATATTATGACATCATCTAGGTACACCGTACAGTTGGGAATGTCGGCTACAATGTCGTTCATTAATTTCTGAAACGTTGCAGGGGCATTTTTCAGCCCGTATGGCATAACATGGCAACGATATGTGGCACCGTCCACCACAAACCCACACACCTCTCGCGCTCGCTCAGACAAGGGCACTTGCCAATATCCCTTAACAAGGTCTATCTTAGTGAGGAACTTGGCTTTTCCTATCTTATCCACACTGTCGTCCACGCGAGGGAGAGGGTAGGCATTTGTGGGGGTTAAACCATTCAACCTGCGGAAATCTATACAAAACCGCACCTTGCCATCTGGTTTGGGCTGCAGTGTGACTGGGGAAGTCCACCTTACTGCACCCTCAGAAATCAGCCCACGTTTCAGCATATAATCCAGCTCTTCCCTAAGTGCTGGTAATTTAATAGGGGGAACACTGTATGGCACTGATTTAAAGGGCGGGTGGTCCCCAACATCGACATCGTGCACCGCTTGAGTAGTTAGGCCAGGATGCTCCGCGAAAACAGCTGGGTTTGAATCAAACAAGTGCTGCACAGCTACACGTTGTTGCTCAGGCAGGTGCAATATCAACTCGTGAGCCACTTGTCTAGAATTCCCCGCCCACTGATCCGCGGAAACATGACAATCCCAATTATCCTCCCCCGCAGCTTGACTGTCCCTTCCTCCTTCTCCACCACGATCGCTGCAGATCAACACCGGGACAGTGAGAGGCTCGGAGGGGCGCCTCACATACTCTTTCATCAGATTTACATGGCAAAGTTGGTTCTTTTTCTTACGATCAGGAGTAGCTACTAAATAGTCGAGATCAGAAACCTTCCTTACAACCCGATACGGACCAGAATACTTGGCAGACAAGGGGTGTCCCACCAGAGGCAGTAGTATCAGTACCTCCTGATCTACTTCAAACTCCCTCAGCTTCACCTTCTGGTCGTATCTGTCCTTCATCTGAGCTTGTGAACTCTTAAGGTTCCGACCTGCTACCTCCAGGCTCTTTAGCATTCTCTCACGGCTTTCAACAACATACTTTAGAAGCGAGCATGGCTTTGTGACTCCCTCCCAGATCTCCTTGACTATGTGGAGGGGCCCCCTGACCCTGTGTCCAAAAACCAACTCGTTCGGGCTAAATCCCAAGCTCTCCCCAGGTACTTCTCTCGCAGCAAATAAAACGTATGGGAGACCTAGATCCCAGTCCTTCCCATTTTCCATGCAATAACACCGCAACATACTCTTGAGAGTCGAGTGCCACCTTTCCAAAACTCCCTAACTCTCGGGATGGTAGGCAGATGACACCACAGACACTATCCCATGTTGCTGCATGGTCTGCTTAAACAGAGCAGAAGTAAAATTGGATCCCTGATCAGACTGGATCTCCTGAGGGTAGCCATAACGAGAGAAATAGACAAGTAGGTTTTTGACAACAGTCTTAGCCATCCCGTTGCGCATGGGGTAAGCATCTGGATACCGTGTTGCTACATCCATTACAGTTAGTAAAAATTGATTGCCGGCACTAGTGGGGGGCAATGGGCCAACCATATCGATAACTACTTTGCTGAAGGGCGGCCCAATGACAGGGATGGGTTGTAACGGGGCTCTTGGGATGACCTGATTGGGTTTCCCAACAACTTGACAAGTGTGACACTGTGACACCCATGACACAACACTCGCCTTTAACCCAGGCCACCAAAAAAGCTTGCTCAGAGCTGCCTCTGTCTTACGTGCCCCTAGGTGCCCTGCCAAAGGCACATCATGAGCTAATCTCAATAAGCTCTCACGGCACACCCTCGGTACTACTAACTGGTCCACTAATCCTGACCCGCCATCCCACTTTTTCTTGGGATCCTGATGTCTCCGATACAAGATCCCCTCGGACAAGAAAAAATCGCCAGGCTGCGCATCCCCATCGCTCTCCAGTTCGACAGCACCATTACCACACGCCCTGACTTCAGGATCTTCCAGCTGCAAGGAACATATATCAGCAGGTGCGAGATTATCCAGGTTCATCATAAATAATTTATTTCCACCTCCAATGTCCCGCTGAGCCATCCTTTCCTCACGCTGCGCATAACGATGCTGTCGCAGAGTCTCTTCCTGCCCTGCACCTGCACTAGCGGTGACAGGCCCCGGGGCCTCTCCAGACTAACATAGGTGCCAATAATGAGTCGCCAAGAAACACTTCTGGCTCAAAACTCTCCAATTGACCAACACTTCCCGTTTTCTTGTGACCTTTCCTCCGCGGTTTGATAGACTGAGGTGGTGGCTGCAAGGCTCCGGATGTCTGAGAACGTGTCACAACACACGCCATGGTTTGTACGCTACACTTCTCAACCCACTCCTGTTCCTCCCTACTAACGTCGGCCGCCTTCTCGGCAACGACCAAGGGTGAAACCTTAGAAGCAGGCACCGCAAAGTCGTTGCCGAGGAGGAGGTCGACGCCCCCAACAGGCAAGTTCTCTACAATTCCTACATCCAGCTCCTTCGCCACACCACCCACCTCCAGCTCCATCTGCACCAGCGGGTAGGACTTCGTAGCATTGATCCCCTGAACTACCACCACCCGAGCAGCGTTAATCGGTCTACCAGTAAAGTTCTTTAACAAGGTCTGAGAAGCCCCCGTATCACGCAATAGCTTAACTCCTCGCCTTTCGCCAGCCCATCTCACAAAACCATGCCCTCTATGACCCCCAAAGACGTCGCGGACAGGGTTCGAGCCTTCCGGACTCTTGAACACAGGCTGTGTCCCACCCTCTGACGAACTACCCTTGGCAAACTCAGAAGATATAGGCGACACCCCTATGCTGCGGGCCAATGACACAACCTTGTTTGGTGGCTTGTTCGGACAAGCATTTGCAAAGTGACCCTCCTTGTGACATGCAAAGCACTCTTTACTCTTTGGTTTCCCTTGGGAGTGGGAGGTACCATTAGACTTCTTATACGGGATGGTATTTGGTTTATGTTCAGTTTTATTGTCAGTGCTAGATGGTTTTGTGTATTTATGTGTATCAAAATTCTTGGGAGGGGGAGGGGTACGATCCTTTGCAGCCGACTCACTCCTAGCTGCTGCTCCGCACCCTCGAATTAATGACAGTCGGAGGTCAGCCATTTCTGCTGCCTCCTGGAGTTCTAGGATTTTTTTCCTTTATATTTAATGTTAAGTCCCCGCCTGTGCACTTAAAGAACTGCTCCAAGAGAACCAGCTCACTCAACTCCTCAAAAGTAGCTGCCCTCTCAAAACGCAGCCAATGTCGTAGTGCATCAGACAAGTCCCGGGCGTGTTCTAGGAAGGTACTATCCTTGCCCTTAGTAACACCCCGAAACTTCAAGCGGTAAGTTTCTGGTTGTAACTCATAGGCCCGTAGCACAGCCTTCTTTAGCTCATCATAAACTACACAGGACTCTAAAGGTAGTGCATCATGTGCTATTAGCCCCTTTCCTAGGAGTCTTGATGAAACTAATGCTGCCCACTTTTCCTGAGGCCACTGGTGTTCCTGACACTTCTTCTCAAATCGCATAAAAAACTCAGCCACACATAATTCATCGAACACAGGAACTAGTTTAAGCAGGTGCGACAATGATTGGTCCTGATGTCTGTTACCTCCCCCAATATTTCGCCCTGTTACCTCCACTCGAGATCTCTCCAGCTCCCTGTCAGCCCGATACCTAGTAGACTCTGCCTGCAGTTCAGCCTCTCGTATAGCTGTTCTCTCTGCAGCCTCAGCCTGAGCTCTAGCAATCTCAGCCTGCACACTAACCTGTCTTTCGGCGGCCTCAACCTGAGCTCTAGCCTGTCTTTCGGCGGCCTCAACCTTGGCCATCTCAAGCCGAAACAACAAATCTGGAGTCAACCCTTGAGGAGGGGAAGGTGCATTTAATGGAGAGGGTCCCTGTGATTGAATTCCACGCTGCCATTGACCATCAACTTGGGGGTATGTACTAAATTCAGGCACCCTGACATTTGATATGGGGGTAGAGTGGAGGGGGGCTGGGGACCGGGGCCCCCAGTCGCCTCTCCACCCAGGTCTCTCCCTTCTAAACCCAATATCAAAGTCCTCAGCTGATCTTTCCTCATGCCACTTAAACCCTGGTGACCCTGAAGACCTGCCACACACTTTAAGCCATACTTATTCAGCTTCAACACCCTGGCAGCGGTAAGGGGCACCTCTAAAAATCTTCTAGCACCCTCCTCGCTATCGACTAGCCACTCCACAGGTCTTTCTCCCTCCGAGCCCGTATCGTGACCTGACCCATCACTGTGTTCTGATGTATTAGACATGTTTGTGTACTGCAGTAATTATCACGGTTATAGAATGTGCCTTATCTCCTATGCAAGTATGTATATACTAATGTTATTTAAAGTCTTTAATGTGTTATATTGGTTGCTCCAAAAAAAAAACTATGTCCACTGTATTCCTCTAATCATAAGGAATCTCAAAACAAATGACCACTATATTCCTCTGTTCAGTAAATCCTATGCAAGGTCGCCATTTGTTACGTCCTGGGATATATAAACACTGGGCTCTTTCTATTGGACTAGGTATGCGGCAACAAGCAACAACGGAAAACGCTAGATCCAACCCTTATCTATAAACCCAGGCAACAAACTACCCTAAACCGTCAAGAGTCCTGCCTGGACAACGAGGTATCCTATGACTCGGTTACAGGGTGCACACACTATAGACTGCTGATAGTCAAGCAGGCTATATAAAAGATCACACAATTAAGTTGACTTAAAGCTTCAAGGAAAAGATAGATAACGGAATTAAATTGCAGAAACAATTTAATAACAAACTAGAAGAAAGTACATTTAACGTTACGTTAATTAATACAACTAATCACCCCTGCGTGAAAGAAGGTGAAAGCAAACAGTCCTCAAAACATCGTACAGGTAGACAAGATGCGGGTCTCTAAACTGCATGCGGCTACTGTAGGATCTGATGCTTAGCAAAGAAAGTACGTTACGGATTTAGAGAACTCTTAACTCATAAGCAGGAATAAATACTAGTGATAGGACCTACAGTGTATAATGGCATAGGTATAATTAAATAAAGGCAGCAACTCGCAACATAACCACATACAGGTGTGCTTCTCACTCTTAGTCAGGCAAGCCTGCTCGGACAGAGTCTCTAAGCCACACCCTGACTCACAATGCTCACAAAAACAGTAAACTGTGGCACAATAACAAGCATACAGAGATAATAAACCCCTAGCTGTTAATCTGCCAGGTGGCAGAGGTCTAGCCGGAAGGATATAGGCTTCGGATACCCGGGCTGAGCCACCTGCTCTAGCCTAGGGACGTTCCCAGGTCTGTGTGCCAAATTACTCTAATTGAAAGGGTGCTCTCTTGAGAGACTCAGATCGCAAGTATCTGACTCTCTCCTGGCGACCCTAAAGCAAAAGCAAGACGTGCTAGCGCAGTGCTGAGTGGACTAGGCAATGGCCCTCACACAACACTACGCTAGACACACAGGGACACAGACAAGAAAATGCCCCCAGACTCCCACGGGTATCCTAGTAAAGTCGTGCGGGTCCACGGGACTCGCACCAGCAGACTTTACTTAAAGGATCGCAAAAAGCCTCCCCTCCGGTCTAGCCTCTGCTAACCTGACACAAGAACACACTAGCAAGCATGAAACCACCAAATATGAGAAAGAAAAAAAAACTTCCTAGGTCTCATTAACAATTACATCCCTGCATAAGGCCCAAAATCCTATCTAGTTATCTGAGAGCTCGTCGTTAATACAATAATAGATATAAGGTCTATCAAGGGGATGGGATAATTAAATAGATTGGTGAAGTAGTGGAAAGAAGGTATACAAAGTAAGAGAGAACGTTTCTAAGTGGGGTTGAGAGGGATAGATATCAAGGGGGTCCGAAGGGTACGACAATGAGGTGAGCTCTGAGTCTTGAAACTGTCTGGACCCCACCCTAGGCATGCAGAATACATCCCAGGCTTGGCAACACTCAACACAGTTGCCTGGTCAAAATCCTCTACCCCGTGCGTGAGTCGAAACTAAGCCTAACGTTGCAATCAAATGCATGTGGCAGCGCTTCAGGCTCGTCCCAAGCTGGTCTCTCCGCGCGAAGCAACGTCCCAAGCCGGTCTCTCTCTCCCGCTCGTCTGGACTTACATCTTATAATTATAATGAAACAATCAACTATCGAGAATAAAATATACTAAGATGCGTTGGTTAAGAATAAGGGCAGCTTCAAGCTGTGAAACAACATAAGAATATCCCAGACATTAGTTACATTGTCGTAGGATATATACTAAGGGAAAGCCTGCCGGCCGGCTACCACCAGCCGGTTTCTAAACGGCTGGGCAGCCGACGCGCGCGCATGCCCGCACGTGGTTACTATGCAGAAGCATCACACTGTGCATACAGCCAAATAGTTCATCCATTCTAAGTCATGTTTCTTTAAGAACAAACAAATCACCATATTAAAAATGCCTTCTCTAGTGGTGGTAGATGTCAAGGCACTGCAATAAAGAAACTCTTCTTGTGTATGTCTTCTTCTCGTTGGTACCAAACAAAAAAGATGAGTATGGAGTCACTTGCAATGTACACTGATTCATCTGTCTGCAGTGAAAAATGGCCTACTTTTTCAAAGCCACAATAGGGTGAGATAATATGTCTTCTGACATTCGGTCAATCCGACTTAATACTACTATTTGAATGAGTGCTGATTCCAACTTCCTATTAACATAATATTATTATTTTCTACAAAGAGATTTCACCATTGCCACTGCAGCTGGTTTCACCAGCTGACACATAAGGTTTTTTACATCTCACAATATATACCATGCTGCTTTAAAGGACGCCAAAGAAGCCTTCCCCAGAGAAATAGATGATGAGCTGGGATCATCAATCTGCCTTCGTCTAAGCAACACTTATTTTTCTTTCCGGTGAAATTTGGATGAACTGAACTAAAATGGAACTTCAATTTGTTATCTTTCATGGATTCGATAGCTAGGACTTGAAGGCACTGGAAACATCGATGTCTGACATTTGCAGAGCATTCTCTAAACTCAGTGAAGCCTTACTTAAAAAGATCAGGTCTATACTGTAACTACTTTGCGACCCACGTACACATACATATGTCCAACTTGCTCAAAACCCATCACTTCGAGTTGCCACACTAAGGGTTCAGTTCTCTGCAATGCATGCAGGAACTGGACCCACTTCACCTGTACAACACTTGCCTCCAAGAAACACTACACGAACACCTGGACCTGTTCCTCATGCCCCTCCCTCTCCCAGTCAAATCCCTCGCCTAAAACCCGTCCACCTCTCCTCCCCAACCCACCTAGCCTTTCCATATCATCCACTCCCCCCCCTAAAACCCGTCCACCTCTCCTCCCTAACCCACCTAACCTCCCCATACTATCCACATCCTCAACTCAACATACCACACCCCATCCTAATCCATTCCAACCCCCATCTCCTGCTCCCCAATCCCCACCCCCACCTCACCCATCCCAACCTCCAGCCCCTCCCTCACCCCATCCTCGTGCAGCAGCACCCAACATACATCGTGCACATAACATTAACATTCTCCAATTGAACATATATGGCATTAACACAAAGAAACACAAACTCTCACACTTCATCAAACAACACAACATACACATTGCCATCTTACAAGAAACAAAACTCCGCACATCACAAAAAACACCCACATTTCATAATTTCACCACCATAAGACAAGACCGGGCTGTCGGCGGGGGCGGTGGACTCATCACCCTGGTACACAATGAAATATCATACATAGTAACCAGTGTACAAACCAAATCCCTCCTCCCCCCAAATGATAACACAACAGAAATACAATCAATTAAAATACGCACTGGCAACAAATCCAACATAACCATCATAAACACATACATCCCTCCCCAAACATCCCCTACAGTACCAAATGAATACAGACCACACTTACAACACATCACAAACACCCCACACATCATCCTGGGTGGTGACTTCAACGCCAAGACGTCGGCCTGGTTTGTCGACAACCCCGACACAGACAGAGGGCTGGTACTACAAAACCAAACAGATAACCTCATCATCCTTAACGACATCCATCAACATACCCATATTCCTCACCAAGCCCTCTATAACCCATCATCTCCAGACATCACCTTTTGCTCCCCAGAACTCGCCCCCACAACATCCTGGAGGGTGGTCAGAACCTTAGGCTCTGACCACCTCCCGATCATTATCACCACCAAAACCAGACTCACCCCAGCTAGCCACAAACACACATACACCAATTATAAAAGAGCTAACTGGGAAGCATTTACAAATGAGACAGAACAACACTTCACAACTCTAAACAGTACACCCATCACTAACATCAACAATGCTGTACACATACTCAATAAAACTATCCAAAACGCTGACAAGAAACACATTCCAAGAGGTAACAGAAAAAGACACAACCCCAACTTCACACCAGAAATTCAAAACCTCATCAGACAACGCGACACACTGAAACACTCCCCAGCACCCCACACACAAGACATCACACAACAAATTCAAGCACTCAACACCCAAACTAACAACAAAATACAAGAACAACAAAAACTAAATTGGAATAACTTCCTACAAACACTTGATCACAAAACAAACCCCAAAAAATCTACAAAACACTAAACAGCATCACACTTTCCAACAGCAACACAACACAATCACATGCTGCAATCACAACAACAGACTCTACTCCTTCATGTAAACAACAAGCAAACACTCTCATCAATCACTTCTCACATGTCAGCCACCTAAAACCTCACAAAGACGACCGACGTGTCATCCGACGTAAGAGACAATTCCCCACAGACCCTGACTATACACCCTTCACCAATCACCAGACAAAGCATATCATCAACAATCTCAAGCACTCACCCGCCTGTGGCCTAGACAACATAAGCAACATACACCTCAGACACCTGGGACCACAAGGCATACAAGCACTCACTAACATATCAAACTACAGCTATTCACACAACACAATACCAGACATTTGGAAGCATGGTATCATCATCACATTCCCCAAACCCAACAAAGACCCCACGCTACCCTCCTCGCACCGCCCCATCACACTCCTTTGCTCCCCCTCCAAAGTCATGGAACGCCTAGTATTACAACTAATTACACCCGACCTACCCCTAGCTCCAACACAACATGGCTTTAGGCCACTGCACTCCACAAACACTCTTTTCACAGACCTTACACAAAGAGCTTTTGACGGCATCAACTCAGCTAGACCACCACACAGATCACTATTAGCCACACTCGACATTAGTAAAGCCTTCGATGCCATCCCCCGCCACAACCTAACAAACAAAATCTACAACACAAACATGCACAACAACACAAAAAGGTGGCTGGCCAACTTCCTAGCAGGCAGATGTGCACTCGTATCTTTTGCCGGTCAGTCATCTAAAATCAGAAACTTTCCAAACGGAGTCCCACAAGGATCCGTCCTATCGCCCGCACTCTTCAATCTGTACATGCACGATATAACTACACCCAATACGCCCCAAATAAACTTAGCCTCCTATGCAGATGACATAACACTCACATGCACACACCATGACCCAAGAAGAGCAACAGATCTCCTTCAACCCTATCTCAACACACTACATGGCTGGTGCACTACAAACAGACTTAATCTAACCCCAGCCAAATCCACCGCAACCCTGCTCACAAGCTGGACAGGTGAACATGAATACATCCCTCAACTCACCATAAACAACACACCCCTAACACATACACACACACCCAAAATCCTAGGAGTAACATATGATACTCATATGACATTCAAACAGCACACCACAAACATTAAAAAGAAACTGACACCCAGACTTAACGCCCTCAGGTCACTTGCTCACACAAAATTTGGACACAACAAAGAAACTACCACCACAGTATATAAACAATACATAAGATCAGTGATGGAATACGCAAGCCCAGCCTGGGCTTCTAACCTAGCTGAAACACATCATTAAGACCTTACAGACTATTCAAAACAAAGCCCTGAAGATCATTACAGGCTGCACAGCTACTGCACCCACAGAAACCAAAGAAAGAAACCAAAATCCTCAAAGTCAAAGACCATCTGGACATGAGAGGCACTCAATTCCTGGCAGCAGCCTCCACGAACCAGGACCACCCACTAAACTACATGGCGACACACCCACAGACACCAAGAAATATCAAAACAACACCCAGCACACGGTATCACACACAATTACTGTCCTCTCTCCCTCCCTGCCCACCCCGAACCAACTTCCAGAAGCACATCCATACTCATATCTCTCGCCAATCCATCCACTCACTCACAGACAACACGCAGCTGCATGCACGACCTCCCGAAATCCATCCTTCCGAATCCTCCCTCCCTCGCGAGGACAGAGTCCACCTGGCCAGGCTGAGATGCGGACATCATCCAGCTCTCCTGAGCTATCAGAAGAGACTGGATGACTCCGTTGTCGACGCCTGCCCGGGATGTAACACAGCACCCCATACCATTAAACACATCATAGAAGACTGCATTTCACACAACCACTTACGCCAACAACATAATCTACACTCAATGAGAGCTCTGTGGGAAAGCCCGATCGAGTCCTCAGGGACTCGGGGCTGTTCGGTCAGGCAGCTTAGGGAACAACAACAACAACAACTACTTTGCGTTGAAATTCTTGCCATTAAAGTAGTAATTAAAACAAATAAAGAAGTTTTAGAATCAGTCTTATTGCAAGGGGAAAATTACTGAGGTGCTCAACATGATAAGATTTCACACCAATGCACACATCAGTATAACCCGTATAGTTGATTGCACAACACATCTTCCTCACTCACACTCGTTTACCCAAACATCTGGCAGTCAAAATGGAAATTTGACTGTTGCTAAAATTTGCATAATAATATGCAAACCACAATATTAAGCCTAACGACATGCAAAGTTAGATTATTCCCAATGCAATTAATTCAACGAAACCCCCCTCATTCACTCACTAACCGACATTTACAGGCTTATAATACATACATTTTAAGGACCTATTACCTATTCGTGATATTCCACATACACTGAAAAGTATATGTATAATATTTACTGTTGAAGTACATTATGTGGCTTCGCCCCATCAAAAGTATCATCACTCACATACTCAAAACTATTATTGATCTTGTTTGTTCATATATCAATGTATTATATTACTAATATCCTTGCAATCGTTTTTTGGATCTAGGTTGTGGATGAAAACGGGTAATAAGAACAATATAACAAAAACATATATAAATGGGCAATTTTGGGTTTTAGGTCGCGGTGTAAGTAAAAAATATTATATAATGACAATGTTATTTCTTCCAATCGGTAAAAACACGTCTGCTACTTCTTGCAATAAGTTAAAAGTAAATTAAATAATATGTTACTTGTATTGTGGTGTGAAAACAGTGAATAAGTAAAAAGTAAATATCATATTGACATTGTTACTCATTGCAATAAGACAAACTATTTTTATGTGTAACATGCAATACGTAAAAAAACAAATAAGTTCATTTCGCTGGGTTAAAGATGAAAGTGTAAACGGCTAGTAGTATAATACGAATATATATCATAAGGGTGGCAGACCTAGGATAGCCATTGTTAGATTTACTTCCCAAACGTGTACCATTCTTCACCTTATCCTAAACACGCACTACTGAACATCGTGGCAAAAAAAAAAAAATCTTGAAACATGTTGAATTGCAGTACTGTATAATACGGTACTGTATATACAATTATACATACACAAGTAGGATGCAGACAATACTAATAAGTCATTAACACCTTCTCTACTGGCGACGTCTTTAATTTTCTTGTAGCAATATTAACACGATTTTGTGCAGTTTAACAAGGATCCGTGGTAGTAAAAATGCTAAAGTGAGATAGTTCGAAGCCTGTTATTTGCTAGAGGCCCTTTTAAAACTGAATTAAATTGTCTAATTGTAGGCAGAATAAATTAAAAAAGACTTGGCCGGTACAGAAGGGGTTAACAAACTTCTTGAATATCACTGAATAGTAGGACTGGCCAACACTCGAGTGGTGAGTAACTGAATGAGTGAGGGTCACTGAGCATCAGATAGTTCAGACTCCAAACCAGACACACAACATCCCGTACAATACGGCTTAATTACGAGTATTTGACATGATTAACGGTAGCCACACCGAATAGCTAATGAACGAAACTCTTCATGTGATGGGAAATTCTATTGGTAGGATTTCAAATACAGGAATATTTATTCTTAAGTCTAACATAATTTGATTAGGTAATTATATTTATAAATTCACACGTTTTACGGTGGAATTTTTGCACTAATAGTAGTTTTCCCATTATATTTCACTTTTCTCACCAGACCCTCCCACGACCTTCATAAAAATCCTTGTGACCCTTGTTTGGGTCTCGACCATGGGTTTGGGAACCACTGGTTTAGAAGATCCTTACATTTGTTAACCCATTACACCATCAGACAGTATACTAGGACCAATAGAAAAGAAAGGAAGATGGCTGTGATGAAGATGTGGGGTGAGGACGATCGAGTTTCATCAATGAAGGGGAGGGGAGGCTGGGGAGGCCCAGTTGGGAAACAGCTGATCGATCGATAATAGCCGAGTACAATTTTAATTTAATAAATGAATGAACTGTGCATACAACTATTTTTACATACCTGAATATTCTTACTATATATTGTAAATACATACATGATAAATTAGGTAAAACAGAGAGATCAGGAGTTTATTTAAAAGTTATCTTACCGTACGAAAATATAAGAGACGAAGCGAAAAATGGTGAAAAAAACTGACGGTCTTAGGTATGGTAACATACACAGATCGAGTTGCCAACTAACACCAGACTTTTGCCTTGCTCGAATATATATATACAGTACGTTAATTCTCGGTCATTTCGTGACATATTCCATTAAGACTTCGTTCACAGATGCATTCTGATATTGTGTAAGCGCCAATTACTATTATGTGTAAATAAAGCGGTAAATTAGGAAGAATACTTCGTATTGAGGGATACGCCTTTACTCAATATTTTTTTTCACGAGTTTCCGATAACTAATAAAGAAAACGGTTGTTGGCGCTATTATGGAATACGTTTTCTTCTTTTAAATGTCCTAGTAAAAATAATAGATGCAATTAGACAGATAGCAGGGGATATAAAAAGGTAATCTAATTGTAGGCCTATTAGTGGTATAACTTTATTAACCCTTAACCCGGGAACTGCCGGGAGACTCTTAAGAGTTCCCCCGGCGGACTGCGGGGAGACTCTTAACCCGTTGAGACCCAGCGTCGCACGTGTTGCGTCGGCAGTCTTTGATCACCAACTCCCAGCGACGCATCACGTGCGTCCGACATATAAAAAACACTTACGTGGCTCGTAAGGTAGGAAATGGCGGGAGAATAGGAGGGGGAGGTACCGTAGTGTGTGTGGGAGCCGGGCCAGTAGGTGTGAGCGGGCCGAGACAGCCGCGCGGCTGGTGGTGGTGGGCTTAGTGGGGATAGTTTACACCCCTAGTTCACCGCCACTTTGAACCTTCATTACTCCGGTCGTATGGGAGCTAGAGGCTTGAGATTTATGTGAGATACTCCTTAGGATGTATGCCGTACAATGCCATACTCAGTTTTTACCCTAGTGCTCCCGGGCAGGTGGTCATGCGGGGGAGACGAACTATTGAAACCCCCCCCCCGCCCCCCAAATGACCGAAATGAGTTTTTTTTATTTTTGTGTTCATTTCTCACCATTCTCTTCCATTTTGGCTCAACAAATTTTTTGAGGCTCCCAATCCCCCCCCCCCCCCAAATGTCAGAGGTGATTTTTTTTTTTTTTTTTTTTCATTTCTCATCCTTGTCTTCCATTTTAGCAAACAAAAAAAAATAAGTGAAAATGGCTTGGGACTGGGGTGAACAAAATATTATAACTAGCCGGGGCTCAACGGGTTAAGAGTCAGAGAAAGAAAAAAAATCAACTTTTGACATCGAAAAAAAAAAAAAAAAAAATTTTATTTTTTTTATTTTTTTTTGGCCCCTGGGCCATGCAAAATCTTAGTCCTCTACCTCCCCTCCTTCCCCACTTTCCTCCTCTCCTTCAGTTATCACCTATTTTCCCTGTTATTCCCTTATTCTGAGGTATATTTTCGTGCTAACATTAGAAATCCGGTTGCAGGGTGTGGTCATCACTGATAGCAAGCGAATGCAAGAGAGAGAGAGAGAGAGTATCGATCGACTGTGTCTCAGTGGCCTTGGGGGAAATTGGCGGGAAAGCAGCTTGCCTCACCCATACATTATACGACTCGCGGGCTATATCTCCGATTTTGACCATCCAAACGCTGTTTTCACTCGTTTTATTGTTGTTTCAGGTTAATACCTTTATAATCAACCCATAATAGGCGCATATGGATAAGTATTAATGCTATTAATGGTACAATGAATATTTTAGTGACGGAAACACCTCAAATACATGCGCACAGGGAGAGGTGTCTAATTACCCCCATGCGCACTTCAGAGGTTAATTGGCGGCGCGCAACTTATGTCGTGTGAAATAAATTTGGACTAAGTGGCGGTTCACAACTTATGTCGTGCGTCATTTTCAGCACGTAATGTTGCTGAGAGAGAGAGCTGAGCTGTGTGAGGAGCCTAGCAACTGTATGACCGCTCACGACCACCGCGGTGGACCAACTGAGGTGACTCCCACCCTTCCCTCCCCTCTCACTCGCTACACAGGGAATTATGTAGGGAAATTACCTAATTACAGGGTTTTTGCACTCGTGTTGCACGATCGTTGCAAGAGAACCAGCGGTCGTACAAGGATGGTTCAGGTGTCATTGGAATGCTCTGTTTATGCCCTTTCAGGGATAGATACTTGTTTTACGCTCTGGGTCTTATTTAGGCATGAAAATGATCACGTAAACAACCCTATTTAGGGTAAAAACACCCCGCTGGGCGCTACGGTCCGCTAGACCGCCTAGCCCGCCAATAAGGTGTTAACCCTTCCTACCCGGGCTGTCTTACCCAATGACGGTCGCCCCTACCCGGGCGAAATGGCTGAAAAACGTCTAGGCCTAGGCTACCGTATTTATGTTTATTTTCACTGCTAGAACTTTCCCACTCATCTATAATCGTAGTGCGGTTTTCAATCTGTATTTTGGCGTTGAGTAGAGCTCTGTAAGCCAACTGGTTCAGTTGTGATGACGATTTCAGTGGAGCCAATATTGCAGAGATGTTGCCAATATGGGGCTTTTCAGACACTAATTTCGTCTGACGTCAGAACGATAACATTGAAGTCTTCTCCTTCTTGTTTTCGGAGGTGCGGTGACGCAACGCTTGGGTTTGTTGACATACGTCGTACGCACGGCGTTCAGACCAAGCTTAATTAGGCTATTAAGCTGCTGCCTTAGGTAAGGCATACCGGGTAGCAGCCCTTCTTTCGAGCTGTCCTTACCTAAGGCAGACCGGGTAGGAAGGGTTAAGGAACTGTACAAGCAAAAACGTATTATGATATAAATATGAATGTCGTTCTACTGTGGAGTCAAAATGGCGTCTTTGTGGTAACCTGTGTCTAGGACTACAATATACACTTACCATTTTTATAGTTTTCAAAGGGCTTTCTTGTGACCATACAGTAGTGCCAATTTAGCATACTTATTGCTAGATCTAGATGTATTTATTTCGATATACGTAGTAGCATTTTCTTGCATCTAGTGATATGAATTGTAGTTATATTTTAGGAATATTAGTGATAATAATCGACATTAGAGAGATTGTGGTATTATACTCGCGATTGTTGCCATTGTATTATCTAGCGACATTCTAGCAGCTTTTGAGAATGAATCTAGCGCTATTTTGTTTTTCGTTTTGATAACGAGCCGGTTATTTTCAACTCTATCTATTTATTGCCTGACGCCGTGATCCCCGAAGGGGTGGCCACGAACGAACTGCCCCCATGCACCTCTGTCCCCAGTCAGTCGACGCCCCTCCCCCCAACCAGCACCGCCTTCGTTCATGTTCTTCCTCACTCCATCCTTCCACCTCTCATTCGGTCTACCTCTCCCTCTCTGTCCCTCCACCTCGCTCTCGTACACCCTCTTAGTCATTCTCTCGCTTTCCATACGTTCCATATGGCCGTACCATCTCAAGTTGTTCCTTTTCACACTTTCCAGCACATCTACCTCCACACCACACCTCCTTACTTCCTCATTAGTCTGTCTATCCCTCCATGTAACTCTGCACGCACTCCTTAAGTAATTCATTTCCACTGCTCTCACTCTTGGTCTGAGTCTCTCAACCAACGTCCATGCTTCTCTTCCGTAAGTCAGTGTCGGGATTACCACACTGTCATGCAAGGACTTCTTCACTTTCATACTGACCACCCTATTTCTTGTTACTGCTTTTAGCGTTCCTACAACCCTCTTCCCCTGTTGTACCCTCTCCCGCACTTCTTCATCCATAGTCCCATCTTTACTCAACACACTGCCCAGATACTTAAAAGAGTTGACGATCTCCATAGCCTGACCGTTCAGCTTCACCTCACACTCTATGACTTTACCCCTTTCGAAAACCATAACCTTGCTCTTCCCCGCATTTACCTTCAAATTCCGTTTTTCTTCTCTTGGATATTTATTACCAACTGTCAAAGGCTGTAGGTGGGTACAATTAACAAGGGTGGAGGTAAATCTAAAGCCATACATAGAATATAAGCTAATTTAGCAAGGATTGGAGCTGGAATGAGTGTAGCATTAGTAACTCTGTTAAACAAATCCAGGCAAACTTGTGGACTACTGTGAACTGGTCTTAATTTCGGCTGTGTTTTCAAAGGTGGCGCTTCACCCCCCTCAAAATAGAAATATCTAATGTGAATTTGTTTTCTATGTTAGGGTAAAAATTATAAAAAAGCAAAGCACATGTGCATTATATGTCAAATTAACATGCTTTGAAGAGTGACAAAAACAGGATGAGATTTTTGGCGAGCCTTTAACCCTCTGTTCCCGGAAGGGCTCTTGAACGCCCATTAAAAAGCATACACGAGCTACCCGGAAGGGCTCTTAAACACCCATGACGTCAAAGCCTGTGAGCTTGGTGTGCGAGGCGTCGGTCCGACGCATGTAAACAACAGCCGGCTGGACCGACGCTCCGCATCTCCGGCCACAAGAAGGAGAGCGTCGCTTGTTCGTGTGTGCCTGTATGTTGTTGTTAAGTATCGAAAAGTGGTGTAAAGTGGCTGTTTTGGCCATAAAGTTATCTCCAATGAAATCATCATCACAGCTCAACCAGTTGACTTAGAGAGCTCTACTTAATGCCATTCTACAGGTAAATAACACAGCTACGCTTGGGGATGCGCGGGAATGCGGGAAGCTGTCTGATTAACGAATATACGGTAGCCTAGCCTAGACGCTTTTCGGCCAAAACACCCGGTTTTCGAGGAATATATATATAATACATAGCCGGGGCTGGAGGGTTAAATAGTTAATAATGTCAATATTTAGTTTTGTACTGTTGTGAGCCTTAACAACGATGCACCTATTAGAATCGGCTTTGAACTCAAACGAGACAATAGCATTCTTAATTATATTGCAGATGCTTCAGAACTTGGCTATTTGTTAGTAGTCTTGGCAAATCCAACGTCAAGGCTATTAACCTAATTGCAATGACGACTTGTCTATTTTGACTGCTATGTCGTCATTCCAACCGCGGTTAAAAAGAAAACGTCTAGAGTCTACTCCTTATCTTGCTCTAGGAGACGTTGTACATTAACCAAAACTACCACCGAAGGTGAAAAAAGTATAGAAGAGAAGAAAAAGGGGTTTACCTTAGTTACCGCTCAAGGCCCATCCCGTGTTCCGTCATGCGCCGATCCCTGTCGAACGTGCGCATGAGCGACCCTCTCTTGTTATCATTTTTTCACGCGTCGCCATTGTTGAGTCCGCTTTTGTTGTGCTCCTTCAATTCACCCTGTTTTAGGTTCGTTTCGGCTTTTCTGGCCTTCTTTTTGTTAGACAGATGTTACGTGATCTAGGACACACGTAAATGGGCTCCTCAGTGTGTTTAATGGAGACGCGTGTGGAAATAGCTACCGAAGGTACGGGGGCGCCTGGCGTTCCTCGTATCAGTTTTTCATTCCTTTCTCTTTTCATATTCTTTTTTCCTGTTAGTCTGGGCATAGTTTAGCTTATTTTAGCCTAGCTTGTTTCTCATTCAGGAATTGCTATGCCCTATGAGTTTTCATATTTTCATAGCCTAGGTGTACAGTTGGTTCACAATCTGAGATTTCGTGGTGGCGGTGCTGTTTGTAGGGTTTGTGTCGGCCCCATTATTAGCGTTATTCCCGAGTCCCCCCTTTCGAGCCTTCACTGTGTCTCAAGGGCCTGGGCGCTTGGTGGTTCGTGATATCCAGGGGTACCCCACGGGGGCCTCTCCCTCACACCACAGGGTTTTTCGCCCCTGACACATTCTCTCCTCACGGCTAGGCCACCCTTTTTCTCGCCAGTTTCATTTACTGGTTTTTGTGTTCCCTTACTGTTTTCACCTCCATCCTTTCATTCCCTTTTGCCCAATCCTGGGGTACCCTACGGGGGCCCCTGTTTGTGCCGAACCACCCTTCCTGCCACTTCTCCTCATGGGCTTTGCTCTATCTCTGTGGGTGGGGTGGTTCCTGGGGGATGTGCCTCCTCTCCCCTGGTGTGTCTTCCTTGCCTCTCCCTTGACCGGTTGAGTCAGGATATTATCAAGGAAGACACTGCTCAGCTTGATGGCCATCGTCGCTTGGAGTCATAAGGAGTTGACGCTTTTTTCTGGGCCTGTGTTGGTATTCCCTAGACGCTCCTCTCGCTTTTTCGGCGCCGGACCATCTCGGCCGGTCCCGCAAATTTGCGGAGTGCTCGATTCGGTCCACGGACGATTCGGCTCCCCGCAAATTTGCGGAGATCGCTGGGGGGTCTCGCGGTGAGGCGGGAGGATTGTGTCGGTACGGTTATGCCTCCATTGGCCTGCAAATTTGCGGTTATAGTTGGCTTTCCCGGTGACCCTTTTTTGTGTCATCTTGTTGCCTGGTACTATATTGGTGTATGCACTTGCCTGGTGTTATGGACCCTGCATGTGAGGTGTTGAGTGGTGGTTCACACTTTCTCCATCTTTGCAGGTTCTGCTTGTGCTCTTCCGCCTCACCCGCCCTCCTCACCTCCATCGGTGCTCCCGGTTTAGAGTGAGTACGACTTCCAGTTTGCATGTGTGTTCCTGTTTACCCATGCTCATTCCCTGGTTTTTATTGGACATTATCTTCACTTACTCCGTCAACGTGCTGCTTATGGTGTGTGTTCTTCCATTGCAGGTGGGATGCCTTGCTTTCGCCAGGGCTGTGGCTCCCCGTGCTTGGACTGCCACAGGTCCTGCTTACGGCATTCGCAATGTGTGTCCTCTACGGCCTA
This sequence comes from Paralithodes platypus, assembly GCA_032716605.1. Taxonomy (NCBI): domain Eukaryota; kingdom Metazoa; phylum Arthropoda; class Malacostraca; order Decapoda; family Lithodidae; genus Paralithodes; species Paralithodes platypus. The sequence goes on along the minus strand of CM064511.1, from coordinate 23,439,873 downwards.
CCTCCCGGCTTTGTGTGGCCCGTGTATGGACCTGGTGGATGTGGTGGACCATCACCCTGGTTCCTCTGACGCGGCAGTGGCCTCTGCATCCCTTCAGTCTGTGTGGGCGGTGGTCTCCCACCACATCAGGACTGTGGGCCACCGTTCCCCGGCCTTTGTTGACGACCGGATCCGCGTCGCCCTGGGCATCCCTGACCCGTCTGGGAGCCGTTTACCTGGCCCTCTCCCTGCTCGGGCCCTCCTCCCTGAGTCCCGTGGTCGGTCGTCGTCGCATCGTCGGGTGGATCCCCAGCTCCGTCCACGCTCTCGCTCTCCTCGTCGCTCGTCCTCTACTGCCCCTCCTCGTCCTCCTGCTCACCTTGACTCCGCCGTTCGCCCTCGTCATGGTTCTCGCCCTGAAGCCGGGGTTAGCGTCTCTGCCCCTGTACGCCCTTCCCTGGCCTCTCCGGATAGGGGCTCTACTACCTTCCGCCCGCTTCCCCTGCACAAAAGACGTCCTCTTCATTTGTCCTCTACGCGCGCGGATGTTCATGCTGTAGCTGGCCCTCTGCTCCCTCCTTCTACTCTGTCCAGGAGGGTCCGCCAGGATGTAGTTGCTTCTCCTCCTACTTCTCCTGCTTCGGTGCCTCTTCTTCCTTCTCGGTCTCGTCCCAAGGTGGAGGTTCCTCCCTCCTCCGCCTCGGTGTCGGGCCGCCCTGTTCTCTCAGCCCCGGGGATCCTTGCTCTGTTTCCCCCCGCGGCTCCTTCTGACCTCCTTTCACCCGGCCAGCCTTCCCCCTCCCGTCCTCCTGCTCCTCTTCCTTCTTCTATTCCTGATCTTCGCTTGCCGGCTCCCCGTGAGGGTACCCCGCCGCTTGACTCGGTAGAGTATAGCGAGGTGTCGGGGTCCCCTTTCTCGGGGGCTGACGTGTCGCTGGAAGAGGGGGATGGTGATGTTTCCCCCTCGGGCGTTAGTGATCGGGAACGAGACCCTCAGGACCGCCACGGCCGTCGTCGCTCGCCTTCTTTGGGCCGCGACGCTGCTGTTTCGTGTCATGGGTCTCGCTCTCGCTCACGCTCGCCCCTGCGGGCCGAACTATCTTCGGGGGGGTCGCCTCTCTCGGATCGATTTTCGGCTATGCAGGGGTGGGTTGTGTCACACTTCGACGCGCGCTTGGAGGCGATGCAAGAATCCCTCTTATCGCGCTTCTTGGCGGTGACACAACCTCAGCGCCTCACCCAACCTGCCCCTGCTTTGGTCCCCCTCCCCTCTGCGGTGGACCACATTCCTTCTCGCCCTGCTTCTCCGCCTGCCCGGTCGTCGGCTAGTACTGCTCCTGCCCTGGCTCAGGTGGTTGCCCCTACTGTCTCACATGCGGGGGTCCTCCGTCTGCTAGGGCAGGGTCCGCGCTTGCCCCCCATCCAAAAGGCCAAGGTCCCATCGTGGACTATGCCGCTCCTCTATGGCTCCTTGGCTGTTTGGAAAGGGGTGCGGGCCTCCCACCCGGAGCGTGCTACCGACTTCCCGTCAGGTGAGAGGGCCCTACCTTTGGACTGGTCGGTCCAAATAAATGATAAGATGCAGTTCAGGGCGATCAGGGTGGATGGTCAGGTGGCCGACGTGGAGGTGCGGGCGTACCCGACAAGGACTGACCTTCAGTACTTTTCGGTGAAGCCCAAGCCCCCGTCTGCTCCTCGAACTAAGCTCTGGTCAGACTTCAGCCGCCAGGACATCCTTCAGGATGTTCAGTCCCTGGCTGTGTTAACGGGACTGTCCTCCTATGGGACGGGTTTGTGCGACGACGGTAAGCCTGGCTTAGCCGTCGTGCTCGATAACCCTCTCCCATTGGAGGCCTGGTTTGCTGAGGCCTTAGACTTTGCCAACCGTTCCGTCGACAGATCTATTTCAGTCCCTCCCCCAGAGTCGTCACTGCTTTTGCCTCCTCTGGTATCTGTCGGCGGATTGGATGGCAAGTTCTGGTCCTGGATTAGCGCTCCCAAACTTGAAATTTGTGCTATTGCTAACCCGTTCTTCTCCCACCCAGATAAGTCCTCTGTCGACAGGGATTTTACCTTGCGGCAGAGGGTGGCGAACTTATTGTCTTGTCTTCTAGGTTCCCTCCAGACGTCTGTTCACCACCTGCGACTTATCGAGGCGACTGCACCTGGCGATCTTCGCGAGGGTTTGGACCACGTTCGGCGGATCCACCTTCAGCTCGCGGTGTCTTTGGTTCCCGAGCTGAAGGCGGTTTTGTGCGAGGCAACTCGACAACGCCAGACGGTAAGGTCCTCGTTCTGCCGGAGAGCCCCTTTGGATATTCGTCAGGGTCTGTTATACTCTGAGCTATATACATCGGGGCTTTTTGCGCAGGATGCTTGGGAACGCTACGCTTCTCTGTCAGCGGACCCTGCTTACGACACGCAAAGACGCGCTGTGTCGCGACCAGGGTCTTCGCAGTCCCGTCCTTCTGCCGGTCCCCTTCGGGGTGCTGCCGCCACTGCTGCCGCCAAGAAAGGGCGCAGGAAAGGGAAGTTGCCGGCCAGAGCGTCGGTTCCGCCTCGCACTTCTGCTCCTGCTCCCTTTCATCCCCGCCGAGAAGGGGCTGGCCAGCCTTCCACTTCCGGCCGCACTTCGACGGGGTCAGACGCACGACGGACAGGGGATGGGGTGACCCGCCCTTTTCGGCGAGGTGGGGGGGTAGGGGTGGTCAACGTGGCTCTTATGACCGCAGGGACCGTACCGGGGGACCCCCCACGTCAAAAAATGTGTATGTTCTCCAGGTCGGTCTCCTCCTTGTTCTCCTTCTCGCCTCGCAGAAAGGGTCGCTCACCTCATCTCGGGGGCTCCCACAGGTTATTTTCGCCCTTGCGCCCTTCGGTGGCCACGAGGGACGTGGGGGCGGAAGATTGCACGGAGGGGTCTAACCTGGAGATGGAAGTCCAGACCCCCACTCAGCTCTTGTCAACGAAGCCGGCCTGTCTCTTCGGAGGTGGCCGACGTGATTACATCCATGCACGAGCAGGGAATCGTCAAGGAGGTGAAAGCCGGTCTACCGGTTTTCCTCTCCCGTGTTTTTCTGGTACCGAAGAAGGACTGCGACGCGATGCGACCGGTGGTGGATCTGTCGGCCCTCAACGGGCACATCGTGAACACACGGTTTCGGATGCTGACGGTGCACCAGGTACGACTGGCCCTGCGACCTCTGTCGTGGGTAGTGTCGCTGGACCTCAAGGATGCGTATTGGCACGTTCCGATCCATCCTCGTTTCCAGCGATTCTTGGCCGTTCAGACTTCCGATCGTGTGTTCATGTTCGACAGACTTCCCTTCGGTCTCAACATCGCGCCGCGGATCTTCTCGAAACTGGTGAAGCAGGCTCTGGATCCTCTCCTCAGGGGCGGCCTCCAGATCCTGTTTTACTTGGACGACTGGTTGATAGTTTCAGACACCCTAGAACAGTGCGTCCGCGACACCCTCACAGTAGTTCAACACATCACACAGTTAGGGTTCAAAATCAATATTCCCAAGTCGCGCCTGACCCCGTCGCGTGTCGTGACGTGGGTAGGTCTCGAATGGGATCTGACCAACGCTACAGTGACCCAGAGTCAGCCAAACGCGGTGAAACTTCGCAGGAAGGTCTTCGCCGTGTTGCACTCGGTCTCCCTCACGAGGAGGATCTGGGACTCGTTAGTGGGTTCGCTGAATTGGGCCGCTCTGACCATTCCCTTAGGGAGGCTCAGGCTGCGCCGCCTAATCCTCATGGGCAACAAGGTGTTTCCGTTGGCCCCTATGGATCGGCTCATGCCGATCCCGCGTACCATTCACAGACACTTAGGACACTGGGTTGCTCGGGGCACGCTCTCTGCGGCTGTGCCCTGGACCGCCCCCCCCGCCGACGATCGGGGTAGATACAGATGCGTCGAGCGAGGTAGGGTGGGGTTACCAATCCAACCTGGGACATCAACATCACGGCAGATGGGTGGGACACACACACCTACACATCAATGCCCTCGAACTGTTGGTTCCCTTGTTCTTCCTGAGGGACCACGCGCTGGCCCTTCGGGGAAAGTCGGTGGCCTTCAGGATGGACAATCAGACAGCTGTCCACTGTATCCAAAAGCAGGGGTCCTCCAGGTCTTTGACTCTGTTGGGGATCTCAGAGAAGTTGTTCTTCCTCGCGAACCGACACAACATCTCCCTGCACGCCTCCTACCTGCCCGGGACTGCCAACCTGTGGGCGGACGCCCTGTCGCGAGGACAGGGCGTTCTTGTAGAATGGGCAATGAAACAGACTGTATTCGACGACCTCGCAGCTTCCTGGGGTGTTCCGGAGGTCGACTTGTTCGCATCGAAGGAGACGCGCAAGTTGCCTCAGTACCTATCCCTCCGGACTCGCACTCCGGAGGGGGGTCCGGACGCTTTCATGGAAGACTGGAACAGGTGGCAGTCGATATACATATTTCCGCCACCAGACGCACTGTTGATGTGCAAAGTCCTCGCGCGGCTGCGGCTGTACCGCGGCAGAGTCTGGCTAATAGCGCCTCTGTGGCCAGCCCAGGCTTGGTACTCCCAGTTGAAGCGGTGGTGCCCGAATCCGGTCCCTCTCCCTCTCTCAAACTTCCACTTGAGCCAGGTTGGCGACCTGCGGACCTCGTTGGCCTTCGCATCGTGGATGTTCGTGAGGCACGGTGGCTCCCAGTCCACGGACGGGACCTGACTGACTTCCTGAAGCGTTCATGGACGTCTTCGACTTGGGGGACTTACGAGTCCCACTGGAGGTCTTTTACTAGGTGGATACAGGACACTCACCAGACTGTTAGCTCTCCTTCCCTCGTCCTACACTACTTGTTTCACCTCTTCCGTACACGTCGCTCTCAAGTCAACACTATACGTAACCACTTGTCTGCCATCCGGGAGGTCTTTGAGTCCGTCACTGGGCTGGTCGTTCCACCGAAGGAGCTGGATTCCTTCATGAAGGCTGCCTTCAGGGAGCGACCGCCTCCGCGCCAGATCCCTCCTCAGTGGGATCTGGGGCGTGCTCTGGACCTTCTGGCTTCACACACATATACACGGGACACTACACCGGTTCAGTTGCTCGAGCGTACACTCTTCCTTGTCGCTCTGGCCACTGGGGATAGGGTGTCTGAACTAGCTGCCATGTCGCGGTCCCAGGAATGCATGCGATTCTCCCCGTCCTTGAATGTCGTCACGTTAGCCCCCTCCCCTCATTTTGTTGCCAAGAATGAGAGAGAGACCCACGTTTTCAAGCCTTTCACCATCCAGGCTTTAAAGCGTGGGCATACTCACCATGTGTTGTGCCCGGTGCAGGCCTTGCACTCCTATGTTGAGTCTGTGGCTCCGACTTCGGGTACTGCTGTGTGGGTGTCTCCTCGGACTGGTAGGAGGCTCTCGAAGGTACAGATAGGACGCCACATTTGTCGGGTCATTCGTGCCAGTAACCCTGCTTGTCGGGGTTCTGCGCACGATGTGCGATCCTTTGCTGCCTCCTTACGGTTCCTGCAGACTCGTTCGTTGCCTGACGTCGCCTCGGCGGGTTTGTGGTCTTCTGTCCATACCTTCGTCTCCTCCTACCTCTCCATGTCCATTGTTAGACCCCCTCGGCCTGTGATAGCTCTCGGGAGTCGTGTTTCCTAGGGCTCTCGCGAAGTTGCCTGGTCTTCCCCCCTCGTCACTCTTTCTTTTCCTTTGTTTTATTTCGAAAAGGGGGGGAGGGAAGTACGGGTTTGCAACACTGGATTACAAGTTTGGGGTTATGTTTTATGTATATAGTACATAAGTGTTTTTGCCTCATTGATAATTGTGTTTTGTTTTTGTGATCAGTGTTTTTGTTCATTTTGGAAGAAAAGGGATTTTGTGTACAGTACTTTTTGGTTTAAGACAAGTCTATGGTTTTGCATTACTATGAATGACGGGCACGTGTTAAAACTGCTCTTTTTAGCTACTCCTCAGTTTTTCACTCTTTTATTAAACTCTCTTGTTTAAATTGTGTTTCTTTGTCATTCATAATTTTGTCTTATGCATTGGTTTTTTTGGTAGGTTGGGCTTGGATGTCCTCCTCCTATTTGTTATGCAGCCTTGACGTTGGATTTGCCAAGACTACTAACAAATTGGGAGGTTTGACGTACCTCCCAACCTACCAAATAGGAAAACCTACTATTTGGTAGTAGTCTTGGAAAATCCAACGTACATAATACCCTCCCTCACGCCGGACCCCTGCCCATCCGCGTTCTTCTGCTGACGTGAGATGTGATAACAAGAGAGGGTCGCTCATGCGCACGTTCGACAGGGATCGGCGCACGTTCGACAGGGATCGGCGCATGACGGAACACGGGATGGGCCTTGAGCGGTAACTAAGGTAAACCCCTTTTTCTTCTCTTCTATACTTTTTTCACCTTCGGTGGTAGTTTTGGTTAATGTACAACGTCTCCTAGAGCAAGATAAGGAGTAGACTCTAGACGTTTTCTTTTTAACCGCGGTTGGAATGACGACATAGCAGTCAAAATAGACAAGTCGTCATTGCAATTAGGTTAATAGCCTTGACGTTGGATTTTCCAAGACTACTACCAAATAGTAGGTTTTCCTATTTGGTAGGTTGGGAGGTACGTCAAACCTCCCATTAACCTCTGAAGTGCGCATGGGGGTAATTGGAAACGTCCCCCTGTGCTGACGTATTTGAGGTGTTTCCGTCACTAAAATATTCATTGTGCCATTAATAGCATTAATACTTATCCATATGCGCCTATTATGGGTTGATTATAAAGGTATTAACCTGAAACAACAATAAAACGAGTGAAAACAGCGTTTGGATGGTCAAAATCGGAGATATAGCCCGCGAGTTGTATAATGTATGGGTGAGGCAAACTGCTTTCCCGCCAATTTCCCCCAAGGCCACTGAGACACAGTCGATCGATACTCTCTCTCTCTCTCTTGCACTCGCTTGCCATCAGTGATGACAACACCCTGCTTGCAACTCGCTAATGTTAGCACGAAAATACACCTCAGAATAAGGGAATAACAGGGAAAATAGGTGATAACTGAAGGAGAGGAGGAAAGTGGGGAAGGAGGGGAGGTAGAGGACTGAGATTTTGCATGGCCCAGGGGCCAAATTTTTTTTTTTTTTTTTCGATGTCAAAAGTTGATTTTTTTTTTCACTCACTCATAAGAGTCTCCCCGCAGTCCGCCGGGGGAACTCTTAAGAGTCTCCCCGCAGTTCCCGGGTTAAAGGTTGAAAGATTCTAATGGGTGTAATCTTATTGCCACTGACTGTACAATAGACTATTTATTTATTGTCATAATTTCTTTTTCTCTTCTTTCCTCAGGTTAGTCCCACTGAGTGGCTGTCCCCGGACCTGTTCCCTCTAGCCGACCTGTCACAGAGGAAAGACATTGTTAACATTATTTGATGAACGCACACACACACGCACGCACGCACGCACACACGCACACACACACACACACACACACACACACACACACACACACACACACACACACACACACACACACACACTGTATGCAATGGAAAATAATGTTAATCCATTGTATGTATGTATGTATAGTATTTGTATGTAATATTTAAGGCATACTGTGATATACATAATACGGTAGGGTAAGGTGGGGTAGATTCTCCGCGAAACGTGGTTCTTTAATAACAGCATCCAACTGAATCAGTATTCAGAAGTTTTTTTTTACATTCAGGCCTTCCTGCACACGTTCATATCATTTTTATGTGAAAAAACAAAACATAAAGGTTTGTAATGGGGTGGCGAAAAAAGTTAATCGCGCGGCGGATCCACCCCATAGTGACGGGTGAAATCGCCGCTGCCATATAGTATCAATGATTTCATCCTGCCGCGGCGATTTTACCCCCAATTACTCTGCAAAAGTAACAATTAAGATGTTTTATTATTATATTGATATAATCCAAGTATTTTTGTATAAAACTGTAGACCTAGGAGTATTATAAAATTATAAATTATATAATTATAAATTCTTGCCTGAAACAAAGAGAAAGAGAGTTAGTTTCCACTTAGAAATCATAAACAACCATCTTGTAACACAGATGGGAGAGGTAAGGTCGCCGCCACGAAAAATGCTCACGACCGCTTACATATTTTTCAGGTTGTAAAATTATGAACAAATATTTGTCTTCGTTAAATTAATGACAACTATGCATGTTTGTGTTCTATCATCATCTACACGTACTATAAACATACCTAGAATCAATTCCATACGTATTTGGATTTATGACCAATTTTTTTGGACAAGTATCTACGGTCCGCGGAGATTCCACCCCGCCTTACCCTATATACTGTACCATGCAGTATATTTCATTATCTTAATTCTTTGTACAGTCGCACATCAAAGTGCTTAACCCGGGGGGTAAGTTATTCTATTGAGTTTGATCTGTTTGGCTATTATTAGCATTGTAATTATTGTTATTCTTTTGTTTGCTGTGTTTGGCATGCATTTCAGTTTAGTTTTTGAGTTACCATACTCAATTATGTTGATGATATAAGTACTTCCAAGGTTTTTTGGCATGGATTTTAAGATGAGCAAATATTTTATATCACAAGGCTCACTTAGAATTAGGATTGACTATGATTGATTGTATGGTCCAGGTGTGATTGCAGCTTAATTACTGGTATCCTCCCTGGTCAAGGACTATATGGTCTGGCTGCACTTGTATATTTTGCTGTCACTCAACAGGAAAATATTGACTCCTGAATGGGGCTAAACTTTTCTTAATTGCCAAACTAGTAGGGTAATTTATAAGGGGGCTGTCATTAGTGCTCTAGGAAGCCATTTATGTTGGTCTCAATTTAGCAGGTGCTTCGTAAACAAGTTCATATATTTTGGAGTACAGTACCTATAAAGTATGTTGTTGTTGTTGTTCCCTAAGCTGCCTGGCCGAACAGCCTATAAAGTATAGAACTAGGTTGTTTCCCGAACAACTCGACCAGTAGACCATTTCAACCAGTGCCAAATCAACCAGGGCCATTTAACCCCTCAGACTCGGTTGGGCTCTGAGGCATCCATAAAAAACACCCCCGCGGAACCCGGAAGGGCTCTGAGGCTCCGGCAGCTTGAAAGCCGTCCGTCCGACGCATGTAAACAACAGCCGGTTGGACCGACGCCGCGCATCTGCGACCACAAGAAGGAGAGGCGTCCTTGTTCGTGTGTGCCTGTATGTTATTGTTAAGTAGTGAAAAGTAATGATAAGTGGCTGATATCGCCACAAAGTTATTTCCACGGAAATCGTCATCACAACTGAACCAGTTGACTTAGAGAGCTCTACTCAACGCCATTCTACAGGTACGAAACACATCTACGCTTGGGGATGTGTGGGAATGCGGAAGCAGTCAAAATAACAAAGATACGGTAGCCTAGGCGTAGACGTTTTTCGGCCAAAACCCCCGGGTTTCGGTATGGAATATATAGATAGCCGGGTCTGAGGGGTTAACAGGTGCTAATATGAGGAACCTAACCTAATGGTATTGGTTGAGTTGATACTATAGTCTATTCATAATCAATAGGCTAAAATCTGGACCCCTAACCTCTTATAACTCGAAAAGTGCTTGGGCTGTAAATTTCTACACCTGTTCCCTGGCCGACTCCTCCCAAACGGTGGACATAACTCAAATACTGAAGTAGTTTTTGAGTTATGATAGGTTGGGTTCTGGATTTCTGGCCTACCTATTATGAACAGGGTTATAGTTAAGAGCTACCTATCTATCTACTCAGGCACATTCCTTTTTTTTTTTTTTTTAAGCTGGAGGTGGCCGCTTGAGACAGTTAAGAGCTACTGGTTGAGTTTACCGGTCACCAGCTCTTTGATAGTAGCCTACAAGACATTTTTTGAAAATGGTAAGGCTTGTTGTTGTTGTTGTCGTTCACTAGGCTGACTGGCCGAACAGCCCCGAGTCCCTAAGGATGGGCATAAGCAAGGCTTGTAAAATAACCTTGACCGGCGTGAGAAAGGAAGTGTTCTACCTCAAGTTGGAAAGGAAAAGATAAAGATGGTATTAACCCGGGAACTGCGGGGAGACTCTTAAGAGTTCCCCCGGCGGACTGCGGGAAGACTCTTAAGAGTCAGAGAAAAAAAAAAATCAACTTTAACCCGTGGAGCCCCGGCTAGTTTTGTAATGTTTGCGCACCAGAACCCGGCCGGTTTTCAAAAAATGGTTTTATTCCAGAAACAATAGCGAATGGGTTAGGAATGAAGGAAAAACCACGAAAAACCGCTCAAAAAGCTTAAAAAATGGTCCTACAGAGCCCCCGAAAACGGATTTTACAAGAGTAAAAAATTGAAGGCAATTATCCCAAAAAAACAGGTTATTGCGCGCTCGCGCGCACGCACGTGGACTTTGAGAGTTTTCAACCATCGGCACGGTTGCGTGGGATACGTACACAGTTCCCATACAAATCTGAGCCCTCTTGAGTGGCTACACCTGAGGTTACGGTCGGCGCAATTAGGGTGACGCGTCAGGCGCGTCTCTGGGGCTGTGCGTTACATACATCGCCGACGCGTCAGACGCGTCGCTGGGGCTGTACGGGTTAAACATCGAAAAAACAAAATATTTTTTTTTGTTTTTTTTTTTTTTTTTTTTGGCCCCTGGGCCATGCAAAATATCACTCCTCTACCTCCCCTCCTTCCCCACTTTCCTCCCCTCCTTCAGTTATCACCTATTTTCCCTGTTATTCCCTAATTCTGAGGTATATTTTCGTGCTAACATTAGCGAGTTGCAAGCAGGGCATTGTCATCACTGTTAGCAAGCGAGTGCAAGAGAGAGAGAGAGAGTATCGATCGACTGTGTCTCAGTGGCCTTGGGGGAAATTGGCGGGAAAGCAGGTTGCCTCACCCATACATTATATAACTCGCGGCCTGTATCCGATTTTGACCATCCAAACGCTGTTTTCACTCGTTTTATTGTTGTTTCAGGTTAATACCTTTATAATCAACCCATAATAGGCGCGTATGGATAAGTATTAATGCTATTTATGGTAAAATGAATATTTTAGTGATGGAAACACCTCAAATACATGCGCACAGGCAGAGGTGTCTAATTACCCCCATGCGCACTTCTTAGGTTAAGGAACTATAGTCACCCCAGGAATAAGACCTCTTGGTGGTGGAACGATGAGGTAGAACATGCTGTGAAAGAGAAAAGGAGATGCTTCAAAGCATGGAAGAAAGGAGGCAGCAGGGAGGAATACCAGGCAGCTAAACGAACTGCCAAAAGAGTTATTTACAATGCTAAAAATCGCATTAAGGACCTGGTCCTCGAACAAGTGTGTAACACTGACAATCCCAATGGGATCTTCAACCTAGCTAGGCGAGTTAAAAATGACAGTAGGGATATTATAGGTGAACAGTGTGTTAGAGATGATAATGGGAAGATTGTGTATGCAGAAAATGAAATCAGAGAAGCATGGAAGGTACACTATGAACGATTGCTAAATGTAGAGTTTGAATGGGATAAGGAACAGCTTAGTATCGAAAAACCAATATCTGGGGCCCCTCCTTTGATAGCACCAGCTGTAGTGAGCGACGCAATCAATAAAATGAAGGACGGTAAAGCTCCAGGTTGCTCCGACATTGTCGCTGAGATGATAAAAGCCTCAGGGGAGATTGGTGTAAACTTAGTCACTGAGTTGATAAACACCATTATTAAAGATGAAAATATCCCAGAGGATTGGCTCAAAAGTGTAATAGTAAATATATACAAAGGAAAAGGGGATGCGCTAGATAGAGGAAATTATAGGGGCCTGAAAATGCTTGACCAAATCATGAAGGTCTGTGAGAGTCCTTGAGGGTTTGATCAGGCAAAGCATCTCTATTGATGATATGCAGTTTGGTTTTATGCCAGGACGTGGTACAACCGATGCTATCTTCATAGTCAGGCAGATACAGGAAAGATACTTACTAAAAGGCAGGGATCTTTACTTTGTGTTTGTGGACCTGGAGAAGGCCTTTGATAGGGTACCTAGAGATGTTGTACAGTGGGCTATGAGGAAACTTGGTGTGGAGAGTGGCTGGTGCGTGTGATAATGAAGATGTATGAGGATTCGCGAAGTTCGGTGAGGGTGAAGGGTGTACTGAGTGATGAGTTCGCAGTCTGTGTTGGAGTCCATCAGGGTTCAGTGTTGAGCCCCCTCCTCTTTATTATGGTCTTGGAGGCGCTGTCTAGAGTTTTTAGAGGCGGACTCCCGTTGGAACTGTTTTATGCAGACGATTTAGTCCTAATAGCTGACAGTATGCAGGATGCTGAGGCCAAATTCAGAGAGTGGAGAGAGGGCATGGCGAGCAAGGGTTTAAGAGTTAATATAAAACCAAAGTTATGCATTGTAGTTTGAGACGAGGCAATGTGGAAAAGAGCGGTGCATACCCATGTGCAGTGTGTGGAAAGGGAGTGGGCGTTAACTCAATTCAATGTAGCATCTGTCGATGTTGGGTACACCATGGGAGTAAGCGCTGTAGTAGAATAAAGGGGCCCCTGCCGAAGGATAAGTCAGAAATAGAGAAATTTGAGTGCGTAGTGTGCAAAGGCGAGCTTGTGTTAAGTGATGATCCTGTGGCTGTGAATTTTGGAAATGAGTCTTTGGAGCTGGTGAACAAGTTTTGTTACCTAGGAGATACCATCTCTGCCGGTGGTGGGGCCGAGGCTGCCACTGTTGCTAGAATTAGGTGTGGCTGGGGGAAGTTCAGAGAATTGATGCCAATCCTGACCATGAAAAGAATGCCTCTCCCCCTGAAGGGAAAGGTGTATGCCTCATGTGTTAGAAGTGCAATGACGTATGCCTCAGAAACATGGGCCGTTAAAGTAGAGGATGTCAACAGAATGGAGCGTAATGAGATGAGAATGGTGAGATGGATGTGTGGGGCCAGGCTACAGGATAGAATAACAAATGTTGAGCTGAGGAGACGTTTAGGTATAAAGAGTATTAGCGAGGTGATGCGTACAAGTAGACTGGGATGGTATGGACATGTGGAGAGAATGGATGAACAAAATGGGGTGAAAAAATGCAGGTCTGTGATTGTGGAGGGAGCTGCACCAAGGGGTGGACCGAGGAAGACCTGGGATCGGACTATACGCGCCGATCTCAAATCCAAGAACTTGACAAGTGAAGCAGCCCTCAACAGGGTTGCCTGGAATGCCGCCATTAGGACAAGAGACTGAAACTGCACTTATGTGTGGAACACTCAGTCTTAACATTTTATGTATGTGTATGTATGTAGTCTATTCATTATAATGTAAAACTTGCAAAATAAACAAACCAAAGCTTTGACGAACACAGTAAAAAGACAAAACAACTAATCAAAATCGCTATGTGGAAACAACGCCTAAGCAAAATAATAATTCTTTATAAATAAAAGAACACAATCCACCACATAGGGTGTACACTCGCTGCAAGAAGTATCTGCACCCCTATGCCGATCATCTGGTGTGTACAGCTCGGTAGGGTTGGCACCTCAGCCTGCAACTATATCCATGTGTCAGAGATGATCCTCTCTGACACATGAATATAGTTGCAGGCTGAGGTGCCAACCCTACCGAGCTGTACACACCAGATGATCGGCGGAGGGGTGCAGATACTTTTTGGAGCGAGTGTACATTACTACATGTGCAAGTTAATCTGTTTCCAAAGCAAACTAATCGCACATATAACAACGCACTATCGTCACGTTCAAGGAATTAGTTGACCACTATCCTTTATGACTATAAAATTACTTAAGTAATCAAACTAATATTTCTTACCATTTAGGAAGAGTCAGCCAGGGAATAATGTGAATATTTACAGCCCATTTGCTTTGACCCTTTTTGAGTTGCAGATGTTATATTATTTTTTGGCCTAATTATAATGAATAGACTATACTTCACAACTATAACATCTAGTACATTTTATGCGATACCAAGAAGCAAACAAAATATTCTATTTGTTATTAGTTTGGCAAAGAAAGTAAACAATCCTTTGAAACTATGGTTGGACCAAACTATAGCAAGGAAAAAATTGTGTTTGCTTCTCGGTGACGTTTGAAAATTTGCTACTATTTTATCCTTGTTAATTTTGGAAGATATTATTTCATTCTAGCCACCATTAAATTATTTATTATAGCATTGAATACTTTGTATTAATATAATTGTATTTGGTTGAAGATGATCTCATGGTTACTGCATCAATAACCATGTAAAATAATAATTTATTTAAAAATTGTATTTTACTTATGTGTTATTTCCTCATAGTGATTTTGATGAGTTCTTTTGTCTTTATATTGTGTCATCCCTGCTTTGGTTTGTTTATTTTGCAAGTTTTACATTATAATGTGGTTTTATTGATTTTTTTTGTGTTCAAGCACTTGCGAATTAATTTGAAGAATGAGCGCTCTTTTAAATAAGTAATATTATTGTTATTTATACTTGATTAAATAATGAATTAATTATCTGCTATGTGGTTATATATACATTGAACAAAATATTGCTTGTGAATTTTGAAAAATATTACATTGTTTTACAGTTTTGTGTTAATAGTACGCTTTGTAACACTGCACAAGCATATTTTGATACCTATTATGAAAATTTCATTGGGAGTTATTGGTGTTAGGAATGATATTAGTTAATACAAATATTTGAAATTATCAAGAGTGAATGCCTAAATGTATTAGGTATCCTTTATAATAGAAGAAAAGCACAATGGCAGTAAACTATAGAGAATCTATATAAAAAATAGATAGAGCCGTAGCTCAATTGGTAGAGCGTTCGCCTGCTAACCGTGAGGTTGACGGTTCGAGCCTCGGGCCATCCAGTGTGTTATTGGCAGACGTCAGTGGCAGAAACTGCCTCCAGGCTTCCAGACATGCCCCCACTGACCCACTCCACAGTACCATTTCCACGAAGTGGATTATGCTCCTTAGCACTGAAGGAGCAGACCCAGAGCAGTCCCTCACCTGGATGGCAGTTCCACCACTGTTTTGCTATATTCTTTACCCCAGTGGGGCCCTGGCTGGAAGCATACCAAGCACAGGAATGTTCTGAAGATAGGAACCAGTGGTCCACTGAGCCTACAGAAGCTGATTGTACCACCAAAGTGGCTGGCGGTGAGGTCACTGTATCCCTACACCAAAATAAGATATTGGAAAAAAAGAGTTAACTTAGTGTCGGGTGTGCAGTGTTTGTGGTTTTATATAAGAAAGCAAGAGTGTGTCTATCTTTAGATCAAGCTAGAATTGTTCTTTGTGTAACTAAGGCATGCACAAAAATACGGCAAAGGCGACCAGGTGGTGAAAAAGGATGCCTAGCAATCCTTATACTCCACTTAAGGCTCTCCCTGGGAATACTTCCCTGAATGACTGGTGCCTACAACCTCCTCCCTAAAGAGGATATAATTAATTAATTTTTCTGATTTATCAAACGAGAACCCCCTGTGGATTATGACACATTTTATTTTATTTTTTGGGGGGCTAATATTTGACTTATTCAGCCAAGGAAGGATCTTTGGGAGTCCAAAGTATAATTTAGTTGCTTTGACCCCTTACATTCCTAGAGTTTTTTTCTTGGCATAAAATCGTTTAACCCCTAATTAGCGGGGCCTGACTTAAGTCCGTATCTAAAAACCTGGACTATGTGGCGGGGACCGACTTAACCCTTCCTACCCGGTCTGCCTTTGGTAAGGACAGCACGAAAGAAGGGCAAATACCCGGTATGCCTTATCTAAGGCATGAGCTTAATAGCCTAATTAAGCTTGGTCCGAACGCCGTGCGTACGACGTATGTCAACAAACCCAAGCGTTCGTCACCGCACCTCCGAAAACAAGAAGAAGACTCCTCAATGTTATTGTTCTGACGTCATGACGAAATTAGTGTCTAAAAAGCCCCCATATTGGCAACATCTCTGCAATATTGGCTCCACTGAAATCGTCATCACAACTGAACCAGTTGACTTACAGAGCTCTACTTAATGCCAAAATACAGATTGAAAACCGCACTACGATTATAGATGAGTGGGAAAGTTCTAGCAGTGAAAATAAACATAAATACGGTAGCCTAGGCCTAGACGTTTTTCGGCCATATCGCCCGGGTAGGGGCGACCGTCATTGGGTAACACAGCCCGGGTAGGAAAGGTTAAGGGGACCGACCGGTTAATTTAGGCTTAAAAAACTTGAAATCCTGAAAATACCAATAGGTGTTTACTCAACAAGAGTCAACATCCCTTCATAAGCCAGTGAAATGTTATTAGTGAAAACCCATTGGAAATCGGGTTTTTTTTTATGTTTTCCAAACTTTTCCTGTAATTCTAAAAACGTTATATAGCGAACTTTGAAATTAACATGCTCAGTAACTACTGGTCGTAGGAGGAGCATACCTATATAAATCGAAAGCCCGTAAGCTACTCTACAACCTCCCATACGCTTTATCTTCTACTTTGCCATGTTCCTGCGTAAAATATTGTAAATCTTAAAAACAAAAGTAAAAATGTTCACCTAATTACCTTGGACTTTCACCAGTTTTTCTCATAACCTATATTGCCGCACTATCGGATGTTATTCTACAGTTATTATTGGACCTATAGGAATGGTGTATATACCATTGGAAAGTTAATTAAAAACACTAAAAGGCCTATAAAGCCAATTTACTCAAGTAATTTAATTTTTTTCACAATATGTCGTCAAAGTTGTAATTTTCTATAAATATATTCGCCTGAATCCGTAATCACCTAAGTCGGACAAATACACAAAATATATAAAATGTGTTTTATAGAAACTACAGATACACCTTTTGTGAGTTGTTTGATCACATAAAACATGTGCTATGGGGATTTCTGTAGGAGTTTATCATTTTCTGCAGTGCTATGATTTTCAAAGTTTTTTTTACCTAAATTGCAAAAAAAAAAATGTGTTATCTAGTTTTATGGTCATATACACCTGTGCCAAATTTCATTTACATTGAAAGTAAGACCTGGAAGTTTGTAATTAACCGGTCGGTCCCCTTAAGTCTGTGTGCAATTTTTGAGCAAGATGGCTGTGAGAGAGAGACGAGCGACGGGAGGAGCGTAGGTTACCTCATGACCGCTCGGCATGGACCCCGCGCGCCTACTGACATCTACTCCACCCTCCCTACCTCGCCTCACAGGGAATTATGTCAGGAAATTACCTTATTTTAGGGATTTTGCACTCGTGTTGCACGATCGTTGCAAGAGAACTCGTGGTCGTAGAAGGATGGTTCTGGTGTCATTGGAAAGCTCAATTTACGCCCTTTCAGGGATACATAATTGTATTACGCTCTGGCTCTTGTTTATGCATGAAAAAGAGCACGGAAACAAGGCCATTTAGGGTAAAAAAATACGGTTTTGACAACCCGTAAGGGAAGGAAGGAAAAACTACTATTTATTGGTGGCTCCTGAAGTCAATGACGAAAGAGCCTATGGTAATATGGCCTCGTTCCGGGCTCCTCTGAGCCCGGGTTAATCCTGATCACTACGGTCGAGAACCAATATCTTCTTAGGGGGTACCCCTTAATCATTCCTAAGGTACGTCATTGAGACGGAGCCACTGAAAAGTGAAAAATAAAAGAAAAAGGGATAGTACAGTTCAAACGCCGAGCTACTTGCGCATTCAGATCTTCCTCTGTTCCCATGAGCATGCCTTGAAATCCCAGTTGGCCTTGAACTGGCCTCTCTCGTCCATAGGCCATAGGAGGCAGACGAAGTTTTCTTATCTCCACCACAGTGTTTATATAGCCCCTCTTCGACGCGAAATCTTTGTCCATAGTGAATTTTTGTGCAGTTGTAATAGTATATGCGTCTAAGAAAGTATGTATATGGACTAATTCTCACTTGTAAGCCTGTGAAGTAAGATCTTTCGTCTGGCTGGCCTACGAACGTGCCATTCAAGAAGCCACTTTCCACAGAGCCGCTAACTATTATGTTTTATCTCGTTTGTTCGTATCATACGAACCTCGGCTCTATAGCTGCAGTGTCTTAGTGTTCTGTAAATTTGTTTTTAAAGTGTAATTCGTCAGTTTTCCCTTAAGTATCATGTTATATAAAGTGCCCTATCCTTTTTAACTATATCGGCTGACAGTAACCTCTGGTTGTGCCCTGGCCAGGGTTTACTCGTCACGCCACCGAAATTGTTTATTGGGGACAAAAGTGCTTTCATTATTTACATTCAAGTCTCTTTTAATTTAATTCGTTTAGTTCCCACTCTAGTCGGTCACAAATCACTCATCATATTTATTACCTTCAAGTTTTTGTCACATGACAGTGTTTCCTATAAACCAGCATTACATCAACTATGGATCGAAATTGTATTAACCCGCGGGTTCTGCTCATCTAAACATTCGTATAATATAACTTTATTTTCCCAAGTTATCATGAGCTCCTACTCAATGAGCACCCATAATAATATAGTTGACCTTGTCCCACTACAATAAAAAAAATATGTAAGACATGCTGATAATATTCCAATTACCCAGGTAACCTAAACCCATCACAAAAGGGTCCGGTACCAAGGCCCGGACACCGGGACCGCCAGCAGGGTGGCAGTCCCGAGTGCCCGATCAGGCGGGAGACACCAGAATACCATTCAAGACCAAATTCCCGGTTTGATAAAATTCCAATTACCCAGGTAACCTAGACCCATCACAAAAGGGTCGGGTACCAAGGCACGGACACCGGGACCGCCAGCGGGGTGGCAGTCCCGAGTGCCCGATCAGTCGGGAGACACCAGAACCGTATTCAATACCAAATTCCCGGTTCCCGAGTCATTATCTCAACAAACCCCCCAAGACCCGGGTTTCAAGACTGCCGGGTAGGGAGACCCACCCAAACAGGCGGACAACACTATGTTACCATACACTCATATTTTCCCCGGTTATCCTAGTTCTCATTTCGATGAAACTAGGACACCAAGACCCGGCTACCGGGACTACCGAGTATGGCGAAAGTCCCGGGTACCCGGATGGTCGGGAATGACATTACTACCATATAAATATAACCCAAGACTCCCGGGTTTTTTCCCTAGGACTTATATTTATAAAGCCAGAGCACCAAGACCCGATACCGGAACTACCGAGTATGACAACAGTCCCTGGTACCCAGATATCCCCAGACTAGAATAGGTCTTGATAACCCACAACACCCGGCCGGATACCATCAAGCTATGAACCGGGTACTCTAACACTAGGCTAGTGTTAGTGGGCGGGTGCCCGACCCCGAAAGAGGTTGAAATAGGGGAGCTATCCCCCCGCCAAAGGCGGCTTTCTAGGGCCTTTCCTAGCTGATGCTGAGAGGATTGGGTTCTAGTCATGTGGTGATGGGCTGGTCTATCAGAGTGAGAACTGAGCGATCTCTGCCATACCCATAGCTTACTCTGGCTGTTCCTTTAACTTATATATTTTCTAGATCTCAAGTGACGGCATCTTTTCCAATCTACCAAGATTGGAAGCCAAAGCGTCACATTTTTCCCTTGCCCCTCAACTTTCTCTTCATAATTGCTGAGGGGCACAGGGCCCTGGGTGGGGCTTTGGTTTCCCGGGCGTTTCTGCACCCTCCTCAGCTCCCCGCCATGGAGTGGCTTCGGTCACCCAGGCTTTATTGTGGCCGGCAGGGAGGGTTCTGTGGGGGCGCTCGGTTATGGCCTTGGAATTGCTTGGGGCCTTGGGGCTGTTCGGCCAGGCAGCTTGGGGAACAACAACAACAACAACAACAACAACACTAGGCTAGTCCTAAGCCTATCCCAACAACACCAGGTACCCTAAGAGAAGGGCCCCAAATACAGGATTCAAATAGAAATTATTACTGGGTACTCTTGGTTAGACCATACTATAGTAGGCTAATTAACCTTAAACATGTTAAACAATATTTAACAAAACGTTCAGAATTAAATCAAATACAAGAACTTATGATAAACACGTCTGTATAACCAATTAAATTAAAGCAAATCATGCAAGGCTAGGCCCTAATCCTAGCCCAAACCAAGTAAACCTAATAAGAACGATGCTTATCTCATTATGCAACATTGACTCCTTGATATTTCAACAGGCTCAGGCAAGACACGACATTACAGAGGAGGGCAGCACTTCTTCCTGAGTGTGGTGTACCCAGCAGCGTCAGATGCTACACTGAATTAGTTTGCGCTCACCCCAATTCTGCATACTGTGCATTGGAACACACTAAAGGTATACTAAAGACCGTATGGAAAACAAAAATTGTATTAAACCAATCTACAAGAAATTTAGGGCGGGTCCAACCCCGAAAAGGGTTGAAATAGGGGAGCTATCCCCCCGCCAAAGGCGGCTTTCTAGGGCCTTTCCTAGCTGATGCTGATAGGATTGGGTTCTAGTCATGTGGTGATGGGCTGGTCTATCAGAGTGAGAACTAAGCGATCTCTGCCATACCCATAGCTTACTCTGACTGTTCCTTTTACTTATATATTTTCTAGATCTCAAGTGACGGCATCTCTTGCGTGGATTGACCTCCTAATCTACCAAGATTGGAAGCCAAAGCGTCACATCTTTCCTTTGCCCCTCAACTTTCTCTTCATAATTGCTGAGGGGCACAGGGCCCTGGGTGGGGCTTTGGTTTCCCGGGCGTTTCCGCACCCTCCTCAGCTCCCCGCCATGGAGTGGCTTCGGTCACCCAGGCTTTATTGTGGTCGGCAGGGAGGGTTCTGTGGGGGCGCTTGGTTATGGCCTTGGCCTTGCTCGGGGCCTTGGGGCTGTTCAGCCAGGCAGCTTGGGGAAAAACAACAAAAACAACAACAACAAGAAATTTATGTTATTTGAATATCTACCTAAACAGAGCCTGCATGGTGCAGGGATCTTGCTCGTTATTTAGGCCTACATGCTGGGGAGGGTCTGTACGCAGCCACATAACTTACCCCCAGCCCCGCCCACTGCCCAAAATGTACGAATATTATATTATATTAGATTAACCTAACTTAACCTAACCTAAACTAACCTAACCCTAATATAATAGCCTATAATATAATATAACATACACAAATAACAAAATAAAAATATAAAATGCACTAAATTTCAAGTGGGTTCGAACACTGGATTTCTGGGTGCCGGGCGAGAGCTCTATTGACTGAGCTACAGAGCGAGATGGCAGTAACGGTTTGAAGGGTATAGCTCAGTCATTAGAACTCGCCCGGCACCCAGCGTTCGATCCCACTCGAAATTTAGTGTATTTTTATATTTTTATTTTTTTATTTGTATGTTATATTATATTATATAATATTAGGGTTGGGTTAGGTTAGGTTAAGTTAGGTTAATCTAATCTAATATAATATATGTACATTTTGGGCAGTGGGCGGGGCCGGGGGTAAGGTATGTGGCTGCGTACAGACCCTCCCAACAGCAGGCTACTGTATATAGTGACATAATCAACATGCAACTTCATGCACTACCAAGGACTTTTACACGCATACCCATGGTAACCTATAGGCCTAATTATTATAATGTATAGTAATTCTACCATGCCCATACCAATCTCCTTGATTGGGCCATACATACAACTTTAGGATCGAGCCATTGCCATATGCAATAATCAAAACATTCATCTAACCTGAGTATGAATTCAATATCTATTTTGATAATACAGTACATAAACAATCCTTTATTCAGTACGTTTACATAATACAGTACAGTACTGTAGGAACTAGCGAATGTCGACAGCTAGTGTTGCCAATGTAGCTAATTTTCCGCTAGATCTAGATACACTACAGTACACTCATTCCACCCAGTTGTAGTTATTGTCATCTATAAAATAGTGTAAACAATGTTAACTTACTGTATATTATTGAGATTATAGGCTTACACCATATGTCTAGCGGTACGATCGCGCTAATAAGTCATGTCCCAGCTGTCATTACGTTTGGCTTGCTCTGTGCTGTATTAACACTAGATTAGCGGGCTAGCGGTTTATTTATATGTACCGCCCAGCGGGGTGTTTTTAGCCAAAATAGGGCTGTTTACGTGATCATTTTCATGCCTAAATAAGACCCAGAGCGTAAAACAAGTATCTATCCCTGAAAGGGCATAAACAGAGCTTTCCAATGACACCATAACTATCCTTTTATGACGGCTAGTTTTCTTGCAACAACCACGCAACGCGAGTGCAAAAAGCATGTAATTCGGTACTTTCCCCATTAAATTCAGTATGTAGCGAGGGAGGGAGGAGGTGGGATTCGTGTCAGTAGGTTCGCCGCGGTGGTCTGGAGCAGTCATACGCTCGCTACTCTCCTGCCACCACTTGTCTCTCTCTCTCAGCAACATTACGTGCTGAAATTGCCAGACGACCTATGTCGCGCGCCGCCAGATAGTCCAGATTTATTATACTCGACTTATGTTGCGCGCCGATAGTTAGGGGTTAATGTCTGTCAGATGTTCAATAGGGTTGGAAAGTGAAGGAACGTGGTTGTATATCTCACTCAAAAAGAATAAATCATATGTAAATATTGCTGATACCAATTATTGATAAAAACATAATTGGTGCCGAGACATCACTTATTAGCGCGACTGTACTGTGCATAACTACTATCTAGACACAGGTTGCTATTTTGATTTGGTAAACATTGGTAACTGTGGTCGGTCATATTGTCATTACTTGAGTCGCGGTCGAATTGAAAGGTTGGAGTGTTGTTAGTTCCTTGTATTGTATTTTATTTATTTATTTAGTGATATAATAATGCATCACCAGTTGATACTGTGTTTGCTTAAGATATTGCTGAGTAAAATTAGAATAGGCCCTAATATAATTAACCATTGTAAGGTTCATAATTGCTATTGTTGATAGCCTATAATATGTGAGTACTGTGAGTACGTAGCCTGAAGGAAGGGTAGCATTCAAGGAGACTACTGCTGCTGCAGGACTCTTCTTCTTCTTACCGGGTATAGGCTATCTTAGTGTTTACTAGCCTATACCCCTTTGAAAGGACATTAGCCTAACCTAACAACCTTACCTAACCTATCCTAGTATTATAGGTGGGGCTGCTGCCCCCACACCCCCGCTTTGACTTAGATTTTTGGTGTAATTTTGTCTGTGAAGTGGGTATTTTTCAATTTGTTGATAACGAAAATCCTCCATGCAGACTAGGCCTATATGGAGAAAAAAATATGGCGAATCTATTGGTGCCTATTTTCCCTAATAAATTGTTTTTCATAACGTCGCACTAGTGTCCTTGAATATTATCGAAGGAACACCTGAACCGGACAGCTGCGAGAAGGGAACACCAAGCTTATGTCTACTACTAAATACGACATAAGAGATAGTCAAAACAAACTGAAATGATTAGGCTACTGATTACGGATTACTGATATTTACTATAGCCTAGGATGTAAGGTATCTTAAAATAACGGTTATACTGATGTTTTGGACCGACAGTTAGCCCATCGATCTTTTTAGGCTTAATAGATCCGGTAGAGCATAAACATCATTGCTATATATGTCATTAAGAGCTGAAATGTATTATAAGGGAGAACAAAATAAAAACGCTAAAATACATAGGCTACTGTAGGCCTAAAACAATAGTTTTTCAGCCACCGTGGCTACCGTAGCCATTGTTTGCAGCTATCCTAGGTTAGGTTAGGCTAATAGGCCTAGCACATAACAAAAAAAATATATATATCAGCCCGACAGCCCCCACCCATATACTAGGTTAGGTTAGGCTAATAGGCCTAGCACAAAAAAAAAAAAAAAAAAAGTAACCCAACCAGCGGGGGTGTGGGGGCAGCAGCCCCCCACCCTTATGCTAGGTTAGGTTAGGTAAGGTTGTTAAGTTATGCTAATAGCACATTGAAAAACAAAAAACAAATAAAAATAAAAAGTAACCCAACCAGCGACTATATTATTGTATTTTTATGCTTTTAACCCCTCATTTTCCCTGAACTGCATAGCCCTCCCCACTAGTGGGGGGCGTGTTTTTAGATTGTTGGATAATGGGTAAATACTCATTTCAGCTACTCATCAGTATAAAACAACACTATATCTGAAGGAAAAATAAAAAATAAATAAATAAAACTTACTGAAATCGCTGTCAGTCCAAAAATTCAGGTTTACCAAAATAACCCCCTAGAAATACTTTCTCTAAAGTATCTACTTTTATCCTCCCCTTTTTCCCCAGCTTCGGATTCCACTAACCAATTTCTACACAGGGAACATCAGGGGCCTATACCCAAGAAATAACCAATCATAGGTCCCTATGTTAAAAGAAAATGTGGCCTTTATCACCTTAACAGAAACCCACTTAAATGAAAACCATCTAGATGCAGAGATTAATATGCAAAACTATACCCTATTCAGAAGTGATAGACAAGGGAGGAGCCATGGTGGAGTAGCAGCATACATCAGGGAGGACATAGCCGAAGGTGCCAAAACACTACATTCCTTCTCCAACGGCACCACGGAATTGCTCTCTGTTTATGTGACAAAGCTAAATCTAATCCTTCTCACCATATATAGGCCACCCAACACCAATCTAGATCTCTTCAGAGAAATCCTAGGAAAGTTGCAAAATACCCTGGACAACCCCCCAAATCTAACCACTGAGGTACTGATCACAGGTGACCTAAATTTTCCATCCATATCATGGCCAACAATGAACATCAGCAGCGGCCCAACAATGGACGACAAACACCAGGCAGAAGAGTTCATCTACTTAATTGAAAACAACTTCCTAACCCAATTTGTAACCGAACCCACCAGAGGAAACAATATCCTAGAATCCTAGATCTTATACTCAGTAATAATTTCAACCTAATACATTCATACGAACTAGAGAGCACGATAATGTCTGACCACAAACTGCATGATCCTATCAAAGGCCAGCATAAATACCAACATCTCCCCAAGTGTGCTCCCACCACCTGATGCACTACTGGTACCGGAAATCTCCCTCACCAACCTGAACTTCCATAGCCCAGATATAAGACCCCATTAAAGAAGAACTGGGGCGACACGACTGGTACAGTACTTTTAGGGGAAAAAATGCTGAAGAAATATTCAATATTTTTCTAAGCGCTTGCCAACAGATCTGCAGCAGAAATGTACCGAAGAAAATCCCAAGACATGAAAGAAGGAAGAGACAGATCCCCCGGGACAGAAAAATCCTACTGAGAAAGAGGAGCAACCTAAACAAAAGGTTACATAGAGCCAGTTTTGCACCAGCGAGCGAAAGAATAAAAGAACAAATCTGTGACATCGAAACCAAACTTCTCCGTTCCCATGACACTCGGCGAACAAGAGACGAACAAAAAGCGGTGTCACATATCAAAACAAACTCAAAGTTCTTTTTTAGCTATGCAAAAAAGAAACTAAGAAATATGTCCACAATTGGCCCACTCGAAAAGACCAATGGAGAACTTGACGGAGATCCAAAAAACATGGCACAAATACTAAGCAAGCAATATGAGGACACTTTCAGCCAACCGGACAAGAACAAAATAGTGGAAAACCCAACCAACTTTTTCTCGGAGCCCACCCCAACAGCCCGACAAGAACAAATCCCATCTGTAGACATTTCGAGGAAAGACATCACAACAGCCATTGACTGCATAGCATCAAACTCGGCAGCCGGACCTGATGGATTCCACACACTTTTCTTGAAAAACTGCAAAGACCAACTAGCAATACCCCTACAACTACTGTGGTCAGAATCCTTAAATTCTGGCTTGATACCATCAGCACTCAAAGTGGGAATAATTACCCCTATACATAAAGGAGGCAGCAAAGGGTCACCCAAACAGTATAGACCAGTGGTGTTAACTTCCCACCTGATAAAAAAATTCGAACGGGGCCTGCGTGACAGAATGACTGAACACCTAGAAAAGACCGGTGCTTTCAACGAGGGACAGCATGGATTTAGGAGGGGGCGATCCTGCCTCTCCCAATTACTACTCCATTATGAATCCATTCTAGAAGAAATGCAGGATGGGAACAATGCTGACGTGATCTACCTGGACTTCGCAAAAACATTCGACAAGGTAGATCACGGGATCCTCCTCCACAAGCTAAGATCTCACGGGATATCTGGGAAGGTAGGACACTGGATCCACAGTTTCCTTAAGGACAGGACCCAAAGAGTGACAGTACAGGGGGCCCTATCAGACCCTAGTAAAGTGGTCAGCGGTGTACCTCAAGGCACTGTACTGGGTCCTCTCCTCTTCCTCATAATGGTTGGCGACATCGACGCCGGCCTAAGACACTCATCAGCCACTTCATTCGCCGACGACACGAGGATAAAAGAGGCAGATAGAGACAGAGGAAGATACCAGACTACTCCAACAAGACCTAGAAAGAGTCGTAAGCTGGGCAAAAAATAATAACATGGCTCTCAACGGAGAAAAGTTTGAACTCTTAAGGTATGGGGGCAAAGAACTTATCGAAAGCTCGACCCACTACCAATGTGGTCAACAATTAATACCGGCCAAAGACCACACTAAGGATCTTGGGGTATACATGAGTAATGATGCCACCACCTTCTACCAATACTCCAAAATCACTCAAGCAGCACGACAACTTTCAGGATGGATCCTTAGAACCTTCAACACAAGAGAAAGGGTGTGTATGCTGACCTTGTGAAAATCTCTGGTGCAGCCCAAACTCGAATATTGCTGTCAGTTGTGGTCCCCACACAAATCAACAGACATACCAAAGATCGAGGCATTACAGAGAACTTTCACAATCAGAATTTCAGGAGTCAACCACCTAAATTACTGGGAAAGGCTCAAAGAACTGGGGCTTTACTCTCTCCAACGTAGACGAGAGAGATACGTTGTAATTTACGTATGGAAGATACTAGAAGGAAGGGTTCCAAATTTGGGCTTGGTTGAAAACGCAAATCCAAGAAGAGGACGCCTATGCTACGTCAGAAGCACTCGAGCCTCCACACAGCGAAGGAAGACGCTAGTTCACCACAGCTTCCAACACAACGGAACCCGACTCTTCAACAGCATCCCTAGAGAGCTTAGGGATCTAACTGGTGTCACCGTTGACACCTTCAAACACAAACTAGACAAGTGGCTGGTTAGAATCCCAGACCAGCCACCAACACCAGGCTACCCAGGCTCCAACAACAGTCTCGCATCAAGAGTCCAAGACCCAGAGATGAGGAGGGGAGCGCTGCCCGGAACATGCGGAGGTCCACCTTAGCTGCGTCGCTCCCAGACGGAATTCTTGAAAGGTAATCAAAGGTAAAGGTAACCTAATCCCACAAGGACCCCAATGGAAATACGCCTAACGGCCTTATTGGGCTATCCTTAGCTGGAATTATGCAAGGCTGGTACATGTCATATTTGTAACATATTATGCGGTACCAACACTGTAAAATGCTAACTGAATAAATATGGTAAAAATTGAAGAGACCCCGGACAGCCTTTTTACTAGTTAATTTTAGTTTTTTGTTTATTTTTCTTTGATATACAGTGTTGTTTAATACCGAGGACCATCGCATTTTAGTATTTTCAACATTAGCCTAACTTAACCTAACCTAACCGAAAACTAACCGACGGTCTAAACCCAGCTCACGTTCCCTGTTTATGGGTGTGCGACGGTCTAAACCCAGCTCACGTTCCCTGTTTATGGGTACGCGACGGTCTAAACCCAGCTCGCTGCTCACGTTCCCTGTTTAGTTTTCGGTTAGGTTAGGTTGGGCTAATGTTGAAAATACGGGTTTGACAACCCGTAGGGAAGGAAGGAAAACCTATTTAGGAGTGGTTCCGTAGTCAATGATCTTTATTTTATTAATTTCACCA
This sequence comes from Paralithodes platypus, assembly GCA_032716605.1. Classification (NCBI taxonomy): domain Eukaryota; kingdom Metazoa; phylum Arthropoda; class Malacostraca; order Decapoda; family Lithodidae; genus Paralithodes; species Paralithodes platypus. Next base: position 23,412,123 of record CM064511.1, on the reverse strand, counting down.
CAACACCAAACACCCCCAATGAAATTAATTAAAGTATATATGATCCACCGGGATTCGAACCTGGGTTATCACACACAGATTTTTGCCACCTTAACCATTACACTACCAGGACGGTTAAAGGTTTATGCACACGCCTACGACTTATTATCCATTCTCGAATACTGGATATTAATCTAATCATGTTCATATTCCCAACCGCGCTATGGTAGCCTACTGTTTAAGTGAGAGGAAAGAATATTCATGGGGCACAGATCATATAGACCGGCCTCTCGACGAAATATCCTTGAACCTACTAATAATCTTTATTTTATTAATTTCACCACAACACCAAACACCCCCAATGAAATTAATTAAAGTATATATGATCCACCGGGATTCGAACCTGGGTTATCACACACAGATTTTTGCCACCTTAACCATTACACCACCAGGACGGTTAAAGGTTTATGCACACGTCTACGACTTATTATCCATTCTCGAATACTGGATATTAATCTAATCATGTTCATATTCCCAACCGCCCAATAGTAGCCTACAGTTTAACCTAAGAAGTGCGCATGTGGGTAATTAGAAACGTCCCCCTGTGCTGACGTATTTGAGCTGTTTCCATCACTAAAATATTCATTTTACCGTAAATAGCATTAATACTTATCCATACGCGCCTATTATGGGTTGATTATAAAGGTATTAACCTGAAACAACAATAAAACGAGTTAAAACAGCGTTTGGATGGTCAAAATCGGAGATACAGGCCACGAGTTATATAATGTATGGGTGAGGCAACCTGCTTTCCCGCCAATTTCCCCCAAGGCCACTGAGACACAGTCGATCGATACTCTCTCTCTCTCTCTTGCACTCGCTTGCACTCGCTTGCTAACAGAGATGACAATGCCCTGCTTGCAACTCGCTAATGTTAGCACGAAAATATACCTCAGAATAAGGGAATAACAGGGAAAATAGGTGATAACTGAAGGAGGGGAGGAAAGTGGGGAAGGAGGGGAGGTAGAGGAGTGATATTTTGCATGGCCCAGGGGCCCCCCCCAAAAAAAAACAAAAAAACAAAACAAGTTTTTGATGTTTAAAGTTGATTTTGTTTTCTCTGACTCTTAAGAGTCTTCCCGCAGTCTGCCGGGGGAACTCTTAAGAGTCTTCCCGCAGTTCCCGGGTTAAGTGAGAGGAAAGAATATTCATGGGGCACAGATCATATAGACCGGCCTCTCGACGAAATATCCTTGAACCTACTAATAATCTTTATTTTATTAATTTCACCACAACACCAAACACCCCCAATGAAATTTTAATTAAAGTATATATGATCCACCGGGATTCGAACCTGGGTTATCACACACAGATTTTTGCCACCTTAACCATTACACCACCAGGATGGTTAAAGGTTTATGCACACGCCTACGACTTATTATCCATTCTCGAATACTGGATATTAATCTAATCATGTTCATATTCCCAACCGCGCTATGGTAGCCTACTGTTTAAGTGAGAGGAAAGAATATTCATTCACGTTCCCTGTTTAGTTTTCGGTTAGGTTAGGTTAGGCTAATGTTGAAAATACGGGTTTGACAACCCGTAGGGAAGGAAGGAAAACCTATTTAGGAGTGGTTCCGTAGTCAATGACGAAGAGCCTATACTATATATAGGCTGAGATTCCGGGACCCGTTCAGGATTCCCCGGAGTTCTTATCACAACCGTTGCGTATATAGCATAAAAACAATCCTTGGTTAATACCCATTAAATCTTACCAACGGCTCGTCATTGAAAATGAATACCACTAGAAATAAATTTTTAAAGAAGAATCTATCATTTCAAACCTCCCGGTGCCTCAGCCCTCCAGCTGTACTGTCGTCATGCTTCCCTTGCACGTGATGCCAGATTTTCTAGCGTGTTTATCTGCCTCAAATGTTATATCAAGTTGGGCATGTGCATGGGAAGGGGAAGGTGGGAGGGAACCTTTGCGTCATTGACTACGGAACCACTCCTAAATAGAAGGTTTTCCTTCCTTCCCTACGGGCTGTCAAACCCGTAATTTAGTATTGGTTCCTTCGTCAATGACGAAGAGCCTAGAATATCACGACCGGAGGTGGGACATCAGATGCTCAACGTATCCAGAGAGAACCAATTAACAGATAGGCTGACACCGGGAGAAATTCAAATTACTGTATTAAAGAAAGAAGAGGCGGGTATACTGGGAAGCCTCATAAAGAAGGAAAGATGGAAGAATAGTCATAACTTAAAATGTGTTGAGGAGAACAAGATGTAAAAATGTGTATGAACGGATGCTTTAATGTCAAAAGATCTCATACTATAATGCTCCTGAAGCTGTGCAACAAGTTAGCAAGCGCATTTCTTGCTTGCATTGGTGTAAAAACCAAAAAATGAACTATTTGTTCATACTTTTTCAGTACATAAAACTCGTACTTATTCCTTATAGAAGAAAACTCTTTGTCTTCGTATACTTATTTATGTTCTACATCCCCCCCCCCTTTTTTTGTTTTTGTTTTTTTTGTTAAGATTCCGAAGGCGGTAAGGAGAACCAGACTCATTCAGTACATACAACTCGTACTATTTACTACAGAAGAAAAATCCTTTGTCTTCTTACTTAGTCATGGTAGTAAAACTCTTTCAGTGTGACGCCTATTGCCTGATAGTGGTTACCGACTACAGTATTAGGCCTTCGATTTAGGGTGAAAGATAGGATCGTATTTTGCTCTTAGCCATTTGGCCCGGAAAACGTCCATAATGCAAAAGTTAGAGAAATCTGAAGGCTTCCAGCTTGGTCCAAGAGGAATTGAGAGATTGGAAATTCCACTGGAGACGGGCACTATAGGCTCAGGCGGTTGTATCCCTCTTGTGTGGGCCAAATTGGCGCAAAGTGACACACTAGACCCTTGTCTGATTGTGCATCTGAGGGTCGTGCCTGGGGGAGGGAACAGGTAGGTAGATGGACGACCCTGTGTTCTGTAGCTGACACATTCTTTGGCCTATGCATACTTTTGTTTTATATATTTAAAATCACCCATAACATAATTATATATGCATACAAAGTTAGCAGATATTTTCCTTCCAATTTTGTCAATTAATAATTGATAATTGTTTATAATCAGCTTACAATTATGTTTGTAGTCATTATCGGCTGCATATGGACCTTCCCTTTATTACTATACTATACAAGAACGTAGTGTAGTATACTGTATAAGAAAATTGTGTAGAATCACACAAACCTTGAGATAAACTGTACATCTTATAGGTGTTTGGTATAGTGATGTCTACAGTCGTAGCTCTGGCGCTAGTTCCGAAGCGTTCACCAGAGGTCTCGAGGAATTGTCGGTAGGGAGAATTGACCGCAAAAGCGGCCAGTCCCTGCGCCGGGGTTATTGACCACCGGGTTATAGATTGAGGGGTCTTTGCTAATGTGTGGAATGCCAAAAGGTCTACTTGTGGATGGGAAGGAAGAGTCGGCTTGGCGAAAGCTTCCTGTTTGAGTGCCCATACCACTGGAGTAGCCTACTCTTGCCCCGGGATAAGGTGTCACCCCAAAGGTTGGCCCTTCCCGGGAGGTACTAGGCTGACATGTAGGGGTGAATCCGCTTGCTGAAAGCTTCTTGTGTGAGTGCCCGTTCCACTGACTTGCACTTGCACCGGGATAAGGTGTCCGTAAGAAATCTTTGATCTCTTGTGAAGAACGGAATGTGCCAAAAGGCATCCTTGAGGTTCAACGTTATCAGTCACACGTCCTGATGAAGGAGTAGCTGTATCCGAGGCACTGTGAGCATGCAATATCTATAATTTTGAGTGAGGAGAGGTCTCTGCCTGGTCTCATCTTTAAGCCGTCTCATTTGGGAACAAGAAACGTGCGGGATAGGAAAACTGTGGTTCCTTTTAGAACTGGCACTAATACCATCGGCTTTAATCATTCTTTGATTACTTCTATGACGTTTGGTGAAAGTATCATTGTATTGTTGTGCAGATCACATATGACAAGCAGCAAATCTATGTTCCTCATTTGGAACTTTATTGGGGCAATTGCAGTGATGGCTAGAGCAAATTTTGCCGCCTCTACCACCCACGGACCTTGTCCCACTCCTAAGGTAACATGCGAGACTGAGGGTCTGTAGCAACAGTTTCTATCTTTGTAGAACACACTGAGGAGGGACTTTATAGCATTAAGAGCAGCAAGCTTAGAGAAATCTGACCGAGACTCCCGGGATGTTGTGGCAGAAAGCATTGGGGCAGGGTTGTCCACAAAACTGAATATCAGACCTGGAAAGGAAAGGAGGCACAACTATTTCCATTCCCCGCCTTTCAGCATCTTTTGCTCGCAGATGTTTTAACTCATTTACCTCGAGGACCCCGACTTGAGGGACCTGGTAAAGTTCAGGGATACCTGTCTCCGCGTCTTCCGGAATAGGAGGATTACTGATTGGTTGTCAAACTCGGGCAGGATCATAAAGCAAAGACATTGGCTTGTTGGGAAACTCCGGGTCTTTCTCAAGGGCACCCGGAGTGAAGGGGTTAGGAATAGCCCCACCTGTCAAGGGTGGGAATTGCTACTGATTCACCGTTTAGGGAACACTAGGACCAATTGACCCTGAGGGACGAGGCGGTGTGGTGGTCTTTATTCATATAAGGACAGGTTGTAAAGGAACAGTAGGTAGCGTAGAAGGCATTAGCTGAGAGGACAGCCTAACCTGGGGAGTCAGAGACTTGTCTCTGACTAAACTTGGACTTAATTGCTGCTAGAACCTTTGTTTGGAACAGGGTCTCCAACTTCGTTGGGACGTGGGCAAAAGAATGTTTAGGAAACTCACATAGGCATTATGGATAATGTCTGGGACTTAGGATATGTAACATTTTACATCACTCCAAATATTGAGCAAAACTTAAGGCCGCAGTTATGTGGCCAATCAGATTGTGATGTTTCACGAAGGGTGCACAGTTTGTACACTTCTTAGTAGCCCACTAGCTAGCGTACAATCAACACAAGACAGATGGCGTACATACTTTGTACGTCCAAGAAGGGGGAATTTGTTGCATCTTGTGAACCCGAACCACTGCACAATGGTCGTGGCGATTACAAGAGAGAGCTGTTGCTCATCAGGCCAAGAATTAATGTTACATAATACTAGAGCAAAGAACAAAATCATGTACCGGCTCGTCATGCATAAGGCCTATGGAATGCCGAGTAGCCTGTTGGCTATATGAATGTAGTAAAAGAAGTTAGAACGGGGTAGCACATCAGCTGCATCTTATATAAAGATGGATTAGAGTGGGATAGTCGATGGTTATCATTAATATGATTAGAGTATCCCCCCCCCCCCTTTCTCTCATTCGTGGTTCTACATTGAGAACCCAAGGTGAAGACTTTTAACAGCGACTCAACAAGAAATTACGTTGGGCAACACCTGGCGGTGAATAGCCTATTGGCTATATGAATGCCGTAAAAGAGGTTAGAGTAGAGTAGCGTATCTGCTATCTCTTATATAAATTCATTGTGCTCCATTGAGAACTTATGAGAAAGATGTTTATCATTGACCCGGAAAGACACGCCGTTGGGCAGCACCCGGAGATGGAGGTGAAGCCCGAAGACCTTCATAGCAACCCGATCGGGAATACGGAACCAGAGAAAGTGGACCGTAGCTACGAGTCAAGGTCTATTTCAGTTCAATTCAATTCGAGAGACTGTAATTGCAATTTGCAGTAACTTAAGTTATAACAATGGAATAATAATAATAATAATAATAATCATCATCAGTAGATTATCAATGTCACCGGAGGTCCGTTGGGTACCCGGTACCCAGACACCATTGGTTAGTCCGTGTATATCAATTCAATATTGGGCTTATAATAGTGATAGTATCCGGAGGAAGCTTTGCTCCTCATCTGTCCCTAATAGCCCACTGGGGCACAGGAGTCCCACCGACTCCAGGGCTCGAAGTTTCCGAACTATTTCTAAAATGCCCCAGAACGAGAAGCCCACCACAGAAGCCACGACCGAACACCACACAGAAACACCCGAAAGAAAGATCCACAGAACGAAAGGACCAGCTGACCGAGCCAGCCAATTCAGACAGGCCCAAGACCGCAGGGCTAAGCAGCTCCAGGCCGCACCTACCTACCCCTTCTAAACTGATCATTTTCCACACCTCACGTACACTGCCCCCTCGTGTCCTACACTTCTAACTACAATGATGATGAACAGGAATATACATTCATATTAAAAACACCCATGCCCTGCCCCTAGGTTGAGCCAAGGCCAACAAATCAGACAGCCATATATCTATGTATGTTCTTACATCCGAGAAGTAGATGTTATATATCTTAGAAGTTAAACCACCCACGCCTGTCCCTAGACCTCGTATATCATTTCCCATGACGAATATAGATATATGTAACCCATGCTCAGTCGCCCCCTTGCATTGTTCCTCTAGTAACTAAGTGTCTCTATAATATTAACTGCCACCAGTATTGATACGACATAGCGGCACTGTCCTTGTGTCGTATTGTGCCAAGTGCAGATCAACCAGGTTTCATCACCTTATTAGGACGACGACTATAATGTCGTCGTTCATCGATGTATTCAATCCTTAGGTTACGTATTAATATTAACATTCCCTAACCTATCTTGTCTTGCCAGACTAAGTTTCTGAAGACCCATCGCCCCCATAAATCTATGTATTTAATCCTTAGTTTAAGTATTAATATTAACATTCCCTAACATAATTATCTTGTCTTGCCAGACTAAGTTTCTGAAGACTCATCGCCCATAAAATCTATGTATTCAATCCTTAGGTTAAGTATCTTTATCTGCCATTGTGTTCACCTTGGAATGGTGGAATGGTGAGGAGGGTGGAGAGGTTGCAGGAGGAGGAAGTCAGGGAGGAGTACAGGAGAGCAGTGGAAAGACGACTAGGTGGGTTCGACCTGGAAGTTATGGAGGAAGTGGAGGAGATGAGCAAGGTGTTTAAGGATGAGATCTGTGCAGCAAGTGAGGAGGTGTGTGGAGTGAGGAGAAGAGGGAGGGGAGTGAAAGGTACAGCATGGTGGACAGAAGAGGTAAGAATAGCTGTGGAAGAAAAGAAGAAAGCATATAGAGTGTGGTTGGGTAGTAGAGGGAATGAAGATTCCGAGAGACAGAAACGAGCGAGGTACGTGGAGAGTAAGAGGGTGGTGAAGAGAGTAGTGAAGGAAAGTAAGAGAAGAGTAGATGAGGAATTTGGAAGGAATCTGAGTGTAAAATGGAGGGAGAGTAAGAAACTGTTCTGGAAAGAAGTCAAGAAAGTTAGGGAAGGTAGCAAGGGAAACAGTAAGGGTGTGAAAGATAAGAATGGGAGAATGCTAGCCGAGAAGCAAGAGAGAGTCGAAAGATGGAGGGAGTACTTCAGTGAGTTGCTAAATGAAAGGAATGAAGAGCCAGCAAACATAGCTGGATATGGTATGGGAGGGAGAAGAAGAGAAGTAGTGGAGGAGGAGGTGGGGATCAGGAGGTCAGAAGTGTGGGAAGCCATGAAAAGAGTGAAGTTGGGGAAAGCACCAGGAACAGATGGAGTGTGGGGAAATGTTGAGGTATGGTGGTGAGATAGTGATAGAATGGGTATGGAAAATGTGCAAACTAGCATGGGAGAAGGGCAGTGCACCCGATGACTGGAAGACTGGCATAATAGTCCCCCTATATAAGGGCAAAGGGGAAAGAGGAGTGTGTGGTAACCACCGAGGAATATGTCTTCTAAGCGTAGTAGGGAAGGTATACAGTAGGGTAGTGATTGAGAGAGTGAGAGTGAGAACGGAGAAATGGATAGGCGACGAGCAGGGAGGTTTTAGGAAGGGAAGAGGATGTGTAGATCAGATTTTTACCCTGAATTGTGTTGTGGAGAAGTATCTGGAGAAGAAACAAAAGGTGTATGTTGCCTTTATGGACTTGGAGAAGGCCTATGACAGAGTGGATAGAGAAGGTTTGTGGAAAGTACTTAGAATATACGGAGTAGAGGGCAAGTTGCTGAAAGCAGTGAAGAGCATGTATGAGGGTGCAAAGGCGGCAGTACGTGTGGAGAGTGAGCAGAGCGAGTTCTTTGACCTGAATGTTGGTTTGAAACAGGGGTGTGTGATGTCCCCGTGGTTGTTTACTGTATATATGGATGGAGTCATGAAAGAAATACTATCAAGAGCAGTGAATGTTGGTGTATCGCTGAAAAGGGAGGGAATTGAGTGGAAGCTACCTATACTGCTGTTTGCGGATGATACAGTTCTGATGAGTGATAATGAATGGGAGTTGCAGGGTCTGGTAAATGAGTTTGGAACAGTGTGCGAAAAACGGAATTTGAAGGTAAATACGGGGAAGAGCAAGGTTATGGTCTTCGAAAGGGGTGAAGTCACAGAGTGTGAGGTGAAGCTGAACGGTCAGGCTATGGAGATCGTCAACTCTTTTAAGTATCTGGGCAGTGTGTTGAGTAAAGATGGGACTATGGATGAAGAGGTGCGGGAGAGGGTACAACAGGGGAAGAGGGTTGTAGGAACGCTAAAAGCAGTAACAAGAAATAGGGTGGTCAGTATGGAAGTGAAGAAGTCCTTGCATGACAGTGTGGTAATCCCGACACTGACTTACGGAAGCGAAGCATGGACGTTGGTTGAGAGACTCAGACCAAGAGTGAGAGCAGTGGAAATGAATTACTTAAGGAGTGCGTGCGGAGTTACATGGAGGGATAGACAGACTAATGAGGAAGTAAGAAGGAGGTGTGGTGTGGAGGTAGATGTGCTGGAAAGTGTGAAAAGGAACAACTTGAGATGGTTCGGCCATATGGAACGTATGGAAAGCGAGAGAATGACTAAGAGGGTGTACGAGAGCGAGGTGGAGGGACAGAGGGGGAGAGGTAGACCGAATATGAGGTGGAAGGATGGAGTGAGGAACTACATGAACGAAGGCGGTGCTGGTTGGGGGGAGGGGCGTCGACTGACTGGGGACAGAGGTGCATGGGGGCGGTTCGTTCGTGGCCACCCCTTCGGGGATCACGGCGTCAGGCAATAGATAGATAGATAGATAGTGTTCACCTTTTTCCATTTACTTTTCCACAATTGTCATACATCTTCCACTTACCTCCTTCGTATCCACAGTCCACACTACGCCATTTTACTTCGTGTCCTACACCTCTTACCCGCCCGATTCTACCTACACGATGATGAACAAGAATATACATTCATATTATAATACACCCATGCCCTGTCCCTAAGTTAGGATATTAATATCAACATACCCTAAAATACCTTGTCTTGCCAGACTAAGTTTCTGAAGACCAATCGCCCCCATAAATCTATGTATTCAATCCTTAGGTTAGTTATTAATATCAACATACCCTAAAATACCTTGTCTTGCCAGACTAAGTTTCTGAAGACCAATCGCCCCCCTAAATCTATGTATTCAATCCTTAGGTTAGTTATTAATATTAACATACCCTAACATACCTTGTCTTGCCAGACTAAGTTTCTGAAGACCCATCGCCCCCATAAAATCTATGTATTCAATCCTTAGGTTAAGTATTAATATTAACATTCCCTAACATCTTGTCTTGCCAGACTAAGTTTCTGAAGACGCATCGCCCCATAAATCTATGTATTCAATCCTTAGGTTAAGTATCTTTATCCGCCATTGTGTTCACCTTTTTCCATTTACTTTTCCACAATTGTCATACGTCTTCCACTTACCTTCTTCGTATCCACAGTCCACACTACGCCAATTTGCTTCGTGTCCTACACCTCTTACCCCAACCAGAGAGTGTATAGATAACCTTGTTACCAGTATCTGTCATAAGTACCTCGAAACAATAACTAAGTACCCCTACGAACTGCCGCTTTTCTTGGTATATATTTCATAGAAAACGCAGTTCCCAGGGACAACTAGACGTGCAAAAGCTCGTGCCAACTAATAGTATCCATAACCCCTAGTACTGACGAAGAATAATACACCATGTTTTTCCCCACTTTACCCACAGTCAAGCACACACCTACAGTTCACCTCCTTCTCCCCCCCCCCCCCCCCCCAGCCCCACAGTCCACATAATTCAATCTTTTCCAGACTCATATACCACCCCATAGTTGCATTCCCCGGTAGCATTTGGCTAACGTACTTTCACTGCCTTTTCAAACTCCAATATCAACTGCAGCCTAATGCCACCCCCACACCCAGAGACCTTAGGGTCAAATTTCCCTATAGCCCCCCTGAACTCCTTCCCTCTCATTAAAATACCCCGCGTTTCTCGACTCTTGTCCGACCTAGCCTCTCTCTCATACCTCTTGAAGATCCTTGATTTTTCCGTTGCTAACGCTCTCCAACCTTTTATATATATACTCCTATCCAGCCTGCCTTCCCTTAGTAGGCCAGAAGAACATTAGAACTTTACTAACCCCTTGCATGCCATTTATTCTCTTACAACCTATTCACAACCCTGCACCCAATGGTCGTCGGTGCGAGGCTAGCCGCCTCACCAGTAACTAACTTCTATTGCCATACTTCCAGATAAATGTGGCAGAGTTAGCAACCCAGTCTCCACCACATCCAGCAAACCATACAATTAACAACCAACCGAGTAAAATCAGCTAGCCAAGGCACCTTCGGTTTTGGTATTAAGGACACCCACATCTGTCTCATACACAGAGGGTTATTACAAACACTGGTGATAGGGCAAGCCCCTAGCCACAGCCGCCGGACGACCATCACAGAGAGAGGGCGCCCAGCTACCCCCTTTTTACCCACCCGAGGAGGGAGACCCCCACCCCTGCGGATGTATACCTGACCCCTGTTTTGACTCCTGGGTCATTGCCAGGTAGCACAGGAATTCTTCCTATCAATGAACTAACCATGCATGACTAACACCTTTACTAACCTCTATTAACTCACAATAAACCATTTACCTTTCTTGCATACTCTGATCACTAAATTAGCACCTCAGCTATACCATAGAATGAAGATTGAACAATCTAAGAGAGACGCTCCTATCACAGCTGTCCCCATTCTCCTCGCAAAGTAGATCCAGTCTCTCTCCCCTCAATACTTCCAGTATAGCCAAAATAGTACCTCTTACTAAGGCTCAGTTATATTAAAATATGAAGGCTTCCTATAGCCATGTGCCACAACAGTAATCACCACCTTACCTAGTCCCCGTATCTATTGAGAGCTCAAATAAGTCCATAAGACTCGAGATCCCTATGGCCTACAGGGCCCAAAACCGAGCCTATAAACCCAGCTCCAGCCCCCAGTAAAATCAGTTGAAAGATAGACACCAACCCAGGTTGGTCACCAGAGTTAGCCTTGAGCTCTATCCTTGCTAGTTGCTGAGAAGTGAGTTCCAGAGCTGGTAGACTCCGTGGCAGATTTGGATAGAAGGACCTGTCCACGTATTTGAGAACTTCATACATAATTATGGACACCCTGGACGGCCGCGGAACCAGTCGCTAGCCCCCAACATCATGGACGCAAGATAACCAGGACCAGACCAATCAGATACTACCCAAGATTCACTCTATCAGTACTACATTGTTACAGTTCTGTTTAGAGATTCACTTATTAATATTTCTACGAAGTGGCTATCTCTTTGCCCAGTGTAATTCATATATAACCATTCCAGTTGGGAAGTGCTAAGTGTATCAGTGTTTATTAATTAACAGGCGACATTAACTCTCGTAATTACCTTTATCCAGATATTCGTACATAGGAGTAAAACCCTAGTGATATCGAACGTTCGCCCACTGATTTGTGTTCTACGTATTTCTGCCATAAGAATATAAAACTTAGATCAGTACCCCCCCTGAGGTTACTAGAATTCCCGTGCTCTAAAATACACGTGTCTAATCTAGTCTGTGAACTATTACTTGTGCACCACAGCTACCAGTAGTAAATCTAACAGTGAATATGAATCTATAAGTAACATTGATAGTCTCCAGTATATAAACCTGTTAAATAAGCCAGTGATCAGAAGATTAATACCTGAACGTTGGAAGTGGGAGACTAGGCTCCATCCAGATCCACTTATGCTAGTGTTGTTCATTTCTATCATATTGTCTTGCACGAGTATTCAGCAGTGGTATATTAATAAACGTGATCGTGTGTCTTGTTACCGTGTGTTTCTTTTGTGTTCTCTATTCCTCATACCTTGTATTGTGCATGCAGCCTTATATACCCAGTCAGTTAGAACTCACATTACCCAAGTTAAACCTGTAGAAAAACAGGGCATAACAATTTCCATGTCAGAAGTGATAACATAAGTAAGCAGGAACCTTTTAGCACTGGCTTATATATTGAAAAATGAAGTGAAGCCATCGAAAAACTTCATAATATAATTTCAATATTTGGCTTATGATAGGGATAGTAGGCCTACCCGGAGGAAACTCTTCCTTTATAGTTCAATAACAGCCCACACTATTGGCACCCAGCATATACATTGAAAAATTAAGTAAATCCAACTAAATTCTTCCTACTATAACGTTAATGTTTGGCTTATAATAGGGATAGGAACCGAAGCAAACATTGTTCCTTATAGTTCAACAATAGCGGAACCATTGGCCCCCCGCTTATGCATTGAATAATGAAGTAAATCCATGGAAAAACTTCGAATTATAAAGTCAATATTTGGCTTATAATAGGGATAGTACCCAGAGGAAGCGTTGGTCCTTATCCTTCAACAACAGTGGAACCCTTGGCACTATCTATCTATCTATTGCCTGACGCCGCGATCCCCGAAGGGGTGGCCACGAACGAACCGCCCCCATGCACCTCTGTCCCCAGTCAGTCGACACCCCTCCCCCCAACCAGCACCGCCTTCGTTCATGTAGTTCCTCACTCCATCCTTCCACCTCATATTCGGTCTACCTCTCCCCCTCTGTCCCTCCACCTCGCTCTCGTACACCCTCTTAGTCATTCTCTCACTTTCCATACGTTCCATATGGCCGAACCATCTCAAGTTGTTCCTTTTCACACTTTCCAGCACATCTACCTCCACACCACACCTCCTTCTTACTTCCTCATTAGTCTGTCTATCCCTCCATGTAACTCCGCACGCACTCCTTAAGTAATTCATTTCCACTGCTCTCACTCTTGGTCTGAGTCTCTCAACCAACGTCTATGCTTCGCTTCCGTAAGTCAGTGTCGGGATTACCACACTGTCATGCAAGGACTTCTTCACTTCCATACTGACCACCCTATTTCTTGTTACTGCTTTTAGCGTTCCTACAACCCTCTTCCCCTGTTGTACCCTCTCCCGCACCTCTTCATCCATAGTCCCATCTTTACTCAACACACTGCCCAGATACTTAAAAGAGTTGACGATCTCCATAGCCTGACCGTTCAGCTTCACCTCACACTCTGTGACTTCACCCCTTTCGAAGACCATAACCTTGCTCTTCCCCGTATTTACCTTCAAATTCCGTTTTTCGCACACTGTTCCAAATTTATTTACCAGACCCTGCAACTCCCATTCATTATCACTCATCAGAACTGTATCATCCGCAAACAGCAGTATAGGTAGCTTCCACTCAATTCCCTCCCTTTTCAGCGATACACCAACATCCACTGCTCTTGATAGTATTTCTTTCATAACTCCATCCATATATACAGTAAACAACCACGGGGACATCACACACCCCTGTTTCAAACCAACATTCAGGTCAAAGAACTCGCTCTGCTCACTCTCCACACGTACTGCCGCCTTTGCACCCTCATACATGCTCTTCACTGCTTTCAGCAACTTGCCCTCTACTCCGTTATTCTAAGTACTTTCCACAAACCTTCTCTATCCACTCTGTCATAGGCCTTCTCCAAGTCCATAAAGGCAACATACACCTTTTGTTTCTTCTCCAGATACTTCTCCACAACACAATTCAGGGTAAAAATCTGATCTACACATCCTCTTCCCTTCCTAAAACCTCCCTGCTCGTCGCCTATCCATTTCTCCGTTCTCACTCTCACTCTCTCAATCACTACCCTACTGTATACCTTCCCTACTACGCTTAGAAGACATATTCCTCGGTGGTTACCACACACTCCTCTTTCCCCTTTGCCCTTATATAGGGGGACTATTATGCCAGTCTTCCAGTCATCGGGTGCACTCCCCTTCTCCCATGCTAGTTTGCACATTTTCCATACCCATTCTATCACTATCTCACCACCATACCTCAACATTTCCCCACACACTCCATCTGTTCCTGGTGCTTTCCCCAACTTCACTCTTTTCATGGCTTCCCACACTTCTGACCCTTGGCACCCGGCTTATAAATTGAAAATTAAGGAAATCCCTCTAACCACTTCCTAATATACTGTCACTATTTGGTTTATGATAGGGATAGTACCCGGAGGAAACGGTGTTTCTTATAGTTCGATAATAGCGGAACCATTGGCCCCCAGCTTATCTATTGACAAATGAAGTAAATCCACCTAAAAACTTCATATAATACTTATATCTAGGAAGATACCAATCTATCTCTTGTGCTGTAACTTTCAGTAGAGTGAGGCTCTGAGCAACAGCCTATTGGCCACTTCCGCGCTAGATGTGACGAGCGTGAGAAAACTTCATAATATCGAGTCAATATTTGGCTTAAAAATAGGAATAGTAGGCCTATCCGGAGGAACATTGTTCCTTATAGGCCAACAATATCGGAACCATTGGCCCCCGCTTATACGTTGAAAAATGAAGTAAATCCCTCGAAAAACTTCATAATATAATATTTATATATCTATTTATAATACTAATATCTAGGAAGATACCAATCTATCTCTTGTGCTGTAACTTTCAGTAGAGTGAGGCTCTGAGCTATAGCCTATTGGCCACTTTCGCGCTCGATGTGACGAGCGTGAGAAAACTTCATAATATCGAGTCAATATTTGGCTTAAAAATAGGAATAGTATCCGGAGGAACATTGTTCCTTATAGGTCAACAATATTGGAACCATTGGCTCCCCGCTTATATGTTGAAAAATGAAGTAAATCCCTCGAAAAACTTCATGATATAATATTTATATATCTATATATCTACAGTATATAGGAAGAGATCATCTATCTCTTATATTATAAAATTCAGTAGTGATGCTCGAGCTACTGTAGGCCTATTGGCCGCTTCCGTGATCGCGCGCTCGCGTGAGAATATCCCGATATAAGAATCCATAAGTAGAGTCCAGAGCATATCCGCTCATATTAATGTTACCAGTGTGTAACTATGAAAGTGTAGAATACTTTCATATATAAGCAAATAAGTAGTGATTACGTAAACTGCAGACTATGTACGTAATACGTATCTGCCATGACTTATATAAGAATGGATTCCAGGGGGATATATTCTATCGGCTATCATGAATACGATTAGAGTGCTATCTAATCGGGATAGTATCCTGAGGAAAACATTGTTCCTCATCTTTATCTAGGTCAAGCCTAACAAGTTTGGGGCGAGGACAGTTAGGGGAGGAAGTGCCTTTTAACTCTGTAGGTATAGACCTCTTTTTAGGGGTTTCTGTTGTGGAAGACACAGAGCATCCAGTAAGAAATAAACACAGGCCTACTGACCATGTCTGGGATTTTTTTTTTTTTTTTTTTTTAGTTGAGGATATATAAACTTTCACTTCATCCCAAATGTTTAGTAATACCTGAGTCGCCCCCGCTGCTGTTATGTGGCCACTCGGATTGTGGTAGTGTTACACGAAGAGTGCACAATTTGTAAAATTTTTAGGAGCCCACTTAGTCAATGTACAATTCACACAAGACATCTGGCGTACATACCTCGTCAGTTGTGGCTCAGGTGAGGGGGCGGAGATTACTGAGGAGAGCTATAGCCCACCTGTCAGAAAAAGGCCAAGAATCAATGTTACATAATATAAGAGCAAAGAACCAAAGCATGTACCAGTATCTTAAGTATAAGGCTAATGTAAGACATCTGGCGTACATACCTCGTCAGTTGTGGCTCAGGTGAGGGGGCAGAGATTACTGAGGAGAGGCTGGAGAGCTATAGCCCACCTGTCAGAAAAAGGCCAAGAATCAATGTTACATAATATAAGAGCAAAGAACCAAAGCATGTACCAGTTCCTTATGTATAAGGCTCATGTAATGTGTAGTAGTGGTGGGCGATACCAAGGATTTTCTTTCGATACGATACCAAGTATTTTTTCACCCAGTATCGGTAGTATCGAGTACCGATACCAAGTACTTTTGTAGTCAGTATCGGTTAATATGAGTACCTGTACTGTACTATACAATATTATATTTAATGGAGAGTAATATGCACTTACTGTATATGTATTTTACAGATCATTTATTATATGTATTTCAAAACGCTAACGTAAACAAAGAACGAATGTAAAAGAATAAGAAAATAAATTGCATCTCTTAAGTAAAATTACTGATACCGGTAACTACACTGGTAAAAAGTGTTGACTATAATAAAGATAATCCGAAAACACAGCGTCACCGAGATAACTGATGAAAAAGTGAAAAAACGGTAAAAATCGCAAAACGTTTTTTAATTATGTTAGATTTAGCACGTTAGCAACAACAGAAGAATCTCGTCCAAAGCTACTCATTCATGCAGAGGTGCCATCTGCTGCTTTTGTTTTCTTCTCAGTTAGCTAACTTTGCTGCAATGTACAGGATTGCCAGACACTCGATAACAGTATTTTGAAATTAGGGATAACTTTTATTACAAAATGTTCCATTACACTCAATTCTCAAGTACTCATAATACTCGATACTTTTCCTAAAGTATCGATACTTTCGATACCAGCCTGGTATCGAAAGTATCGATATTTTGGTATCGATACGCCCACCACTAATGTGTAGCCTGCTGGCCCTATGAATGTTTTAAAGAATTTAGAGTAGGGTAGCATATTCGCTACATAATATATAAGAATGGATTTAAGTGGGATGGTCTATAGGCTATCATAAATGCCACTGGAGTAATAATAATAATAATAATAATAATAATACTTTATTTCAGACTCACACAGTACAGAGGGGACCATACTGGGGTCCATATATACCTTACAGTAACATAAATATATATAAATATATATAAGCTACTGTACATAGGCTACATAAAATAAAAAGAAATTAAATAATACCCAGCTTGCTATCATGTAGTTCACAGCACTGCCTCAACCAAAAACAGTGGTCATCAAACTACTGTGTTACCAAAACCACTGTCCTAATTGTGTACAGTACCATGCCTCACATCATTTAGCTTCCGGTACAGTATGTTGCTACAGTACAGTATAGGAATATCGGTACTGTACTGCACTATGAGGATCAGTACCGGTATGCTAATTCTGTAGAGTAGCAGACCTGAAATCATTACTTAAGGTTAAATATAGAGCAACTTCCTCCAGTGTGCCTGGATCCTGGAGGTGTACACTATGCTTGGAGTTTGTAGCATTTTAATGATCCTGTTCTCAGAAGTGTTAAGGCGCTGAATGAATTTATATGTTAGCTTTCTAATGAGTGATTTGTAACAGTGTAAGTTCATATAGGCACATAGCGTACTTGTACTCTCATATTTTGAGAGCCCCAGAAACATTTTCATGATATTGTGATATGAGATACTTAGTCTATTCACTGTAATTTTCTTATAGTTCCACCATAGTTGTGCTGTATACATTGGTGAGCAGTAGGAGTTGAACAATGTTATTTTTGTATCCCATGTGCACATATGAAATTTTCTTAATATTGAATTTCCCTGCATGTAAAGTTGCCTTCGCTGACGACCCATATCCTCATCATCTGAGCGATCACATGAAATATAGTGTCCTAGATACTTTACTTTACTTACTTCTTCTATAATTTCTTCATACAAATGGAATTTAGGTAGCTTTGATTTCAATAGAAGGTTAGATTTAAATATTATGATATTGCTCTTTATAGGATTAAATTTGACTGAATGTTCGATTCCAAATTTTTCACATACTCTTAATAATTTATCCAGTCCTGCTCCAGAGGGCGCATTAATCTGAACCTCTTGGTTTCTGGGTTGTCAGTGTTTACCCGGAGTACCCGGAGTACTTAGAGGAAGCTATCGTTCCTTATTTTAATCTGAACTTCTTGGTTCCTGGGTTGTCAGTGTTTACCCGGAGTACCCGGAGTACTTGGAGGAAGCTCTTGTTCCTTAATTTTAACCTGAACCTCTTGGTTCCTGGGTTTTCAGTATGTACCCGGATTACTTGGAGGAATCTCTTGTTCCTTAATTTTAACCTGAACCTCTTGGTTCCTGGGTTTTCAGTATGTACCCGGAGTACCCGGAGTACTTGGAGGAAGCTCTTGTTCCTTAACCCGTTGAGCCCCGGCTAGTTATAATATTTTGTTACACCCCAGTCCCAAGCCATTTTCACTTATTTTTTTTGTTTGCTAAAATGGAAGACAAGGATGAGAAATGAAAAAAAAAAAAAAAAAAATCACCTCTGACATTTTTTTTTGGGGGGGGGGCCGGGCCGGTGGGTGGGTTGGGGGGGGGGGAGCTTCAAAAAAATTTGTTGAGCCAAAATGAAAGAGAATGGTGAGAAATGAACACACAAATAAAAAAAACTCATTTCGGTCATTTGGGGGGTGGGGGGGGGGGGGGGTTTCAATAGTTCGTCTCCCCCGCATGACCACCCGCCCGGGAGCACTAGGGTAAAAACTGAGTATGGCATTGTTCGGCATACATCCTAAGGAGTATCTCACATAAATCTCAAGCCTCTAGCTCCCATACGACCGGAGTAATGAAGGTTCAAAGTGGCGGTAAACTAGGGGTGTAAACTATCCCCACTAAGCCCACCACCACCAGCCGCGCGGCTGTCTCGGCCCGCTCACACCTACTGGCCCGGCTCCCCCACACACTACGGTACTGCCCCCTCCTATTCTCCCGCCATTTCCTACCTTACGAGCCACGTAAGTGTTTTTTATATGTCGGACGCACGTGATGCGTCGCTGGGAGTTGGTGATCAAAGACTGCCGACGCAACACGTGCGACGCTGGGTCTCAACGGGTTAATTTAACCTGAACCTCTTGGTTCCTTGGTTTTCAGTATTGCTCGGAGTACCCGGAGTACTTGGAGGAAGCCTTGTTCCTAAATTTAACCTGAACTTCTTGGTTCCCTGGTTTTCAGTAGTACCTGGAGTACCCGGAGTATTCTGAGGAAGCTCTTGTTTCTTAATTTAACCTGAACTTTTGGTTCCTTGGTTTTTGTATTACTCGGAGTACCCGGAGTACCCTGAGTACCCAGAGGAAGCACTCGTTCCTTTATGTTAACCTGAACCTTTTGGTTCCTTGGTTTTGTTGGTGTTTTGTGCACCTGGAGGAAAACTTTGTTTCTCCATTTAACCGGAACTTCTTTGTGCATCGTGTTTTTTTTTTTTTTTTTTTTTCCTCGGTTTCCTTGAAACCATTTAGTACCCGGAGGTCTAAAACCCTGAGACCCGGAGAGAACGGAGGGACACAGGAGCCCCGCCGACTCCGGGACTCGAAGCATGCAATTGTATAGGGTTAGTTGGTGCTCTTGCACTGGAGAAAACTTTGTTGCTCAATTTGTTTACATGCAAACTCTTTCTATTTTAAGAAATTAACACATAATTGTGTTGGTGCTCTTGCTGCACTGGAGGAAACTTTGTTGCTCCATTTGGTTTCATGCAAACTCTTTCTATTTTAAGAAATTAATATAATTGTGTAGGTGCTTATACTTTATTTACTCGAAACCATTTAGTACCCGGAGTTCTAAACCCGGAGACCCGGAGAGAACGGAGGGACACAGGAGCCCCGCCGACTCCGGGACTCGAAGCAT
Organism: Paralithodes platypus; assembly: GCA_032716605.1. Classification (NCBI taxonomy): domain Eukaryota; kingdom Metazoa; phylum Arthropoda; class Malacostraca; order Decapoda; family Lithodidae; genus Paralithodes; species Paralithodes platypus. The sequence goes on along the minus strand of CM064511.1, from coordinate 23,392,339 downwards.
GCAAATTGTATAGGTTTAGTTGGTGCTCTTGCACTTGGTCATGCAAACTCTTAGGAATCATTGGTATCGAAGCACTTAATAACATATTACTCATATAGGAAGAGAACAATTGGTCCCTCATGTAAAATTCAGTAGAGGGAAGCCGAGCTAGCTAGGCCTATTGGCCGCCCTCGTGGACACTTGCCCGAGGTGGCGAACAAAGCATGGCCTTATAAATAAGTACTGGTACAACAATGGGACATATAAGGGAATCAATAAGTCTAGCTAAGACCCTATCAGCTCGAAGTAATGCTAGAAGCATGCAAACTATAAAGTGAAGCGACTTATAAAAGTGAAGCTACTTTGAAATATTTAATACTAGTAGAATTTCATGTAATCATGTAGGCTACTTTACGACAAAGAAAACTTTGAATTAATAATATCCTTAGAGTTCAACGTGTATCCTGAGGGCACACGAATAAGATGAATAATAGCCTACGATAAGTAAATAATTAAATGCAAGCATTGTATAGGATATAGCCTAATATAACAATAATCACTTACTACGACGAACAACAAATATTAAGAATGGCGAAGCAGTATCCATATACTTTCGGTGTGGACAGGCGTGGACGGTGGCCCTCTGAAACATACAGGGTGATTACTCAATTCATGTTTGGACCTAACTCAAATAATATATAACAAGGACTCACTAGGAGTGAGAAAGCCAGGCAAACGCTGAGACGCCCAGAGCAAGGGGGCACACGTCCGACTCGCCTGGATCACAACCGTAAAGAGGCAGATAAACACGCTAGAAAATCTGGCATCACGTGCAAGGGAAGCATGACGACAGCACAGCTGGAGGGCTGAGGCACCGGGAGGTTTGAAATGATAGATTCTTCTTTAAAATTTTATTTCTAGTGGTATTCATTTTCAATGACGAGCCCTTGGTAAGATTTAATGGGTATTAACCAAGGATTGTTTTTATGCTATATACGCAACGGTTGTGATAAGAACTCCAGGGAATCCCGAACGGGTCCCAGAATCTCAGCCTATATATAGTATAGGCTCTTCGTCCTTGACGAAGGAACCAATACTAAATTACTAAAATGCGATGGTCCTCGGTATTAAACAACACTGTATATCAAAGAAAAATAAACAAAAAACTAAAATTAACTAGTAAAAAGGCTGTCCGGGGTCTCTTCAATTTTTACCAATATTATTATTATTATTATTATTATTATTACTGTAGGCCTATAGTTTATTCGCTGTAAGCGAAAAATCATGACCTCTAACCTCTGTAACTCAAAACCGACTAGAGTAATCGAGACAATATTACTACCATTTGGGAAGAGTCAGTCATGGAATAGATGTGGAAATTTACGGGAAGGATGTAGTTACCGGGTGTACCACTACCGACATACAACATAAATCATCTATAAATACTTATAATAAAATAAATACTTATATATCTATAATACTAGGTTAGGTTAGGTTAGGTTGTTTGGTTAGGGTAATGTATATTTGTATCCAAAGGCAGTCAAAATAGACGGGAACATGATGGTGAGCGTCCCCGTAGTGTAAACAAGAGGTAACTACATTCTTGCCAAATTTACAGCCAGTTTGCTCTAGCCCTTTTTGAGATACAGAGGATAGAGTTCATGATTTCTCGCCTACTTACAGTGAATAGATGGTAAGAGTTGTGTTATCGGGCGTACCACTACCGACATACAGTACAGCATAACTCGACCTCTCTAAAACATTAACCTAACCAAACAACCTAACCTAACCTAACCTAACTGGCGGGTGCCAAACCCCGAAAGGGGTTGAAATAGGGGAGCTATCCCCCCGCCAAAGGCGGCTTTCTAGGGCCTTTCCTAGCTGATGCTGAGAGGATTGGGTTCTAGTCATGTGGTGATGGGCTGGTCTATCAGAGTGAGAACTGAGCGATCTCTTCCATACCCATAGCTTACTCTGACTGTTCCTTTTGCTTATATATTTTCTAGATCTCAAGTGACGGCGTCTCTTCCGTGGATTGACCTCCCAATCTACCAAGATTGGAAGCCAAAGCGTCACATTTTTCCTTTGCCCCTCAACTTTCTCTTCATAATTGCTGAGGGGCACAGGGCCCTGGGTGGGGCTTTGATTTCCCGGGCGTTTCTGCACCCTCCTCAGCTCCCCGCCATGGAGTGGTTTCGGTCACCCAGGCTTTATTGTGGCAGGCAGAGAGGGTTCTGTGGGGGTGCTCGGTTATGGCCTTGGCCTTGCTCGGGGCCTTGGGGCTGTTCGGCCAGGCAGCTTGGGGAACAACAACAACAACAACCTAACCTAACCTAACCTAGTATTCATGTAGTAATGAGAATACTAGGTTAGGTTAGGCTTTTTAGTTAGGTTAAGTATTTATAGATGATTTATGTTGTATGTCGGTAGTGGTACGCCCGATAACACAACTCTTACCGAATAGACTATAGCTATAGTCTGTTTCTTTTCAACTGACGGTAAATTACAAAGTTCCCATCAAGATTTCTCGGTTATTTTGAAGATTTTGTAGTGAAATAGGCCTATGGTGCCCATTATATAAACCTGGTCTTAACCTAAGAAGTGTGCATGGGGGGTATGAGACACCACACCCCTGTGCTGACGTATTTGAGCTGTTCCCATCACTAACATCGTTAGTTTACCATAAATAGCATTAATACTTATCCATATGCGCCTATTATAGGTTGATTATAAAGGTATTAACCTGTTACAACAATAAAACAAGTGGAAACAGTGTTTGGATGGTCAAAATCGGCGATACAGGCCGGGAGTTACATAATGTATGGCTGAGGCAACCTCCCTGCCCTCCACCCCTCCCCTTGTCTGGAGAGACACTGTTCCGCAATAGTCTCTCTCTCGCTCTTTCCCACGCTTGGTAACAGTGATGACAACGCCCTGCTACCAACTCGCTAATGATAGCACGAAAATTAACCACAGAATAAGGGAATAACTGGGAAAATAGGTGATAACTGAAGGAGGGGAGGAAAGTGGGGAAGGAGGGGAAGTGGAGGAGTGATATTTGGCATGGCCCAGGGGCAAAAAAAAAAAAAAAAAAAAAAATTGGGGGGTGTTTTAACCCGCTGAGCCCCGGCTAGTTATATTATTTTGTTCATCCTATTCCCAAGCGATTTTCACTTTTTTTATTGTTTGCTAAAATGGAAGACAAGGATGAGAAATGAAAAAAAAAAAAAAAAAAAAACTCGCCTCGGATATATTTTTTTTTTGGGGGGGGGGGAGCCTCAAAATTGTTTGTTTAGCTAAAATGGAAGAGAAAGGTGAGAAATGAAGAAAAAAATAAAAAAAATACTCACCTCGGTCATTTGGGGGGCATGGGGGGGGGGTGTCTCACACAAATCTCAACCCTGTAGCTCCCATATGACAGGAGTAATGAAGGTCCAAAGTCGCGGTGAAGTAAGTGGGTAAAGTAGCCCCACTAAGCCCACTACCACCGGCCGCGCGGCTGTCTTGGCCCGCTCACACCTACCGGCCCCGCTCGCCCACACACTACGGTACCTCCCCCTCCTATTCTCCCGCCATTTCCTACCTTACGAGCCACGTAACTGATTTTAATATGCCGGACGCACGTGATGCGTCGCTGGGAGTTTGTGATCAAACACTGCCGACGCATCACGTGCGACGCTGGGTCTCAATGGGTTAAATGGATTTTTTTTTCCCTTACTCTTAACCCGGGAGCTGCCGGGAGACTCTTAAGAGTTCCCCCGGCGGACTGCGGGGAGACTCTTAAGAGCAGAGCTTTTGAACGCGTACCAAAACCGCGCGTTTATAGCCAGGCGGCTGAAAATTGGTGTGGGTATAGTACTACATGTCAACTCTCGACACCATCCCGCCAAACGCTCGCCCCGCACTCGTGCAAGCACCACCGCGCCAGTAACCACGCACTAGTCATGGAGCCCACACGTCCCTCACGCTCGCTCCCTGATGACACAACCAGCCCTCCTTCTGGTGGTGTTAGCCGCCGTGGAAGGCAGAGGGTGGCTGCTAAAGACCCTAGCTACCAGTACGACACGCCCTACAGCTCGGAGGACGAAACACCTGCACCCAAAGCACGAAAAATACGTGCAAGCACGAGAAAGGTACAGAGGTCATTGGTGTTTCGGGACACTGCCACCACGACCCAGGCCACTGCAACAACCACTACCACCACCACTGCCACCACTGCCACCACTGCCACCGGTACCAGCGACGCAGGAGGCCGCCCTAGGGCTGCAGAACCTGCGGGGGCAGGAAAAATTAAAGGCACGGGCGTAGGGAAGAGAACCCGTACGCCAGCCACAGTGCCCCTACCACCACCACCACCACCACCAGCCGCCCCTGGCCCGGCTGCCCCTGCCGCCCCTGCTGCCCCTGCCACCCCTGCCACCGGTACCAGCGACGCAGGAGGCCACCCTAGGGCTGCAGAACCTGCGGGGGCAGGAAAAATTAAAGGCACGGGCGTAGGGAAGAGAACCCGTACGCCAGCCACAGTGCCCCTACCACCACCACCACCACCACCAGCCGCCCCTGGCCCGGCTGCCCCTGCCGCCCCTGCTGCCCCTGCCGCCCCTGCCGCCCCTGCCCAAGGAACAGGGAAGGGGAAGGGGAAGGGGAAAGGGAGAGGGAAAGCGACTGCTGGCCCTGCTGGCCCTGGTGTCCCTGCCGGCCCTGCTGCCCCTGTTGCCCCTGCCGCCCCTGCCCAAGGAACAGAGAGAAGGGCGACAGGCACCACCATCATCTTGCCATCAAGGCCACGCACCACTGCTGCCCCTGCCACCGCCTCTGCTGTCCCTGTCCATAAGACTCCCGCACGTGCAAAAGTGACCCGGAAAACTCTGACACCATCAAAGTATGCCGCCCTGCTGTTTGATGGTGATTCGCAGGACATTGGCAGCCCAGGTTTCGACGACGAAGCCCTAGCACGGGACCAAGGGTGGGGGGATTTGGGAGTGGACAGTGGGAGTGAGTCCGACGTCGGTGACGAAAATGAGGAAGGGCATCGTCTGTTAAGTGAAGAGGAGGGTGATGATGATGATGCAGTGCTGTATCGCGACCATGGAAGCGATATTTCAGACGATGAAGCAGATGCAGACGACATTCCGATCCCTGAGCTGCCTTCGTTCGATTGGTCTGACGGGGTCAATTTTGTACCTGACGTGCCCCAGTTCAATCCTGGGACGTCAGGAACAACTGACGACTGGCCCTGTGACGATCAAGCGAACGAAAGCGACTTCTTCCTCGCTTTTTTCGACATGGAGGTAATGACGTACATCGTTGCCCAAACAAACGCCTACTACAGGTGGGTGTTTGGCAGATTGGACGTCCTTTCTCCAAAAGCGAGAATACGAGGCTGGGTGGATACGACTGTGGAAGAATTTATGACGTTCTTTGCCTTGTTGTTCCTCATGCCTCTGATCAAGAAGCATGTGTTGCAACACTATTGGAAGCACGACCCTCTCATCGCCACCCCAACTTTCAATAAGTTCATGACTCGTGACAGATTTATGCACTTTGCAGACAACGAAAATCCTAACAGGATTGACAGGATATGGAAAGTTCGGAATGTGTTCACCATGTTGTTGGAGAGGTATAGGAAATACTTTTACCCCTTCCTCAATTTGGTGATTGATGAGTCGCTCGTGCTCTTCAAAGGACGTCTTGTTTTCAAGCAGTATATCCCCTTGAAAAGGCATAGGTTCGGAATCAAGCTCTTCGTTTTGTGTGACTGCGAAACTGGAATAGTGCTTGACATGATCGTGTACACAGGCACTGACATTGACATACCGAAAGCCGCTGCCAATGACCCCATGGGCATGTCTGGTGCCATCGTCAGGAAAATGTTGGCACCTTACCTGGGCAAAGGCCACATCATCTACACTGACAACTGGTATACTTCTCCTGCTCTCTGCCAGTTTCTTCATGACAACCAAACGGGGTCATGTGGGACTGTCAGAAAGACAAGAAAGTTTATGCCAAAGTTCACAGGTGATGTCATTCCTCTCACAGATGCCTCCTCCAGTGACACACCTTCAGAAGACGACCTGGCCCAGGAACACCGCGAGAGGCATTTGCGAAGAAGGCGACGAAAGGGGCAGAAATACAAGCAGCTCGAGAAGTGTGGGAAACTGATAGCCTTGAAGTGGAAGGATAAGCGAGACGTCCACCTGCTTTCCACCGTCCACACAGGTGCCCAGATGGATTCTGGCAAAATCCACTACCGAACCAGGAAGACAATCTACAAGCCCGACATGGTAGTGGACTACACTAAGAACATGCGCCGTGGACAAGTCTGACTGTCAGCTGTCAGGCGTTGAGTGTCTGAGGAAGACTGTGAAGTGGTATCACAAGCTCTTCCTCCACCTAGTTGATATCACGATGCTCAACGCCTACAACTTGTGGTTGGTGAAAAAGGATATGGCCCCAAACCAGAAGCTGAAATTCCGGGAGTTCGTCTACAACGTCTCATACCAACTCCTGGAGAAGTATGGCACCACCACTCACAGACGTACGGCATGGCGTGGGGATCACGTTCCTGACCGCATCCAGCTGGGTGTCGAAAGACACTACCCCATCAACACTGAGATGTTTGGCACTCGTCACAGGCAGGCGCAGTGCACCGTCTGCAGCTCCAGTGTCAGGAAACCCCATGTCACCAAAAGAGTCACCTCAATGTGCGCCGAGTGCAAAGTTCCACTCTGCCTGGGTGACTGCTTCAGGGACTACCACACCTTCAAGAATTATTGAGTGTCGCCCTGCCCTGCCCTGCCCTGGACTCGCCCCGTGCCCTGCCCTGGACTCGCCCCCTGCCCCGCCCTGTCCTGGACTCGCGCCCTACCTTACCTGACCTGACCTAATTGATCACGCTACCTCATAATGTAACATATATATTATATAATGTATAAGTTCCAAAGATGTCCCTGTGATATAGCTTTTACATTATATAATTGTATGTTTCATTATTTAGTTTATAAGTTTCAAAGATTTACATGTAATATGCCTTATTTTTTTAGTATATCAATATATATGTTTGTTATTAGCCAAAGTAATGTGTATATAATTATTTTCTTACCTCAAATGAATTGTACAAAAATAAATATGTTTCAACAAATCCTGTCAAACCTACTAAGATAATAAAATAAAACAATAAAAAAACCAAAAAAAACAAGGTCATGTCATTGTATTCTTACAATATGATATATTCTATGAATATTTCATATTGTTTGAATACAATGGCATGATCTTGTAAAAAAAAATTGTTTATCAAAAAATGTTCTAGACAATATAAAACCTTCCCCATAACCCCCTCCTGGATTCGATCACACAACCCTACCACACCTTGAGTTTCCCAGTCCGCGACCTTACCAACCATGCCACAGGAGCTCATACCAAATATCACTCAAAACTTTGTCTACAATCGAAATGACAATATACAAAAAAAAATGAATTATCCCACCAATTTACGTTTGTAAATTGATGGGATTATCAATTATATCATGCCAAGGTTTATAAAAGTTTGTCTCTGTCAAGAATTAGTAATTATATAACTTTATTCTGTCAAAAATTGCCCAAACACTCAACAAAATTGCCCCTCTCAGTGCGACTCCACTCATTTTCACACGGTCAAGCGGTGACCCTTGCCGCTCCTTTATGCCCCAGCTACACCAGCAACAGCAGCTCTGTCTGGGAACAAAATTTGTATAAATACAATAATGGATAAAATACTCTTCACAAATACATTTGTATTGTATAATATTGTAAATAAAAAAGAATAATAACTGTGTGGGTGTCGAAAATTGCTCAACCAGCTTTCTTATGTCTCGCCTATGCGCGTATATTGGATTATACATAGTCATGACTGTCATACAAATAATTGCAGTAGGTCTCGAATATACATTTAGATTGCATATTACTTGGAAATAAATAAGTAAACGTTTCTCTGGTGGCAATCTACCCTTTCGCAAGTGTAAGGAGACACCATTCTATATTTAGCCCTTTATCACAAAAGGCAATCTGCCTGTGTTTACTGACCACCGTCGCTGGTGGTCTATAATATAGTACTTTATTTACAGTCAATGGCCTACATGTTTCTGTGGTACTTCACATGTGTCTAAAATGCAATGTCTGCTTGCATAAAAATGCAATTCTGAAGTCCATTTATACGTACGACATACGCATGTCTCAGTTTCTATCTCTCTCTCTCTCTCTCTCTCTCCATTCCTGACTCATGTTATTGTAAAACTCTTGGTGGCAACAAACACCAGACACCTGGTAGACATAAGGTTCAAAATCCCAAGACATCAATACGCCTGGGCGCCTCCACAATTGTCACACAGCTGGCTATCTATCTAGAGATCTGCCTGCCTTCCTTCTCTCCACGACTCACTCACTCCCTCCCTGCTAGCCTCCCTCCTACCCAGCCACCCCCACCCACCCTTTCAGGCTTCCGTCTGCTAGAAACACATTCACAATTTGCGTAAATATCGCATCAATTGGGCTATATGCGGTATATTCCTTGTTATATGGGACGCCTACATACGTACACATCTTTATTATAGCATGACAGTGCTCTAAATACAAGATTTACGTGATATTTATGGCGTAACACACCCTCTCCCCCTTTCATTCCCAGCACAACTCACTCACACCTTGGTTCACGCATAGAAACTCATTGATAATGTGCGTAAATATCGCATGAATTGGTCTATATGCGGTATATATTTTGATATATGGCACGTATACATACGTACAAGTCTGTATTATAGCATGACAGTGTTCTACGTACAAGATATAAGTGATATGTATGGCGTAAACCACACTCTCAGCTCATAAATTGCCGCCAAACCTCCAACACACCTTCATTCCCGCCTAAAAATTCTCTTATAATTCCCTTATATATTGCAATTTGTTGTCACTATGAGGCATATTCATTGTTATATGGGTGGCCTACACACGTATACATACTCTACATAACCTAAAAGGGCTCAAAAAAGGAGATATACGTGATAATACGCGGTAACCCACCCCCTCCTCCCTCTCCTTCTATCCCCTGGGCGCGTGAATATTCGGCAGGGAAATCTCGCCGCTCGATGACAATCTAGCCGCGCGGTGCCATTCGCTCCACATTTTTCAACTACGGACCGTTCCCCCACCCCCCCCCAGACATTTTTTGGGGGGTCAAATATATATGGGCCGATGCACGCAAACATTCCCTACACGATGATGTACTTTTTATCGAAATTGGCAATAGGTCCCAAAATCATCATAGGTGCGCACAGTCTTACCCTGTAGAAAACCAGGGTGTCAAACGACGCTGTTTTTTTGAGTGATAACGCATATGAACTTTTTGTATAGGGCCTAATGATAACAGAAACTCCTCCAACCCTTCTTTTTTTTTTAAAGAAACAAAAAAGGTAAATTGACAATTTTGGTCTCCATATTTTCCATCTTGATTGCAGGAAATACTGTTTTAGACACCTAAATTCTCACAAAAAATCACGTGGGGGGAGGGCATGCCCCCGGACCCTCCTAGAGCTCGCGCCTTCGCCGCTCTGTCGCGCTATAATGATAACAAAATAATAAACCATAATGATAACACAATTCATATTTTGTGGATTGACACCCTGTAGAAAACCCCCTGTGCGCCGCGGAGAGGTTAAGAGTCTTCCCGCAGTCCGCCGGGGGAACTCTTGAGTCTCCCCACAGTTCCCGGGTTAATATGATGCAGAGACATTGTAGTTTCTTATTTTTCTGTTAGTTAGGCCTATAGAAAAAGTTGTTAAGAGATTCAATTTACGGTCAGATGAAATGAAACCGAGTAGGCCTAGCCTATAATAATAATAATAAGCATGTTACTTATTTCGGGATGGATGTAGTGATCGGGCGTACGGTCGTCACGTGCGCTCGCAGTTACGTTCCCGTCTATTTCGACGCTATATTTTCTGCTATTTGCCCCCTGTCATTACTACATGAATACTAGGTTAGGTTAGGTTAGGTTGTTTGGTTAGTGTTATGCCCTGTTTTTCTACAGGTTTAACTTGGGTAATGTGAGTTCTAATTGACTGGGTATATAAGGCTGCATGCACAATACAAGATATGAGGAATAGAGAACACAAAGAAACACATGGTAGCACGATCACGTAACATGGTAACACGATCACGTTTATTGATATACCACTGCAGAATACTCGTGTAAGACAATATAATAGAATCGAACAACACTAGCATAAGTGGATCTGGATGGAGCCTAGTCTCCCACTTCCAACGTTCAGGTATTAATCTTCTGATCACTGGCTTTAATTCAACAGGTTTATATACCGAAGACCATCAATGTTACTTATAGAATCATATTCACTGTTAGATTTATTACTGGTAGCTCTGGTGCACAAGTAGTAGTTCACAGACTAGATTAGACACGCGTATTTTAGAGCACGGGAATTCTAGTAACCTCAGGGGGTACTGATCTAAGTTTATATTCTTGTCTCAGAAATACATAGAACGCAAATCAGTGGGCGAACCTTCAGATATCACTAGGGTTTCCTTCTAGGTAATAATATCTGGGCATATGGTTGATTACGAGAGTTAGTATCGCCTATAATGAACACTGATACGCTTAGCACTTCCTAATTGAATGGTTATATGAATTATACTGGGGCAAAGAGATAGCCACTTCGTAGAAATATTAATTAGTGAATCTCTAAACAGCACAGTAATATGTAGTACTGCTAAAGGGAATCTTGGGTAGTATCTGATGGGTCTGGTCCTGGTTATCTTGCGTCCATGATGTTGGGGGCTAACGACTGGTTCCGCGGCCGTCCAGGGGGTCCATATGTGTGAAGTTCTCAAATACGTGGGCAGGTCCTTCTATCCAAATCTGCCACGGAGTCTGCCGGCTCTGGAATCTCACTCCGGAACAACACAAGGGCAGAGCTAGAAGTTAACTGCAGGGTAGTGACCCCTGGTTGGTGTCTCGCTTTCAACTGATTTGACTGGGGGCGGGAGCTAGATTTATAGGCTCGGTTCTGGGCCCTGTAGACAGTAGGGATCTCGAGTCTTATGGACTTATTTGAGCTCTCAATAGATATGGGGACTAGGTAAGATGGTATTTACTGTTGTGGCACATGGCTATAGGAAGCCTTTATATTTTCATATAACTGAGCCTTAGTAAGAGGTACTATTTTGGCTATACTGGAAGTATTTAGGGGAGAGAGACTGGATCTACTTTGCGAGGAGGATGGGGACAGCTGTGATAGGAGCGTCTCTCTTAGATTGTTCAATCTTCATTCTATGGTATAGCTGAGGTGCTAATTTAGTGATCAGAGCATGCAAGAAAGGTAAATGGTTTATTGTGAGTTAATAGAGGTTAGTAAAGGTGTTAGTCATGCATGGTTAGTTCATTGATAGGAAGAATTCCTGTGCTACCTGGCAATGACTCGGAAGTCAAAACAGGGGCCAGGTATACCTCCGCGGGGGTGGGGGTCTCCCTCCTCGGGTGGGCAAAAAGGGGGAGCTGGGCGCCCTCTCTCTGTGATAGTCGTCCGGCGGCTGTGGCTAGGGGCTTGCCATATCACCAGTGTTCGTAATAACCCTCTGTGTATGAGACAGATGTGGGTGTCCTTAACCTGACAAGCGCGATATAGACGTAGGTGCTAGGGTAGTTATTTGTGCATTTCTAGCCCTGGATTCTGACAGAATTCGTTATATTTACAATATAAACCATTATTTGTTTTCGGTATGCTTTTATTTTACATATATGATGTATATATGAACCTTCAAGAGTGCTAAAATAAGTGGGAAAAGCATTTGGGTGGTGAAAAACGAAGATATTGGCCACCCGGTCATAATCTCAGGCGAGAGAGACAGGCAGCCCTCCCCTCTCGCTGTCTGGGAGTCAACTGAGACGAGCGGGGCGGTGTGTGCCGGTGTCTGGGTGTTGCATAACGATCTTTTATGCAACCCACTTGTGCTACATTATCGCGGGAGAGAAAAATAACCGATAAATGATGATAATAAGAGGAAAAATAGGTGATAATTGAGGAGGGGAGGGAGGGGGGAATAAGGAGGGGAGGGGGGTGGGTGAGATTTACATGGATGAGTACTCGAGGGGAATTATCTCACCTAGAGACAAATTCCTTTGTTTTGATAGGCCCTTTTTTTTTATGGAAGGCTTTTTTTATGGTCCTGCTTCCGTGAGGCCTATCGCGTTCCCTATAGGAAGCCTTCCGTGAGGCCTATCGCGCTTGCCGGGTTAATACCAAAACCGAAGGTGCCTTGGCTAGCTGGTTTTACTCGGCTGGTTGTTAATTGTAGGGTTTGCTGGATGTGGTGGAGACTGGGTTGCTAACTCTGCCACATTTATCTGGAAGTATGGCAATAGAAGTTAGTTACTGGCGAGGCGGCTAGCCTCGCACCGACGACCATTGGGTGCAGGGTTGTGAATGGGTTGTAAGAGAATAGATGGCATACAAGGGGCTAGTAAAGTTCTAATGTTGTTCTGGCCTACTAAGTGAAGGTAGGCTGGATAGGAGTATATATATAAAAGGTTGGAGAGCGTTAGCAACGGACAATTCAAGGATCTTCAAGAGGTAAGAGAGAGAGGCTAGGTCGGACAAGAGTAGAGAAGTGCGGGGTCTATAGGGGAATTTGACCCTAAGGTCTCTGGGCGTGGGGGTGGCATTAGGCTGCAGTTGATATGGAAGTTTGAAAAGGCAGTAGAATACGTTAGCCAAATGCTACCGGGGAATGCAACTATGGGGTGGTATATGAGTCTGGAAAAGATAGAGTTATGTGATCAGTCCGAGGGGTTATGGATACTATTAGTTGGCCCTGGGAACTGCGTTTTCTATTAAATATAAATATACCAACAACAGCGGCAGTTCGTAGGGGTACTTAGTTATTGTTTCGGGGTACTTATGACAGATACTGGTAACCAGGTTATCTTATACAATCTCTGGTTGGGGTAAGAGGTGTATGACACGAAGTAAATTGGCGTAGTGTGGACTGTGGATACGAAGGAGGCAAGGGGAAGACGTATGACAATTGTGGAAAAGTAAATGGAAAAAGGTGAACACAATGGCGGATAAAAATACTTAACCTAAGGATTGAATACATAGATTTATGGGGCGATGGGTCTTCAGAAGCTTAGTCTGGCAAGACAAGATGTTCGGGAATGTTAATATTAATACTTAAAACTAAGGATTGCATACATCGATGAACGACGACATTATAGTCGTCGTCCTAATAAGGTGATGAAACCTGGTTGATCTGTACTTGGCACAATACGACACGAGGACAGTGCCGCTATGTCGTATCAATGCTGGTGGCAGTTAATATTATAGACTTAGTTACTAGAGGAACAATGCAAGGGGCGACTGAGCACGGGTTACATATATCTATACTCGTCATGGGAAATGATATACGAGGTCTAGGGACAAGCGTGGGTGTTTTAACTTCTAAGCTATATAACATCTACTTCTCGGATGTAAGAACATACATAGACATAATTATGGCTGTCTGATGTGTTGGCATTGGCTCAACATAGGGACAGGGCATGGGTGTTTTTAATATGAATGTATATTCCTGTTCATCATCTTTGTAGTTAGGAGTGTAGGACACGAGGGGTAGTGTACGTGAGGTGTGGAAAATGGTCAGTTTAGAAAAGGTAGGTGGGTGCGGCCTGGAGCTGCTTAGCCCTGCGGGCTTGGGCCTGTCTGAAATGGCTGGCTCGGTCAGCTGGTCCTTTCGTTCTGTGGACCTTTCCTTTGGGTGTTTCTGTGTGGTGTTCGTTCGTGGCTTCTGTGGTGGGCTTCTCGTTCTGGGGCATTTTAGTTAGGCTAATGTATTTTTATATCCAAAGGCAGTCAAAATAGACGGGAACATGATGGGAAAGGTCCGACGCCACTACGCGTAGTGTAAACAAGGCTGGCGGTACGCCCGCACTTAACATTCTTGCCCTTATTTCTCATAAGCGCCAATTTTTCCGAAGAATTCACTAGCGCTCGGAAAGAGAAAGAAAAAAGAACAAAATCAATGCATCAAAAGAAAGCTTATAATTACAACACACATTTAACAATCACTAGCAGTGGCAAAATAGCCTAAACTCTATAGCCACCTGTCATGCATGATGACACCTCTCTCAAGATCATAGCTTCTCTCAAAGAGAAAAGTCTTAAGTTGTCTCTTGAAGCATTCAACAGAACTCGGTTGTCTCATGGACAGCGGCAACTGTTATACAACCTCGGAGCCATGTAGGAGAATGACCTCTCAAAGAAAGAAGACTGCTGGAAAGCCCTTGGTTCATCAAGACGAAAAGGGTCATTGTCATGACACACAACTACACCATGGTGTGCCAGTGGACGCCTGAGCAGCTCCGCAAAGTACCTAGGCTCACCAAATTTGAGAACCTTAAAAGTCACTAAACACAACTTAAATTCTATTCTTGCTCTTACTGGCAGCCAGTGCAGTTCTATGTGAAGAGATGTAGTAGGAGTTCTAGGTGGAACACCAAAAATGAGTCTTGCGGCCCTGTTAAGAACAGACTGAACTTTCTTTAAAATATAATTTGGAAGACCCACCAACAGGGCATTGCAATAATCAACACGAGAGAAGACCAATGAGTGAACCAACGTCAGGAGGCAACGTCTGGTTATAGTCTATATTTTAACGGTCTTGACCCAAAGGGAGATAATCGCCACAATAGGTTGCTTGAATAATACCGTGAATAATACCTTAAAGCAACCTTTCGTGGAATCGTGGCGATATTCGCACATTCTCAGTCACGACTGTAACACCTCTATTTTGACCGCTATTTTTCCAAAATTATCGGTAAAATTCCAGTTTTACATCGGGGACGATTTTTTACAAGTACAGTACGTATTTTCTATTTTTTGTCCTTGTGTTTTTTTTTTTTTTTTTTTTTAGGCGTGATATTATTTTAACCCCGTCTGGAATTATAAAAGAAAAGTATCCGGAAAGGATGTAGTTTCCGGGTGTATAGTTGTCATGTTGTGCGCTCGCAGTTACGTTCCCGTCTATTTCGACGCTATATTTTCTGCTATTTGCCCCCTGTCATTACTACATGAATACTAGGTTAGGTTAGGTTAGGTTGTTTGGTTAGGCTAATGTATTTTTATATCCAAAGGCAGTCAAAATAGACGGGAACATGATGGGAAAGGTCCGACGCCACTACGCGTAGTGTAAACAAGGCTGGCGGTACGCCTGCACTTAACATTCTTGCCAACTATCCATCAATCTTAACCCTTTGGCGCACCTATAGTTTCCAATCAAAGTTTTTTCCCACTCCCTAAGTATATCTCAGCTCACTCAGAGCCAGTTTTGTGCCCGGCGATAATTTGTTTCTGTGACGTTTTTATCCACCAAAAGATCCTTGTATTTGGATTAATGAGGTACCATCGGCTTCGTTATTGATTGAACTTGAAGATAAGCAAATAAAAACATAGAATAAATACAAAACAACCACATTGGGGCACTCCGAAATAAGAATTGTAAAACAAAATTTAAATACCTTATCTCCAACTCGTGCTAGCTCAAAATTTTGCCCACAACATTTTTGATTTGCATACATATATGGAAGCGGAATTTAATGAGGATTCCACTGGTAACTTCAGAATTACTTTAAAACAAATAGTTACTGAGATACACGAATAAACGTGAAAGTATCGAAAAACAGACTGAGCTGTACTCTGCTCTCTTCCCAGCCAGCCGTGAGTAAACCGTTAAACTGAGGGGGTTGTCAATTGTACCCATTGAACTAGACTTAATACTTAATATCTATGCCAAATATGACGCGCGTCAGACGAAAACTTAATTTTTGGCGAATATTTTTAAGTTTAATGACTGAACGAGTCATCGTGCGCCTAGGAAAAAAATACCTAATGACTCTGAACGAGTCATCGTGCGCCAAAGGGTTAAAACACTAAAGCAACACAAAATATTTACACGCTCATGATCACGTTCCTGGCTATGGTATACAACCCCCCCATTACTTATTGTCATCATCATATACAGTAGAAGCTCGCTCTTTCGGACTAATTGGGGGAGACCCCTGTCCGAAAGTGTCAAAAGTCCGAAAGGGCCGAGTCCGAACTCACGCTTCAGCCTTTCAGACAAATCCGAAAGGCTGAAATAATGTCCAAAGTTTAAAAGTCCGAAACTCGGCTCTTCGGTCCGAATGCGAAATAATTTTGCTCAGCCTTTCAGACAAATCCGAAAGGCTGAAGCATGAGTCCGAAGTTTATAAGTCCGAATACACATTCACCTAACCAGACAAGTCCGAAACTCGGCTCTTTGGTCCGAATGCGATTTAATTTTTCTCAGCCTTTCAGACAAATCCGAAAGGCTGAAGCATGAGTCCGAAGTTAAATGTAGTCCAAAATGTGTAGTCCGAAAAGGATGGAGGTATATTCTCAGCCTTTCAGACAAATCCGTAAGGCTGAACCATGAGTCCGAATTGAAATGCTAGTCCAAAAGTCTGAGAATTCCGAAAGATTGAAGTCCGAAAGAGCGAGGTTCTACTGTAGGCCTATAGGCTATTGCCCTCAGGGAGCAAATAACAGAAAAAACAAAAATTAAACCGCGAGCGTAGGACTTATGTAAACATGACGACCGTACACCACTACACCCGGATACTACATCCTTCCCGATTTTATGTTAGTGATTTGGGGGGTACAGGTATATTATATTGCATTACTGACGATTTGGACATGTATGCCAATGAAATATATGATATACTAATATAGATCATAGATCATAAGTAATAGATCATAACTTTGACCCAGTGTTAAACTAGAATAATACCAAATTATCTCATGGCCAGCTGTTATTTGCCCCCTGCTGGCAATATATACTGTATGTGATGACAATAAGTCCTGGGGGAGCGTGAGGAAGGGCGAAGCCCAAAAGCGGTAAAATTAGAAGCAAATGTAACGGTGATGACCTAGAGCATGAGAATCGTGGCGAAAGGTTGCTTGAATAATGACGGTTGAATAGTACCAAGGCTCACAGGAAAGACTGTTACCGTACTGTACATTCCTGTCTAATTTGGCCACTTTTGGGTTTTGGAGCTCCCCTCACCCTCCAGTAATTATTGTCATCATCATACATGTTATTGTAAATAATTGCTGCCGTGGAATAATTTTGGACAAAAAGCGGTCAAATTTGACGCGAATGTAATGGTCGTGACCAAAAGCGTGCGAACCTTTCCTGAATAATAACAAAGAATCCTGCGCTTGTTATATCGGAAAATAAACATATTCAAGCTGTGGCATAGTCAGTAGAGCATCGGCTGCTGATCAAGGGTCGGCGGATCGAGTCCACACTGGTAAAATATTTTCTATGTGTATGAAGGAGACAAAAGGCTAAACTGCCTGTAACATCTGTCGCCCCCAAACTTGAAAGAGTGGGTTGTTGCTCATACATTTCAACTCGAGCTTCAGATTAAAGATACTGTATGTAAAAAAACATGGGTAGTGTTTATTCAATTCCCTTAACCAACAACCTAACCAAACCTTGAGACTGCCACCCCCTGATCCATGCTGGGCTAAGCATTTCTGTTGAGGATGACAAAAATACTAGTGTGGAAAAGTGAACCATTATAGGCTATTATTTTATTGATATATGAATATACTGTACCATAATTTGAAAGTTAGGGTTGAAGAATGAACAGGGGTATTTATATTGCTAACTCATCCTCATATAGTTCCTTCATGCTGTCCTGTCTTTTTCCACTTCCATGTAGTATCAGATGATCTATAGGTCTAGTTTAGTGCAGATATGTCGCCATTAAAATTATCATAACTGATGCTACCAAGCACTGGTACTATCCTTATATTATTAGAGATATGAAACTTAACCCGTTGAGCCCCGGCTAGTTATAATATTTTGTTCACCCCAGTCCCAAGCCATTTTCACTTCTTTTTTTTTGTTTGCTAAAATGGAAGACAAGGATGAGAAATGAAAAAAAAAAAAAAAATCACCTCGGACATTTTTTTTTGGGGGGGGGGGGAGCCTAAAAAAAATGTGTTGAGCCAAAATGGAAGAGAATGGTGAGAAATGAAGAAAACAATAAAAAAAAAATCATTTCGGTCATTTGGGGGGCGGGGGGGGGGGGTCGAAAGTTCGTCTCCCCCGCATGACCACCCGCCCGGGAGCACTAGGGTAAAAACTGAGTATGGCATTGTATGGCATACATCCTAAGGAGTGTCTCACATAAATCTCAAGCCTCTAGCTCCCATACGACCGGAGTAATGAAGGTTCAAAGTGGCGGTGAACTAAGGGTGTAAAGTATCCCCACTAAGCCCACCACCACCAGCCGCGCGGCTGTCTCGGCCCGCTCACACCTACTGGCCCGGCTCCCACACACACTACGGTACCTCCCCCTCCTATTCTCCCGCCATCTCCTACCTTACGAGCCACGTAAGTGTTTTTTATATGTCGGACGCACGTGATGCGTCGCTGGGAGTTGGTGATCAAACACTGCCGACGCAACACGTGCGACGCTGGGTCTCACCGGGTTAATGGAAAATTACTTGGCTCTATAGTGTCACTTTCAACACTATTGATCTGGTAAATTTAGGACAGGTTGAGAAAAATATAATAACACTAACTTTTTGGTTATACTGTACATATCTGAGTAACTGTTACTGTGTACTGTACAGTTGTTGTTGTTCCCTAAGCTGCCTTGCCGAACAGCCCCGATGTACTGTACTGTACATGTACTGTACAGTAATGGGTATCAGTTACGGTATAAACAAATTTATCTATCTATTACCAGACGCCCTAATCCGTGACGGGGTGACCATGAACAAATCTCTTCCAGGTCGCCCTGTCACTCAACAACACTCGTCCTTCCTCTCAGCCCATCCCCAACTCCCCCATACATTTCTCCACTCCATCCTTTCACTTCATTCTCGGTCTACCCCTCACTCTCATACACCCTCTTTGCTATCCTTACGCTCTCCATTCGCTCCATGTGATCATACTACCTCTATGCATTTCTCCTGACATTCTCCATAACATTCACCTCAACATCACACCTCTCACATACTTCCTGGTTTGTCAGTCTGTCCATCCATGTGACTCCACAAGCTCCTCTTAGATTGGGAGGTTTGACGTACCTCCCAACCTACCAAATAGGAAAACCTACTATTTGGTAGTAGTCTTGGAAAATCCAACGTCAAGGCTATTAACCTAATTGCAATGACGACTTGTCTATTTTGACTGCTATGTCGTCATTCCAACCGCGGTTAAAAAGAAAACGTCTAGAGTCTACTCCTTATCTTGCTCTAGGAGACGTTGTACATTAACCAAAACTACCACCGAAGGTGAAAAAAGCATAGAAGAGAAGAAAAAGGGTTTACCTTAGTTACCGCTTAAGGCCCATCCCGTGTTCCGTCATGTGCAGACCCCTGTCGAACGTGCGCATGAGCGACCCTCTCTTGTCATCACATCTAACGTCAGCAGAAGAACGCGGATGGGCAGGGGTCCGGCGTGAGGGAGGGTATTATGTACGTTGGATTTTCCAAGACTACTACCAAATAGTAGGTTTTCCTATTTGGTAGGTTGGGAGGTACGTCAAACCTCTCAATTTGTTAGTAGTCTTGGCAAATCCAACGTCAAGGCTGCATAACAAATAGGAGGAGGACATCCAAGCCCAACCTACCAAAAAAAACAATGCATAAAACAAAATTATGAATGACAAATACACAATTTAAACAAGAGAGTTTAAGAAAAGAGTGAAAAACTGAGGAGTAGCTAAAAAGAACAGTTTTAACACATGCCCGTCATTCATAGTAATGCAAAAACATAGACTTGTCTGAAACCAAAAAGGTACTGTACCCAAAATCCCTTTTCTTCAAAAACCAACAAAAACACTGAACACAAGAACAAAACACAATTTTCAATGTGGCTAAAACACTTATGTACTGGAACAATACATAATCCCAAACTTGAAATCCAGTGTTGCAAACCCGTACCCCCCCCCCTTTGTAAAATATAACAAAGGCTGGAAAACGGGGGCCTCCCTCCCATGCGTGGTAACAAAAGGAGGGGAGGAGGCGAACAAGACGCCATGCAAGGACGGGGAGAATCGCACGCAGTCCCGGGGCCGTGACAATGCCGCTAGTGCAGACACCCGATCCCCAGTGGCCAGAGCGACAAGGAAGAATGGACGCCCGAGCAACGGAACCGGCGTAGCGACCCTTGTATACGTGGGTGAAGCCAGAAGGACCAGAGCCCGCCCCAGATCCCACTGCGGAGGGACCTGGCGCGGAGGCGGTCGATCCCGGAAGGCAGCCGTCAGGAAGGAATCCAGCTCCTGTGGCGGAACGACCAGCCCAGCGACGGACCCAAAGACCCCCCGGACGGCAGACAAGTGGGTACGTATAGCGTCGACTTGAAAGTGACGTGTACGGAAGAGGTGAAACAAGGAGCGTAGGACGAGGGAAGGAGAGCCAACTGGCAGGCGAGTGGCCTGTAGCCACCTAGTAAAAGACCTCCAGCGGGACCCGTAAGTCCCCCAAGGAGAAGACGGCCAGGAACGCTGCAGGAAGTCAGGCAGGGCCCGGCCGGGGACCGGGAGCCACCGTGCCTCATGAACAAGCACGATGCGAAGGCCAACGAGGTCCGCAAGGTGCCCAACCTAGCCCAAGTGGAAGTCGGAGACAGGTAGAGGGACCGGACTCAGGCACCACCGCGGCAACCGGGCGTACCAAGCCCGTGCCAGCCACAGAGGCACGAGGAGCCAGACGCAGCCGTGGTACAGCCGCAGCCTCGTGAGGACTGGGCACATCAACAGCGCGTCTGGTGGCGGAAAGATGTATATTGACCGCCACCTGTACCAGGCTACCATGAAAGCGTCCGGACCCCCCCGGAGCGCAAGGCCGGAGGGAGAGGTCCAGAGGCAACTGGCGCGGCACCCCCAATGCGAACAAGGCGACCTCCGGAACACCTCAGGAAGCCGCGAGGTCGGCGAACACAGTCCGTTTCATCGCCCATTCTACAAGAACGCCCTGCACTCTCGACAGGGCGGCCGCCCACAGGGTGGCAGGCCCGGGCAGGGAGGAGGCATGCAAGGAGAAGGGGCGTCGGTCCGCGAGGAAGAACAACTCCACCGAGACCCCCAATAGAGTCAACGACCTGGAGGACCCCCGCATTAGGAAACAGTGGACAGCTTGTCTGAGTGTCCAACCCGAAGGCCACCGACTTACCCCGAAGGGCCAGCGCGTGGTCCCGCAGGAAGAACAAAGGAACCAACAGTCTGAGGGCATAGACGGGTAAGTGGAGGGAGACCCACCCATCTGCCGGGAAGTGGACGTCCCAGGTTCGATCGGGAACCTCACCCAACCTCGCTCGACATATCCGTGGCTACCCAGACCGTCGGCGGGGGGGCGGTCCAGGGCACAGCCGCAGAGAGCGCGCCCCGAGCAACCCAGCGACCGAAGCGGCTGCGAACGGTACGCGGGAGCGGCAGGAGCCGATCCAGAGGGGCAACGGAAACACTGCGGTGCCCATGAGGCGGAGGCGGCGTAGCCAGAGGCTCCCTAATGGAAGGGGCAGAGCGGCCCAATGCAGCGAACCCACGAACGAGTCCCAGAGCCACCCCGGGAGGGAGACCGAGTGCAACACGGCGAAGACCTTCCACCGAAGGTGCACCGCGGCCGGCAGACCCCGGGTCACCGTAGCGCCGGACAAAACCCATGCGAGACCGACCCATGGCTCGACACGCGACGGGGTCAAGCGTGACTTGGGAACATCGAAGGGGAACCCTAACCGTGCGACGTTGCGAACGACTGTGAGGGCGTCGCCTATGCACAGTCCTAGGGCTTCGGAAACTACCAACCAATCGGCCAAGGAAAACAGGATCTGGAGCCCGCTCCTGAGGAGAGGACCCAGAGCCTGCCCCACCAGTGCTGAGAAGATCCGCGGCGCGATGTGGAGACCGAAGGGAAGGCCGTCGAACAGGAACACACGAGCGGAAGTCCGAACGGCCAAGAATCGCTGGAAGCGAGGATGGAGAGGAACGAGCCAAGACGCATCCTGGAGGGCCAGCGACACTACCCACGACAGAGGGCGCAGGGCCAGGCGTACCAGGGGTACCGGCAGCACCCGAAACCGTGTGTGCACGATGTGCCCGTTGAGGGCCGACAGATCCACCACCGGTCGCATCGCGTCGCAGTTCGTCTACGGTACCAGAAAGACACGGGAGAGGAAAACCGGGTGACCGGCGGTCAACTCCCTCGACGCTACCCAGCTCGGGCATGGAAGTGAACACGTGGGCCACCTCTGAAGAGATGGGCCGGCGTCGGTGACAAGAGCGGAGTGGGGGTCTGGACGTCCACCTCCAGGTGAGACCCCCTCCGCGCTTCCCGCTGACCCCAACGTCCCTCGCGGCCACCGAGGGGCGCAAGGGCGAAAACAACCCGAGGGAGCACCTGAGAGGAGGGGAGCGATCCGGTCGGCCAGGCGAGAAGGAGAACAAGGAGGCCGACCCGGAGAACCTACACATTGTGTTGACGTGGAGGTACCCCCGGTACGGGCCGTGCGGGCATGAGTGCCACGTTGACCTCCTCTACCCCCCCCCAACCTCGTCGAAAAGGGCGGGCCACCCCAACCCCTGGCCGTCGCGTGGCTGACCCCGTCGAAGGGCGGCCGGAAGTGGAAGGCCGGCCAGCCCCGACACGGCGGGGATGAAAGGGGGCAAGAACAGAAGTGCGAGGCGGAACCGACGCACTGGCCTGCAACGTCCCAGTCCTGCGCCCGTGCAAGGCGGCAGCACTTGCAGCACCCCGAAGAGGACCGGCAGAAGGACGGGACGGAGAAGACCCCGCGCACGACACAGCGCGTCGGTGCGTGTCGTAAGCAGGGTCCGCAACGACACAGTGCGTCGTCGCGTGTCGGAAGCAGGGGCCGCCGACAGAGAAGCGTAGCATTCCCAAGCATCCTGCTAAAAAAAAAACGACGTATATAGCGCAGAGTACAACAAACCCTGACAAATATCCAAGGGGGCCGGCCGGCAGAACGAGGACCGTACCGTCGGGCGTTGCCGAGTTGCCGCGCACAAAACCGCCTTCAGCTCGGGAACCAAAGACACCGCGAGCCGAAGGTGGATCCGCTGAACGCGGTCCAAACCCTCGCGAAGATCGCCTGGCGCAGACGCCTTGAAAAGCCAGAGGTGGTGAACAGACGTCTGGAGGGAACCTAAAGACAAGACAATAAGTCCGTCACCCTCCGTCGCAAGGGAAAAACCTTGGCGACAGAGGGCTGATCCGGGTGAGAGAAGAACGGGGTAGCAATAGAACAAAGTTCAAGAACGCGCGCGAACGCGCCCGTTCTTGAACTTTGTTCTATTGCTACCAGAACGCGCCGTCCAACCCGCCGACAGACACAAGAGGAGGCAAAATCAGTGATGACTCCAGGGGAGGGACTGAAGGAGAGCCGTCGACGGATCGGTTGGTGAAGTCGAAGGCCTCAGCAAACCAGGCCTCCAATGGGAGAGGGTGACCGAGCATGATGGCTAAGCCAGGCGTACCGGCGTCGCACAAACCTGTCCCATAGGAGGACAGACCCGTCAACACAGCCAGGGACTGAACAGCCGGAAGGATGTCAGAGCGGCTGAAGTCTGACCAGAGCGTAGGCCTGCAGAAGGTAGGGGGACCGGAGCAGGGGTAGGTAGGGTGAGGCGCTGAGGGTGTGTCACCGCCAAGAAGCGCGAGAAGAGGGAGTCTTGCATCGACTCCAATCGCCCGTCGATGCGTGACACAACCCAGCCCTGCATAGCCGACAATCGATCCGAGAGAGGCAACCCCCCCCAAGATTGGTCAGCCCGCAGGGGCGAGCGTGAGCGGGAGCGAGACCCACGACACGAACCAGCAGCGTCGCGGCCCAAGGAAGGCGATTGACGACGGTTGTGTCGCCATTGAGGGACTCGTCCCCGATCACGAACGGCCGAGGGGGAAACAGCACCATCCCCCTCTACCAGCGACACGTCAGCTCCTGAGAAAGGGGACCCCGAAACCTCGCGAAACCCCACCGAGGCAAGAGGAGGGGTACCCCCCTGGCGAGACGGTAAGTGAAGGTCAGGAAGAGAAGAATGAGGAGGAGCAGGACGACGGGAGTGGGAAGGCTGGCCGGGTGAAAGGAGGCCAGAAGGAGCCGCGGGGGGAAACAGAGCAAGGATCCCCGGGGCTGAGATAACAGGGCGGCCCGACACCGAGGCGGAGGAGGGAGGGACCTCCACCGTGGGACGAGACCGTGAAGGAAGAATAGGCACTGAAGCAGGTGAAGTAGGAGAAGCAACGACACCCAGGCGGACCCTCCTGGACAATGTAGGAGGAGGGAGCAGAGGGCCAGCTACAGCATGAACAACCGCGCGCGGAGAGGACAACGTAAGAGGAAGTCGTCTGGGCTGGGGAAGCGGGCGGAAGGAAGTAGAGCCCCTATCCATAGAGGCCAGGGGAGGGCGCACAGGGGCAGAGCCGCTAACCCCGGCCTCAGGGCGAGAACCATGACGAGGGCGATGGGCGTCGTCAAGGCGATCAGGAGGACGACGAGGGGCAGTAGAGGACGGACGACGAGGCGAGCGAGAGCGTGGACGGAGCTGGGGAACCCCCCGACGAGGGGATGACCGGCTGCGGGGCCCAGGGGAGATGGCCCGAGCAAGGAGAGGGCCAGGTGAACGGCCTTCAGTCGGGTCAGGGATACCCAGGGCGACGCGGATCCGGTCGGCAAAAAAGGCCGGGGAACGGTGGCCCACAGTCCTAATGTGGCGGGAGACCATCGTCCACACCGACGGAAGGGAAGCAGAGGCCACAGCCACCGCCGAGGAACCAGGGCCATGGTACAGCACATCCACCAGGGCCAGACACGTGCCACACAGAGCAGGGAGGTAGGCCGTAGAGGACACACAGAGCGAGTGGCGCAAGCAGGACTTGTGGCTCTCCAAGCACGGGGAGCGACAACCAAGGCGAAAGCAAGGCAGCCTACCTGCACTAGAAGAACACACACCATAATCAGCACGTCGAAGGAGTAAGTGGAGAGAATGTCCAAGAAGAACCAGGGAAGGAGCATGGGGAAACAGGAACACACATGCAAACAGGTATCCGTACTCACCCTAAACTGGAAGAGAGGAGGGAGGGAGGCGGAGAGCACTAGCAGGAAGAGATGGAACAAGTTAACCACCACTCAACATCTTACATGCAGGGCCTATAACACCAGTAAAGTGCATACACCAATATAGTATCAGGCAACAAGATGACATAAAAAAGGTCAATAGTGAAAGCCAACTATTACCGCAAATTTGCGGGCCAATGGAGGCATAACTGGGAGGTTTGACGTACCTCCCAACCTACCAAATAGGAAAACCTACTATTTGCCGGCGTCGTTGCGTGTCGTAAGCAGGGTCCACCGACAGAGAAGCGTAGCGTTCCCAAGCATCCTGCGCAAAAAAGCCCCGACGTATATAGCGCAGAGTACAACAAACCCTGACGAATATCCAAGGGGGCTGTCCGGCAGAACGAGGACCGTACCGTCCGGCGTTGCCGAGTTGCCACGCATAAAACCGCCTTCAGCACGGGAACCAAAGACACCGCGAGCCGAAGGTGGATCCGCCGAACGCGGTCCAAACCCTCGCGAAGATCGCCTGGTGCAGACGCCTCGAGAAGCCGCAGGTGGTGAACAGATGTCTGGAGGGAACCGAAAAGACAAGATAATAAGTTCGTCACCCACCGTCGCAAGGGAAAATCCTTGTCGACAGAGTACGCATCTGGGTGAGAGAAGAACGAGGCAGCAATAGAACAA
Source organism: Paralithodes platypus (assembly GCA_032716605.1). NCBI lineage: Eukaryota > Metazoa > Arthropoda > Malacostraca > Decapoda > Lithodidae > Paralithodes > Paralithodes platypus. Next base: position 23,366,518 of record CM064511.1, on the reverse strand, counting down.
AGTCCAAGAACGGGTGCGCGCATCCAGGACCAGAACGTGCCGTCCAACCCGCCGACAGACACAAGAGGAGGCAAAAGCAGGGATGACTCCGGGGGAGGGACTGAAGGAGAGCCGTCGACGGATCGGTTGGCGAAATCGAAGGCCTCAGCAAACCAGGCCCCCAATGGGAGAGGGCGACCGAGCATGATGGCCAAGCCAGGCGTACCGTCGTCGCACAAACCTGTCCCATAGGAGGACAGTCCCGTCAACACAGCCAGGGAATGAACATCCTGAAGGATGTCCCGGCGGCTGAAGTCCGACCAGAGCGTAGGCCTGCAGAAGGGAGAGGGACCGTAGCAGGGGTAGGTAGGCTGAGGCGCTGAGGGTGTGTCACCGCCAAGAAGCGCGATAAGAGGGAGTCTTGCATCGACTCCAAGCGCCCGTCGATGCGTGGCACAACCCACCCCTGCATAGCCGACAATCGATCCGAGAGAGGCGACCCCCCCAAAGATTGGTCGGCCCGCAGGGGTGAGACCCACGACATGAACCAGCAGCGTCGCGGCCCAAGGAAGGCGAGCGACGACGGTCGTGTCGCCGCTGAGGGACTCGTCCCCGATCACGAACGCCCGAGGGGGAAACAGCACAATCCCCCTCTTCCAGTGACACGTCAGCCCCTGAGAAATGGGACCCCGAAACCTCGCTAAACCCCACCGAGCCAAGAGGCTCTGGCGAGACGGTAAGTGAAGGTCAGGGAGAGAAGAAGGAGGAGGAGCAGGACGAGGGGAGTGGGAAGGCTGGTCGGGTGAAAGGAGGTCAGAAGGAGCCGCGGGGGGAAACAGAGCAAGGATCCCCGGGGCTGAGATAACAGGGCGGCCCGACACCGAGGCGAAGGAGGGAGGGACCCCCACCGTGGGACGAGACCGTGAAGGAAGAATAAGCACTGAAGCAGGTGAAGTAGGAGGAGGAGAAGCAACTACATCCTGGCGGACCCTCCTGGACAGTGTAGGAGGAGAGAGCAGAGGGCCAGCTACAGCATGAACACCCGCGCGCGGAGAGGACAACGAAAGAGGATGTCGTCTGGGCTGGGGAAGCGGGCGGAAGGGAGTAGAGCCCCTATCCGTAGAGGCCAGGGAAGGGCGCACAGGGGCAGAGCCGCTAACCCCGGCCTCAGGGCGAGAACCATGACGAGGGCGACGGGCGGCGGCAAGGCGATCAGGAGGACGACGAGGGGCAGTAGAGGACGGGCGATGAGGCGAGCGAGAGCGTGGACGGAGCTGGGGATCCCCCCGACGATGTGACGACCGGCTGCGGGACCCAGGGGAGAGGGTCCGAGCAGGGAGAGGGCCAGGTGAACGGCCTTCAGTCGGGTCAGGGATACCCAGGGCGACGCGGATCCGGTCGTCAACAAAGGCCGGGGAACGGTGGCCCACAGTCCTAATGTGGTGGGAGACTATCGCCCACACCGACTGAAGGGAAGCAGAGGCCACTGCCGCCGCAGAGGAACCAGGGCTATGGTTCACTACACCCACCAGGGCCAGACACGGGCCACACAGAGCAGGGAGGTAGGCCGTAGAGGACACACATGGCGAGTGGCGCAAGCAGGACTTGTGGCACTCCAAGCACAGGGAGCTACAACCATGGCGAAAGCAAGGCATCCTACCTGCACTGGAAGAACACACACCAATATCAGCACGTCGACGGAGAAAGTGTAAAGAATGTCCAATAAGAACCAGGGAATGAGCATGGGGAAACAGGAACACACATGCAAACCGGTATCCGTACTCACCCGAAACCGGGAGCACAGAGGTAGGTGAGTAGGGCGGGCGAGGTGGAAGAGCACTAGCAGAACCTGCAAAGATGGAGAATGGGAGGTTTGACGTACCTCCCAACCTACCAAATAGGAAAACCTACTATTTGGTAGTAGTCTTGGAAAATCCAACGTCAAGGCTATTAACCTAATTGCAATGACGACTTGTCTATTTTGACTGCTATGTCGTCATTCCAACCGCGGTTAAAAAGAAAACGTCTAGAGTCTACTCCTTATCTTGCTCTAGGAGACGTTGTACATTAACCAAAACTACCACCGAAGGTGAAAAAGTATAGAAGAGAAGAAAAAGGGGTTTACCTTAGTTACCGCTCAAGGCCCATCCCGTGTTCCGTCATGCGCCGATCCCTGTCGAACGTGCGCATGAGCGACCCTCTCTTGTTATCACATCTCACGTCAGCAGAAGAACGCGGATGGGCAGGGGTCCGGCGTGAGGGAGGGTATTATGTACGTTGGATTTTCCAAGACTACTACCAAATAGTAGGTTTTCCTATTTGGTAGGTTGGGAGGTACGTCAAACCTCCCAATTTGTTAGTAGTCTTGGCAAATCCAACGTCAAGGCTGCATAACAAATAGGAGGAGGACATCCAAGCCCAACATACCAAAAAAACCATGCATAAGACAAAATTATGAATGACAAAGAAACACAATTTAAACAAGAGAGTTTAATAAAAGAGTGAAAAACTGAGGAGTAGCTAAAAAGAGCAGTTTGAACACGTGCCCGTCATTCATAGTAATGCAAAATCATAGACTTGTCTTAAACCAAAAAGTACTGTACACAAAATCCCTTTTCTTCCAAAACGAACAAAAACATGGATCACATAAACAAAACACAATTTTCAATGAGGCAAAAACACTTATGTACTGTATACATATAACATAATCCCAAACTTGCAATCCAGTGTTGCAAACCCGTACTTCCCTCCCCCCCTTTTCTAAAGAAAACAAAGTAAAAGAAAGAGTGACTAGGGGGGAAGACCAGGCAACTGCGCGATAGCCCTAGGAAACACGACTCCCGAGAGCTACCACAGGCCGAGGGGGTCTAACAATGGACATGGAGAGGTAGGAGGAGACGAAGGTATGGACAGAAGACCACAAACCCGCCGAGGCGACGTCAGGCAACGAACGAGTCTGCAGGAACCGTAAGGAGGCAGCAAAGGATCGCACATCGTGCGCAGAACCCCGACAAGCAGGGTTACTGGCACGAATGACCCGACAAATGTGGCGTCCTATCTGTACCTTCGAGAGCCTCCCACCAGTCCGAGGAGACACCCACACAGCAGTACCCGAAGTCGGAGCCACAGACTCAACATAGGAGTGCAAGGCCTGCACCGGGCACAACACATGGTGAGTATGCCCACGCTTTAAAGCCTGGATGGTGAAAGGCTTGAAAACGTGGGTCTCTCTCTCATTCTTGGCAACAAAATGAGGGGAGGGGGCTAACGTGACGACATTCAAGGACGGGGAGAAGCGCATGCATTCCTGGGACCGCGACATGGCAGCTAGTTCAGACACCCTATCCCCAGTGGCCAGAGCGACAAGGAAGAGTGTACGCTCCAGCAACTGAACCGGTGTAGTATCCCGTGTATATGTGTGTGAAGCCAGAAGGTCCAGAGCACGCCCCAGATCCCACTGAGGAGGGATCTGGCGCGGAGGCGGTCGCTCCCTGAAGGCAGCCTTCATGAAGGAATCCAGCTCCTTCGGTGGAACGACCAGCCCAGTGACGGACTCAAAGACCTCCCGGATGGCAGACAAGTGGTTACGTATAGTGTTGACTTGAAAGCGACGTGTACGGAAGAGGTGAAACAAGTAGTGTAGGACGAGGGAAGGAGAGCTAACAGTCTGGCGAGTGTCCTGTATCCACCTAGTAAAAGACCTCCAGCGGGACTCGTAAGTCCCCCAAGTCGAAGACGTCCATGAACGCTTCAGGAAGTCAGTCAGGTCCCGTCCGTGGACTGGGAGCCACCGTGCCTCACGAACATCCACGATGCGAAGGCCAACGAGGTCCGCAGGTCGCCAACCTGGCTCAAGTGGAAGTTTGAGAGAGGGAGAGGGACCGGACTCGGGCACCACCGCTTCAACTGGGAGTACCAAGCCTGGGCTGGCCACAGAGGCGCTATTAGCCAGACTCTGCCGCGGTACAGCCGCAGCCTCGCGAGGACTTTGCACATCAACAGTGCGTCTGGTGGCGGAAATATGTATATCGACTGCCACCTGTTCCAGTCTTCCATGAAAGCGTCCGGACCCCCCTCCGGAGTGCGAGTCCGGAGGGATAGGTACTGAGGCAACTTGCGCGTCTCCTTCGATGCGAACAAGTCGACCTCTGGAACACCCCAGGAAGCTGCGAGGTCGTCGAATACAGTCTGTTTCATTGCCCATTCTACAAGAACGCCCTGTCCTCGCGACAGGGCGTCCGCCCCCAGGTTGGCAGTCCCGGGCAGGTAGGAGGCGTGCAGGGAGATGTTGTGTCGGTTCGCGAGGAAGAACAACTTCTCTGAGATCCCCAACAGAGTCAAAGACCTGGAGGACCCCTGCTTTTGGATACAGTGGACAGCTGTCTGATTGTCCATCCTGAAGGCCACCGACTTTCCCCGAAGGGCCAGCGCGTGGTCCCTCAGGAAGAACAAGGGAACCAACAGTTCGAGGGCATTGATGTGTAGGTGTGTGTGTCCCACCCATCTGCCGTGATGTTGATGTCCCAGGTTGGATTGGTAACCCCACCCTACCTCGCTCGACGCATCTGTATCTACCCAGATCGTCGGCGGGGGGGCGGTCCAGGGCACAGCCGCAGAGAGCGTGCCCCGAGCAACCCAGTGTCCTAAGTGTCTGTGAATGGTACGCGGGATCGGCATGAGCCGATCCATAGGGGCCAACGGAAACACCTTGTTGCCCATGAGTATTAGGCGGCGCAGCCTGAGCCTCCCTAAGGGAATGGTCAGAGCGGCCCAATTCAGTGAACCCACTAACGAGTCCCAGATCCTCCTCGTGAGGGAGACCGAGTGCAACACGGCGAAGACCTTCCTGCGAAGTTTCACTGCGTTTGGCTGACTCTGGGTCACTGTAGCGTTGGTCAGATCCCATTCGAGACCTACCCACGTCACGACACGCGACGGGGTCAGGCGTGACTTGGGAATATTGATTTTGAACCCTAACTGTGTGATGTGTTGAACTACTGTGAGGGTGTCGTGGACGCACTGTTCTAGGGTGTCTGAAACTATCAACCAGTCGTCCAAGTAAAACAGGATCTGGAGGCCGCCCCTGAGGAGAGGATCCAGAGCCTGCTTTACCAGTTTCGAGAAGATCCGCGGCGCGATGTTGAGACCGAAGGGAAGTCTGTCGAACATGAACACACGATCGGAAGTCTGAACGGCCAAGAATCGCTGGAAACGAGGATGGATAGGAACGTGCCAATACGCATCCTTGAGGTCCAGCGACACTACCCCCGACAGAGGTCGCAGGGCCAGTCGTACCTGGTGCACCGTCAGCATCCGAAACCGTGTGTTCACGATGTGCCCGTTGAGGGCCGACAGATCCACCACCGGTCGCATCGCGTCGCAGTCCTTCTTCGGTACCAGAAAAACACAGGAGAGGAAAACCGGGTGACCGGCTTTCACCTCCTTGACGATTCCCTGCTCGTGCATGGATGTAATCACGTCGGCCACCTCCGAAGAGACAGGCCGGCTTCGTTGACAAGAGCTGAGTGGGGGTCTGGACTTCCATCTCCAGGTTAGACCCCTCCGTGCAATCTTCCGCCCCCACGTCCCTCGTGGCCACCGAAGGGCGCAAGGGCGAAAATAACCTGTGGGAGCCCCCGAGATGAGGTGAGCGACCCTTTCTGCGAGGCGAGAAGGAGAACAAGGAGGAGACCGACCTGGAGAACCTCCACATTTTTCGACGTGGAGGGTCCCCCGGGACGGTCCCTGCGGTCATAAGAGCCACGTTGACCACCCCTACCCCCCCCACCTCGCCGAAAAGGGCGGGTCACCCCATCCCCTGTCCGTCGTGCATCTGACCCCGTCGAAGTGCGGCCGGAAGTGGAAGGCTGGCCAGCCCCTTCTCGGCGGGGATGAAAGGGAGCAGGAGCAGAAGTGCGAGGCGGAACCGACGCTCTGGCCGGCAACTTCCCTTTCCTGCGCCCTTTCTTGGCGGCAGCAGTGGCGGCAGCACCCCGAAGGGTCCGGCAGAAGGACGGGACTGCGAAGACCCTGGTCGCGACACAGCGCGTCTTTGCGTGTCGTAAGCAGGGTCCGCTGACAGAGAAGCGTAGCGTTCCCAAGCATCCTGCGCAAAAAGCCCCGATGTATATAGCTCAGAGTATAACAGACCCTGACGAATATCCAAAGGGGCCTTCCGGCAGAACGAGGACCTTACCGTCTGGCGTTGTCGAGTTGCCTCGCACAAAACCGCCTTCAGCTCGGGAACCAAAGACACCGCGAGCTGAAGGTGGATCCGCCGAACGTGGTCCAAGCCCTCGCGAAGATCGCCAGGTGCAGTCGCCTCGATAAGTCGCAGGTGGTGAACAGACATCTGGAGGGAACCTAGAAGACAAGACAATAAGTTCGCCACCCTCTGCCGCAAGGTAAAATCCCTGTCGACAGAGGACTTATCTGGGTGGGAGAAGAACGGGTTAGCAATAGCACAAATTTCAAGTTTGGGAGCGCTAATCCAGGACCAGAACTTGCCATCCAATCCGCCGACAGATACCAGAGGAGGCAAAAGCAGTGACGACTCTGGGGGAGGGACTGAAATAGATCTGTCGACGGAACGGTTGGCAAAGTCTAAGGCCTCAGCAAACCAGGCCTCCAATGGGAGAGGATTATCGAGCACGACGGCTAAGCCAGGCTTACCGTCGTTGCACAAACCCGTCCCATAGGAGGACAGTCCCGTTAACACAGCCAGGGACTGAACATCCTGAAGGATGTCCTGGCGGCTGAAGTCTGACCAGAGCTTAGTTCGAGGAGCAGACGGGGGCTTGGGCTTCACCGAAAAGTACTGAAGGTCAGTCCTTGTCGGGTACGCCCGCACCTCCACGTCGGCCACCTGACCATCCACCCTGATCGCCCTGAACTGCATTTTATCATTAATTTGGACCGACCAGTCCGAAGGTAGGGCCCTCTCACCTGACGGGAAGTCGGTAGCACGCTCCGGGTGGGAGGCCTGCACCCCCTTCCAAACAGCCAAGGAGCCATAGAGGAGCGGCATAGTCCGCGACGGGACCTTGGCCTTCTGGATGGGGGGCAAGCGCGGACCCTGCCCTAGCAGACGGAGGACCCCCGCATGTGAGACAGCAGGGGCAACCACCTGAGCCAGGGCAGGAGCAGTACTAGCCGACGACCGGGCAGGCGGAGAAGGAATGTGGTCCACCGCAGAGGGGAGGGGGACCAAAGCAGGGGTAGGTTGGGTGAGGCGCTGAGGTTGTGTCACCGCCAAGAAGCGCGATAAGAGGGATTCTTGCATCGCCTCCAAGCGCGCGTCGAAGTGTGACACAACCCACCCCTGCATAGCCGAAAATCGATCCGAGAGAGGCGACCCCCCCGAAGATAGTTCGGCCCGCAGGGGCGAGCGTGAGCGAGAGCGAGACCCATGACACGAAACAGCAGCGTCGCGGCCCAAAGAAGGCGAGCGACGACGGCCTTGGCGGTCCTGAGGGTCTCGTTCCCGATCACTAACGCCCGAGGGGGAAACATCACCATCCCCCTCTTCCAGCGACACGTCAGCCCCCGAGAAAGGGGACCCCGAAACCTCGCTATACTCTACCGAGTCAAGCGGCGGGGTACCCTCACGGGGAGCCGGCAAGCGAAGATCAGGAATAGAAGAAGGAAGAGGAGCAGGATGACGGGAGGGGGAAGGCTGGCCGGGTGAAAGGAGGTCAGAAGGAGCCGCGGGGGGAAACAGAGCAAGGATCCCCGGGGCTGAGAGAACAGGGCGGCCCGACACCGAGGCGGAGGAGGGAGGAACCTCCACCTTGGGACGAGACCTAGAAGGAAGAAGAGGCACCGAAGCAGGAGAAGTAGGAGGAGAAGCAACTACATCCTGGCAGACCCTCCTGGACAGAGTAGAAGGAGGGAGCAGAGGGCCAGCTACAGCATGAACATCCGCGCGCGTAGAGGACAAATGAAGAGGACGTCTTTTGTGCAGGGGAAGCGGGCGGAAGGTAGTAGAGCCCCTATCCGGAGAGGCCAGGGGAGGGCGTACAGGGGCAGAGACGCTAACCCCGGCCTCAGGGCGAGAACCATGACGAGGGTGAACGGCGGAGTCAAGGGGAGCAGGAGGACGAGGAGGGGCAGTAGAGGACGAGCGACGAGGAGAGCGAGAGCGTGGACGGAGCTGGGGATCCACCCGACGATTGACGACCGACCACGGGACTCAGGGAGGAGGGCCCGAGCAGGGAGAGGGCCAGGTAAACGGCCACCAGACGGGTCAGGGATGCCCAGGGCGACGCGGATCCGGTCGTCAACAAAGGCCGGGGAACGGTGGCCCACAGTCCTAATGTGGTGGGAGACCACCGCCCACACAGACTGAAGGGATGCAGAGGCCACTGCCGCGTCAGAGGAACCAGGGTGATGGTCCACCACATCCACCAGGTCCATACACGGGCCACACAAAGCAGGGAGGTAGGCCGTAGAGGACACACATTGAGAGTGGCGTAAGCAGGACCTGTGGCATTCCAAGCACGGGGAGCCACAGCCCTGGCGAAAGCAAGGCATCCCACCTGCAACGGAAGAACACACACCATAAGCAGCACGTTGACGGAGTAAGTGAAGATAATGTCCAATAAAAACCAGGGAATGAGCATGGGTAAACAGGAACACACATGCAAACTGGAAGTCGTACTCACTCTAAACCGGGAGCACCGAAGGAGGTGAGGAGGGCGGGTGAGGCGGAAGAGCACAAGCAGAACCTGCAAAGATGGAGAAAGTGTTAACCACCACTCAACACCTCACATGCAGGGTCCATAACACCAGGAAAGTGCATACACCAATATAGTACCAGGCAACAAGATGACACAAAAAAGGGTCACCGTGAAAGCCAACTATAACCGCAAATTTGCGGGCCAATGGAGGCATAACCGTACCGACACAACCCTCCCGCCTCACCACGAGACCCCCCAGCGATCTCCGCAAATTTGCGGGGAGCCGAAACGTCCGTGGACCGAATCGAGCACTCCGCAAATTTGCAGGACCGGCCGAGATGGTCCGGCGCCGAAAAAGCGAGAGGAGCGTCTAGGGAATACCAACACAGGCCCAGAAAAAAGCGTCAACTCCTTATGACTCCAAGCGACGATGGCCATCAAGCTGAGCAGTGTCTTCCTTGATAATATCCTGACTCAACCGGTCAAGGGAGAGGCAAGGAAGACACACCAGGGGAGAGGAGGCACATCCCCCAGGAACCACCCCACCCACAGAGATAGAGCAAAGCCCATGAGGAGAAGTGGCAGGAAGGGTGGTTTGGCACAAACAGGGGCCCCCGTAGGGTACCCCAGGATTGGGCAAAAGGGAATGAAAGGATGGAGGTGAAAACAGTAAGGGAACACAAAAACCAGTAAATGAAACTGGCGAGAAAAAGGGTGGCCTAGCCGTGAGGAGAGAATGTGTCAGGGGCGAAAAACCCTGTGGTGTGAGGGAGAGGCCCCCGTGGGGTACCCCTGGATATCACGAACCACCAAGCGCCCAGGCCCTTGAGACACAGTGAAGGCTCGAAAGGGGGGGACTCGGGAATAACGCTAATAATGCGGCCGACACAAACCCTACAAACAGCACCGCCACCACGAAATCTCAGATTGTGAACCAACTGTACACCTAGGCTATGAAAATATGAAAACTCATAGGGCATAGCAATTCCTGAATGAGAAACAAGCTAGGCTAAAATAAGCTAAACTATGCCCAGACTAACAGGAAAAAAGAATATAAAAAGAGAAAGGAAAAACACATACGAGGAACGCGAGGCGCCCCCGTACCTTCGGTAGCTATTTCCACACGCGTCTCCATTAAACACACTGAGGAGCCCATTTACGTGTGCCCTAGATCACGTAACATCTGTCTAACAAAAAGAAGGCCAGAAAAGCCGAAACGAACCTAAAACAGGGTGAATTGAAGGAGCACAACAAAAGCGGACTCAACAATGGCGACGCGTGAAAAAATGATAACAAGAGAGGGTCGCTCATGCGCACGTTCGACAGGGATCGGCGCATGACGGAACACGGGATGGGCCTTGAGCGGTAACTAAGGTAAACCCCTTTTTCTTCTCTTCTATACTTTTTTCACCTTCGGTGGTAGTTTTGGTTAATGTACAACGTCTCCTAGAGCAAGATAAGGAGTAGACTCTAGACGTTTTCTTTTTAACCGCGGTTGGCATGACGACATAGCAGTCAAAATAGACAAGTCGTCATTGCAATTAGGTTAATAGCCTTGACGTTGGATTAGCCAAGACTACTAACAAATAGTGTTAACCACCACTCAACATCTTACATGCAGGGCCTATAACACCAGTAAATTGCACACACCAATATAGTTTCAGGCAACAAGATGACCTAAAAAAGGTCAACAGTGAAAACCAACTATTTCCGTAAATTTGCGGGCCGATTGAGGCATAACCTACCGACACAACCCTCCCGCAAATTTGCGGGACCCCCCAGCGATCTCCGCAAATTTGCGGGGAGCCGAAATGTCCCAGAGGACCGAATCGAGCTCCCGCAAATTTGCGGGACCGGCCGATATCGTCCGGCGCCGAAAAACCGAGAGAAGCGTCTAGGGAATACCAAAAAAGGCCACAAAAATGCGTCATCTCCTTATGAACTCCAAGCGTGGATGGCCATCAAGCTGAGCAGTGTCTTCCTCGATATATGATCCTAACTCAACCGGTAAAGGGAGAGGCAAGGAAGACACACCAGGGGAGAGGAGGCACATCCCCCAGGAACCACCCAACCCACAGAGATAGAGCAAAGCCCATGAGGAGAAGTGGCAGGGAGGGTGGTTTCGCACAAACAGGGGCCCCCCTGGGGTACCCCTGGATTGGGCAAAAAACTATGAAAGGATGGAGGTGAAACATGAAGGGAAAACAAAAAACCAGTAAACGAAACTGGTGAGAAAAAGGGAGGCCTAGCCGTGAGCAGAGAATGTGTCAGGGGCGAAAAAACCCTGTGGTGTGAAGTAGGGGCCCCCCCTGCGGTACCCCTGGAATATCACGAACCACCTGTCGCCCAGGCCCTTGAGACACAGTGAAGGCTCGAAAGGGGGGACTCGGGAATAACGCTATAATGCGGCCGACACAAACTGTACAAACAGCACCGCCACCATCGAAATCTCAGATTGTTTACCAAACGTTACACCTTAGGCTATGAAAAAATGAAAACTCATAGGGGCATAGCAATTCCTGAATGAGAAAACGAGCTAGGCTAAAAAAAGCTAAAAGCTAAACTATGCCCAGACTAACAGGAAAAATGAATATGAAAAGAGAAAGAATGAAAAACATATACGAGGAACGCCAGGCGGCCCCGTACCTTCGGTAGGCTATTTCCACACGCGTCTCCATTATACACACTTAGGAGCCCATTTACGTGTGCTCTGGATCACGTAACATCTGTCTAACAAAAAAAGAAGGCCAGATAAGCCGAAAACGAACCTAAACAGGGTGAATTAAAGGAGCACAACAAAAGCGGACTCAATCAATGGAGGCGCGTGAAAAAATGATAACAAGAGAGGGTCGCTCATGCGCACGTTTGATAGGGATATGCACATGACGGAACACGGGATGGGCCTTAAGCGGTAACTAAGGTAAACCCCTTTTTCTTCTCTTCTATGCTTTTTTCACCTTCGGTGGTAGTTTTGGTTAATGTACAACGTCTCCTAGAGCAAGATAAGGAGTAGACTCTAGACGTTTTCTTTTTTAACCGCGGTTGGAATGACGACATAGCAGTCAAAATAGACAAGTCGTCATTGCAATTAGGTTAATAGCCTTGACGTTGGATTTGCCAAGACTACTAACAAATTCTAAGTCTTAAGAAGAAAAGCAAAAATATTAAAAATAATAAGCATCCTGAAAGAGTGTACCTTGTTCTGGAAGGAAAACTGAATATGTGCTCTAAATTCATGTCATTCACATATGATTATGAAGGAATGAAAACTCAGCCACTGTCACCGAATGCACTCTTGGATCGACTAGGCGTGGCAGGAGAGAAGTTCCACCTGATACTCGACAAGAACTCTGAAGTCCCAGTCTGTGGATGGTTTGAGAGAAAGACTCGAGAGGCTTATACCAAACACTTCCTCACATTGTATAGTCATGACCCTAAAGAGAATTTGTTGAGCTTAATCAGTCAAAGTGGAGAACTGAAGCGCTCAGTTTGACAGTTCTTATTTGGTGATTGGCATTACAAGGCAGTGGGTGGGAGAGAGTGATAACAAGGGTCGGATTGTTCACACAGTTGTGGAGAAGATCGAGTTACGGGTCATTGGTGGTCACGAGGTCAACGGGAAGGTCATCTTGCTCACCAACAACTATCACCTTTGCCAAGAGTCTCAAGTTCCTGGCACTTTCTCAGGTGGACAATGAGAGTTGTTCGCCCAATCACACACAGAAGGAGCAACATATGTTCCAGCAGCTGAATTCGAACATCCTGATACATTACATCCTCCTTGTCAGAATATTGTTGAAGATAAAAGAGAAAGTGAATTACCACATCCTCTTAGTCAGAATATTGTTGAAGATGAAAAGGAAAGTGCATTACCACATCCTCCTAAGAATATTGTTAAAGATGAAAGCGAAAGAGAATTACCTAAGGAAGCAGCCAAAGTTGTGACCAATGAACAAGATACTGAAGTGGATAAAGGGCTGGCTCAAGCATCACTAACCTCAACTTTGGGAGAACAAGAATCCTCAGTTATCACAATAGATATAACGGTAAGTAAAAAAACAAAAAAAAATCCCCTGTAGAAAGTAGCATCCTAGTAAAGATACGTTGGTGGTTGGGTAGGAAAATTCTAGAACAGATCATAGCGAGTGGTTCTTATGGAGATCTCACCAAAGTACATGTTCAATTGTTCTCATCCCTCCTAAGCGAGATTAAAGACGACCTTGATGATGTAGAGTATCATGGTTCCACTGCAACCATCTGCCTTATCCCCTGCACCTTCCCTCAGACATACTGTACCTCTTAATCACTGTAGGAGATCAGGCAAGGTGGGGAAGAGGCTATGTTTGTATCTGCAAAGTTGGGAGAAGAGAGAACAAGTTATGAACCATTTTTCCTTTGGCCTGAAGGAACGATGTGTGCGCTATACATTGTCTCCGCAAAGTGCTTCATGTTCCTGGATGATAATGAAATAATATTGACTAAAGATGAAATGAGTGGTACTAGGAAATACTGCATAAGAAAAGACTTCTGGAAGACTTCTCCCCAATGTATGTGAATGAAGTGATAATAAAAGGTTAGATATTCTGGGATGGATGTAGTGATCGGGCGTACGGTCATCATGTGCGCTCGCAGTTACGTTCCCGTCTATTTCGACGCTATATTTTCTGCTATTTGCCCCCTGTCATTACTACATGAATACTAGGTTAGGTTAGGTTAGGTTGTTTGGTTAGGCTAATGTATTTTTTATATCCAAAGGCAGTCAAAATAGACGGTAACATGATGGGAAAGGTCCGACGCCACTACGCGTAGTGTTGTTGTTGTTCCCTAAGCTGCCTGGCCGAACAGCCCCGTAGTGTAAACAAGGCTGGCGGTACGCCTGCACTTAACATTCTTGCCGATATTCTTAACCAACAGTGGTAGGCTATATTGGCTGTAGTGTGTATTAGCACTTTGATTGGTAGGTCTACCATCACTGTTAACAGTAGTATAATAATAATAAAACTATTTGTCAACAGCTAACAGTAGTATAGTGGATTCAGTTGAACTAAGTTGGTCAATGCTCTCTCACAGCACAAAGGAAGTCATAGGATGAGGGAAAGATAGATTGGGGGAGATTTTGCAGTGTTGAGTGGAAAACATGGGGGAAAATTGGAAGGATAACAAGATGGAGAGACAGCTTATAGACCAAATTGAAGCGAATGTACTATATATACAAAGATAAACTAAAACTTTAATGTTGAGGATGAAGAACAGTCGGAAGAAGAAGCAAAAGAAAAGGAAAACTCAAAGAACATAAACTTCAACTTTAAAAAATAAAGTACAGTACATCCTGGCATTGAAGCACACTACCCTTCTGAATTATAAGAAGGAAATTGTGTGCATTGTGGCATTGAAACACACGGTACACACCACCCTTCACAGTTGTAATAAAAAACAAAAGGTACGTGTGGTTCGTGGCATATCACCTGAAGTTTGAAGATAAAAACTCCTTTGTATTTCTCATTAACTCACTTTCTCTGCAATACTGTATAATCACTACGGTAGGTTTCCATCCCTATCTCTTTCTATTGTGTACTTTTGTAATGATTTCTTTGGTACTTGTGGAATGAAATCAAATAAATATCTAACCATTACTGTTCTGTATAATTCGTCAGAACCCCATGAGAGGGCAGGTAAGGGAGATACACATAGAGATGGGATGACTACAACTAGAGGATGGACTGCATCTCTATTTTCTCGCTTCCTCACACCTAACCCTTGCTCTCTCTCTCTCTCTCTCTCTCTCTCTCTCTCTCTCTCTCTCTCTCTCTCTCTCTCTCTCTCTCTCTCTCTCTCTCTCTCTCTCTTCTCTCTCTCTCTCTCTCTCTCTCTCTCTCTCTCTTTCTCTCTCTCTCTCTCTCTCTCTCTCTCTCTCTCTCTCACTCTCTCTCTCTCTCTCTCTCTCTCTCTCTCTCTCTCTCTCTCTCACTAATCAGAAGGTCCCCATGAGAGAATGGGTGATGGAGGTACACAAAGAGATAGGATGGCTACAACTAGAGGACGAGCTGAACCTATTTTCTCTTTCGCTCTCCCCACTCACCCACCCTTGCTCATATATTCCCTCTATTTATTTCTATCTCTCTACTGTATGTTCATCTATTCATCAGGTCCTCATGAGATGGCAGGTGATGGAGGTATAGAGAGAGATAGAGCGACTGCAACTAGATGACTGCTGAGCCTGAACCTGTACTCCTCTCACGCTCACTCCCTACCCACCCACCCTTGCTTTTATATTCTCTCTAGCTATGTCTATCTCACCATGTTCGTCTATTCATCAGGTCCTCGTGAAAGGGCGGGTGATGGAGGTATACAGAGAGATGGGGCTACTACAACTAGATGACTGGCTGAACCTCTACTTCTCGCAGGAAATCTGTTTCCTTTACGGCATCCGTCTTATGAATGTGGACCTCCGTCACATTATTTCCTCTGGTGGGTAACTTTGTCCTCTATTGTATGGTCTTATTTAACTTGAATTTATTCATTATTAGGAGTCTTGATAAAATAGTTTTATTAGACCATTGAGTGTGAAGATGGGAATATAGAGAGGATGGATGAACTAAACTGGGCGAAAATTTGAAATTCTGTGAACGTGGAGGACGGAGCTGCCCCGAGGGGAAGGCCTAGAAAGATATGGGATCAGACTTGACTCTCTGATCTTAAATTTAAATGCCTAACAAGTGAGGCAGCTCTCAACAGGGCTGCCAGAGACTGAAATTGCACTATGTGTGGATTTTTGTTTTCTTTAACGCAATGACTGCGGCACTTGTCATATGACAATTACCTGGTCACCACTGTACCATACAGGGGTTTTGAACTAAGAGTAACCTTCATTCCCTGCACATTTTCATGTATAAACAAGAGATAGAACGTATTTCAATTATATATCCCTGAAAGCAGAGGTATAGACCTATCCAATGACACCTCAATCATGTCTGTACGGCCACTGGTTGCCGTGCAACAATATTTCACAGGTGACGCTAAATCGGTAAAAATTAGCGAGTTTGAGCGGTTTTCGCAATCCCCAAGTCTGTAAGGGAGTTGGAGATGTCTCCCAATGACGCTAGTGTCAGCCCAGGCACAGCTAGCAGTGGATGGGACCGTTCGGCGCTCTTTTTATTTGCTCGCCTGCCTCCCAGGCCTTGTTCTAGGCAGACATTCGGCAATTGTCAAATGACAAGTGCTGCAGTGATGACCGTACAGTATTTTTTATATAACAGCCCGCAGTCATTGAGTTAATAATACATACGAATGTATGTTTGTTTCTCATGATCTTTTTTTCTGTGTCACTTACCCCAGGCAGGAAGTGGCATATAGTAAAAAAATACAAAATACAAAATAAATATATATACAGTCAGGTCTCGATATACTGTACGCCTACACACGTTTTATATACACGGATTCGTTTGGACACGGTAACCCCAAAAGTTCCAAAGTCGGCCACAACACGGAAAAGTCGGGATCATGCACGGGTGGCGGCCCAAGCCTTGGTATATATAAATTATTTAAGAATATTATATATGCATCAAATGTCTGTCTACCTATCTATCTAATGCATCTATCTCCCTTATACATAAATATAACTACAGTATGTCTTATTTGGTCTTTTTTTATTCTATGAATCATTTCTAATACAATGACATTTAAAAAAATATTATCCTTCCAACACAAATAATAAAATTAAAAAGAGTCAATACAAATTTCTTGCATTGTTTGTTCTCAGAATAAAGTGCATATATGTAGACAATGAAGTGAAACACAAGCTCGCAATAAATAACATGAGTTTGACAAGTTGAGAATGTTATTACTGTAGTTACAGCAAGATATATTGTCGCGAGCCGTGGCATAGTCAGTAGAGCGTTGCCTGCTGACCAAAGGGTTGGCGGTTCAAGCCTGCACTGTCAAAATGTTATTGGTAGATGTCAAGCTCGGGCAACTAAACTTAGCGAGATTCATGACAAACGCCTAATCTTCATGGTCATAGAATGAGGGAGAAACTTCCAAAGCTTACTTGTTGAGTAGGAGAAACTTCCAAAGCTTACTTGTTGAGTAGGAGAAAGACTGGGAAAATCAGTCCACTCTTGGGTTAGAGAGCTGGACAGAATAGGGATGGGAGTGTGTTGCAAGGCGTGTGCCCCCCACTCTCCGTAAGGGAGGAGGTATATACTGAGAAAGCTCTGAAGAACACTGATTATTGTAATAGCGGTAGAAGAGCGAGAGAGAGATGCAACATTGTGGCGTGTAGAGAGAGAGGCAGTTAGTAAGAGGAAGTGAGTTGATGAGACAAAATGCTTTTGAGTCTACCAATTTGAGAAGTGCGGTATGGGTGGAACCTCCCCACACATGCGAACAATACTTGATATATGGGCACACTGTCCCCCTATACAGAGCAAGAAGCTGTGTGGGGTTAAGAACCTATGGATACGGTTGAGCACACCTAACTTTTGGGAAGTTGCTTTAGCAAGAGTGGTAATAGGAGCTTTCCAAGAAAGGTCAGGAGAAAGAGAAACCCCAAGAATACTAAGGGAAGATGAAGGGTTGATTTGTGTATTGTTGAGGAATAAGGTATAATTTTGTGGAAGATGGTAATGGGTAGAAATTGGGTTATTGGAAGCATTGAAAGTAACAAGATTTTCTCTGCCCCTATCGGAAATAATTGAAAGATCAGAAGAAAGGCGTACTATGGCCTCATCGCCAGATCACTAAAGAGCTGGTGACCATACTACCTCAGGCGTGTCGGTGGAGTGTGAGACACATAGACTGGTTATGTTTTGGAACATGACAGTTGAAGAGACCTGCCACCTACCATCCCAGCCAGCCACTAGCGGATGATGGACATCGGTACAGTTTGTTCATAACAGTGCTTGCCTGGTTCTCGCTTATAATTGCTCTTATGGTGATGGCCTAAAATTGTTTGCATTACTCAATTAAAGCTTATATGTGCTTGCATTTCTCCAGCTTATAATTGCTTGCATTACTCCAGCTTATCATTGCTTGTACTTTTCCAGATTAGAATTGCTTGTATTACTCCAGCTTAGAATTGCTTGCATTTCTCCAGCTTATAATTGCTTACATTTCTCCATCTTATTATTGCTTGCATTGCTCCAGATTATAATTACTTGTATTGCTCCAGCTTATAATTGCTTATATTGCTCCAGCTTATAGTTGCTTGCTATTCCAGCTTACAATTGCTTGCATCACTCCAGCTTATAATTGCTTTACTCTAGCTTATGATTGCTTTACTCTAGCTTATAATTGTATGGATAACTATAGGTTGATATTGCATGTGTAACTATTTAGGAATGTTTGCATGACACTACTTTAAAGTTGTTCATGACACTGACTTTTACTACCCCCCACCCCCACACCCGTTCCCAACCTTACCCTTTAGATCTGGAGGTGGAGTATAATACACGTGGGTTGGGTGTTGGCAGGAGCTTAACGGGAGTGTGAGCGGGGGAGCTACCGGTACACCACATTTGACCCCACACACCACTTGCGGATACAACACCAAGGGTTGGCAAGGGCGGGTGCCCAATGAAATAGGGGAGCTACCCCCCGCCAAAGGTGGCTTTCTAGGGCCTTTCCTACCTGATGCTGAGAGGATTGGGTTCTAGTCATGTGGTGATGGGCTGGTCGATCAGAGTGAGAGTTGAGCATTCTCTGCCATACCCATAGCTTACTCTGACTGTTCCTTTTACTTATATATTTCTTAGATCTCAATTGCCTGCATCTCTTCCGTGGATTGACCTCTCTATTGCCACCCCAGAGTTTGGCAAACTGGGAGCCAAAGCGTCACATTTTTTCCTTTCCCCCTCAACTTTTCCTTCATAATTGTTAAGGGGCACAGGGCCTTGGGTCGGGCTTCGGTGTCCTGGGCGTTTCCGTATTCAGCTCCTCGCCTGGGAGAGGCTTCGTTCACCTGGGCATTCTTAGTGGTAAAGCAGGGAAGGTTCTGTGGGGGCGCTCGGTTATTTGGCCTTGCTCGGGACCCTGTGCTGTTCGGTCAGACAGCCTGGGGAACAACAACAACACTCCAATACATGATGCTGATAATTTTCATGTGATATCCTGATTCATATTAATGCTGCTCTTATGATGCTAGCTTTAAATTGCTTGGGTGACTATAACTTATAAATGCCCTTGTGACTCTTGATAAATATTGCTTGTATGATGCTTAAACTCTGGTTAAACTCGCTCGCATGATGCTTAACCCTTCCTACCCGGGCTGCCTTAGGTAAGGACAGCGCGGCTGAAGGGCCGCTACCCGGTATGCCTTACCTAAGGCATTTGCTTGAAAGCGTGCTTTAAATTTCGCGCGGGCAAATTTTACTTTGCGGGGGCGACCGCAGCGCCACCAAGCCTCAACTACCACGCTTATCAGTTCCTACGTTGCCGCCATTGCGAGCTACAGCAAAAAAATGAATTCCGACGCGTCCGATACTGTGCAATCTCCCGCGCGTCCCAGTGCTACCCCGCTTGCAACATCTACGCCTCTGCCAATCGAGAAGAAAAAGAAACTAAGGAAAGTGAAACGTTTGCTAAGTGATAGTGCAATACAACGTGAACTTTTCAACCAGGATTTGAGCAGTGGTGAAAGCTCTGTGGACAAAAACCTCTATATTCAGAGTAGAAGTGGGAGCGAAATTGACGATTTTGTGGGATTTGGTGCTAATGACAATGTTGATTTATTTGAGGGGGGTGATAGTAGTGATGATCCTGATGTGGAAGTGGTGGAGGAAGGTGCTATTGAAGTACCAAGTGTGCTAGAGCCAACCCCTTCGCCTAGTTTCGTAGGTCAGGGTAGGCCTAGGCCTAGCCCTAGCCCTAGCCCTACGCCAGGACCTTCCCCTTTGCCTGCCCGTACGCCCTTGAAAGTGGGTAAATACTTCTATAAACAGTCTTTAGTGAAAAGTGCAGCCAAGAAAGCACGCAGGGAGGCAGAAAAAGTGAGGGAAGGCGTAGATAGTGAGAGTGACGCCGACCCAGGCCTAGAAACCACCCGCATTCCTTTGTTCCGACGCCTTGACCCGGGACGCCGGGAGGGCCACCCACAGACCTCGGCTTCATCTGTCCCTCAGGATGACCGAAGGGCCTCTACAAGTGCGCCATTGGCCTCCCACAGTGTGTCACCACAGGCCCCGCATCGTAGGTCCTTATTTCCTGCGGAAAAGTCCACGGCTAGCCGCAAAAGGAGCCCAACTCCCGAGGCCGAGGCTCCCATTGCTCAACCTCCCGCAGCCCCACGCCGCCGACGCCCGGTCTATTCTTCACCAGAGTTGTCTCCTGAAGAGGATGCTGACGACCCCAACATTGCCCCAGATGACCTGACGTCGCCTGAGGAAGAGGAAGAGGAAGAAGAAGAGGAAGAGGGAGTCCCGACAAGAAGAGTCAAAGGACCTCGAGGTCGTGGACGTGGTCAGCCTGCCGACGCCGCTGCCCCTGGGCCTGGGCCTGGGCGTGGGCGTGCAGGGCGTCCGCCTGGGCATCCGCGTGGCCAAGGGCGTGTGCCAGGGCGTCCAGGGCGTGTGCCTGCTGCAGCTCCACATCCTCGTCCTCGAGCTGCTGAAATGTTTGTGTGGTCAGATGGGGCGGATTTTGTGCCAGATTTTCCTGCCTTTGACGAGGTACAACAGGGTTCTGGGGTGTCACCAGCATATCCCTGTGGCCCAAATGCCACCCCCAGTGAACTTTTCTGTGGCTTCTACGACAATGAAGTCATGGAATACCTTGTCAAATAGACAAATAACCACCAGGCTATCTGTTCAAACTTTCTTGGCAGGAAGACCAGTGCCAAGATGGTGGCATGGAGAGCTCTCACTGTGGCAGAATTATATGTGTTCTTGGCACTCACAATGCTGATGACACACATAAAGAAGCACGTTCTGGCAGACTACTGGATAAATGGCGACCTCACAACGACTCCAGCATTTGGCAAATTCATGTCAAGGGATAGGTACTTCGACATCCTCTCATATTTCCACCTGACAAATAACATGCATGTCCACGAGCCCGACACACTCTGGAAGATCAGGCAACTGTATGACATGATACGTCATCGGTTTTCCACCTACCTGATTCCATTTCAGAAGCTGTGCATCGACGAGTCTCTGGTCCTGTTCCGTGGTAGGCTGCACTTCCGACAGTATATCCCGTCAAAGAGACACCGCTTCGGCATCAAGCTCTTTGTCCTCTGCGACTGCAAGACGGGATATGTGCTCGACTTTATAGTCTACAGCGGCAAGGGTGGTGAGGTGGAGATTGACCCCCTCATTGGTTTTGGCGGCGCTGTGGTAAAGAGGATGATGGAGAGGTACTTCCATGACAACCACGTCCTCTATACCGACAATTATTACACGTCGCCTATCCTCGCCAAGTACCTCCATGACCGCAAGACCGGAACTGTCGGCACAGTGAAGGGGAAGAGGAAGGGCATGCCAGCCTACCCAACCAAGACTAAGAAGACGGACATCTTCCATAAGAAGAGTGGCCCCATCCTCTCCATCCACTGGCATGACCAGCGCAAGATCAACCTCCTCACCACATGCCACAAAGCAGAGATGGTCCCCACAAGGAAGGTGGACCGAAAAACGAAGAACCCTATCACAAAACCAGCTGCTGTTCTGGACTATAGCCTGAACATGCGCCTTGTCGACAAGTCCGACATGCAGATGGGCTTCATAGACTGCCTGCGAACATCTTGCAGGTGGTACAAGAAGTTTGTCCTGCATACAGTAGATATGTCTGTCCTCAAAGCGTACAACATCTACCGTTTGAGGAGTCCAGTCATCAAGTACAAGAGCCTGCGGACCTTCCAAAAGCAGCTGATACATGAGCTCCTGGTAAAACATGCGGGTACACCAGGGAGGCCACTACAAGGACCAGGCATGATGGACAGAATAGGGTGTGCCGAGTTCTTGAGAAAGCACCAGCTCGTCGCCCTTCCTTTCCAGGGTCCTAACAGCCGAATAAGGATGCAGAAGAGGTGCTATGTGTGCACCCGCACAACTCGATGACCAAGCAAACCCACAAAAACCACTTGGCAATGCCTCGAGTGTCAGGTGGGACTGTGTGCTGGCACCTGCTTCAATGATTTCCACACTCTGGCAAACTATTGAAGTGTAAGTGACAGTGATAGTGACACTCAATAATAATAATAATAATATAACTAAGTATAAGTGAAAGAGACACATAAGTAATAATAAGTGCCTTCAGAACAATATGAACAAGTGAAAGTGACACTAAAATATATTCCTAACAATAAAGAAGTGAAAATCACACTATCAATTACCATAGTCCAGTATAAATAATCATAACTACTATAATAATGACTATACAACTAAGTCTAAGTGAAAGAGACACACATAAGTAATAATAAGTGCCTTCAGAACAATATGAACAAGTGAAAGTGACACTATTTTTTTTTGTTCCTAACAATAAAGAAGTGAAAATTACACTATCAATTACCATAGTCCAGTATAAATAATCATAACTACTATAATAATGACTATAAAACTAAGTCTAAGTGAAAGAGACTCTCACACATAAGTAATAATAAGTGCCTTCAGAACAATATGAACAAGTGAAAGTGACACTAAACTATATATTCCTAACAATAAAGAAGTGAAAATGACACTATCAATTACCATAGTCCAGTATAAATAATCATAACTACTATAATAATAACAATAAAACTAAGTATAAGTGACAGAGACACAAATTACTTCAGAAAAATAACTTTATTGAGTGAAAATATCATAATAACAATAATATATGGCATAATAAACAATAAAACTGTTATGCCCTGTTTTTCTACAGGTTTAACTTGGGTAATGTGAGTTCTGAATGACTGGGTATAGAAGGCTGCATGCACAATACAAGGTATGAGGAATAGAGAACACAAAATAAACACACGGTAACACGACACAAGTTCACGTTTATTGAAATAAAGAAATAAAGAGCATAGAAAGATAGTTATATTTGCACAAAACAAATGATAGAAGGGAACTGCTAGCATTTGCGAATTTGGATGGAGCCTAGTCTCCCAATTCCAACGTTCAGGTATATTCTTCTGATCACGGGTTTAATTAGCAAGTTTATATTTTACTGGAAGACCTCAATATATTCGTATAATTCAATGTCACTGATTTTACTTCTTGCTGGCTGGTCGCGTGCCCACGTAGCAACTCACAGTTAGGATTAGACGCGTATATTATAGAACACGGAAATCTCTAGCAACCTCATGGGGGTACTGAACTAAGTTTGATATTCTTAAGGCAGAAATATGTAGAACACGAATCAGTGGGCGAACGTTAGATATCACTAGAGTTTTAATATCTGAATAAGGTAATTACGAGAGTCAAGGTCGCCTGTTAATAAAAAAACACTGATCGCTTAGTACGTCCCAAATGGAATGGTTAAATATGAATTACACTGGGCAAGGTCTTAGCCACTTTATAGAAAGTTAATAGGTGAGTATCAAGCTAGTACTATAACACTTAGTACTAGTAACATGAATCTTGAATAGTATGGGTAGATCTGGTCCTGGTTATCTTGCTTCCGGTGATGTTGGGGGCTAACGACTGGTTCCTCGGCCGTCCAGATGGTCCAAAATGTAGGAAGTTCTCAAGTCGGATCTCTTGATGATCGTTGCTGGCTACACACTTATATACCCACGAATTTGTGTGAAGGTTATAAGGTGCACGTTAGGACTTGTACATGGACAGATGCTTCTATCAGTCTTCTCTGCCACGGAGTCTGCCGGATCTGGAATCTCTCAACTCCGGAACAACACAAGGGCAGAGCTAGAGGTAAACTGCAGGGTAGTGACCACTGGTTGGTGTCTAGCTTTCAACTGATTTGACTGGGGGCGGGAGTTAGATTTATAGGCTCGGTTCTGGACCCTGCAGACAGTAGGGATCTCGAGTCTTATGGACTTAATTGAGCTCTCAATAGATATGGGGACTAGGTAAGATGGTATTTACTGTTGTGGCACAGGGCGATAGGAAGCCTTTATATTTTCATATAACTGAGCCTTAGTAAGAGGTACTATTTTGGCTATACTGGACGTATTTAGGGGAGAGAGACTGGATCTACTTTGCGAGGAGGATGGGGACAGCTGTGATAGGAGCGTCTCTCTAGATTGTTCAATCTTCATTCTATGGTATAGCTGAGGTGCTAATTTAGTGATCAGAGCATGCAAGAAAGGTAAATGGTTTATTGTGAGGTAATAGAGGTTAGTAAAGGTGTTAGTCATTCATGGTTAGTTCATTGATAGGAAGAATTCCTGTGCTACCTGGCAATGACTCGAGAGTCAAAACAGGGGCCAGGTATACCTCCGCGGGGGTGGGGGCCTCCCTCCTCGGGTGGGCAAAAAGGGGGAGCTGGGCGCCCTCTCTGATATAGTCGTCCGGCGGCTGAGGCTAGGGGCTTGCCATATCACCAGTGTTTGTAATAACCCTCTGTGTATGAGACAGATGTGAGTGTCTTTAACCCAATTAGCGGCGAAGCCATAAGCGAGTTAAAAAAAGCTGGACTTTTGGCGGCGCTCGGCTGGTTGTTGGCAATTTCAGGGTAATGTGGCTGGATATGGTGGAGACTGGGTTGCTAACTCTGCCACATTTATCTGGAAGTATGACAATAGAAGTTAGTTACTGGCGGGGCGGCTAGCCTCGCACCGACGACCATTGGGTGCAGGGTTGTGAATGTGTTGTAAGAGAATAGATGGCATGCAAGGGGCTAGTAAAGTTCTAATGTTGTTCTGGCCTACTAAGTGAAGGTAGGCTGGATAGGAGTATATATATAAAAGGTTGGAGAGCGTTAGTAACGGACAATTCAAGGATCTTCAAGAGGTATGAGAGAGAGGCTAGGTCGGACAAGAGTCGAGAAGCGCGGGTGTCTTAATGAGAGGGGGGGGAAGAGTTCAAGGGCTACAGGGAAATTTTGCCCCTAAGGTCCCTGGGTGGGGGTGGCATTAGGCTACAATTGATATGGAAGTTTGAAAAGGCAGTAGAATACGTTAGCCAAATGCTACCGGGGAATGCAACTATGGGGTGGTATATGAGTCTGGAAAAGATAGAGTTATGTGATCAGTCAGAGGGTTATGGATACTATTAGTTGGCCCTGGGAACTGCGTTTTCTATTAAATATAAAATACCAACCACAGTGGCAGTTCGTAGGGGTACTTAGTTATTGTTTCGGGGTACTTATGACAGATACTGATAACCAGGTTATCTTATATAATCTCTGGTTGGGGTAAGAGGTGTAAGACACGAAGTAAATTGGCGTAGTGTGGACTGTGGATACGAAGGAGGCAAGGGGAAGACGTATGACAATTGTGGAAAGTAAATGGAAAAAGGTGAACACAATGGCGGATAAAATACTTAACCTAAAGGATTGCATACATCGATGAACGATGACATTATAGTCGTCGTCCTAATAAAGTGATGAAACCTGGTTGATCTGTACTGGGCATAATACGACACAAGGACACTGCCGCTATGTCGCATCAATGCTGGTGGCAGTTAATATTATAGACTTAGTTACTAGAGGAACAATGCAAGGGTGACTGAGCACGGGTTACATATCTATACTCGTCATGAAAAAAATGATATAAGAGATCTAGGGACAGCGTGGGTGCTTTAACTTCTAAGATATATAACATCTACTTCTCGGATGCAAGAACATACATAGATATAATTATGGCTGTCTGATGTGTTGGCATTGGCTCAACGTCGGGACAGGCATGGGTGTTTTTAATATGAATGTATATTCCTGTTCATCATCTTTGTAGTTAATAAGTGTAGGACACGAGGGGTTAGTGTACGTGAGGTGTGGAAAATGGTCGGTTTAGAAAAGGTAAATCCTGGAGCTGTTTAGCCCTGCGGGCTTGGGCCTGCCTGGAATGGCGGGCTCGGTCAGCTGGTCCTTTCGTTCTGTGGACCTTTCTTCCGGGTGTTTCTGTGTGGTGTTCGCTCGTGGCTTCTGTGGTGGGCTTCTTGTTCTGGGGCATTTTACTTCCCTCTCCTTCATTATAGGCTCGTCCTCGAGCCTCAAGGGTGAAGTTAAAAGAATCATAGTAATGGTGGGTCATTTTCAGGGTATTTATAAAGTTCCACCAAACACGAGAGCGACGGTCAGGTTTCTTTTGCAGGTCAATGTATACCTGTAAGAATGTGTCCTCTGTGTTGTGGCGGGCGGCTGCCCGGGCTTGGTGTGGGTGTGGTACACGGGCCAAGTGTCCAGTGGGGGTCTTTACTTTAACCTTTCGTATGAATGGTTTGTAGCTTTCCCCCGTGGGGGTCGGAGTGAGGTGTGTGGGGTTGACAGGAAGTCTGTTTAGTGTGGTGAATGGGTTACTAACCGAAAGGGGATTCGCGCGTGACAACAGGGCTGGGGATGAAGGGGGAATGTGAGTCTGGGTTGTATTTGGTTTTCTTAGGCGGTGTTGTAGGTTGGGAATATATAGTGAGGCAATGCGCAAAATCGGTGTAGGTAAGGTGGGTGAAGGAGGTGTGTGGGAAGGAGGGGGTGTGTGTGTTGTGTGGCTTGGGTCCTTAGTGTCAGAACGGGGTGTTATTTTTGTATCGCTGTCTTTAAATCTGATGGGTCTGTTGATTATTCTACCTCTGGCGGTCCTGGTGGGAAGGTAGATGTTTGTCGTGGGACTTGAGTCGCTCGACGATGTTTTATAGTGAGGGGAAGCATGTTTTATAGGTAAATGACATGTGGGAGTTTTCTCGGGTGTGACTTTGGGGGGGAGTTTCTTAGGGGGGGGTTGGTTGGGGGTTCGGTGAGATGAGGAGGCTGGTCGGTGTGTGGGTGGGGTGGTGGGGATCGTGGAGGGGAAAGGGGCGGATGCGGGGGGGGCTAGACGGGTGGGTAAGGAGTGTAGATTTAAGTTGGAGGGTTGGGGGTAGGGGCGTGTGTTGTTTGATGAGGTTGGTGATTTGCTGGTGATTATTCGTCTTCTTTCCCTTTGTGGGGGAGAATTCGACGAAGAAGAAGAAGAGGAGGAGGAGGAGGAGGGTAGTGGTCTGGCAGCCCTACGGAACTTGGTTATTAGGGTGTGTTTTCTGGAGGTTTTAAACGATGTTTGTCGTGGGCGTAAGTTGTAGCGTGAGGTTACTGAGGTAGATTGTGTGGTGCGGTTGGGTGTGTACTTGGTTTGGGGTGGCGGTGGTGGTTTTCTCACTGTGGTGCCTGGTGGAGGTATGTCAGGGCTAGACGGGAGGGTTTCTGTTGTGGTCGGGGTTGTGGGTGGAGGTTTTTGTACTTGGATAAGTTGGGGAGGAACTTGACTATCAGAAGTGAAAGAAGGTGTCATGGTGGAAGAGGGTGTGATATTGGGGGCTTGGGGTTTGTGGAGGTTAGTTGGGGGGGTATGGTGAGAAAAGATTTGTCGGTTCGGTGCTGGAGGGCTTAGGTCCTTAGGGGTTTGTATGGGAATATTCGTAGCGTGAGTGAGGGGGTGAGTAGGGGTATTTAATTTAGGGTCGGACGTGTGGGGTGGGGTAATGTCTTGTGGCTTTAGAGGTTTAAACGCTCGGACGAATCTAGTTCGGAGCGTGCGAGTTACGCCGTGATAGTCGATGGTGACTTGAAAGGCATTTGGGACTTGTATTACGGTGTAGGGTCCGACATAGCGAGGGCCTAACTTGTTGGTGATAGGGAGGTTGGCTACCATTACGGTGTCATGGATGGCGAAAGGGTTTTTTTCATCGATGTTGTCAGTTTTGGTGTCTTGACAGATCTGGGCGGTATGGAGGGTGTTTTGCAGATGTTGCAATGGGTCAATTGTGGAGGTGGTGGAGGGAAGGTGAGCGTGGTGGTGGAATGGCAGTAACAGGGGGGGTACACCGTAAACACGTTCATGAGGGGAAATACCGTCTTCCCGAGGACAGGTGTTCATACCCCACTGTATCATTTTTAGTTGTGATGGCCAGTCTGAGGTATTAAGAGCAATCATTCTTGTACGTAACTGGTTGTTGATGGTGCGATGGCTGCGTTCGCAGATAGCATTTCCTTGAGGCCAGTACGGGGATGAGTGTTTAATCTTGATACCGCATTGTTGGGTGAATTGTTGCCAAACGTGTCCACTAAACTCGGGGGCATTGTCCGATAGAAGAGCAAGGGGAAGGCCGAATATAGGGAACACTTCGGTGGCAAGCAGTGTGGCGACTGTGGTGGCTGTGTGGTCTTTAACTGGGCAGGCTATTAGAAATTTTGAATATACGTCTACAAATGTGACGATATAGCGGTTGCCAGCGTAAGAAGGGAACGGGCCCATGATGTCGAGGGATAGGACTTGGAACGGTTTGTTGGCAGAAATGGTACCAGCTGGGCCTGGGGTGCGTGATCTATCCTTTCCCAATAAACACGGTTTGCAGGATTCTGTCACTCGTTGTGCAATTTTGGAGGGGTTGGGGGTCCAGTATTGGTCTGTGAAGATCTTTAACATTTTCTTTTGTCCAAGGTGTATGCCGTTTTCCCTCGTGGATGGCAATCATGTAGTCGTGGGCTATGGTGGGGTCCAAGATTATGTGACCAGTGTCTGTGGCAAGTTGATCTCCCCAGCGAGTCAGTCTCCTGAAGACGTTTAACGGTATCCAGGGGGGTCTGATTCGTGCTTCCCAAGATTGAATTAGGGAGGGGGCTGGGGGGGCATTCTGTCGGGAGGTGGGGGTAGATACCAATTGAGTGTTTTGTAAGGCGGCTAGGGTGGTGGGGGGGTCTTTTGGTACTGGCAAACGTGACAGGGCGTCTGCATTAGTATGGAGTTTGCCGGGACGATATTGTATTGTAAAGTCGTAGTCCTCTAGTGTCTCTCTCCAACGTACCAAAATGGCTGAGTTGGTTTCACACCTACGCAGCCATTGTAAAGATTGATGGTCGGTAATTATTTCGAGTTTTGCGCCTAACACAAATGACCGGAAGTGGCTGAGTGCCCAAATGATCCCTAAGCACTCTCTCTTGGTGGCTGCGTAATTCTGTTGGGGTGGGGTGAGTGTGCAGCTGGCATACGCTATCACATGTTCCTTTCCATCTCTGAATTGAGCTAATACTGCACCTATGGCGTACAGAGATACGTCGGTATAAAGACGGAAAGGTTTCTGGTAGTCAGGGAAAACGACAATAGGGGCTTGGATTAGCTTTTGCTTCAAAGTGTTAAACGCGAGGTCTCTTTCAGGTGTCCAGGCGAACGGTGGTGTCTTTGTGGGTAAGTTGGTGGAGGGGTCTGGCTATGGTGGCAAAGTGGGGGACGAAACGTCTGTAGTACGTGGCTAAACCTAGAAACGAACGTATTCCCTTAACCGTGGTGGGTGGGGTTTGGTTTTGTATGGCTTGAAGTTTCTTTGGGTCTGGCGCAATACCATGTTCAGATATCACGTGTCCGAGAAAATCTACCTTATTCCGGGCAATCACGCACTTTGAGGGTTTTAATTTCAACCCGGCGGCTCGGATTCTTTGCAGGACTTGTCTCAACCTGAGGAGGTGTTCTTCCCAGGTTGGAGAGCACACAATAATATCGTCCAGATAGGCTAGGCAGGTTTCCCAGGTTAGGCCATGCAATACCGTTTCCATCAAACGGGAGAAAGTGGCGGGTCCGTTACAGAGGCCAAAAGGTAGGACGTTAAATTCATAGTGATGGCCACCACTAGTGGAAAATGCTGTTTTCTTTTGGTCCTCGGCCTTGATAGGCACTTGCCAATACCCTGCTTGCAAGTCGAGGGTAGTGAACCATTTGGATCCGTATAGGGAGTCAAGGGAATCGTCTATTCGGGGTAAGGGCGTAGCGTCTTTAATGGTTTTGTCATTTAACCTCCTGTAGTCGACGCAAAAACGGGTTGTCCCATCTTTCTTTTTGACTAAGACAACAGGGGAAGACCAGGGGCTAATGGACGGGGTGGCAATCCCGGACTCTAACATTTCCTGGACTTGGCGTTCCTCTTCCTGACGTTGTATGGGGTTCTTTCTACGGGATGGTTGTCGTATGGGGGGGCCTGTGGTGTTAATGATGTGTTGTTCTACATCCGTCTGTCCGATTTCGGTGGGTTGTTGGGCAAAGACGTCACTGAATTCCATCAGTAGGTCGTACATGCCGTTCTTTTAGGTGGTCAGATAGTGTCTCAGGAAGAGGGGGCAATTGGAGGCTGGTAGGGGTGTCGTTACAATGTATGGGGAGGTCATCGAAAGTTTCGAGATCTCCTATAATGAGACCTTTCGGTAATGTCAGGGGTTCCTCTGAGATATTAGCAACGAGAATGTGGTTGATACGAGCGGGAATGATGGCGGGTTGTAAGAGGCAGCGATGGGGGTTGGGGGATGTGTTAGTGGGGGAAAATACCATGTGAGTTGGGGGTATGCGCCCCAGCTTAACCCATTTTGATGGTGGGGGGGAATTTGGCATTTATCCTGAACTACCGCTGGGCTAATGATGGTGGGGGATTGACTGGCGAGCAGGTGCTTGGTACTTATAAGGGGGGCAAGGTCCCTTTGGTGGGGGTTCACGCCGTGAGGGGGGGATTAAGGGGGCGTGTGAGAGGAGCGGTGGGGCGCGGTGTGAGGGGGTTAGAAAACGGGATTTGTTGGAGGGTCTGCGGAGGGTTGGTGGGGGAAGCGTTGTCGGTGGCAGTAACGGTTTGTTTAGAGGTTATCTGGGGTTGGTGGGTTTGTCTGTCATGAGGGGGTGAGTCAAGTGTGGGGTTTTGAAGTTTATTAGGGGTGTGAATTGTGGGGGGGGTGGAAGGGAGCTACTGACGAAAAACTGTCACAAGGGGGATTGGGGGGGTGGTGGAATAGCTGGGCATTTCTGGGGGCATGGTGGGAACATGGTTGTGTCCCTCGGTCGGCACGCGTGAGGGGGGGATTAACGGCGCGTGCGGGCGGTTCAGAAGGGTGCGAGTGTGAGCGAGTTAGAAAACGGGATTTGCTGGGGGGACTGCGGAGGGTTGGTGGGGAAAAAGTTAGGTGTAGAACATGGGTTATTGGTGTAGGACTGGTGTATTGATTTGGGGTTGTTAACATTTCTGGGGGCATGGGGGAAAACATTGTTGGGTACATTGGTCGGCATTTTCTCTGGAAACATGTGTACATAAACATTGGATAGAATTAGGGTTACATATATCAGAGTCTGTCCTGAAAACATGGGAGGCTTTATTCTGGGCAGAGTTACGAGAATTGAGGGGATTACCGAGGGGGAGTTGCTTGGACTTGTCTTCTTTCGTTTGTTGAGGCATTTTTTTACTGAATTGAGTGAGGTTTTGAGAGATCTCGGGGCAAGGGGAGGTTTTAGGAGTAACCTTAGTGCTAGCTGCAACTTGGTAACCCTGAATCAGGTTTTGTTGAGGGGGAGGTTGTTTTTTCTTTTTGGGAATGGGTTTCTGCGTGATTGGTTTGTCAGAGGCTTTGGGCTGGAATTTGTTTTTGAATGAGATCAGCCTTTGGCCGCAGTCAATCTGGGCCTCTAGTTTTTGAAGGAGGTCAAGTCCAAGGAAACCATCATAATGTTTACAGTTGGAGGAAAATACTGTAAATGTGTGATAACAACGAGCATGGGGGCCAGGAGTGGTTACTGATAGGGGTAAAGTGTCTCCTAGGAGATTTAACCTCTGAAGTGCGCATGGGGGTAATTGGAAACGTCCCCCTGTGCTGACGTATTGGAGGTGTTTCCGTCACTAAAATATTCATTGTGCCATTAATAGCATTAATACTTATCCATATGTGCCTATTATGGGTTGATTATAAAGGTATTAACCTGAAACAACAATAAAACGAGTGAAAACAGCGTTTGGATGGTCAAAAACGGAGATATAGCCCGCGAGTTGTATAATGTATGGGTGAGGCAATCTGCTTTCCCGCCAATTTCCCCCAAGGCCACTGAGACACAGTCGATCGATACTCTCTCTCTCTCTCTTGCACTCGCTTGCTATCAGTGATGACCACACCCTCCAATCGGATTTCTAATGTTAGCACGAAAATATAAGAATAAGGGAATAACAGGGAAAATAGGTGATAACTGAAGGAGATGAGGAAAGTGGGGAAGGAGGGGAGGTAGAGGACTGAGATTTTGCATGGCCCAGGGGCCAAAATTTTTTTTTTTTTTTTTTTTTTTCGATTTGTCAAAAGTGATTTTTTTTCTCTGGACTCTTAAGAGTCTCACCGCAGTGCGCCGGGGGAACTCTTAAGAGTCTCCCGCAGCTCCCGTTAAGTAAGTATCAGCAGCTGAGATTAGTTCTGTTTTGGTGTTTAACAAAGGGCCAAATCGTCGGGGATGTTTTTCATAGTAAGATTGAACAAACATGACTTGGCAGCTCCCGTGTCGATTAGTAAGCGGACAGGAATGTCCTTGATTTTGGCCATGTAATAAATGGGGGCAGTGCGACTAGTTATGGCGTCCCCCGCCGAGCCCATCGTGGGCGGGGGATACTTTAAAAATCCTGGGGGTCGGTATCTACCTCTTCCAGGGTTTCCTCAGTATCGTCTGAGGTCATGGTATGGGGGGCAATTTCTTCCTCTCGTCCCCACTCCTCTTCATTTACAGAAATGCGAGGAGTAGAGGGGCGAGGTTTGGCAGAGTCACGAATTTGGTGGAGGGCACACTGAGCATTACAGGCAGGGAATTCATAGGGGTTGATAATGACTAAGGTAGGATTTTTACTTTGGTAGGTGTTGTAGTTGCTGTTCCGGCTGAAGGTTCTGCGTGGCTGGGACGGTTGGAACCGGGGTTCTACTGGGTTGGGGCTTTCCGGAAGGGTAGGTGGCGTCTGTGTGTTGAAAGATGGAGGCTGGGTAGGCATTCTTGGGGTTTTGGTGGTTGGTTTGCTGCGGTGGAGTGGGAAACCTCTTGATTGCAAGCGATTTGGGTTGGTGCTTCTGTG
Source organism: Paralithodes platypus (assembly GCA_032716605.1). Classification (NCBI taxonomy): domain Eukaryota; kingdom Metazoa; phylum Arthropoda; class Malacostraca; order Decapoda; family Lithodidae; genus Paralithodes; species Paralithodes platypus. The sequence continues at coordinate 23,333,946 of CM064511.1, read as the reverse complement.
CGGCACGGCCAAAATACGTCGGATCGTGTGATGAGGTCTTTTTTTTGTATTCGGACGAATCGTGCACCCGCGAAATGGTCGTTTACTGCTGAGGGCAAATATCGACACAAGCGTTGGACCGGGAGAATTTGCTGTTCATTGTTTGGATTTTGGTCAACGTGGGGAGAGGAAAGGCAATTTTTTATGTGTTGGGCAAGCTTGACTCGACTGTGGCATCATAGATCGGCTTCGAAGGTTTTCGTGTTGTCTAGGAAACGGGTGTGGGCCACGAAAACGCCCAACGAAGGTTTACAAATGGCTTTCTATCACTATTGTGCGAAATTCGTTCCAGGTGAGATCAGGGCGCACTTGATATGGCCACCAGAGAAACGGCTTTTCCCAGGTGTGGTACTGTTACGGCTATTTTATGTGCGTTCCGTGGTATTTCTAAGTACTGTCAACTAGGGTTTCACTATGTCCATGAATGACTTTCGATCCCATAATTGTGTTTTCCTCATAATTTGGGATGGAAAACGTGGTTAGGTGGCGGCCATGAGTGTTTCTCGTGTTCTAGCTGTTCCAAACTTGCAATGTAATGCAACCTTTTATCCAACATCAAAGACATCACCGCTGCCGCCAATGTTATGGCCCTGTTTTTCTTACAGGTTTAACTTGGGTAATGTGAGTTTTCTGATGGACTGGGTATAGAAGGCTGCATGCACAATACAAGGTATGAGGAATAGAGAAACACAAAATAAACACACGGGTTAACACGACACAAGTTCACGTTATTGAAATAAAGAAATAAAGAGCATAGAAAGATAGTTATTCTTTGCACAAAACAAAATTGATAGAAGGGAACTGCCTTAGCATTTGCGGATTTGGATGGAAGACCTAGTCTCCCACTTCCAACGTTCAGGTTAGATTCTTGCTGATCCACGGGTTTAATTAGCAAGTTTTATACTTTTACTAGGAAGACCTCAATATATTCGTATAATTCAACGTCACTGATTTTACTTCTTGCTGGCGGGGTCCGCAATGCCCACGTCGGCCAACTCCACAAGTTAGGATTAGACGCGTATGATTATAGAACCGGAAAATTCTCTCGCAACCTCATGGGTGGAACTGAACTAAGTTTGATTATTCTTAAGGCAGAAATATGTAGAACACGAATCAGTGGGGAAACGTTAGATATCACTAGAGTTTTGAATAGTCGGAATAATGGTAATTACGAGAGTCAAGGTCGACTGTTAATAAAACAAAACACTGATCGCTTAGTACGTACAAATGGCATGGTTACATTATGAATTACACTGGGCAAGGTCTTAGCCACTTTATAGACAAAGTTAATAGGTGAGTGATTCAAGCTAGTACTCTATAAACACTTAGTAATAGTAACATGAATCTTGAATAGTATGGGTAGATCTGGTCCTGGTTATTCTTTGCTTCCGGTGCTGTTGGGGCGCTAACGAACTGGTTCCACGGCCCGTCCAGATGGTCAAAAACTGTAGGAAGTTCTCAATGTCGGATCTCTTGATGATCGTGGCTGGCTACACACTTATATACCCACGAATTTGTGTTGAAGGTTATAAGGTGGCCGGTTTAGGACTTGTACATGGACAGATGCTTCTAAATCAGTCTTCTCTGCCACGGAGGTCTGAGGATCTGGAATCTCTCAACTCCGGAAAACAAACACAAGGGCAGAGCTATAGAGGTAAACTGCAGGGTAGTGACCACTGGTTGGGGTCTAGCTTTCAACTGATTTGACTGGGGGCGGGAGTTAGATTTATAGGCTCGGTTCTGGACCCTGCAGACAGTAGGGATCTCGAGGTTTATGGCCGTAATTGAGCTCTCAACTAGATCTGGGGACTAGGTAAGATGGTATTTACTGTTGTGGCACAGGGCGATAGAAAGCCTATATATTTTCATATACTTGAGCTTTAGCAGAGGTACTATTTTGGCTATACTGGACGTATTTAGGTGAGGAGAGACTGGATCTACTTTGCGAGGAGGATTGGGGACAGCTGTGATAGGAGCGTCTCTCTAGATTGTTCAATATTCATTTCTATGGTATAGCTGAGGTGCTCTAATTTAGTGATCAGAGCATGCAAGAAAGGTAATTGGTTTATTGTGAGGTAATAGAGGTTAGTTACAGGTGTTAGTCATTCATGGTTAGTTCATTGATAGGAAGAATTTCCCTGTGCTACCTGGCAATTCTCGAGAGTCAAAACAGGGGCCAGGTATACATCAGCGGGGGTGGGGGTCTCCCTCCTCGGGGGGGCCAAAAAGGGCGAGCTGGGAGCCCTCTCTGAATTCGTCGTCCGGCGGCGGAGGCTAGGGGCTTGACAATATCACCAGTTGTTTGTAAGAACCATCTGGGTATGAGGGACCAGATGGTGAGTGGTCTTTAATACCAAAACCGAAGGTGCCTTAGCTAGCTGGTGTTAATCGGGCTGGTTGTTAATTGTAGGGTTTGCTGGATAAGGTGGAGACGGGGTTGCTAACTCTGCCACATTTATCTGGAAGTATGACCAATAGAAGTTAGTTACGGGCGGGGGGGGGGCGGATAGCCTCGCACCGACGACCATTGGGGGCAGGGTTGTGAATGTGTTGGTAAGAGAATAGATGGCATGCAAGGTGGCTGAGTAACGTTCTAATGTTGTTCTGGCCTACTAAGTGAACGGTAGGCTGGATAGGAGTATATAATAAAAGGTTGGATGAGCGTTAGTACCGGACAATTCAAGGATCTTCAAGAGGTATGAGAGGAGAGGCTAGGTCGGACAAGAGTCGAGAAGCAGGGTGTCTTAATGAGAGGGGGGGGAAGCGTTCAAGGGCTACAGGGGAAATTTTGCCCCTAAGGCTCACTGCGGCTTGTGGGTGGGTGGCATTAGGCTACAATTGGATATGGAAGTTTGAAAAGGCAGTAGAATACGTTAGCCAAATGCTACAGGGGAATGCAACTAGGGGGTGGTATATGCCGCTGGAAAAGCTAGAGTTATGTGGTCAGTCAGCGGGTTATGGATACTATTAGCTGGCCCTGGGCACTGCGTTTTCTCTAAATATAAAATACCAAACCACAGTGGCAGTTCGTAGGGGTACTTAGTTATTGTGTCGGGGTACTTCTGACAGCTACTGATAACCAGGTTATCTTATATAATCTCTGGGTGGGGTAAGAGG